>CM046449.1:24254076-25454076 GCA_025506515.1 Flaveria trinervia | reverse complement strand
CTTGATTGGTGTAAGGGAACAACAACATACTGGTCTTGCTGAGATGGTTGATCTGCTTGATTTAAACATTTAACATAACAATCATTTGTCAATAATCAAGACAGTTAAATAGCAAATATATATTAACATTAAGTACATAAGTTTAATACATGATTCAATACACAAGATTTAACATTACATAAATATCTAAACATTACTTTTATCTTGAATCATGTGCTCTTCTTCAGTCGGGGCCAAGGACGAGGCTCCCTGATCCTGTGACTTCTTGGAGAGTCTTTCTATGCTTTGTGTGGCAGCTGATGCAGCCGCATCATCTCCTTCTTCATCATCTCCTCCTCTTCCTCTCCTACTCCAACATCACCACCTTCTTCTGTCTCATCCTTATTATCATCCTCATCATCATCCTCATCCTCCTCCTCCTCCTCCTCCTCCTCATCATCTCCCTCTCTGATCTTGAGAGGCTCATCTTTAGTGCCTTCGAGTCTAAGCATGATGGTCTTGTTTGTCGTCTCTAACTCCCCAATCCTTTTAGCTGATTGGTCATTTTGCTCCTTGAGTTGGGCGATCTGCTGAGCCTGTTGAGATATCTGCTGAGCTTGGGTAACATTAAGCTCCGCAAGCTGACGTAGTTATGCAGCTCTCTCCTCATCAGCCGCCAACAGCTTCAACACCATTCTGTTGAGTGCTAACAGCTATTCCTATACCCCAATATAGGGCAGAGATGATCCTGTAGTGAAGGATGGGTAGGACGATGGACCGGCTTGGTGGCTGGTGGTGGTAGTGGTGGATATGGGTGGGGGTATGTGAGTGGGTGGAGTGGTAGTAGTGGAGAATATGGGTGGTGGTATGTGAGTGGGTGGAGTGGTAGTAGTGGTGGTGGCTGAGGTAGTGGTAGGTGAAGGTGTGGTAGTAATGGTGGGTGGTGTAGTAGTAGTGGTGGTGGGTGAGGTAGTGGTGGTGGTGGTAGTAGGTGAAGGGGTAGTGATCAACGTGTACCTCCGTCTCTTGGGCTTCATCCTGTGGCTGAGCCATCCTCTTTTTCCTCGAACCCCTTAAGGAGGATGCTCCCCCTGGGATGCCGGGCCGAGCTGGGGTGTAAGTAGGATCGGTCATAGTCTCCCCAGACTCGCCCGGGCGTCCACCAACCGCCAGAATCCCTCGTTCGGTGCCCTAGATGGAGTGGGGCCAGAGTCTCCACCATCACCACTATCATCATCATCATCATCAGAAGCATCAGCAGGGAGCACAATCTGCTCAGTGTCAGAGTCGTTGTCATCGTGGCACCACTTCCTTCGTGACAACGCCACATAGTCCTCACGGGCCAGATGCCCAAACAGTCGCTTGACAGGGGGTTTCACCTGCTTCCCCTGTACACCTTCATCCTGCCCAAGGTGGTATCGTCCATCACCTCGAGCACCACGGCATCAACCTTCTCCTTTGGCAGTGAAGGGAGCTTTTGGTCTATAATCATCTGCATAAAGCGAGGGTACATGCAAAAGCCCTCCTTGCCCTTTGCCTCGATGTTCTTCACCAGGTAGGTGAAGATCATCCTGGAGAAGCTAAACGGATGGTTCAACACCAACGCCACATAGGCGTTCTGAATCTGATCAGATAGCTCATCGAAGCCTCCCTTCCTGGAGGCAATACACTTAAGCAGCACATGGGCCAAGTACTTAAATTGGGGGCACAGGTTGCTCTTGTTGAGCACACCTGCATTGATATCCCCCGAGTACTTGGCCCGCAGAAAACAACCTCGTACAGTAAGCGAGTGTAGTCGTGTAGGACAGTCAGCATCGTCCCCAAACTCCAAAACTGTCCTGAGATCATCCTCAGTGATCTCTATAGGCTGACCAAAAATGGAGCTCCTGATACAGTGGGGCTCTGAGGATCTGTCGACCACAGTGCTTTCCCAGAAAGCCTGCTGAACTGAACGGTACGGGGTGCACGGCGTCGATAGAACGGAAGATCCTCGATCTCCATAAGAACGTAATAATGCCAGCAAAATCAGCCGCATTCCGGGAGATCAGATCCAGATGAGCACAAAGGTTATGCTTCATGCTCATAGTCCAACGACTCGTCATCTGTTACACAATGCAAATAAACGTTAGTGTGTCATTGAGTGACAATTTGATTCATTTGATTTGATATCTTCTGTTCTATCATGCGAATGAACTGTGCGACTGAGATCTAGTCGTGCGATTGAGCTCATACGTACGACTGAGCATGCGACTGGGCTTAGTCGTATGCTATCCTATGCGTTACAACAGTCGTGCGACTGAACTCATACGCATGGTTCAGTCATGCAATTGAGACATTCGCCCAGCTCAGTCGTGCGATTGTAGTTCATCAGGGTGTCCATTCGCATGACAGACTGTTTGTTCAATTCAAATTCAAATTTTGAGTAAAACTTAATGTTAGACGTCGTGGTTGGGCTCATTAGTCTTGCAAATGACCGATATAACACCTAATAACCTTTAATTGAACAATGTACTTAGTTTTATTGGGTTCTTGGGCAAACCAAGTCTCGGTTCTGTTTAGGGCTTAAATTCGATCATTTAGGGCATGAATTGATTGAACTTTTGGGTGAAAATCATTGCACATTACCTGTATACTCACTAGAAATCATCAGTACACAACAATCTGTAATCTAGAGCAATCAAATGAAAATCGGGCAGAGTAACGGTATAGTCGTGCGATTTGGGAGTGGTGAATGACTGCGACCGACTCCCCTCCTTTTGTACTAGGGTTTCCTCCAGTCGTGCGACTGAACCTAGTCGCATACTTGATTCGTGCGACTGAGGTTCAGTCGTGCGACTGGCACAGTCGGTCACCTTCAGTCATGCGACTGTGTCATTCGGTCACCTTCATTCATGCGATTGGTTCAACTCGTGAACCAATCGTGTGAGTTTACTCATGCTGATGGTCCAATCACATGTCTGGGCCATGCGTGTGGTTTAGTCGTGCAATTGGGCTCATATGTATGGTCTAATCGTACGGCTGGTCCATCCTCATGGTCCAGTCATGCGAATGGGCTCATACGTATGGTCCAATCGTACGGCTGGTCCATACTCATGGTCCAGTCGTGTGAATGGGCTCATACTTATGATTTTGACTATATGACCATTTGACACTTAACCTTTTTAACTATTGATAAAACATTTTGATTATCTTAACTTCGAGAACTTTTGATCACCTCAGACGTGATCCTTTTAACATTTGAAAACCCGTTTGGTCACCTCAGACGTGACCCTTTTTAACATTAGAAAACCCGTTCGATCACCTCAGACGTGACCCTTTTTAGGAATTAAATTCCTGACAAAATTCCAATGCACAGTCCGACGTTTAACAACTAACTTGACAAAATTAAATAAATGAAACAACTAGAACTAAAAGACAAAATTAAAACATATTTTTTGTAATTTTGTGTGAGGTGGAAATCCTAAGATAGATATCTAACAGATTTATTTCTCGAACAGACAACTTTAAGTTATTTTGACCATAAGTGGAATGATTCATTTTGGTATCATACAGGTAAATCAAATCATTCGGGACATGTTACCAAAGCCTTTTGATGCTAGATTCTTGTTTTCATCGAGAGTCATTAGCAAGTCTAGGAAATCATACTAGTGCCACAAGATGCACACAGTGGTGTTGACTTTCAAGAGTTGCAGCCACGATGATTGTCCGTATACTTGTCCTCTTAAATCCATACACAGACTTTTGACACAGATTGGTGATGATTAAGGTTAATTATTTCAACAAGCATTTGTGGATCCCACACTTATATGGTAATCAATGTTCCTCAGGAGATTTTTGAGCGGTCTACAGGTAGTATTCAAGAAGAACCTATTCTGGAGTTTTCAAAGAGATGCTAAGCCTCAGGTCAGCGCCACCGCACAGTAGAGAGGCGCAAACAACATTGAATTCTAAAATATTTAGGTTATGCTTATCCTCAGATTAGTGCCACCGCACAACAGAGAGGCACACAACCTATCTTCTTGTTTGAGCAATTTCATTCTTTTTGCACACCTCGCACCAACAACATAGATTATTAGCTTGATTGCTTTTTGCATTTTTTTATCATGTGGTTTGCTCATTTTATGGTCATCCGCACACATGTGTGGCGTTTATTTTGCTCATCACCCCTTATTGGAACTTGTTGATTGTGTTAACCAGGGATAAAATGATAACCCACAGCTTGTTGAATAGCTTAGTTTGAACTTGAAATCACCAACTAGGTCTACTTATCTATTGTGTTGAATCTACCGACACATCATCTAATGGTCTAGCAACCTTTAGGTCTACTTTCTCCATGTTACCTTAGTAGTAGCTAGTTTTACTATCATTTTCCTTTTATTGTTGCTTAGACTTTTCAGACTTATACTTCGAATTTTGCATTTTAAACAATTTCTTCTTTTAAAGTCCCAAACTATTTGTTCTTGTGTACTATCATTTTCCATAGTCATTGAATCAATATCACAGATACGATCTCATTACTCATAGCGAGCCTGTCCTCTTCCCTCATTTTTTTATGTACTGAAATTAAAACAACTGAATTTAATACTACCTTAACCTATTCTCCCCCTAAAATTCTAAAACCGAAAAAGTTTTGCGTTTAGAATTTTAATATGCGAAGAAATAAAATAAAATAAAATAAAAGTAAAAATGAAATCTACTTGTTGGACTAAGTACTATCATCGTCGGAAATCACATCACTTTTCTTTTTAACGCTGTTGACCTCTAACAGATATAGAAAACGTGGTTTATCAAAGGCTTTTGTGTAGAGATAAGCGCGTTGAAAATCCGTATTTATTTTAACAACATCGATAAAATGTTTTTCAAAACAATCACGTATAAAGTGATATTTAATTCCGATGTGTTTGGTTTTAGGATGTTGGACCGGATTTTTAGTGACGGCAATAGCAGCAGAGTTATCAACATAACTAAGGAGTGTTAGAAAATTGCAAACCCTAATCCCGCATTTGTTGTTGAATCCAGATGATCTGTGAACAGCAACTTACAGCAGCAACAAATTCAGCATCACAGGTTGACAAAGCAACCGATGCCTGCTTCTTACACTACCAGGTAACTAATCTTCTCCCAAAGAATTGACATCCTGCTGATGTTGACTTGTAGTTCATTTTGCAACCCCCGAAATCCGAGTCACTATACACTGTAAGCTTGAAATCATCATCATGAGAATACCACAACCCGAGTGTTAGGGTACCCTTGAGATAACGAAATATCCTTTTAACGCCAATGAGATGGTTGACCTTTGGTTTCGCCTGATATCTGGAGCATAGACACGTCGCGTACATGATATCCGGTCGTGAGGCGGTGAGGTACATGAGAGATCCGACCAGATCGCCACTTTCATCGGGTGCGACATCGTGGTTTGTAGCAAGTGGAGTCCCAGCTGCCGAAGCATTCTCCATATCGAACCGACTGAGAATATCGCCTACATACTTGGTTTGATGTAGGAAAATTCCCTTAGGTGTCTGATCCACCTATAACCCGAGAAAGAACTTCATTTCTCCCATGGCACTCATTTCAAATTCTGCCTTCATTACTGCTTCAAATTCTTTACACAATTCTTCATTTTTGGACCTGAAGATTATGTCATCAACATAGATCTGTACAAGCAGTAAATCACCATCCTTTTCTTTGATAAATAATGTACAATCAATCATTCCTCTTCGAAACCCGTGTTTCACAAGATGAGTCGAGAGCTTCTCATACCATGCTCTGGGGCTTGATAAAGCTCGTATAGAGCCTTGTCTAGCTTATAAACTCTGTCCCGATGATACGGACCCTCAAATCCCTCGGGTTGACTAACATACATTGTCTCTCGGATTTCACCATGAATGAATGCACTCTTCACATCAAGCTGGTAGACTTTAATCTTCATATACGATGCATAGGCTAGGAAGACAGGATGGCTTCCATTCTTGCCACTGGTGTAAAGACTTCATTGTAATCAATCCCCAAGACTTGTCTAAATCCTTGAACTACAAGTCGAGCCTTGTTTCTGATAATGACCCCTTGGTCATCCTTCTTGCTTTTTAAAACCCATTTAGTGCCAATGACCTTAGCACCTTTAGGTCTATCCACCAGAGTCCACACTCCTAACTTCTTGAATTGAAGAAGTTCTTCTTGCATGGCACTCACCCAAGCCTTATCATTTAAGGCGTCACTTACATATTTTGGCTCAAATTGAGACACAAAGCAATGATAAGCACCGTCATGAAGGTAGCCTTTTTCCATGACTGAGGCATGATCAGCTGAATATAGCTGATTTCTTGTCTGTACTCCCGATTGTACATCCCCTATGACATTGTCCAGAGGATGATAAACATTTAGTCGAGATCCAGGAGTGGTGGGTACAACTACCTTATTATCCAGGTTGTGAAATCTTGGTTCCGGATCTAAGGTAGTAGGAGTGTGAGGTTCCAAAGAATCAAAGGCATCAACATCAGATGCTTGTGGGCTTGTAGTAGTAGGTACCTGTTCCTCCTGATAGACCTAATCATTCTCCACGGCTTCATCGTCAGATGAGGAGTCACTTACCTCAAGTGCTCCCCTGAGTTACTAGAAGACTGGCCTTGTGAACCAAATGTTGTTGAGTCTAGAGGCGGTGTGTTTAAGACATCATACATCATCTTGGTTGCTAACTCATCTTCAGGAGTGGAGAGAGGGATGTTGAAGGACGTAAAGAATCCATCATAATCGAAAAAGAATGCGGGTCCTTTTCCAGCTGGGGGTGGTGTATCTCTGAACGTCTACGTTACACCACACTTCTACTTGACCCGTTGAGTTGTTCTAAACTCCCTTATTTGGTATGTTGTATCCTAGGAAAATTCCTTCTTTAGCCTTCTCGCTGAACTTGCCTTCCTGAGTTTTCTTCAGAAGGGTACAAGGAGCGCCAAATGGTTCGAGATACTCTAGATTTGGTTTACGTCGTTGAAGTAACTCGTAACACGTCTTACCATGATGTTTTACCAACAGGACTCGATTTAAAGTGTAACATGCATTTGCAACTGCCTCATTCCAAAATTGGATAGGCAGTTTCGAGTCTGCTAGCATTGTCTGTGTTGTCTCTGTCAAGATGTGATTCTTTCTCTTAGCAACTCCATTCATTTGTGGAGTGTAGGCAGAAGTGAACTGGTGCACAATTCCCTTTTCTTTGCAGAATTCCTCCATCCATTGGTTCTTGTACTCGATACCATTGTTTGAGCGTACTTGTCTTACCTTCAGCTTGTAGAGAGACTCCAAGGTAGTTACTAACTCTTTGAATGACTCAAATGTTTCATATTTGGATTTTAGAAACATTACCCAAGAGAATCTTGAGTAGTCATCTGTAACTACATAATAGTATAAGTCGCCGGCGATGCTCTTTGTACTGACTGGACCAAACAGATCCATGTGAAGAAGCTCAAGAGGTAGTTTTATAGAATGAACTTTCTTTTCCTTATGAGACTTCTTAGTCTATTTTCCTTTCTTGCAGGCGACGCAAAAATACGGTAGTTGGAAGTTTTTGACGTTTACTCCTCGCACTAGATCATTTTGGATCAAGTGGTTCATCTTCCGTGGATTGATGTGTCCCATTCTCCTATGCCAGGAGATTGAATCCTTCTCTGTAGCCTTTGACAGGAAGCACTAAACTTGATGATCTGTTGTGGAGGCCGTTGATAGATCCAACTCGTTATATCTTGAAGATGACATTAAGCCTTGGTCCTCCAGGATGACACAGTCCTTTTTCAGAACATAGCAGTTCTTGTTGTCGAATACTACCTTAAAGCCTTTGTCATAGATTTGGGATATAGAAAGCAAATTATTTTGAAGTTGTTGAACATAGTTTACCTTATCAAACTTTACTTTCTGGTTTCCCACTTCCCCTTGAGTAGTGATGTAACATCCTTTGTTTCGAGCAAATGAAACATGACCTCCTTTAATTTGTTTGACATTTGACAGGAGATTCAGGTTCCCAGTCATGTGCCTAGATGCTCCGGTATCTACGATCCAAGTATTTGTGGCAGCACTATAGCGAACACCCTGCACATTCAAAGGAAATCATTAGTTAAGGTTAGGGACCCAAGCCTTAACTGGCTTGGGTGACCCAGAGGCATCACACATCATAAATTCCACCCACTGTCCATTTGAGGGTGAGGGAAGATCATTCGTCTTCTTGTTCTTATTATCAGACATTGAACTAGATTTTTCTTTCCATAAGCCAATTTTGTGTAAGGCCTGTTGTGATAAACCGACGATTGGCTTATGGTTTGAACTTTATGTTCACTAATTCTTCTAGGTGGAGTCATAGAAATCCTTTTAGAAGAACTGGATTTAGGATCATGAAGTTCAACTTTCTTTCTTAGTGTCTGATAGTAAGGACAATTAGACGCAATACTTTCCACAGTTGTAGCATGATCTACTTTCGACATGTTGTGTTGGACCAAAAGAACCAATGAGCCAAGATCAGAAAACCTCTAAGTCCCACATGATATCACAACAACTGCTGAAAGCTTCATCAGCAGTTTGACAAGTACTGAAGACTTCAACAGCTGAAGATCAAGTGCTGAAGACTTCAACAGCTGAAGAACTAAAGTGCTGAAGTACAACAACTAAAGAACACAAGTACTGAAGCTGAACAGCTGAAGAACACAAGTGCTGAAGCTGAAGACCAAAGTACTGAAGTACAACAGCTGAAGAGTTTACAAGTGCTGAAGATCAAAAACTGATGTACAAAGTCTGAAGACAAAGACTGAAGACATCAGCTGATGATATCTACTGAAGTCATCAGCTGATGAAACGTCTGAAGTTCAAGTCTGAAGATCAAGTACTGAAGTTTCAGTAGTTTGTCACAACAGCTGAAGAGTACTTCTTCAGTAGTTGTGATATCAGTAGTTTTATGTTTTACTTTCAGTAGTTTTGTAAAACGACTGAAGAGCTTGTTCTTCAGTCGTTGTAGTTTCAGTAGTTTTATGTTTTCAGTAGTTATAACAACTGATAACACTTAGCATTTTTGTAAGAAGATGTCAGCTGTTTTGACATCTTCAGTAGTTGTGTTTCAGTTGTAATAAATCTGTTAGATGTCACTATCAAGTGACATCAGCAGACGTCACATCTCTTATATAAGAGGTGTCGACCTAATTGTAAGTGTGACATTCTATTACCACGAAAGCGAATATTGAATGAAATATATTTGCAGAAATTCTCTCTCTATAACCGTCTTTGTTCTTCATTGAATATCGTTTCGTTCTTGTGATTGGCTAATTCATTGTTCGATTTCCGCTGCTATACTCTCTAATCAATCAAACACAGATCACTGATCCTAACATGTTGGTATGACTGTTTCTGTGGAGAAGTGTGTGACACTCATGTGACTTTAATTTTTTGGGTTTTGACACTTCTTGTTTAGATGTTTTATCTTGTTTAAAAAATTAATTGTTTGAACCTTTTTAACATCTTTACTCTTTTGTTTATCTGGACTTAGGCATGATGCACGTGTTTGGTTAACTTGTTTGGTCTTTTTGGGTTCAGATTAGACGTATTTGAAACAGACTTAACCTTCTCAAATTGTTCATCTTGATTAACTACAGACATTTTACCTTTTGACTTTAAAGTGGTCTCCTTTTGTTTAGTGACAAATTCAATAGAATTACTTGTGGAATCTGGATCACTTACAAGAGGAGTGGACACCACATGATCCTTGATTGGGTGTTATTTATTGTTTGCATTTAACATCAACAAGGTCTCATGTGGTGGTGGAACCACTTGTAACCCAAACCCTCCCCGTTGTTGCGTTCTCTCACTAGGTGCTGGACTATATGAGAAGAACTAGTCCAACTGTGTAGTTTTTGTTTTAATGAGTTTACTTCGACTTCCAACACTGCTTTTTTTTTCTTCGTTTCTTCTAGGGAGTTTAAATAGAACTTAATGTCATTTTCTTGGTTAAAGGCCACAACTTTGGTTTCCCTTAGTTGTTTATTCAATAGTTCTATTTTCTCTTTATAACTGTGCTCATTTTGTTTTAAAATCCTGTTTGCTTCTGTGCACAGTTGTAAATCATTTACTAAGCTATCATATTGATCTAATAACCTAGAAAATTTTGAGTCTATGCTTTCTCTAAATTTATTACATTCAATACAAGCATGACTATCAAACAATTGGTCTTTGGTACATACCTGAGCAGATTCGGTTGAATCAGCCATCATAGCAGAGTCTGACTCTTCTGGTGCTAGTGATTCTGAACATTTTGTGCTTGAACCCTCTTCATTCAGGTGATCGACCACATTTGCAGTTTCTTCATTATTTGACATCATGAGTTCAACTGCTATATCACCTTCGCTTGCAGTGTCGTCATCCAAACCCTCAACACATGCAATGTTGGATTCTCCTGGAGATACAAATCAAAAGGTCCAATCTTGCCCTTCGTCATCTTGAGCAGTCAAGGCCTTAGGATCCTTGCATGAGGATGTAGGACTACTTGTGGGTTTCTCTTGAGGATTGAAGGATGAGAATGGATTACCATTACCTGTCTTCTTGGGCTTAACACATTCACATTTGAAGTGCCCCTTTTCTCCACAATTAAAATAGGCAACTTTGGTTTCCTCAAAACCAAAGGTTGTATCCTTTGTGGCAATCAGGTTCTGTCCTGTCTTCTTAACAACTTCTTTGCCCTCCGGACAACACTTGCCAATGCCCACATGATATCCATTCTTTCTAGCTCAGTCTCGTCTACTTGCTCGTAGTCTTCATCTGCCAGATGGTAGTTTCCAATCTTCCCCGCAACTAGACCGTCATAGGAGTGAACGAAAGCTGCTAAGAGATCCATGTTCTCCTTTGCTACATCTACAGTCACGTTATCGAGATTTTCAGTCTTCAAATTTGTAGCATTGGCTTCAGGTGCTAGATATTGGGTGCAAGACGACCCTGACATGTCAGATCCTGAAGTAGTGGCTTGAGATGGAGTGGCTGAACTCGACATGACTGCCATTTGAAGTGGTGCTCCTGACGTTTTTGCTTGAGGAGTTGAGTTGTAAAGGGACGGGTTCTGATCATATGATGATTTTTGAGACCTGTACTTCATCCTCAACTCTTCCTCTCTCACTTCAGAATGAATCGTTGATATCCAACTTCGCCAGCATATCATTCTGTCTAAGGTTTGACACAATGAAACCCACTTTTCAGGCAATCATTTGTGAAATTCGACACCTGTCTCCATGGACGTAACAACCCCATGATGTGCAGCTCACTCATTAAGTGGAAGAAGCTGTCTATAACATCATCCAGACTCTCCTTACCCATTGACAAGAAGTTATCAAACTCCTTCTTCAAAGCCTTAGCCTTAGAGCTTTTAAAGATGCATTACCATCATACCACTTTTCTAGAGCATCCCATAGCTTCTTTGCTTGCTTGTTCTCAGAAAACTGATGGAATATATCCTTAGGAATGGACTGAGTTGAGTTAAAAGAGCATACACCTTCTTCTCTGCATTGTACTTTACCTTTTGGCTATCAGTCATGCTGCCTAAGGTAAGTTTAACTCCATCTGCACCAACCAGCATGCTATACCCCGTCTCAATTGATTCCCACAGATTAGGATCTACTCCGTTTAGGTATATCTCAAACCATTGCTTCCACTGTGGGTAATCATCTAACGTTATGAGCTTAGGAGGCTTATTGTGATTCCCCACTTCATTTTCCAGAAGCAATAGATTCTGGATCCGTGAATCCCTACCTGCGGTGAACGCTGAATACTGATCTTCCATTTTATTTACTTCGGATTTTAGAACAAAATTGTTGTACTTGTGCGAATGAAAGAATGCGATTGGGCTATTCGTGCGATTGAACAGTGCGGATGGTTCAATCGTGCGACTGAACAAATGCGGATGGTTCCATCGAGCGATTGGACAGTTGCGGATGAACAATGAGAATAAAGATCTTCAGTCGTGCGAATGGATGAATGACTGAGCCAATCATGCGTATGAGTGGTGCGTATGGGTTTAGTCGTGCGATTGAGTCAATTGTGCGATTGAAGGCTGCTGTTCAGTCGTGCGAACACTTTGATGCAAAAACACGAATTTCTCACCAACCCTAATTGCCGTATGCCAACAACATTGACTTTTTGACCTGGAGACGTCGAAAACACTATTTGACACAAAAAATTAATTTTTTGAGTGAAAAACACGATTTTTATATCAAAAATCGATTGAATCACATGCAATCAAGAGCCAAAGCTCTGATACCACTTGTTAGGACCGTTTGGTACAGAGTACTAACTGATTTACGTGTATACTAGACCAAATATGTGGAATCCTATTTGATTGGCGATCCAATTAGTGAGAACGCAAGTATAATCGATCTAAGAATGAATCAAAATGTTAAGAACGATTGTAAGATGAATAACTGCGATCTATGAACTTGGAACAGGTTTTCTTAGGTCTCTGGATGGCTAGGGTACGATTTAGTGCGTAGGGATTCGAATTGTTATGTTTTTCCATGAATTAAGTGGTATTTATAGGTTAGGGTTTTCCATTTGTGCGACTGAACCATTTGCATGGTTTAGCCGTGCGACTGAAGCATGCGGTTGATCCATTCGCACGATTGAAGATTCAGTCGTGCGATTGAGTCAATCCCATGTTGTAATCGTGCGACTGATCCAGTCTCCTGGTTCAGTCATGCGACTGGTTGATTAGCATGAAGTATTCATGCGTATGGTCCATTAGCATGGTCCATTCGCATGAGAACTTCACACGATTTAGTTAAGCACATTTCTCAATCATTATTGACTAAGACTATGTAAACAACCACAAACCTATATAGTTAGTTCAATAGCATTATCACACAATAAAAAATGAAGTATTAAACATTATAAGCTCCACAAACACATTACATGTCATTCATACCCATTCGTTACATATACGTAAAACATGAAAGACATTTTACATTTGAGCTCCTAAACTAGGTACACATGTATCTACAAAAGGTTTCTCATTTGGACCATATCAGATGGTCCAAGTGATGAAAAAGAGAAAGCTAGTTTCTAAAGCCAGGTTGTCTATGGAAGAAACTCCTTCTTCAGAAGAGAAAATGGCTTCGGAAACAAAAGCTACTAAAGTTCGAAAGAACAAGAAATCTCCCTTGAAACCATCCTAGAAGAAGACTGGCTCGGAAGAAAAGGTGGTGAAGGTTTCTTCCGAAAAGAAAGAAGCTTCGAAAGAATGCCAAGCTGCAAAAGCTTCAACAAGCTCATCCTCGATGATCAACCAAAGGATGGATTGGAAGATCACGGAAGATGCTGCAGTCCAAACCTCTTTTTCAAAGACATCCATTGAACCCCGTGCATATCTTTTGGTTCAAATGTCATTATCATTGGAAGAACCCAAGACCAACAAGGCTTGGGTTTCCTATCAAAACTAACAATCTCATCTTATGTGCAGGGACATCCATATGACAAGAACAACAATGTCTGGATTGTAGACTATGGATGCTCCAGGCACATGACAGGGAACATATATCTCCTTCAATAGTTTCAACACTATGATGGAGGTCCTGTCCAATTTGGAGGTGAGGTCGGAGGATATATTTCTGGCAGAGGGAGTATATCCAATGGTAAGTTAAAAGTTGACAAAGTTAACTTTGTCAAATAGCTTGAAACCAATTTGCTAAGTGGTTCTCAGTTCTGTGATCAAAAGCACCAGATGCTTTTCACAGAGCATGAGTGCATTATCCTCAAACCAGGGATGACAATTCCTCCATAATTAGTGCTTCTTAGATCTCCCAGGAAAGGGGATATGTACAAGCTGGATATGAACAATGCTTCCCAATGGGTGATGTATCATGCTTTCTTTCAAAGCTATTGGTGATGAGTCAACACTTTAGCATAAACGTATGTGTCATGTAAATTTTAAAATAATGAATAAATTGGCTAAAAATAACTTGGTACATGGTTTGCCTAAAAATGAATTTTTCTGCAAAGACAACTGTGTTGCATGCATGAAAAGGAGCAACACAGGACCTCTCATAAATCCAAAAGTGTAACTCCATCACTACTCCATTACACTTATTGCACATGGATCTCTTTGGTCCCACAAGTATAATGAGCATTGGAAGGAAATCATACTGCCTTGTGATAGTTGATGATTTTACAAGATTTACATGGGTATTCTTTTTAAGAACTAAAGATGAAACTGCTGAAACATTAAAATCTTTTATTCTTAAAACAGAAAATCAAATTGATCACAAGGTTAAGATTATTAGAAGTGATCAAGGGGCTGAGTTTAAGAACTTCGTTCTTGACTCATTCTGTAAATCAAAAGGGATCGCTAGACAATATAGTGCTCCCAGAACTCCTCAACAAAATGGTGTTGCTGAGAGGAGGACACGACACTTATTGAGGCTGCTCGAACTATGTTAGCTGATTCCAAACTACCTCTAACATTCTGGGCAGAGGCAGTCAGCACTGCATGCTATGTGCAAAACAGAGTTCTTGTAGTTAAGCCACATTGAAAAACCCCTTATGAGCTATGGAACAAGAGGCCACGTTCATTGTCATTCTGAGGTCCTTTGGCAGCAGGTGTACCATATAACACAAAGGACAATTTAGCAAAATTTGCTGAAAAGTCGGATGATGCTATCTTTGTGGATACTCTTCTAGCTAAAGCTTACAGAGTATACAACATTAAGAATCAACAATTTGAGGAGTCATCCAATATATTTACTAATGAGCACACTCCTTGTGTTAGGGGGAAGGTCTTGATCATATCTTTGATTTAATTGTTTCCAAAAAATTCTAAGCCTTCTTGTGAGAATGTTTTAGTTGGAACAAGTGCTCAAAATAATGCTGATGCTGCTGCTGATGATCAACTATTTGAGCTACCCAAACCTCTTCCAAGTTCTCCAAGAGCTACAACAAATCAAGCTTCCACTATTCACAGATAGACAGCATATCCATATCCAGGAATAGTGAAGCTTCAACTAGTAAATCACCTGCTAAGCTTCAAAACTTATCAGGCGATCGTATACAACACCTAGCTGATGGATGTAGCATCTTGAAGGAACATGCAACTGTTGATGCTACTCTACAACCAACCATTGATGATGTTTCTTTTTCATTCAATCAGTCCTCATTGAATGAACTTGAAACAACAGCTAGACAAAGTGCTCCAGTTCCTGAAAAAAAATATGTCTAATCTGGACTTATCTTTGCAACTGGAAATGATTCCTCGTTTACGGATTAACAATACTCATCCAGCTGAGAACATCATTGGGGATGTCTCTGAAGGTGTGAGAACAAGAGGGCAGACTCATCAAGGGATGTCTGCTTGTACTCATGTTTCTTATCACAGATGGAACCCAAGAAGGTAGAAGATGCCTTGAAAGATAGTAGCTGGGTTGAATCGATGCAAGAGGAGTTGCTTCAATTCAAAATATAAAAGGTTTGGAACCTATGCCTGCTACCATCTGGTCAAGTACCAATAGGCACTAAATGGGTTTTTAGGAACAAAAGAGATGACAGAGGCTTGATCATCAGAATAAGGCAAGACTAGTAGTTCAAGGATACACTCAAGAGGAGGAATTGATTATACTGATGTCTTTGCACATGTTGCAAGACTTAGGTAGTTAGGATTCCATGCTTATGCTGCTTCTAAGAACTTTACTGTCTACCAGCTTGATGTCAAGTGTGCCTTTCTATATGGGGATATAGATATGGAAATGTACATGTGCCAACCTCCTGGATTTGAAGACCCATAGTATCCTCACTATGTAATTGGATAAAGCTCTATATGGACTGCACAAGCACCAAGGCTGTGGTATGAGACTTTGTCTCAGTTTCTCCTTAAGAATGGCTACACCAGAGGAACTATTGACAAGAGTTTATTCATATGGAAGTCTGGTAAGGACATTCTGCTTGTTCATGTCTATGTTGATGACATCATATTTGGTTCTTCAAATGACCAAATGTGTAAGGACTTTGAAAGCATTATGAAGAAGAAGTTTGAGATGAGTTTCATGGGGAAAATGGACTTTTTCCTTGGAATTCAGGTGAAGCAACTGAAGGAAGGATTTTTCATTAATCAATCTAAGTATGTTAATGACATCTTAGAAAGATTTGAGATGAAAGATTGCATGCCAGCCAAGACACTCATACCCATAAACCATAATCTTTGTCCTGACCTTGAGGGGGAGGATTACTGATCAACATCAGTATAGGGTGATTATTGGTTCTCTGATGTATCTTACAACCAGTAGACCTAATATCATGTTTGCTACTTACATCTGTGCAAGATATCAGGCTGCTCCAAAGGTGTCTCACCTAGCTGCTGCAAAGAGAATCCTCAGATACCTCAAAGGAGCACCTAAATTAGGTCTCTGGTATCCAAGAAATAGTGTTTTTAATCTCTATGGATACTCTGACAGTGACTATGGTGGCTGCAACATTGACAAGAAATCAACATCAGGAGGATGTCAATTTCTTGGTGGAAGGATCATCTCATGGCAATGCAAGAAACAATCCGTGTCTCTACATCAATGCTGAAGCTGAATACAGTGCTGCTGCTAGCTGTTGTGCTCAGTTGCTGTGGATTCAGAACAAGATGCTAGACTATAGATTCAACTTTATGAGTACTCCTATCCATAGTGACAACAACAGTGCTATCTCCATTACTGAAAATCCGGTGAAGCACTCCAAGACAAAGCATATTGACATCAGGTACCATTTCATTAGAGATATTCATGAAAAGAATCTAATTAAACTAATCAAAGTTGATTCAAATGAACAATATGCTGATCTGTTCACCAAAGCTTTTGATGAACACAGATTTAATTATCTTATAACAACTATTGGGATGATAAACATTGATTAGATTACCTCTTTTGAAAACCTTTTACTGTGTAAAGTCTTATGTCAATACAAATTAAGCCCTGTTACAAAAGATCTCTCTGAAATTTTCTAAGTATAAATTTCTTCAGAAGAGAAATTAACCCTCGGAAGTTATCTTCATATCTTCTGAAGCAAAATTTCTCCAAGGATAATTTTCTTCTCGGAAGAGTTTTTAGTCTCGAAAGAAGCGAATGATTTCCTATCAGATCTACTTCCGAAGCTTACAAAATCACTTCCTTCGGAAAGCAATCTCTAGTCTCGGAAGTTACTTTTTACCTTCGGAAGTAGGAATTGCCTTCGGAAGACAAATTACCTTCGGAAATGTTTTATATTCGGAATAGAGATTTTACTATGTAACGGAAATCTCTTGGTCCCCACACTGTAAAAAGCAAAGATTTTGTTAATGATGTCGGATTATTTAACTGAATTAAACCTTACCGCCCCTGTCACTTCATCCACTAAACCGTCATTTCACCTTATCCTAACACTTTACCGCCATTCCACCCTCTTTTAAATAATTCCAACTGTTCACTCTCATCTTCTTACCACAAATTTTATAGCCCTAAAAGTTTCCCTGCCTCTAAATTCATCCACACTCAAACTACTTTACCTTCACTTTTACAATGGCCCTAAATCCTCAACACAACCAAGTCGCGCTTCTTGATTCTTCAAGAGATGCGAACTTCTCTGAAATCATCTCCTTCCTCACCAAATCATCCTACTACATAACCTTGACTGTTAATCCCATGGTTTACCTCAACCACATGACTGAATTTTGGGGAAACAGTCAGGTCGAAACCCTAAATGGGGTTCGTGTACTGTGATCCTGCATTTGTGGCCAAGAGTTGGTCATCTCTGAACAACTCATCAGGGAGAATCTGGAGCTTCATGATGAAGGTGCCCCTACTGAGTTCCCCAAGATAGATTTAGATAACACATACATCCTCATGGGATATGGTGGAGATGTGAGCTGGTCGACAGTCTACAAATACAACTTCTCCTACAAATGGAAGTTCCTCCTGCACATTGTCCTTCATTGCTTGTCAAATAAATCTGGGGGATGGGATCAAATCCCATATGAACTAGGGTGCCTAGTTCATGGATTGGTGCGAGGCCTGCGCTTCAACTACTCAAGATTTGTGCTGCTTAATCTCATTGGAAATCTTCAGAGGGAAACATTCTTTATGTATCCCAGATTTCTTCAGCACATCATTAACTGTGAGCTGGACCAGAGTCGGCTTGTCTGTGTATCCACTTTGTCTGTTCCTTACATGAGGCCAACCATCTTCAAGACATTGAAGAGGGTATCCACCAACTTCACTTGAAGGTACACTTCTCTACCTCCTAGTATGACTGAGCACATCACTCCTGGTGACATCCCTGTTCACCCCATAGGTGATGAACCCACACCAGCAACTACAACCATAATGCAACCACTACCTTCTCCTCCCATCACCATTACATACATAAGACGCCCCAAACGAACCCTTGTTCAATTTACTTTGATTGAACAAGCTCCTCCCGTTCAACCTAAAAAGGCTAGAGTGGAACATTGGGCTCCACTCAGTCTGAGGTCTCACCTTCCTTCACCATTGACCTCAATATGGGTCTTGAGGCTCCTCTGAGCAGCCAATAAGGGACAACCTAATCAGAGGCTCAATGCCTGTAGACATTGACCAATGTCCCGGGTCAGTAGGTTTAACCTGATCTTTCACTGGCCTTCTCTTTAAAACTGATGAAGAGATAACATCTTTCCATGGCAATGATGTTGATCTACAACACCCTCTCCAAGATCAATAGAGCCTAGAGAGACCTCTTATCTTGAGCCCCCATCAAAAAACCATAACTGAAGTGAGTCCCACTGATGTGGAGGGGACTCAAGCAGATTCAGCTGCCACTACAGAAGGTGCCTCAATGGACCTTATGGACAGTGGTGACATCTCTGAGACTGAATCTATGGCAACCATGCCTTTTGATGACTCTGCAAGAGACATCACTAAGCAAGGGAAACTAGGGTGCCAAGAAACCACATGTGGTGGTGAGGCTGAACATACTAGGTATGTTACCTCATCTTCCCGTGATTCTTCAAAAGAAGATGAGGGAATCATGAAACTCTTCATTACAAACCTATTATCTAAAGTCTCAAACCTTGAATCCAAGGTAAGGACTTTAGAAGAAAGGTCCGCCACTCAGCAACTTGAGATTGATAATCTCAAGGCTCAACTAGCTGAGAAACAGATTGAGAGATCTGTTAGGCATGTACCTATTCAGGTCTCCTTGACCTCTTCCTCCAGCTCATCTACCTCTTAAGATGATGCTACCAATAGGGGGAGAGTGTTCAGAGACAAACATATGAGGACCCACAGAGCCAATCTTTAACTTCTAAATATTCGACCCCTATCACAACTTCTTTGAGCCATCTCAAGTCACTCTAACAATTGATTCAAGGATGCTCAGAGATCTCTATAGCTTCTTTTCTTAGTTCTTGTTAAGATCTGCTCGTGATCAGCCAAGTCTTGATGCTGCCATGATTTACTTTAGAGCTGAAGAGCTTTAGAGGCTTATCGCACCTTCTACCACTGTGGAAGAAGTTGGTCAACCTAAGGTCCACACGGAACCTGAGATTCAATTCGAAGGGGAAATGAGGACTAATGGCCCAGCAACTGAAATAGTTGGGACAGAATCTGCATTCCCTCTTACTTCCGAAGCTGAAGTTAAAGCCTCGGAAGAACAAGCTGAATCTTCCGAAGCTACAGAAGGACTGTTCAAAATGTCCGAGGAACTGATCATCACAGATGCAATCCTTGAAATGGCATCTGAGGTGAACAGTGAGGACTTTCTGGATCAACCTCTTGTCCAGACACCATCTCTACGTCTCACATAATTAGTATCCACTGTCCAAGAACCACCAAAGTCAAGGTCCTCAAAAGATACCAAAGGAAAACGGAAGATGACTGTAGAAGATCTTCAAGAAGAGGAGAAGATTGAAAAGGAAGACCTTCAACTGGGAAACTGTTGGCTGCTAGTACAAAAGCAGCTGCAGCCAACCAAGAGGCTGTCGTCAACAAAAGGAGAGTAGAGATCATTGACCGGCTCATTCAACTCGGAGCTGCTAATGAAGAAACACTCCTGCTACTGTTAGAGGTGTTGGTGAAACTAGAAAAGGCAACCAAGCTGTAGCAGGAAGCAGCAAGGTTGGCCTTAGAGGAAGAAAAGGAAAAGGAACAAAAGGAAGCTCACATGCAGCTCAGGAGGGAGAGGATAGATTTCCTAACCTCCAGAGGCTTCTCTCTTCAAGAACTTTCTCCACACAATGATGCAACGATCCTTTGGCTCGTCAACAAAGAGCAGGATCAAATGGAGAAAGAAAGAAAAAGAGCTGCATGAGACAAGTTAAGGAGAAGAAGAAGAAAGAGGAAGAAGCAAAGGCCTCTGCAACTAGGAAGATAGGTGATAAAGCCTAGATGAAAAACTATCTCCAGTCTCACGGCTTCTCTAGAACGCAGGTGGGTCCCATGTCTGAAAGGACACTTCAACGAATTGTCAGTGTAATCAAAGCTGACATTCATTCGGGGAAAAGAAGAGAGATGTATTGAAGGGTACGGGGATAACCTTCACACCAACCACTCAACCCCAACCTGAACCAATTTTCTCTCCCTTCACCATCAAAAATAGACCTTACACTCCTGAACCCACACCTTTACCTTCATCTACTTCCTCACCTCAACCACCAAAACTACCAATCCTTCAACCCAAAACTCTAACCCGAACCACCTCACCCCATCCTACCCCTCAACCTTCTCAACCATCCCCTCAACCTTCCAAACATCTCTCTCTGGAAGAGTTTAAAAGCATCAAGAATAGGCTCATCAATTGCACAACCCTGAGCGATATCTCCTGTGAGGAAGACTCCATCAAGCTAGCCTATGTGGATGGATCTTCACGTTCCCTCACAAGAGATCAATTTCTTGATCTACCCAGAGGAACACCGGACTAGGTTGTAGTACTTCTAGTGTTCAACTCAGAATCATTAAATGATGAAGAGAAGAAACTAAGAAGGAAGCTAGTGATTCTACTAGATACAAAGAAAGAGGACAAGATTCCTAGTCAGTCTCTTGTGCCTAGAGAGAATATACTCCGGTGGAGGTTCGATGAAGCTACTCACAACTTTGTTATGGAAAGAGAGAACGGTGAAGTTAACAGGCTGAATGCCACCTCTCTGCTACACTCCAACAGGTTTGATATTGCTAAGTTAGCAGAGAAACCATTCTCCAACCCTTCCAACTCTGAAACTGCTGCTCACATCAAGAATCATCTCAGCAGTCTTCATCTGGCTGAGTTAACAGCAAAAGCCAAGATTGAGGAAGAGTTAATATTGAGAAGAAAGGAAGACAAGGATAGATCTACCACTAAGGGCACAACCTTTCTACACATGGTGGAAGGTCCTGAATCGGAACCTATAGTTTGATAGGAATATGATTATAGCTCCCATCAACTAACTCTTTTCAAAGGGCCACAACAAACGGTACATATCATTCAGGGAGACAGACTAAAGATCCTGTCAACCAAAGATTTGTACAAACTTCTCAGCACCATATCAGGGAAGAACAAGAGACTGATAAGTATTTACTCTCCCTGGTGCTGAAAGTTTTGAGGTGCAAAAACAAGTGAGGTTTTAGTAGCATCAGCCTAGGGGGAGTTTGTTGGATCAAGAAGAAGGCTGGTGCAACAAAACCAAATCACTTAGACAAATTTTGGTGCTACTTACAAAGTCTTCCGAAGCCAAGTGTGGAACTTCAAAGAAAGTAGAGTTCTTCCGAAGACAAAGTAAAAGTTCCACTTCCGAAGGCAAAGCTCTACTTCCGAAGATAAAGTATTCACTTCCGAAGATGAAGTCTCAAACGAAGAAATCAGAAGACTACTTCAAAAGTATGAAGAAAGAAGAAGTTCTCAAGCCTCGGAAGATGTAGCCTCTTCTGAAGTATAATGGCTTCAAAAGTACTTGTTCTTCCGAAGCCATTTAACCTTCGGAAGACCCTGCTATGAACTAGTGGACATAAGTATGGTCTCTGACACTCCGTTGTAGACCTTTGATACTGCATGACGTTTTCTCAAAGAGCAATGTAGTTGACATACTTTATTCCATTGTTCACCTTTTCTGTTAGTACAAGATACCAACTTTAGTTGGTGACAAAAGGTAAGTTAGGGACATGTCCTGACTATGATATCTCAGATAAAGTCTTATCTGAGATACCTTAAACTATAGCTTTTTAGTATTTGCTTTAGTTAGAGGATTCCAGCTGGTATCAAAGTCTATCCAGCTGTAGGTAGTATTAATATAGTCTCTCATTGTAACTCATAAGAACATGCTTGTAAGAGTCTTGTAATATTTGAGTTGAGAAGCAATATATGCAAGTACCTTGAAAATTACTTCTTGTGTTCTGTTATTACTTATAATATTGTTATCAACTCTTAAAGATTCTGCTTTCATCGAGAGTGTTGTTTAAGTGAGTTTGAGAGAAAACCAAGTGTTTAGTGACACAAAACGATCCTGCAGACAAAGTCTTCCGAAGCCATGAAGTGAAGTGCAGGATCGGTTTATTTCACTAAACACTTGGTTTTTCTCTCAAACTCACTTAACCTACACTCGGATGAAGCAGAGTCTCTCTAAGAGTTGATAATAATATAATAAGTAACAATGAACACAGAAATATAATTTTCAAGGTACTTGCATATATTGCTTCTCAACTCAAAGTATTATAAGATTCTTACAAGCATATGACATGAGCTACAATGAGAAACTATATATAATACTACCTATAACCGGATATACTTTGATACCAAGTAGAATCCTCTAACTAAAGCAAAAACTACAAAGTTATAGTTTAAGGTATCTTGGATAATGTCTTATCTAAGATATGGTAGTCATGACATGTCCATGACTTACCTTTTGTCACCAACTATAGTTGGCATCTGTGTTAACTAATAAAGGTAAACAGTGGAATAAAGTGTGGTCAACTACATGGCTTTTAAGAAAACGCCATGCAGTATATCAGAGGTCTGCAACGGAGTGTTAGAGATACCATACTCCACTGGTTCATAGTAGTGTCTTTCGAAGGGTAGTTGGCTTCGGAAGAACAAGTTCTTCCGAAGCCACTTATATTTCAAAAGAGGATACTTCTTCCGAGGCTTGAGGACTTCTTCTTTTCTTCATACTTCAGAAGTTGTCTTCTGATCTTTTCTTCTCAGACTTGATCTTCGGAAGTGAACACTTTGACTTTGGAAGTAGAGTTTGTCTTCGGAAGTTTATCTTGCACTTTGTCTTTGGAAGAACTCTATTTCCTTCGGAAGTTCCACACTTAGCTTCGGAAGCCTTTTATTAGATACACCAAAATAGCCTAAGTGATTTGGTTTTGATTGCACCGGCCTTCTTCTTGATCTAACAAACTCCCCCTAGGCTGATGCTACCAAAACCTCACTTGTTTTTGCTTCTCAAAACTTTCAGCATAAGGGAAAGCAAATATTTATCTATTTCTTTGTTTTTCCCAGAAGTGGTGCTGAGAAGCTTGTATAAATCTTTAATTGACAGAGATCCAGTCTGTCACTCTGAATGATGTGCACCCTCTGCTGGGACCCTTTGAAAAGAGTTAGTTAATGGGAGCTGTAATCATACTCCCAGCTAACTATGAGTTCCAATTTAGGACCTTCCACCATGTGTAGAAAGGTTGTGCCTTTGGTGGTTGATCTTTCCTTGTCTTCCTTCTCTCTCAGTTTCAACTCCTTTTCAATCTTTGCT
The DNA here is from genome assembly GCA_025506515.1 of Flaveria trinervia. NCBI lineage: Eukaryota > Viridiplantae > Streptophyta > Magnoliopsida > Asterales > Asteraceae > Flaveria > Flaveria trinervia. Next base: position 25,430,396 of record CM046449.1, on the reverse strand, counting down.
CTTGGGGTTAACTCAGCAAGATGAATGCTGCTAAGATGACTTCTGATGTGAGTAGCATTTTCAGAGTTGGAGGATTAGAGAATAGTTTCTATGCTAACTCAGCAATGTCAAATCTACTAGAGTGTAATAGAGAGGAGGCATTCAACCTATTGCTTTCACCATTCTCTCTCTCCACAAAAAAGTTGTGAGAGGCATCATCGAACCTCTACTGGATGATTTTCTTTCTTGGCATAAGGGGCTGACTAGGAATCTTGTCCCCTTTCTTTGTATCCAGTAGAGTCACCAGCTTTCTTCGCAATTTCTCTCTTCATTGTTTAAGGAGTCAGAGTTGATTCCAAGAAGTCTAGCAGCATGGTCTAGTGTTCCTCTAGGCAGATCAAGAAATTGATCTCTTGTGAGGGAACATGAAGATCCATCAACATAAGTCAGCTTGACAGAATCTTCCTCACAAGAGATGTCACTCAAGGTTGTGCAATTTGTGAGCTTTGTCATGATTGCCTTGAATTCTTCCAAGGACAAATGTTTGGAAGGCTAAGGGATGGTTTGGAAGGTTGTGGTGCAGTGGTTCTGGAGAGTGTTTTGGGTTGGAGGATGGGTAGTTTGGGTGGTTGTGGTGAGGAAGTAGGTAAGGATAATGGTATAGGTTCGAGTGTGTAGGGTTCAGTTTGATGGGGAATGGAGAGGGAATTGGTTCAGGTTGGGGTTGAGTGGTTGGCTTGAAAATCATCCCCTATACCCTTCTATACATCTCTCCTTTTGCCCATACGAATTTCAGCCTTGATTTCACTGACAATTCGTTGGAGTCTCTTTTCAGATATGGGTCCCACCTGCCTGCCTTAGAAGCCGTGAGCCCTGAGATAGTCTTTCATCCAGGCTTTCTCACCTATTCTTGGTCGCAGTGACCCTAGCTTCTTCTTCTTTCTTCTTCTTTTCCCTCAACTTCTCTCTTTCAGCTCTCTTTCTCTCTTTCTCCAGTTGATCTTGCTCTTTGTTGAAGAGCCATAGGATCGTATCATCATTATGTGGAGATAGTTCTTCAAGAGAGAAACTCTGGAGGTTAGGAAAGCTATCCTTTCCCTCCGAAGCTACATGTCAGCTTCCTTCTTTTCTCTTTATCTTTCTTCCTCTAAGGCCAACCGTGCTGCTTCCTTCTGTTGTTCATTCTGCAGCCTGGTTGTCTTTTCCAACTCTACCAACTCCTCTAATGGTAGCAGGAGTATGTCTCATTGGCAGCTCCAGCTTGATGAGCCGGTCAATGATCTCTCCTCTTCTTGTTGTTGACTGCTTCCTGGTTGGCTTTAGTTACTTTGGAACTGGCAGCTAACAACTTTCTAGTTGGAAGTCTACCTTTTCTTTTAAGCTTTTCAATCATCTCGTCCTCCTGATGCTCTTCCACAATCATTTTCTTTCTTTCCTTTGTCATCTTTGGAAGTGCTTGACTTTGGTGGTTCTTGGAAGGAGGATTCAGACTGTAAGAGAGGTAGTGAAGGTGTCCGAGCTAGAGGTTAGTTGAGAAAGTCCTCACTATTCACTTCAGACGCCAGCTCTAGAATTGCATCTGTGATGATTAGATCCTCGGACAATGAGAACGGTCCTTCCGCAGCTTCCATATCAGCTTCGGAATATTCAGTTTGTTCTTCTGAGGCTTTGGCTTCAGCTTTGGAAGTTTGAGGGAGTGCAGTATCTGTCCAACTGTTTCGGTTGCTAAGCCATCAGTCCTTATTTCCCCTTTGAATTTAATCTCAGGTTCCATTTGGACCTTAGGTTGACCAACTTCTTCTATAGTGGTAGAAGGTGCACTTATCCTCTGAAGCTCTTTAGCTCCAAGTACATCATAGCCGCATCAGGGCTAGGCTGATCTAGAGAGGATCTCAATAGGAACTTGGAGAAGAGTCTATAGAGATCTCTGAGCATCCTTGGGTCTATCTACAGTACAACTTGGGATGGCTCAGGAAAAGTAGTTGCAGTGGGAGCCAAATATTTTGAAGTTGATGTTTGGCTCAGTGGTTCCTCAGATGTTTGTCTCTGAACACTCTCCCCTTTTTGGTAGCATCATCTTGAGAGCTAGATGAGCTGGAGGAAGAGGTCAAGAGATCTGAATAGGTACATGCCTAACAGATCTCTCAATCTGTTTCTCAGCCAGTTGAGCCTTGAGACTATCAATCTCAAGTTGTTGAGTGGCGGACCTATCCTCTAAAGTCCTAACTTGGATTCAAGATTTGAGACTTTAGATAGTAGGTCTTTGATGATGAGTTGCATTCTTCCCTCATCTTCTTTTAAAGAATCATAGGGAGATGAGGTAACATACCTGGTATGTTCATCCTGACCACTAGATGTGGTTTCTTGGCACCCTGGTTTCCCTTGCTTAATGATGTCTCTTTCAGAGTCATCAAAAGGCATGGTTGTCGTAGATTCAGTCTCAAAAATGTTCCCACTATCCAGAAGGTCAATTGAGGCACCTTTTGTAGTGGCAGCTGAATCTGCATGAGTGCCCTCTGCATCAGTGGGCCTCACCTCAGTAAAGGTTTGCTGATGGGAGCTAGATAAGAGGTCTCTCTAGAATTGTTGATCTTTGAGAAAGTGTTATAGATCAAATTCATTGCCATGGAGAGACATAATCTCTTCATCAGTTTTGAAGAGAAGGTCAGTAAAGGATAGAGAGGTTAAACCTTGACCCGAGACCTTGATCAATGTCTACAGGCATTGAGCCAATGGTGGGGCTGTCCTTTTTGGCTGCCAGAGGAGTATAGATACTCACCCTGAGGGCTTTCAGTTTGGGTTTCTAGCTCATGGGTTTGAGACTGAGGAGACTCAATACCCATATGAGGTCAAATGTGAAGGATGGTGAGACCTCAGACTGAGTGGGAGCCCATTGTTCCACTCTAGTCTTTTTGGATTGAAAAAAAGGTGCTTGTTGAATAAGAGAAGATTGAACAAGGGTTCGTTTGGGGCATCTTTGATATGTGATGGTGATGGGATGAGAAGGTAGGTTTGGCAATGTGATGGTAGTTGCTGGTGTGGGTTCATCAACTATGGGGTTAACAAGGATGTCACCAGGAGCTATTTGCTCAGTCATACTTGGAAGCAAAGCAGTGTATCTTCTAGTGAAACTGGTGGACACTTTCTTCAAAGTCTTGAAGATGGATGGCCTCATATGAGGGACAGTCAGAGCAGCTGCACAGACAAGCTCACTCAGGTCCAGCTCACAATTGATTATGTGCTGGAGAAATCTAGGATACATGAAGAATGTTTCCTGCTAGAGATTTCCTATGAGATTGGTCAGCACAAATCTTGAGTAGTTGAATCTAAGGCTTCTCACCATTCCATGAACTAGGCACCCTAGTTCGTATGGAATTTGATCCCATCCCCTAAATTTATTGGACATGCAATGAAGAACGACATGTAGCAGGAACTTGCAGTTGTATGAGAAGTTGAACTTGTAAACTGTGGAATTGCTGATGTCTCCTCCATATCCCATTTGGATGTAGGTGTTGGCCAAATCTGTTTTGGAATTTGATCCCATCCCCTAAATTTATTGGACATGCAATGAAGAACGACATGCAGCAGGAACTTGCAGTTGTATGAGAAGTTGAACTTGTAAACTGTGGACTTGCTGATGTCTCCACCATATCCCATTTGGATGTAGGTGTTGTCCAAATCTGTTTGGGGAACTCTGTAGGGGAACCTTCATCATGAAGCTCGAGATGCTCCCTGATGAGTTACTCAGTAATGACCAAGTCCTGGCCACAAATGCTCGATCGAATTACATGAATCCCATTTAGGGTTTCAATTTGACCATTTTCCCAAAATTCAGCCATGTGATTGGAGTACACAGTAGGATTAACAGTCCGGGCAGTGTAATAGGATGATTGGGTATGAAAGGAAATGATTTCAGAGAAGTCGACATCTTTTGAGGAATGAAGAAGTGCGAATTGATTTTGCTGAGGGTTAAGTGCCATTTGTGAAAGGTGAAGGTAAATGTGTTTAGACTTGGGTAAGTTGAGAATGAAGAAAGCTTTTAGGGTAGTAAAGTGTGGTAAGAAGATGAATGTGAATAGTCGGGATTATTAAAAAGAGGGTGAAATCACGGTAGAAGGGGTTTGGATAAGATGATGTGATGTTTTAGTGGGAGATTTGATAGGGGTGATAAGGTTTTAGTTCAGTTAAATAATCCGACATCATTAACAAAATCTTTACTTTTTACAGTGTGGGGCCCAAAAGATTTCCATTACATAATAAAGTCTTTCTTCCGAGTATAAACTACTTTCGAAGGTAAATTGTCTTCCTAAGGCAATATTTACTTCCGAAGGTAGAATTCTATTTCTGAGAGTAAGGATTACTTTCCGAATGGAGAGTTATCATAAGCTTCAGAAGTAGATCTGATATGTAATCAATCGCTTCTTCTGAGACTAAAAACTCTTCCGAGAAGAAAATTATCCTTGGAGGAATTTTGCTTCGAAAGATATGTAAAATATCTTCCGAGGGTTAATTCCTCTTCGAGGAAATTATACTTAGTGAAATTTTCAGAGAGAGACCTTTTGTAACAAGGCTTAGATTGTATTGACATAAGACATTACATATTTAAAAAGGTTTTCAAAAGAGGTAGACTAATTAATGTTTATCATCCCAATGGCTGTAATGAGATACTTAAGTCTCTGTTCATCAAAAGCTTTGGTGAACAAATCAACATATTGTTCATTTGAATCAACTTTGATTAGCTTGATTAGATTTTTCTCATGAAGATCTATAATGAAATGATACCTGATATCAATATGCTTTGTCTTGGAGTGCTTCACCAGATTTTCAATGATGGAGATAACATTGTTATTGTCAATGTGGATAGGAGTGCTCATAAAGTTGAATCCATAGTCTATCATATGGTTCTGAATCCAAAGCAGCTGAGCACAACAACTTATAGCAGTAATGTTGTTAGGATCAATGATCTACGTTTGATTGATTAGAGAGTATAGCAGCGGAATTCTAACAATGAATTAGCCAATTCAAAAGAACAAAAGGATATTCAATGTAAGAACAAAAACGATTATTAGATAGAGAGAATTCTGCAGATATATTTCATTCAATATTCGCTTTCGTGGTAACGAAATGTCACAATTACAATTAGGTCGACACCTCTTATATAAGAGATGTGACGTCTGCTGATGTCACTTGATAGTGACATCTAACAGAATTTATCACAAACTACTGATAGTTAACACAACTACTGAAGATGTCAAACAGCTGACATCTTTTTACAGAAATACTAAGTGTTAACTATTTTTACAACTACTGAAAAGAAACTACTGAAACAATAACAACTGAAGAACATACTCTTCAGTTGTTTTACAAATACAGAAACAAGAAACTACTGAAAGGTAAACCATCACAACTACTGAAGAAGACCTCTTCAGATGTTGTGACAACGTCTGATACTTTGTCTTCAGCACTTGTGTCTTCAGACTTTGTCTTCAGCACTTGTGTCTTCAGACTTTGTCTTCAGCACTTGTGTCTTCAGACTTTGTCTTCAGTACTTTGTCTTCAAGACTTTGTCTTCAGCACTTGTGTCTTCAGACTTTGTAATCAGCTGTTGTCTTCAGCTGTTGTGGTCTTAGTAGTTGTTTTGATGTCTGTGGGACTTAAAGGTTTTTCTGATCCGGCTCATTGGTTCTTTTGGTCCAACAAACTCCCCCTGAACCAATGCAGCCAAAACCTTTAACTTTATTGAGGTCCCACTTATTGTTGGCAGAATGGTTGGTCTTTTTCCTTCTTGATCAGTTGAGAAGATGACCCATATAAGCACTGGCCTGGAAATGAGTCTCTGAAGATTTGGTTGGCAATGTATGGATGGGAGCTCTGTATTGGGGAATTGGACACTGAGCTGTTCCCCCATCCATGAGACTCACTTCCCATGTATAAGCCTGTAGGATTCTCTGGTGTATGCTCTGAGAAACATAATTTGTTCTTCCATGGTCAGGTTCTCGGCTTCACCATCAAACAATCCTTCTCGCCCATACACTCTGAGATGTACTTGGCCTGTTTACCATTTTTGAGCTCAACTGTTGTTATCTGTCGGTATGCAAACTCATCAGGATGAGTCCCTTCAAGTAACAGACTGAGCTCATTTTGTTTGAAGTTCTCAAGCCTCTTGTAGACTAACCCCTTTTTAATAATTCTGTTCTCTAACATCTTTTGGGGTGGTTGTTTAGTCTCATAGGCCTTCTTGAAGTCTTCTACAATCTCCCAGGGTGATACTACAAGGACCACTGTGATCTCTTCATCTACGATCCTTTTGACTTGGCCCTTGTATCTCGAAGGAATATCTTTCTTTGCAATCCTGTGAGCCACCCTAGGATCAGGCCATACTCTCACCTTTTCCTTCTGATATTGAAATGTGTTGGCAAGAGTGTACAACCTCAGAGCTTCTTTCTTCATACTAATAATTGATGACGAAGCAGCATAAGTTTTGTCAATGCTTTTCAGCATTTCATCATCATGAAGCTTTTGCTGCTGTTCTTCTTCAATCTTTACTCTCACAGCTTCCATCTGTGAGGTGGGAGTGATGGGCATGGGTTTGGCTTTCGCCAATGTTAGACTGCAGACAGAGGCAGCCTATCTTCTTCCACATCATCCTCTTTTCTTCTTCTTCTAGCCTCAACACCTTTCTCTTCTTCTTAGGTGCATCATCGGCTGTTGGTTTAGATGGTAAGGGAGTTGGTTTTGTGGGTTGTGGTTGTGGTTGTTTTGGAGAGGGAATGTTGACAGGCTGAGTTAGCATTTTGGAGGTGAGTGTTTCTTTTGAGTATTTGGCTAGCTCAGTCCTGCTCCTGCTCCTGCTTCATTCAAAGCTTCAATAACAAGTCCCTTAGTATATGCTTCAGATGAACAGATCTTGGTGGTGATTGCCAAGATACTATCCCTGGACCAAGCTTTGATTTCGATCATTGATCTTCCCAGATATTTTGCAATAAATCTAATCATGATCTCAAGCCTTTCTCTTTCTAACACTTCATAACACGCCCATCTATTATGGATTTCTTCAATCTCTAATCGTCGAATCTCAGAGTCAAGTTTACCGGTGTCATGGCCTTGCCTAAACAGCTGATCAATGATGTTGTCCATTGATCTGCTGTGTTCGGCATCAGCCTCTTTTATCAGTAGCTCCAAGGCTTTCTCTTTTTCCTTCTCTTTATCAGTCTCCACATTCAACTCCAACTCCTTTTCCTACTCTCCCTTCTGTTTCTTTCTCCTTTTCTTTCACCTCTGTACTCCTCTTTTTTTTCCTTTCACTGACTTAATCTCCCCCTTTTTGTTTGCATTGGTTGCAAGGGGTTGATTGCCAGAAAGGTGTTTGCCCACAACCTCCTCTATCAATGGGTGGATTACTGAGGAAAGCCTCTCATCAATGCTTTGATCACTATGTCAGTGATTATGGGTGTGATGAGAGGGAGGGAATTTTGAAGGATAGCAACTATTTGCTCAGGAGGGTTCTGTTCCTGAGAAATAGTGCCAGAAGCTGAGGCAGGTGGCTTAGTTGTTGGGAGTGGCTCAGTGTTTGGGAGACCTTCAGATGAAGGTGCCATCTGTGAGGTGGTAGAGGCAGATGGTCTTTGTTCCTTAGAAGTTTTGGCAAGCAGCTCTTTGAGTCGGCTCACTTCCTCTTCCAGGGTGGTGTTTTGGGCAATTACATCGTAAAAGAAGCCCAGGTCATCATCAGTAGATACTGAATCACCTGACCTCCTGATAGGATCAGGATGAACATGCACCGAGTGTAGCTCAGTTGTAGCATGTGCCCCTTTGTCTTGGAACTGGGGACTTCCTGCCTTAGGACTTTGTCCGTCATCAGCAGTTGCCTCTAGGTAAGGTCTTAGTAATGGTACCAACTACAACCTGATCATATGCTGACGCAGGAGAAGTGGCAGCATCACCAGAAGTTCCAATCTCCATTGCTACACTAGGAGAAGGAACATTGTAACCCCTATGCTGTGGGTTCTCAGCTGCACTTTGGTCCTCCCCCTCAATGGTAGAGGTGTTCCCAGTAGTAATTAGTATCTGGGGAGGGGGTGAGGAGTGCAACTGAGTCAGCACTTGTGCAACAAGTAATGTAGGACTTTGGGGGGCGGTTGCATGGGGAGATGGGGTAAAAGCAGTCTGCACCTGGGGAGGATGGTGCTCTTCAATGGCAATCTCCTCAAATGAGGAAGATCCCAGATTGGTGGGTACCCCTTCTGAGGTTGCTGCAGGCTCCTTGAGAGGAATCCTGAGCGGTTGTGGCTGGGAGAGTCCTTATATCCACTAGGGGGTTATAACCAGTGGATATAGCCTGCGTTTGTGTTGCAGGGGCATCCTCAGGGGACTCACTTCCCTGAGTAGCCTTTTTGGTTTTCTTTTTAGTGGGTTTGGTGGGGAATTTTGATTTGGAGGTGGTGGCTGTGGGTTCCAGCTGCGTGGGTTTGCGCAGCTTGGCAGCCATTTTGAGTGATTGGTCAGAGTTGTGCCGGGAGTATACTTCAGGCAAAACAGCCATAGCAGGGACTCCCAGGCCAACAAGTCCCTCAGCTTGAAGCTGGTTTGTAATTATGGCCATTATGAACCGCGAATATAATATCCAACGGTTAGCAGTTTGTTTTTGAGCCATATCCTTGAGCTCTGAAAATAGTATTTCCGAAAAATTTAAAGGTTGTTGCTCAAGGACGGAGTACATTACCTGCTGCCACCTTGTAGACATTTGATCCCAAGACGAAGTCTTAGGAGCCAAACAGACATTTACCATGTGAAATATGAGACGTTCAGCATCATGGAAATGTTTCTTCAGTATGGTGGAGGCACTAAGGTTTCCGTGATATCCATGGTGGGCAAAGGATAAATTAGTTGTGCCCTTTGGATATCCAGCAGGAGAAGTGGCATCATCCAGGTGTAGAGTTTGACGAAGTATATCGGGAGTGATGACCACTTCGTGGTTGTTGATGACCGACGGAGAGACGCTGTGTTGTTCTCCCCAGTGGTGAGGGTGACGTTCATCCAAAACTGGTTAAGGGATTCGGCATGAAGGATTGGATTGAGAAGAAAGGCCGTTTTGTAGGGTGACTGGACCATAAGATCAATAGCATTATCGAACTTAGCCCAGAATGGCGATTTGGTGAGGTAAGCTACACAGTTCTGTCGCGGTTGAGCTGCATGGACGCCATTAATGAGAGAGAAGTTTTGGAGAGATGAACGTTAGGTTTGAAGAAGATGAGGCTCTGAAGGATTAGGTCAGGGATATTTATAGGGTACGGGTTAGAAAACGACTGAAGAGTTTGGTGTTAGTCATCAGTAGTTTTAAACGACTGTTGACATGGTATTACCCTTTCAGACGTTGAAACAGCTGAAGTCGTGGTTTTAGGCATCAGCAGTTAGAAAACTACTGAAGACCATGGTTTTGACTTTAGATGATAAAACAACTGAAGACTTGGTATCAGTCATCAGTAGTTGTGAAACTACTGAAGACATTGGTTTGTCAGCAGTTGTGTAAACAGCTGAAGACTTGGTGTTAGTCTTCAGTAGTTGTGAAACTACTGAAGACATTGTTTTGTCATCAGTTGTTGTAAACATCTGATGACTTGGTATTAGTCATCAGTAGTTGTGAAACTACTGAAGACATGGTTTTGTCATCAGTTGTTTAGGATGAAACAGCAGTTGTAGAAACAACTGAAGAGAAAGTTCTCTTCAGTAGTTTTCGTCAATTCATAGCCTTTCAGCTGTTTCATACTGTCCTCAACACTTAACAGACTTTGCATCTGCTTTTTAGGTGTTTCATAGGACGTCAGTACTTATCTGTTTGTATTGATGTCAGTAGTTGTAACTACATCAGTAGTTGTAACTACATCAGTAGTTGTAACTACATCAGTGGTTTAGAATAGATAAAGTACTTCAGTACTTGTGAGGCATTTAGCCGTCAGTAGTTATAAAAATACTGAAGGTGAAAGACTCATCAGTACTTATATGTGACATGGTTACCAATGATCACCAGTACTTTTTACTGAAATCATCAGTAGTTGTCACTTATTCTAGCTGCAGCATACCAAGCCTTAACACAAGGTTTTGGAAAGTAGAACTATCCAAAGGCTTAGTAAAAATATCTGCAAGCTCATCAGCACTAGGCACAAACTTAGGATCAATCAGACCTTTTTCAAAACAATCCCGAATAAAGTGATGTCTGATCTCTATATGTTTGGTCCTAGAGTGCTGGACTGGATTTTTGACAATACACATAGCTGAAGCACTATCCATTAATAATGGAGTCTTAGTCTCTGTAATGCCATAATCCAGAAGTTGGTTCTGAAGCCAGAGTACCTGAGAAGTGCAACTTGCAGCAGCAATGTACTCGGCTTCAGCAGTTGATGTAGCAACAGATGTTTGTTTCTTACTCTGCCAAGAAATCAAACAGTTGCCTAGGAATTGACAACCACCAGAAGTTGACTTTCTAGTTAACTTGCACCCTGCATAGTCACTATCTGAAAAAACAACTAATTTGCAAGAGTGTCCAGTGGAATACCATAAACCCAGAGATTGTGTACCTTGCAAATATCTAAAGATTCTCTTGACTGCAATCAAATGAGACTCTTTAGGAGCAGCCCGAAGTCTAGCACAAACACATGTAGCAAACATAATATCTGGTCTAGAAGCTGTTAAATACATCAAGGACCCAATCATACATCTGTAAAGTGTTTCATCAACAGCTTTACCTTTCTGATCTGCATCCAGTTGTGTGGTGTTGCACATGGGAGTAGAACAGGGCTTACAGTTTTGTAAATCAAACTTATTCAAAAGATCTTTTGTATATTTTGACTGATGAATAAAGGTTCCATCAGCCTTTGTTTAATTTGCAAGCCTAGAAAGAACTGTAATTCTCCCATTGCACTCATTTCAAACCTCTTTTTCATTAATGTTGTAAAATCATCACACAACTGGGGATCAGAGGATGCAAAAATGATATCATCAACATAAATCTGAACAAGTAGCTTATGCTGATCCACCTTCTTATAAAAAAAGTTTTATCAATGGAGCCTCTAGTGAAATTATTCTTAAGAAGAAAAGTGGAAAGTGTCTCATACCAGGCTCTAGGAGCTTGTTTCAACCCATAAAGAGCCTTATCAAGTTTATACACCCATTCAGGATGTTTATATCCTCAAAACCTGGCGGTTGACACACATACACTTCTTCCTTTATTTACCATATAGAAATGCACTTTTGACATCCATTTGAAAAACTTTAGATTGTGGAATGCAGCATAGGCTAAAAAACAATCTGATTGCCTCTAGTCTGGCTACAGGGGCAAAGGTTTCACATAGTCAATACCTTCTTCTTGTGAAAACCCCTGTACAACCATCTAGCCTTGTTCTTAACAATAAGCCCATTTTCATTAGTTTTATTCCTAAACACCATTTAGTGCCTATTGCACACTTACCTGGGGGAAGAGGAACTAGTTCCCACACTTGCTGTTTCTTGAACTGAAGTAGCTCAAGCTGCATGGCTTCAACCATCCATTGTCTCTCAAAGCAACATGGTAGTTCTTTGGCTCTAGCTGACTGATGAAGAGAGCATAGAAGCAGAAGTTAGACAATTGACTTCTTGTTGAAACACCAGCATTGATATCACCAATAATCTGAGACATTGGGTGATTCTTCAGTTCTTGATAAACATGAGATCTGTGCAAGTGTTTGTAGGACCTTCAGTAGCAGCAGATGTTGATGCAGACTCTTGAAACCAAGAATTAGATGGTAACTCAAAAGATGTAGAGGAATCAGAGATCTCATCAGCATTTGTTGTGGATGGAACTGCTGAATCTACAGGAACATCAAATTTAGCAGACACAGGCAGTTGGTCACTAAACTTGAATAGGTGAGTATTGATATTATCATCATCATCATCAATACCACCAGGTGGAAGACATGCTGCAGAAGATGATTTATCCACAGGATCTGCAACACTGGAGGTTGATAAGGAACATATTGCAGTATGTCCAAATCAAACAACTCCACAGGTTTTGTGGAATCTTGTCCATAGGAGATTCATTAAACTTCACATGCAAAGTCTCTTCAACTATCTTTGTTCTGCAGTTGAAGACTCTGTATGCCTTGCAAGTAGATGAATAACCAACAAAATACCCTGCATCCACCTTAGGATCAAATTTTTGGAGTTGATCCTTTGTGTTGAGAATAAAACAGGGACACCCAAATGCTTTGAAAAATGAAATTAGAGGAGCCAAGTGATGGAGAACTTCATATGGAGTCTTCATCAACCTATGATTTACTAAGACTCTATTCTGCACATAGCAAGCTATGTTAACAGCTTCAGCCCAAAAGGTTAGTGGCAAACCAGAGTCAGCCAGCATGGACCTTGCAGCTTCAATTAGGGTCCTGTTCTTCCTCTCCACTACTCCATTTTGTTCTGGAGTCCGTGGTATGCTAAACTGCCTTTTGATTCCCTTTGAAAGATAGAAGTCATCAAGTGTATGGTTTCTGAATTCAGTTCCATTGTCACTCCTAATACACTTGACTGGAAGGGAATACTGCTTCTCAACATACAACACAAATGAATAATCTTCTGAGCAACCTCATTCTTTGAATGTAGAAAGAAAGTCCATACAAATCTGGAGTAATCATCCACAATTACCAGATAGTATTTTTCTTTGCCATGCTCATCACTCTCACAGGACCAAATAGATCCATATGCAGTAATTGCAAGCAGGCAGTGGACTTAGGCTCTTCAATAGGAGGGAATGAGACTTTGTGTTTTTCCTTTTAAACAAGCAGTGCAGGTTTCATCACAGTGGAACTCCTTTATTGGTAAGCCTCTAACTAAACTATTGTGGATTAGCTGATTCATGTTTTTGAAATTAACATGACCCAGCCTTCTGTGCCACAGTTTAGATTCTTAAGAAGAGGCTTTGGAAAATAGGCAAGGATTGCCTCTGAGATCTATTCTTGGAAGATCTAAGGCATACACTCTTCCTGTCCTGTTGGCTCTCAGGAGAGTGTGATCATCCAACACCTTATCAATCAAATGCAGAACTTTGGATGACGGAATCCTACAGTTCTGACTGGTGAAAAGAGCAACATGGCCTTTATCACACATTTGACTGACACTCAAGAGATTGTACTTGAGATTTTCCACATGATTAACATCATCAAACTTTATTTCTCCATTGGAGACAAAGCCGTTGCCAATGATGTAACCCCTAGCATCATTGCCAAAAGAAACAAACCCCTTCTTTCCTTGAGAGTAGTCATGAAGAAGAGAGTGTTCCCAGTCATGTGTATAGATCCCCCACTGTCTACATACCAGATGCTACTTTGGCATGTTGAAGAACCTACAATTATAAACAATCAGTTAGTTTTGGAGACCCAAACCTTTTTGGTTTTGGGCCTGTTCTCATCAACAGATGGTAAACTAACAGGTTTGATGGAAACAACAGACTGAGAGGAAGAAGATGGTGAAGAAGAGGAATCCTTTGGCTTGGACTTCTTTTCTGTGGTTTCAACATAGGAACATCTAATTGGTTAACTCTTCCCAATAGATGTTGAACCATCATAACCAGCTGTGTCTGATTTTGTGATAAAGCTTTCAGCTCATCGGACACATTGCCATTGGAGTTTGATAAGTTCCTATGTTGCACCTTCTTCTTTTGAGCAATCTCAGCTGTTACCTGTTTAACCCCTTCTTTTGGATTTCTTTATGGACTTAAGGGTTACAGGATTTGATGTTGCTGATACAAATGTGGTCTCAAACTCAGTTTCATTGTAACCATTTTCTCTTTATTTCCTCTTTATGTTTGAGTTTGGATCCTCTTTTGTACTAGCAATCATCTGTAAGATGATTGAACAAACACATACTTCACATGGTTTCTTCTTCATCTAATGTTGATCATCAACTAAAGAGGATGAAACTACTGAAGACTTGCTCTTCAGTGCTTTGAAAGCATTATTTGCTTTCTTGACTTCCTCTTTAGTAGTCTTCAAACTCTTTCTACTGACAGTTTTCTTCTTTTCAGTACTGACAGTAGTTGGAGTTTGAACTTCAGGTGTTAAATCTTGCTCTCCAGTCCTTTCAGGACTTTCAGAATTAACTCCTGAGTTGATCAACTCTTTGATCATGTGAGTGTCAGTAGTGGAACCATCAACATCAGCTGATAGGTTCTGAGAGGGCTTAGTGCTGACTTCTACTTCTGATGGTGCTGTATCAGAAAGTAGATCACATGATGAATGGATTGGTTATTGCTCTCACCATCAGATTCTTCCTCTGCTGTGGGAGTAAAATCTGTAGTGGAGCAGTGTGATTGTAACCAATGCCAAACTTCACATTGGAAGCAGAGTGCTTACTAAGAAGCATTTCAAAACCATTACATGATTATTGTACCCATCGATCACACTCTACTTGGGTGACTGCAAGGGTTTCTTTGAGATCTTTGTACTTCTCTAGAAGTACCTCTTCCCTAGCCTTATAATCTGTGATTGGGCATTTAAGTTGTAAATCTCATCATTCTTTTCATTAAGCACAGATTCAAATTTAGCTTTTCTTTTGGAAATTGTTTGTTCTAGCTCAATATTCTTGTTAATCAAAGCTACATTTGCTTCTCTAATAGATGCAAAGGCTGCTATGCATGTTTCAGAACATAATTTGGCTTTTGCCTCAGAGGATACCTGTAATACCTTTGGTGTAGAGGCATTAGTGGATGAAGTATCAGCAGAATCCAAGCCATAAGAGCTAGATTTCCAAAGGGACTATCACCACCATGTTGACCAGCACCAGTGAACAGTTGTTCATGACCAGACAAATCATCTGGTAAACTGCTCCAGTCAACAACTCCTGGGGTGAAGAAGCTGTGTTGTTGAGGTTGAGTTTGTTGATGAGATTGGGAAGGTTGTGGTTCAGGCAATGCTTGTGGTTGTTGTGCAATTGGAGCTTGAACAGGATTTGGTTGAGGCATATAATAGCAGGGATAAGGATATGACATTGACCCTGGGGGACAAAGTATGCAGGAGACCTAGGATGTGAGTGATGACCAGAACCAGCAGGATGTTGCCCTCTGTTTTGTGGACTAGTACTAGGAAAAGTCACAAAGGGTGCAGAACAGTTTGATCCAGTTGATCTACACTCTCTTGCAAAGTGTCCCAGCCTTTGGCATTTGTGACACCTCAACTTACTCTTGTCAAAACCAACTTTGGTTTTGCCAGAGAGTCCAGAAATTTCCTGCCTTTCTCTTATAGAACTTCTGAGATCTGATATTAATCAATGCCATTTGGCTCAGAATATCCATCTCTTCTAGATCATCATCACTATTCCTTTCAAATCAATCATGATGAAGCATAGATTGTCACTATTACTGCCAGAATGACTCTCAATACCAACAAATGCATGATCAGAACTATTTGAAGAGAAATCAATATGCTCATCATAATTGCTTTCAGATGCAGCATATTCTGACTCATGACCAACCAAGGCAGTATTCCCTGGTACAAAGTCATCAGTGAGCTTTCCTGATGAGGACAGTTTCCTCTTCTGCTCTATCTCTCTTTCGAATGTAAGTAGTTTCCCATGAAGTTGGGTGAGAGATAGGCTATCCAGATTTGCACTGGAGCGTAGGACAATAGTGTATGTGTCCCATCTCTCAGGAAGTGATCTGAGGAACCTGTTATTCATCTGGCTATTGGTGTATTCCTGTTTCACCATTTTAAGCTCAGAGATCAAGCAGGAAAAATGCTCAAACTGTTGAGTCAGTGTCTCACCCTTTCTATGAGAGAATGTCTCATATTGTTGGGCAAGGATTTCTCTGTTGTTTGCTAAGACCTCATCTGTGCCATCGAATTGTTCCTTCAGGGCATTCCAGAGATCATGAGCAGTTTCATGATGCATAAGCCCTGAATAGATTTCATTAGGCAGTGCCATGGCCAGAATTCCATGGGCGTTAGCATCAATCTCAAACAGTTTCCGATCTTCATCAGAGTATTGTTCCTTCTCTTCGGAACCATTTGATTGGTTTCCGGATTGTTCACCATAGGCTTATGTGGTCCATGTACCACAGATGTCCAACAACCTGAACTATTAACAGACATGTGATGAAGCATTCTTCGCTGCCATATGTTATACTCGGTCCTAACCAGCATCGGGGGCTTGGTTGAGGAACCAGTATTGTGAGGATCATTAGAAGGAGTAGTCATCTTAGATTCAATCAAATTCAATTAAGCTATAACAGATTTAGAACAAAAACACAACAACCAATTGAACCAAGAGAGATCTCAAAATAAATGAACGAAAGCGTCAGAAATTCAATAATCTATAACCAGTTCTTGCAAAATGCTAATTCAATCAAACATAGATATCAATTAGCAGTTTCAATGATCAATTGTTAGATCAATCAATGATTAAACTGATACCACTTGTTAGGATCAGTGATCTACGTTTGATTGATTAGAGATTATAGCAGCGGAATTCTAACAATGAATTAGCCAATTCACAAGAACGAAACGATATTCAATGAAGAACAAAAACGGTTATAGATAGAGAGAATTCTGCAAATATATTTCATTCAATATTCGCTTTCGTGGTAACGGAATGTCACAATTACAATTAGGTCGACACCTCTTATATAAGAGATGTGATGTCTGCTGATGTCACTTGATAGTGACATCTAACAGAATTTATCACAAACTACTGATAGTTAACACAACTACTGAAGATGTCAAACAGCTGACATCTTCTTACAAAAATACTAAGTGTTAACTATTTTTACAACTACTGAAAATAAACTACTGAAACAATAACAACTGAAGAACATACTCTTCAGTTGTTTTACAAATACAGAAACAAGAAACTACTGAAAGGTAAACCATCACAACTACTGAAGAAGACCTCTTCAGCTGTTGTGACAACGTCTGATACTTTGTCTTCAGCACTTGTGTCTTCAGACTTTGTCTTCAGCACTTGTGTCTTCAGACTTCATCTTCAGCACTTGTGTCTTCAGACTTTGTCTTCAGCACTTGTGTCTTCAGACTTTGTCTTCAGTACTTGTGTCTTCAGACTTTGTCTTCAGCACTTGTGTCTTCAGACTTTGTAATCAGCTGTTGTCTTCAGCTGTTGTGGTCTTCAGTAGTTGTTGTGATGTCTGTGGGACTTAAAGGTTTTTCTGATCTGGCTCATTGGTTCTTTTGGTCCAACAAATGTATTCAACTTCAGCAGTTGATGTAGAGACACAGGATTGTTTCTTGCATTGCTATGAGATGATCCTTCCACCAAGAAATTGATATCCTCCTGATGTTGATTTCTTATCAATGTTGCAGCCACCATAGTCACTATGAGTATCCATAGAGATTAAACTTGTTGTTCCTTGGATACTAGAGACTTAATTTAGGTGCTCCTTTGAGGTATCTGAGGATTCTCTTGGCAGCAGCTAGGTGAGACACCTTTGGAGCAGCCTGATATCTTGCATAAATGCATGTAGCAAACATGATATCAGGTCCACTTGCTATGAGATACATTAGAGAACCAATAATTGCCCTATACTGATGTTGATCAGTATCCTCCCCCTTAGAATCAGGACATAGATTATGGTTTCTGGGTATTGGTGTCTTGGCTAACTTGTATCTTTCATGTCAAATCTTTCTAAGATGTAATTGACATACTTCGATTGATTGATGAAGAACCCTTCCTTACTTTTCTTCACCTGAATTCCAAGGAAAAAGTACATTTTCCATGGAACTCATCTCAAACTTCTTTGTCATTATGCTTTCAAAGTCTTTACACATTTGGTCATTTGAGGAACCAAATATGATGTCATCAACATAGAATTGAACGTGCAAGATGTCCTTTCTAGACTTCCTTATGAAAAGAGTCTTATCAATGGTACCTCTAGTGTAACCATTTTTCAAAAGAAACTGAGACAAAGTCTCATACCACATCCTAGGTGCTTGATGCAACCCATAAAGAGCTTTATCCAATATACACACATAGTTGGGGTGCTGTGGGTCTTCAAATCCTGGAGGCTGGCACACGTAGACTTCCCTATCTATATCCTCATAAGAAAGGCACACTTGACATCAAGTTGGTAGAAGTGAAATTCTTGGATGCAACATAAGCAAGGAAGATCCTAACTACCTCAAGTCTTGCAACAGGTGCAAAGACATCAGTATAATCGATTCTTTCTTCTTGAGTGTATCCTTGAACCACCAGTCTTGCCTTGTTTTTGATAATCAAGCCTCTGTCATATCTCTTGTTTCTGAAAACCTATTTGGTGCCTATTGGTACTTGACCAGATGGTAGCGGACATAGGTTCCAAACCTTTTGTCTTTTGAATTAAAGCAGCTCCTCTTGCATCGATTCAACCCAACTACTATCTTTCAAGGCATCTTCTACCTTCTTGGGTTCCATCTAGGATAAGAAGCATGAGTACAGGCATACACTCCCATGATAAATCTGTCCTTTTGTTCTTACACCTTTAGAAACATCCCCTATGATGTTCTTAGATGTATGAGTGTTGTGAATTCTTAGTCGAGAAATCACTTCCAGTTGCAAAGATAAATTCAGATTGGAATATTTTGCTCAGGAGCTCAAACACTTTATCCAGCTGATGTTTCAAACTCATTCAATGAGGACTAATTGAATGAATGAGAAACATCATCATTTGTTGGTTGTGAAACAACATTAACAGTTGCATGTTCCTTTAAGATGCTACTTCCATTAGCTTGGTGTTATGCCTCACTTGATGAACTTTGAGGATCAACAGGTGTTTCACTAATTGAAGCTCCACTATCCCTTAAGATAGTTATACTGTCAGATATGCCAATAGTGGAAGCTTGATTTGTTGTAGCTCTTGGAGAACTTGGAATAGGTCTGGGTAACTCAAACAATTGGGTATCTTCAGAATTTCCTTGAGTACCTGTTCCAGCTGAAAAATTCTCACAAGATGGTTTAGAATAGTTTGGAAACAATTCTAAGTAAAAAATATGATCAGGTCCATTCCCCCTAACACAAGGAGTGTGCTCATTAACAACAATGTTGGACGATTCCTTAAATTGTTGATTCATGATGTTGTAAACTCTTTAAGCTTTAGAGCTGGAAGAGTATCCAACAGAAATAGCATCATCTGACTTTTCAGCCAATTTTGTCAAATTGTCCTTTGTGTTAAGTATCGTACACCTACAGCCAAAGGACCTTAGAAAGCCAATGAACGGTGGCCTCTTGTTCCATAGCTCATAAGGGGTTTTTCCATGTGGCTTAACTACAAGAACTCTGTTTTGCACATAGCATGCAGTGCTGACTACCTTTGCCTAGAATGTTAGAGGTAGTTTAGAATCAACTAACATAGTTCGAGAAGCCTCAATAAGTGTCCTGTTCCTCCTCTCAGCAACACCATTTTGTTGAGAAGTTCTGGGAGCACTATATTCTCTGGCAATCCCTTTTGAGTTTCAGAATGAGTCAAGAATGAAGTTCTTAAACTCAGTCCCTTGATCACTTCTAATTATCTTAACCTTGTGATCATTTTGATTTTCTATTTTAGGAATAAAAGATTTTAGTGTTTTAGCAGTTTCATCTTTAGATCTTAAAAAGAATACCATGTAAATCTTCTAAATTCATCAACAATCACAAGGCAGTATGATTTCCTTCCAATGCTCATTATACTTGTGGGACCAAATAGATCCATGTGCAATAAGTGTAATGGAGTGGTGATAGAGTTATTAACTTTGGATTTA
This sequence comes from Flaveria trinervia, assembly GCA_025506515.1. Lineage (NCBI taxonomy): Eukaryota > Viridiplantae > Streptophyta > Magnoliopsida > Asterales > Asteraceae > Flaveria > Flaveria trinervia. The sequence goes on along the minus strand of CM046449.1, from coordinate 25,410,672 downwards.
TGAGATGCCCTATGTTGTTTCCCTTTCAGGCATGCAACACAGTTGTCTTTGCAGAAAAATTACTTTTTAGGCAAACCATATACCAAGTTATTTTAACCAATTTATTCATTGTCTTAAAATTTACATGACACATTCGTTTATGCCATAGTGTTGACTCATCACCATCAACCTTGCTTCAGAAACCAGCTTTCCCTTTTTCATCACTTGGACCATTTGATAAGGTCCAAATGGGAAACCTTCCCTGAATCCTTCATTTTAATATTATTTGCATAGTGTGTGCTAGAAGGATTGTAATAACAATCTTTGGCCATGTGGTTTTGCGGACCACACATTATGCATGCAATGTTAGTCTTTTGGGAGATTGGGGATTGTTGTTTCCTGACCTTTTTCTCTTCATCAGCAACCTTTCCCTTTAACTTCTAATCCTTTAGTAGGAAAGGAATGTTGGTACTACACTTCTTTCCTAAATCAAAGTTACCTACCACCTAGAATCCAGCTGAGATGAATACACCCTTTTGTTTTGGGTCAATCATCAGTTTGGACTCAACCACTTTCTTCGCACTTCTTCTTGATACTTTAGCTCTGCTTCTTCTGGCTTTGGTGGTTAGGATTTGATCATCACTGGGAGAAGTGGTTGATTTACCTGTTCCTTCCTCGTGGTGGCCTTTATTATTGCATCATTCTTCAACTCATGTGAAGATGGGTCAGCAGATGGGACCTCTTGCTCTTTAGTACCACATCTAGGTTGTCTTATAGACTCATAAGAATGTGGTGGAGAAATTTCATTGGTCCCCAACCCTCTTTTGTTTTGATAACAAATTTTGGAGTGGGAGGATGATGCAATAAAAGACCGGAAGTTTTGCTCAGAAATAGCATACTTCCTGGCTTGAGCATTAGCAGTGATAAGCTGGGCTTGAGCCTCAGACAATTTGGATATTAAATCCTTTATTTGAGTCTTATAATTTCTGTGTTCATGTTTTAATAAGGACACAATTTTCTCCAACTCTTCAATTTTTCTTTGATAGTCAGATTCAGCCCTTTTAAAATCAGATTTCAAAACATTTAAACACTCAATATCAGATTTAATCTCCATATTGTAGTCCTGATACAATTTAACCTTAGCAATACATGTAGGAGTACAAAGATGTTCATATACCTTATTGTCATCCGTTCCTTCTATGAGTGCTTGAGCAGGAGTCACATCCTGCACCATAAAGCTCCAGTCAACTTCTTGAGCCATTGTAGCTGTATCTGTTGACTTTCCAGAGGGTTTTGATGTAGAGCGATGTGTGGAGGCCTGTGGGGTTCCCGGATTTGAATTGGGAGCCTTGCATTCCTTAACAAAATGACCAAGTTGGTTACAGTTGTAACATTTTGCCTTGGTTTTGCCAAATCCAAATTTGCTGTTGGTTGGATTCTAGGGAAACTGCCTTCCAGTTCTCTTCAAGAACTTCTTTTCTCTGTAGGTTAAAAGAACCATTTGTTGGACAATGTCCACATATTCTACATCATTTGGACTGAAGCACTCTAGATCATCAAAGCAGTATTGAAAACCACTAGAGTGTCCATTTCTTGAAACAAAGGCGCAATTGTCCTGAAAGGAGCCATGCTGAGTTTGTTGAGACCTTGGAGTCTCAGGAAATGTAATGTATGGTCTAGATGAGCAGGATGGATGCTGTGTGTATGTTAGTACTGTTAAGGTTGTGTGGATCCTGAGCCTTCAACAACCATCAATGCATTGCTAGCAGGAAGACTCTGGGGTCTGCTTATCTGATAGCTTCTCTTGCTCTCCATCTCCAAACGGTATCCATCAAGGATGGAATAGAGTTCGGTCATAGTAAGAGTGTTCAGATTTTCTGTCCTCTTGCTAGAGGCACAGTAGAATGGCCACTCATGAGGGAGTGCACTCATGAACTTTCTTATGAGGTTTCTAAGTTCAGGGGTGATTCCCACACACTGAAGGGAAGAAATGAGGTCCATGTACCTGAAATATTGCTGGCTGAGAGTCTCTTAGAAATGTAGGTGAAGTTCTCAAACTGCTGCTTCAGTGAGTCCTTCTTGGAGTCATTTGATCTGGAGTATATTTGAGTAAGTGCATCAAACAGTTCTTTGGCTGACTTGTAATACTCAAACCCCACCTTGATGGAGTTGGGTATTGTAGTCATAAGAATAGTCATTGCATTGCTGTCAATGTCTATCTTCTTCTGGTCCGCATCAAAGTAGTCTTCAACAGCCTTTTCTATCATGGCCCTGTTTCCACAAGGTGCAACCACATTGGGTATATACGGGCCATTAACAATGGATGTCCACATTTTGCTCTCTTGATACTCGATGAAGCCTTCCATGCGTCTGCTCCATGACCTAAAGTGTTGGATCAAGAAGAAGGCTGGTGCAACCAAAACCAAATCACTTAGACAAATTTTGGTGCTACTTACAAAGGCTTCCGAAGCCAAGTGTGGAACATCCGAAGGAAGTAGAGTTCATCTGAAGACAGAGTGAAAGTTTTACTTCCGAAGGCAAAACTCTACTTCTGAAGATAAAGTATTCACTTCCGAAGATCAAGTCTCAAAAGAAGAAATCAGAAGGCTACTTCCGAAGTATGAAGAAAGAAGAAGTCCTCAAGCCTCAGAAGAAGTAGTCTCTTCCGAAGTATCAGTGGCTTCGGAAGTACTTGTTCTTCTGAAGCCATTTAACATTCGGAAGACACTACTATGAACCAGTGGACATAAGTATGGTCTCTGACATTCCGCTGCAGACCTCTGATACTGCATGGCATTTTCTCAAAGAGCCATGTAGTTGACCATACTTTATTCCACTATTCACCTTTTTATGTTAGTACAAGTTACCAACTTTAGTTGGTGACAAAAGGTAAGTCAGGGACATTCCTGACTACCATATCTCAGATAAAGTCTTATCTGAGATACCTTAAGCTATAGCTTTGTCGTATTTGCATTAGTTAGAGGATTCCAACTGGTATCAAAGTATATCCGGCTATAGGTAGTATTATATATAGTTCTCATTGTAACTCATAATAGTATGTTTGTAAGAGTCTTGTAATATTGAGTTGAGAAGCAATATATGCAAGTACCTTGAAAATTACTTCTTGTGTTTGATTATTACTTATTATATTGTTATCAACTCTTAGAGACGTTGCTTTCATCAGAGTGTTGTTTAAGTGAGTTTGAGAGAAAACCAAGTGTTTAGTGACACAAACCGATCCTGCAATTGGTATCAGAGCTTTTTAGGCTCTTGATTGTGAGATCTAACCATCCAAATCAACCTGTTTTTCACTCCTCCTTAAAACTCTCACAAAAATGGCCCTTAACAAATCCGAAGTAGAGATGGGAACCATGACCAAAGCTCCCATCATTACTCCTGAAAACTTCAGGTCTTGGAGCAGAAGAATGGAAGGCTTCATCAGATACAAAGACGGCAAAATGTGGAACTCCATTTTCAACGGCCCATATAACCCAAGGTGGTAGCACCTGGAAACGGTGCCATGATAGAAAAAGCTGTTGAAGATTATTCTGACGAAGACAGAAAGAAAATGGACATCGACAACAATGCTATGACTATTCTGATGACTGCAATACCCAACTCCATCATGGTGGGGTTTGAGCATTATAAGTCTGCTAAAGAATTGTTTGATGCATTTGCTCAGATGTATTCAAGCTCCAACGACTCCAAGAAGGACTCACTGAAGCAGCAGTTCGAGAACTTCACTTATATTGCTAAAGAGACCCTCAGCCAGCAGTATTTCAGGTACATGGATCTTATTTCTTCTCTTCAATCTGTGAAGATCACTTCTGAACTTAGAGATCTCACAAGAAAGTTCATGAGTGCTCTTCCAAATGAGTGGACATTCTACTGTGTCTCTATCAAGAGGACAGAGAACTTGAACACTCTTACTATGACTGAACTCTATGGCATCCTTGATGGATACCGGTTAGAGATGGAGAGTAAGAAAGGCCACCAAACAAGCAGACCTCTGAGCCTTCCTGCTAGCAAAGCTCTAATGGTTGTTGAAGGCTTAGTACCCCCCACAACCTCAGCAATACCTGACATACAACCAACAACCATCCTGCTCTTCTGGATTGTACATCACTTTCCCTGAGACTCTAAGGTCTCAACAGGCTCAGCTCAATTCCTTTCAGGACAGCTGTGCCTTTGTCTTAGGGAGTGGGCACTCTAGTGATTTTCAATACTATTTTGATGATCTAGAGTGTTTCAGTCCAAGAGATATAGAGTATGTAGACATCATCCAACAGATGGCTCTTTTAACCTATAGAGCAAAGAAGTTCTTTAAGAGAACTGGAAGGCAATTCCCTCAAAACCCAACTACCAGCAAGTTTGGGTTGACAAGACCAAGGCCAAATGTTACAATTGTAACCAACTTGGTCACTTTACAAGGGAATGCAAGGCTCCCAAATCAAACCCAGGAATGCCACAGGCCTCCACACATCCCTCTACATCAAAGCCCACTGGAAAGTCGACTGAAACAACTGCAATGGCTCAAGAAGTCGACTGGATTTTTATGGTTCAGGATGTGACTCCTGCTCAAGCTCTCATGGCCGGAACAGATGATAACGAGGTATATGAACATCTCTATACTCCTGCTTGTATTGCTAAGGTTAAATTATATCAAGACTACAATATGGAAATTAATCTTATATTGAATCTTTAAAAGTCTTGAAATCTAAATTTAAAAGGGCTAAATCTGACTACCAAAAGAAAATTGAGGAGTTAGAGAAAACTATTTCCCTATTAAAACATGAACACACCAATTACAAGACTCAAATAAAGGATTTAATATCCAAATTGTCTGAGGCTCAAGCCCAACTTGTCACCGCTAAGGCTCAAGCCAGGAAGTTTGCTATTTCTGAGCAGAACTTCCAAGCTATTATTGTATCATCCTCCCACTCCAAAATCTGTTATCAGAATAAAGGAGGGTTGGGGACCAATGAAATTGCTCCACCATATTCTTATAAGTCCATAAGACAACCTAGATATGGTACTAAAGAGCAAGAGGTCCCATCTGCTGACCCTTCTTCACATGAGTTGAAGAATGATGCGACAATAGTGGCCACCACAGGGAAGGAACAGGTAAATCAACCCACCTCTCCTTGTGAAGATCAAACCCTAACCACCAAAGCCAGAAGAAGCAGAGCTAAAGCTTTCAGAAGAACTGCTAAGAAAGTGGCTGAGTCTAAGATGATGATTGACCCAAAACAAAAGGGTGTCTTTATCTCAACTGGATTCCAGGTGATAGGTACTTCAAAGGAGTGTAGTACTAGCACTTTTGTCCTACCAAAGGATCAGAAGTTGAAGGGAAAGGTTGCTGGCAAAGAGAGAAAAAGTAAGAAACAGCAACCTATAAGCTCCCAAAAGACTAACATTACATGCATAATGTGTGGTCTGCAAAAATCACAAGGCTAAAGATTGTTACTACAATCCTGCTAGCACACACTATGCAAATAATGTTAGAAAGAAGGAGTCAGGGAAGGTTTCTCATTTGGACCTTATTATATGGTCCAAGTGATGAAAAAGGGAAAGCTAGTTTCTGAAGCTAGGTTGTCTTTGAAAGAAAATCCTTCTTCCGAAGGGAAAATGGCTTCAGAAGCGCGAAAATGGCTTCAGAAGCAAAAGCTGTTAAAAATCTAAAGAAAAAGAAAATTCCCTTGAAACCATCCTAGAAGAAGACTAATTTGGAAGAAAAGGTGGTGAAGGCTTCTTCCGAAAAGAAAGAAGCTTCGGAAAAATGCCATGCTGCAAACGCTTCTACAAGCACATCTTCCATGATCAACCAAAGGATGGATTGGAAGATCAAGAAAGATTTCACAACCCAAGACTTTTCTCCAAAGACATCCATTGAACCCCCATGCTTAAATTTTGGTTCAATTATGTCACTATCTTTGGAGGAACCCAAGACCAACAAGGCTTGGGTCTCCAATGAAAACTAATAATCTCATCTTATGTGCAGGGGCATCTATTTGACAAGAACAACAATGTCTGGATTGTGGACAGTGGATGCTCTAGGCACATGACAGGGAACAGATCTCTCCTTCAATAGTTTCAACACTATGATGGAGGTCCTGTCCAATTTGAAGTTGAGGCCGGAGGTTATATTTCTGGTAGAGGGAGTATATCCAACGGTAAGTTAAAAGTTGACAAAGTTAACTTTGTCAAACAGCCTGAACACAATCTGTAAGTGTTTCTTAGTTTTGTGAACAAAAGCACCAGATGCTTTTCACAGAGCATGAGTGCATTATTGTAAGGCCCCGTTCCCGGGACGCTTACAGCCGGTGAATCATTGCACATAAACCATATATTTTCATCATTTTACATAAATAAGTTGCAGCGGAACAGGTAAACAAAACACTCCATTTCATATAATAGCTTTTTCAAAATAATACGTCATTATCCAATTACAAAACCCAAGTTGCATTACATCACAAAAGCATTATAAATGAATGCCATCCAAAAGAGCTGAGTAGCCGCCTCGTGCCATCCTCAGCATTCGTTACCTACTAACTGGAAACACATCAAAGTCAGCATTGCTGAGTGAGTTCTAGTTTTATAATAAAACATACTTTTCTTTCGTTAAAACTGTTCTTTACTTTCATGCGATCATACATCATACGTACACATAGATAATAGCATTATTATCTTCAATATTCGTTTTTTTCTTTATTACATCTTTTCCTTTCATCAAAACCATGAACTTTACCCTTCATGCTCATGGTACTGGGCCTAAGCCAATCATAGACCTTCATTCACGATGCCCAGCACCTCTGGCCACAGTACCTAAGATAAAGTTCAGGTATACCATTGTCATGTGCTATGCCCTTCATGCTCATGGTATTGGACCTAAGCCTATCATGGACCTTCATCATGGTGCCCAACACCTCTGGCCACAGTACCTAAGGCAAGCAATAATGGTTCAATACAAATGGTCAATCACAAAGAAAGACCCTAATATGCATCTTCCCGGGGTAGCGAACCCGTACACCGTTGGGCTAACACCTTTTAATGGCGTATCCGTCATACAAGGCTTGCAAGAATTTCTTTACTTTCATCATTTATTAATGCATGCATTCTTCCTTCATGTTCTTCTTTCATTATCTTTCACTTTACGTTACATGATACTTTCATTTCATTCATTAACATAACACGTAAAGTCACGAGAAAGATAAACATACATCATAATAAGGAACATCAATATACACAATCATCATCATCATACATGGCAACATCATACATGGCAACATCATACATACATAACATGCATAATCATGCAACAATATCATCATCATGCCCAACATACTCTCTAAGGCCTCAACAGTCATCTTACATGAACTTATGGGAACTTTCACATCAAAAGTTACATCTGCACTTTCCCCCAAAAGTCAGTACATAAACTACACTTACCTCGGGTTCACCGGCCCTACTTAGGCATATGGGCACCCTTTATTCGCATGGCCTTCAGGCGATTGAACATCATGCGATTGGACCAATGCGGATGGACACCTATGCGGATGAACACCAATCGTGCGAATGAAACTAATGCGAATGGACTCCATGCGGATGAGTCCCATGCGAATGGACCTAATGCAGATGAAACTAATGCGAATGGGAATTTATGCGACTGGGCTCTCAGTCATGCGAATGAACCCTCAGTTGTGCGAATGGACCCTCAGTCGTGCGAATGAATCTCAATCGCACCTCAATCGGCCGTATGGCCTCCGTTCGTCGCCTAGCCCTAGCTGGTGCAGAATGCAGTTCATCCCGAACCCAATCTGCCATTTTTGACCTCCACGCTCATCTAAACCCATTCTAAGCCCAAATCAACCATCCTAACCCTTAGGAATGCATACCATAACACCATTCAAGCACACACAAGCTCAAAAGCAAGACCCAAACGACTCATACACATACCCACACATACATAAACGGGTCAAACACACACTCACACCAAAAACCGATTTTCAGATGTGTTCCAGCCCCAAATTATTCAAAAACGTGTAAAAGAGGGGTCCTAGAACTCACACAAACGACCACAACAGGAAGTGCTTCGATTTGACCCGCTACTCGACGATTTGCTCTCTTGAACCAACTCGAACCAACTTTTCTCCCTTTTCTCTCTTCTTTCTCTATTCTTTGGCTAATTTGTGGGTGTGGGGAGAGGGTAAGGGCTGCCCTCTCCCTTTAAATACCCCCACTCACCCAACTTTCTCTCGTTGGCGAGATTAGTCCCTCGACTTTGGACTTTATTTCTTTTTCTTCTTTCGTCGGCTTCAAAGAAAATATCCGGGTGTTACAAGTCCACCCCCCTTATATAGATTTCATCCCCAAAACCTGTTATTCCTTGAACAAACGTGGGTAATGCTGTCTCATTTCTTCCTCAGTCTCCCATGTTGACTCAGATCCCTTCTTGTGCTTCCACTGTACACGCACAAGAGGAACGCTTTATTTCTCAGCCTCTTCTCTTTTCTATCGATGATTGCCACTGGTTGCTCCACATAATTGAGCCGTTCGTCTACTTCGATATCCACGGTGGAACAATCATGTCTTCATCCGCCAAGCACTTCCTTAAATGAGATACGTGGAATGTTGGGTGAATTCCACTTCCTTACGACTTCTGTCTATCTTTGGCTGCCTTCATGAAGGCCTTGATCTTTTCAAGCTTCTCAGTCATAGCCTCGATTACCTTGACGCTCCCTAGTTTTTTTTACCAATATCACCCCAACAGACCGGCGTTCTGCATCTCCTACCGTATAGCATCTCATAAGGTGGCATACCAATGCTGGCATGATAACTGTTATTGTATTAGAATTCAGCTAACGGTAAGTGGTCATCCCAACTTCCTCCAAAATCAATAACACATGCCCTAAGCATGTCCTCCAATGTCGGAATGGTCCTTTTGGACTGACCATTAGTCTGAGGATGATAAGTCATGCTAATGTGTAACCTCGTCCCCATGATGTCGTGGAATTTCTTCCAGAATTTGGATGTAAACCGGGTGTCACAATCAAACACAATAGACACCGACACATCATGTCGACTTAAAATCTATTTGATGAAAAGATTAGCCAACCTCTCAGATGAATATGTTTCGCGGATCGGTAGGAAGTGAGCTCTCTTCGTCAAACGGTCAACAATCACCCATATAACATCGTACCCTTTCGGGGTACGCGACAACTTCGTAATAAAATCCATGGTGATGTGCTCCCACTTCCATTCCTGTATGCCCAAAGGTTGGACATTCCCATACAGCTTCTGATGCTCGGCCTTCACCTGTAAACAAGTAAGGGATTTACTCACATACCCCACCACTTAACGTTTCATACCTGGCCACCAATAATCCTTCTTCATGTCTTGATACATCTTTGTGGCACCAGGATAAATGGAGTATCGAGTCTTGTGAGCTTCATCCAAAATCTTCACCCGTAGATCCCCAAAACAAGGAATCCACACCCGTCCAAATCGGGTTTTAACACCAAGTGTGTTTTCACCCAATTCCCTAACCAGACCTCTCATTCTTTTAGAGTTAAGACAATCTTCTTTCAATGCCTCATCTTGAAACTCCTTGACATGCTTCATCATGTCAGAGGTCATGATCAACTGATATGCTTTCACCCAAATCGGCTCGGGCCTCTCCTTTAGGCTAAGGGCATCAACCACCATGTTGGCTTTGCCCGGATGGTAATGGATCTCGCAATCATAGTCCTTTATAAACTCCAACCATCGTCTCTGCCTCATGTTCAGATCCTTCTGCTGGAAGAAGTACTTCAAGCTCGTGTGGTCAGTGTAAATCGTGCACTTCATCACGTAAAGATAGTGCCTCCAAATCTTTAGTGCAAAGACCACGACTGCTAGCTCCAAGTCATGAGTAGGATAATTGACCTCATGAACCTTCAACTATCGGGATGCATAAGCTATGACCTTCCTTCTTTGCATTAACACACAGCCCAACCCTGAGTAGGAAGCATCAGAATAGACCACCAGATTTCACTTCCATCGGGTAATGACAGAACAGGAGCTTGAGTCAACCTCGCCTTCAGTTCCTTGAATGCCTTCTCTTGAGCTTGACCCCATACAAACTTCACATCTTTCCGTATCAACTTAGTTAGTGGAGAAGCAATCTTAGAGAAGTCTTGGATGAATCTTCTATAGTAGCCTGCCAAACCCAAGAAACTACAAATCTCGGATGTCATCTTGGAGACTTCCATTGCATCACCGCCTCCACCTTTGTCGGGTCCACCATAATCCCATCAGGATTCACCACATGACCCAAGAACTGAACGCAACCAAAATGCACACTTGGAGAACTTGGCGTACAACTTCTCCTTTCTCAACATCTCCAGAACCTCCCGAATGTGACTGGCGTGCTCAATCTGGCTCTTTGAATAAATCAGGATATCATCAATAAACACAATCACTGATTTATCCAACATCGGCCGCCACACCCGATTCATCAGATCCATAAAAGCAGCTAGCACATTGGTCAAACCAAAAGACATTACAAGAAACTCGTAGTGACCATAACGCGTGCGAAAAGCTGTTTTAAGGATGTCTTGCTCCTTGACCTTCACTGATGGTAGCCAGATCGAAGGTCTATCCTTTAAAAGCAACTGGAACCTTGAAGCTGATCAAACAATCATCTATTCTCGGTAAGGGGTATCGGTTCTTCACCGTCAACTTGTTCAGCTCACGGTAGTCAATACACATCCTCATACTACCGTCTTTCTTCTTCACAAACAGAACCAGAGCACCCCAAGGAGAGATACTCGGTCTGATGAACCCCTTATCAAGCAACTCTTGCAGCTGCTCCATCAACTCTTTCATCTCCGTCGGAGCCAACCGATACGGTGCCTTAGCAACAGGTTGGGCACCAGGTATCAGATCAATCTGGAACTCGATCTCTCTGTCAGGTGGCACTCTTGGTAGGTCTTCTGGGAACACGTCTGGAAAGTCACACACAACCGGTACATCAGAGAGTTATGGTGTTAGCGTATCCCCATCCTTTACATAAGCCAAGTAGGCACTACATCCACGCCTCATACACTTTCCTGCCACCGCCATTAAGATTACTTTCGGGATCGTCGTGACCCGATCTCCATAAAAAATTACCAAACTCCCGTCAGGCGCTGTCAAACGAATCATCTTCTTGCGACACACAATGTTCGCCTTGGAGTCCGCCAACCAATCCATCCCAAGAACCAAATCGAAACCACCTAAGGTCATCACGAACGGTCTAACAGGAAACTTATGACCTTCTAGCTCCACATCATAGTTCTCTCTCATCTCAGAAATCCTGGTAGACTTACCTATGGTAGTTTCTACATCAAAGGACGCATCAATACATCTAATACTAACAGGCAGCTTAGCACAGAAAGCAGCAGAAATAAAACTTTTACTGGCACCAGAATCAAATAACACAGAAGCTAAAGTTTGCTTCACCAAAAACGTACTGGACACGACATCAGGGTCTGTCTTAGCTTCCTCCTGTGTCATAGTGAATGCCCTGGCACTCGCTCTTGGCCCTTCACTCCCCGTCTTCTTTGCCCCAGAGCCCTCCGCCCTCGGCTTCTTACAATCCTTACTTATGTGACCCTCTTCACCATAGTTAAAGCACCGGACCGTACGATAGTCCCTTGCCATGTGCCCCGCCTTCCCACATTTAAAGCACAAGTTCGACCCAAACCTACATTCCCCACTATGCTCTCTCCCACACCTACCACACTTCTTCATACCTGCACCCGATACGACCACACGGCGGTCGTCCACCCTTGCCTTCTTGTTACCCGTCGAGGCACCACCCCGACCAAACCTCTTCCCATTCCAGTTTTGATCACCTCCACCCTTCCTGCTACCTTCAACCACCACCACTATAGCCCTCTCATCATATAACCTCCCTACCAAATCCACCACCAACCTAAATGTGCTCGGTCGGGTAGCGATCATATGCTTGCGAATGTCCGCTGGCAACCCTGAATATACCTCTTAATCTTCTGCGACAGAGGTGTCACCTGATCCGGCACCAGACGTGCCATCTCGTTAAACTTTGTGGTGTACTGCTGGTGTGTCATAGTTCCTGCCTCTAGTTGTAAGAACTCCCTTTCGACCTTGTCCATTTCCTGGTGAGGACAGAACTCCTCAATCACCAACTTTTTTAGTTCCGACCATCTCATCCTCCCTATTTCCCTACTACCCTGGGCTTGGACTATATTGTCCTACCAGCATAGATCCGAGTCCACAAAAGAGTAGGCAGCAAACTTTACTTTCTGATCCTCCCGGCACTCACTAATGTTCAATACAGCTTCCATTTCTCTCACCCACCGGTGAGCAGCAATAGCAGTGCCTTTTCCATCGAAAGTAGGGGCTTGCATCATTGAAATGCCCCATAATTACAACCTTGTTTCTCCTCCGGCATAGGCTCTTCTTCTTCCTCTTCTTCATCATCAGAGAGAACTGTTTCCAGCTTTGGTTGCTCCCATCCTCCCGAGGACCTGTTTCTCTCCTTTCTTTCCCCTTCTCGTACAGCCTTGATAACTTTAGTCACTACAGATGGTAAGATCGTCTGCATGACCTGATGAACTTCTTCTACAACAGCCTCCTTTACTGAGGCTCTCAGATTGGCGCTCTCGTCACCACCCTCCGGATGAGGGGTCTCTAGTTCTTCAGGAACCACCTTTTTAACTCTAGGTCTTCCTCTCTTGGGTCGCGGCTCAACACCAAGCCCATCACGACCACCACCACAAGAGGCTTTCAAAGATCTACCATAAGCCATTCACACGCACACTGAAAGATTCAAACACCAACACGGTCATTTAAAGAACAACTCCGTTTATGTCAAGTATAATAAGTCCCTAATTACAGTGGCCAGTTGTGATTAGCCACTTACTTTACTCTTCATACCCCAAGCATTACCTATGCTGACTACATCAGTATTTAAATCTACAAACAACACATAACACATAACATGCGCACATAATACCGGTTAAATTTACGAAAATACCTGATGGCACGCAACTACTCAGATTGGCATCCCTTCCCTTTCTGTCCCATTCTCAGTTTAAGTTAAGGTTTATTTTGAAAAATTTACCCATTTCACTAAAACTTTGGCTCTCATACCAACTTGTAAGGCCCCATTCCCGGGACGCTTACAGCTGGTGAATCATTGCACATAAAACATATATTTTCATCATTTTACATAAAAACATTGTAGAGGAACATGTAAACAAAACACTCCATCTCGATATAATAGCTTTTGCAAAATAATACATTGTTATCCAATTACAAAACCCAAGTTGCATTACATCACAAAAGCATTATAAATGGATGCCATCCAAAAGAACTGAGTAGCCACCTCATGCCATCCTCAGCATTCATTACCTACCAACTGGAAACATATCAAAGTCAGCATTGCTGAGTGAGTTCTAGTTTTATAATAAAACATACTTTTCTTTCGTTAAAACTGTTCTTTACTTTCATGCGATCATACATCATACGTACACATAGATAATAGCATTATTATCTTCATTATTCGTTCTTTCGTCATTACATCTTTTCCTTTCATCAAAACATGAACTTTACCCTTCATGCTCATGGTACTGGGCCTAAGCCTATCACAGACCTTCATTCACGGTGCCCAGCACCTCTGGCCACAACACCTAAGATAAAGTTCAGGTATACCATTGTCATGTGCTATGCCCTTCATGCTTATGGTACTGGACCTAAGCCTATCATAGACCTTCATTCATGATGCCCAACACCTCTAGCCACAGTACCTAAGGCAAGCAACAATGGTTCAATACAAATGGTCAATCACAAAGAAAGACCCCAATGTGCATCCTCCCGGGGTAGCGAACCCGCAAACCGTTGGGCTAACACCTTTTAATGGCGTGTCCCAGCATATAAGGCTTGCAAGACTTTCTTACTTTCATCATTTATTAATGCATGCATTCTTCCTTCATGTTCCTCTTTCATTATCTTTCACTTTACGTTACATGATATTTCATTTCATTCATTAACATAACACGTAAAGTCACGAGAAAGATAAACATACATCATAATAAGGAACATCAACATACACAATCATCATCATCATACAGGGCAAGATCATACATACATAACATGCATAATCATGCAACATCATCATCATCATGCCCAACATACTCTCTAAGGCCTCAACAATCATCTTACATGAACTTACGGGAACTTTCACGTCAAAACTTACATCTGCACTTTCCCCCGAAAGTCAGTACATAAACTACACTTCCCTCGGGTTCACTAGCCCTACTTGGGTGTATGGGCACCCTTCAGTAGCATGGCCTTCAGGCGATTGAACTCATGCGATTGGACCAATACAGATGAACACCTATGCGGATGAACACCCAATCATGCGAATGAAACTAATGCGAATGGACTCCATGCGGATGAGTCCCATGCGAGTGGACCTAATGCGGATGAAACTAATGTGAATGGGCATTTATGCGACTGGGCTCTCAGTCGTACGAATGAACCCTCAATCATGCGAATGGACCCTTAGTCATGCGAATGAACTTCAATCGCACCTCAATCAGCCATAAGGCCTCCATTCGGTCGCCTAGCCCTAGCTGGTGCAGAATGTAGTTCATCTCGAACCCAATCTGCCATTTTCGACCTCCAAGCTCATCTAAACCTATTCTAAGCCCAAATCAACCATCCTAAACCTTAGGAATGCATACCATAACACCATTCAAGCACACACAAGCTCAAAAGCAAGACCCAAACGACTCATACACATACCCACACATACATAAACGAGTCAAACACACACACACACCAAAACCCGATTTTCAGATGTGTTCCAGCCCCTAATCATTCAAAAACGTGTAAAAGAGGGGTCCTAGAACTCACACAAACGACCACAATGAGAAGAGCTTCGATTTGACCCACTACTCGATGATTTGCTCTCTTGGACCAACTCGAACCAACTTTTCTCCCTTTTTCTCTCTTCTTTCTCTCTTCTTTGGCTGATTTGTGGGTGTGGGGAGAGGGTAAGGGCTGCCCTCTCCTTTAAATACCCCCACTCACCCAACTTTCTCTTGTTGGCGAGTTTGGTCCCTTGATTTTGGACTTTATTTCTTTTTCTTCTTTCTTCGGCTTCAAATAAAATATCCGGGTGTTATAATTATCCTCAAACCATGGATGACAATTCCTGCGGAATTGGTGTTTCTTGGAAAGGGGATATGTAAAAGCTGGATATGAACAATGCTTCCCCAATGGGTGAAGTATCATACTTTCTTTCCAGAGCTGGTAATGATGAGTCAACACTTTGGCATAAACGTGTGTGTCATGTAAATTTCAAGACAATGAATAAATTGGCTAAAAATAACTTGGTACATGGTTTGCCTAAAAAGGAATTTTTCTGCAAAGACAACTGTGTTGCATGCCTGAAAGGGAAGCAACACAGGGCCTCTCATCAATCCAAAAGTGTTAACTCTATCACTACTCCATTACACTTATTGCACATGGATCTTTTTGGTCCCACAAGTATAATGAGCATTGGAAGGAAATCATACTGCCTTGTGATAGTTGATGATTTTACAAGATATACATGGGTATTCTTTTTAAGAACTAAAGATGAAACTGCCGAAACATTAAAATCTTTTATTCTTAAAATAGAAAATCAAATTGATCACAAGGTTAAGATTATTAGAAGTGATGAAGGGACTGAGTTTAAGAACTTTGTTCTTGACTCATTCTGTAACTCACAAGGGATTGCCAGACAATATAATGCTCCCAGAACTCCTCAACAAAATGATGTTGCTGAGTGGAGGAACAGGACACTTATTGAGGCTGCTCGAACTATGTTAGCTGATTCCAAACTACCTCTAACATTCTGGGCAGATGCAGTTAGCATTACATGCTATGTGTAGAACAGAGTTCTTATAGTTAAGCTACATGGAAAGACCCCTTATGAGCTATGGAACAAGAGGCCACCATTCATTGGCTTTCTAAGGTCCTTTGGCAGCAAGTGTACCATACTTAACACAAAGGACAATTTGGAAAAATTTGCTGAAAAGTCGGATGATGCTATCTTTGTTGGATACTCTTCTAGCTCCAAAGCTTATAGAGTATACAACATTAAGAATCAACAATTTGAGGAGTCATCCAATATAGTTGTTAATGAGCACACTCCTTGTGTTAGGGTGAATGGCCCTGATCATATCTTTGATTTAGAATTGTTTCCAAACTATTCTAAACCTTCTTGTGAGAATGTTTAAGTTGGATCAGGTACTCAAAATGATGCTAATGCTGATGCTGATGCCAATAAACTATTTGAGCTACCCAGACCTCTTCCAAGTTCTCCAAGAGCTGCAACAAATCAAGCTCCCATTATTCACAGAATAGAAAGTATAAATATATCAATGAATAGTGAAGCTTTAACCAGTGAAGCACCTGCAGATCCTCAAAACTCATTAGGTGATCCAACACAACACCAAGCTGAGGGAGGTAGCATTTCGAAGGAATAGGCAAGTGTTAATGCCACTTCATAGCCAACAAATGATGATGTTTCTCATTCATTCAATCAATCCTCATTGAATGAATTTGAAACAATATCTGGACAAAGTGTTCTAGTCCATGAGCAAAATATGTCTAATCTGGACTTATCTTTGCAACTGGAAGTGATTCCTCGCTTAAGGATTCACAACACTCATCCAGCTAAGAACATCATTAGGGATGTCTTTGAAGGTGTGAGAACAAGGGGGCAGACTCATCATGGGAATGTCTACTTGTACTCGTGCTTCTTATCCCAGATGGAACCCAAGAAGGTGGAAGATGCCTTGAAAGATAGTAGCTGGGTTAAATCGATGCAAGAGGAGCTGGTTAATTCAAAAGACAGAAGGTTTGGAACCTATGCCCGCTACCATCTGGTCAAGTACCAATATGCACTAAATGGGTTTTCAGAAATAAAAGAGATGGCAGAGGCTTGATAATCAAGAACAAGCAAGACTGGTAGTTCAAGGATACACTCAAGAGGAAGGAACTGATTATACTAACGTCTTTGCACCTAATGCAAGACTTGAGGCGGTTACGATCTCCTTGCTTATGCTACATCCAAGAACTTTACTGTCTACCAGCTTGATGTCAAGTGTGCTTTTCTATATGGGGATATAGATAGAGAAGTGTATGTGTGCCAGCCTCTAGGATTTGAAGACCCACGACTCTATCTCAGTTTCTTCTGAAGAATGGTTACACAACAAGAACCATTGACAAGACTCTTTTCATAAGGAAGTCTAGTAAGGACATTTTGCTTGTTCAAGTCTATGTTGATGACATCATATTTGGTTCTCCAAATAACCAAATGTGTAAGGACTTTGAAAGCATTATGAAGAAGAAGTTTGAGATGAGTTCCATGGGAAAAATGGACTTTTTCCTTGGAATTCAAGTGAAGCAACTGAAGGAAGGGTTTTTCATCAATCAATCTAAGTATGTTAATGAAATCTTAGAAAGATTTGAGATGAAAGATTGTAAGCCAGCCAAGACACCCATATCCAGAAACCATAATCTTTGTCCTGACCTTGAGGGGGAGGATACTGATCAACATCAGTATATGGCGATTATGGTTCTCTGATGTATCTCATAGCCAGTAGACCTGATATTATGTTTGCAACTTGCATTTGTGCAACATATCATGCTCCAAAGGATGGGGATACGCTAACACCATAACTCTCTGATGTAATGTCATAGGTCAATACAATCTAAGCCTTGTTACAAAAGGTCTCTCTAAAATTTTCTAAGTATAAATTTCTTCCGAAGAGAAATTAACCCTCAGAAGACATTTTACATATCTTCCCAAGCAAAATTTCTCCAGGATAATTTTTCTTCTCAGAAGAGTTTTTAGTCTCGGAAGAAGCGATTGATTTCATATCAGATCTACTTCCGAAGCTTACAAAACTCTCCACTCGAAAAGCAATCTTTACTCTCGAAAGTAACTTTTACCTTCGGAAGTAGGAATTGCCTTCGGAAGACAAATTACCTTCGGAAATGTTTTATATTCAGAAGAGAGATTTTACTGTGTAATGGAAATCACTTGTGCCCCGCACTGTAAAAAGTAAAGATTTGTTAATGATGTCAGATTATTTAACTGAATTAAACCTTAATGCCCCTGTCACTTCATCCCATAAAACATCACATCACCTTATCCTAACACATTACCGCCATTTCACCCTCTTTTAAATAATCCTGACTAATCACTCTTATCTTCTTACCACAAATTTTTACAACCCTAAAAGTTTCCTTTCTCCCAAATTCACCCAAGCTCAAACTGCTCTACCTCTTATTTTCTCAATGGCCCTAAATCCTCAACACAACCAAGTCGTACTTCTTGACTCTTCTAGAGATGCGGACTTCTCTGAAATCATCTCCTTCCTCACCCAATCATCCTACTACACCGCCTTGACTATTAATCCCACAGTTTACCTCAATCACATGACTGAATTTTGGGGGAACGGTCAGGTTGAAACCCTAAATGGGGTTCGTGTAATATGAACCCGCGTTTATGGCCAAGAGTTGGTCATCACTGAACAACTCATCAGGGAGCATCTGGAGCTTCATGATAAGGATGCACCTACTGAGTTCTCCAAGGCAGATTTAGACAACACCTACATCCTCATGCGATATGGTGGAGACGTGAGCAGGTCGACTGTCTACAAATTCAACTTCTCCTACAACTGGAAGTTCCTCCTGCACATTGTCCTTCACTGTCTGTCAAACAAATTTGGGGGATGGGACCAAATCCCATATGAACTAGGGTGCTTAGTTCATGGATTGGTGAGAGGCCTACGCTTCAACTACTCAAGATTTGTGCTGATCAATCTTATTAGAAATCTACAGAGGGAAACATTCTTTATGTATCCTAGATTTCTTCAGCACATTATCAACTGTGAGCTGGACCAGAGTCGGCTTGTCTGTGCAGCCACTCTATCTATCCCTTACATGAGGCCAACCATCTTCAAGACACTAAAGAGGGTATCCAACAACTTCACTGGAAGGTACACTTCTTTACCTCCTAGTATGACTAAGCAAATCGCTCCTGGTGACATCCCTGTTCACCCCACAGGTGATGAACCCACACCAGCAACTACAACCATAATGCCAACACTACCTTCACCTCCCATCACCATCACCCACACAAGATGCTCCAAACGAACCCTTGTTCAATCTACTATGATTGAACAAGTTCCTCCTATTCAACCTAAAAAGGCTAGAGTGGAACATTGGGCTCCCACTCAGTCTGAAGTCTCAACTTCCTTCACCATTGACCTTAATATGGGTCTTGAGTCTCCTCAGTCTCAAACCCATGAGCCCACTACCCGATCTAAAAGCCCTCAGGGTGAGTATTTACACTCCTCTGAGCAGCCAATAAGGACAACCCAATCAGAGGCTCAATGCCTGTAGATATTGACCATGGTCTCGGGTAAGTAGGTTTAACCTCCTTATCTTTTGCAGGACCGATGAAGGGGGTCAGTTACAACACAACAACACAAAAAGGAGATTAACCAAACCTTAATCAAACAGTGAAATGGATTAACCACAAGTGAGACACTAAGAACACAAGTAATGTCAGAGACAGAACACAAGAGCACAAGTATATAGTTTTCAAGAATGTAGTATATTTCTTTCTCTATGTTCTATTACAAGTGTTACAAAGCCTAAAGGAAAGATACAAGAACATGAGATACTTATACTACATCCTACAGCCGGCCATACTATGAAAGCCAGCTGGATACAATTGACTAGACTCAAAATAAAATCAATTGTAGAGTTAAATGGAAGATTGCCTTTGACTAGTGACTATGACATGCCATAGATCACATCCTTATCTATTACAAAAAGGATAAAGTACATGAAGTAGAAAGTTACAGACCCAAGACCTCAATGTATAGTTACCAAAAGCAAGGACCTTTTCACCAACTCATGCAAGTTGGTGACTTTACAAAGATGCAGCAGAAAGGGGTCCAGCTTTATAGAAAAGTACATAAGATAAAGCATGTAACTAAAAGTCTTCAGAAGAAATCTGTCTTCAGGAGTGGAGCTTTGGAAGACTTTGTCATTGAAGCTTCGGAAGACTTCATCTTTGGCTTTGGAAGATATTGGTCTTGGCTTTGAAAGATTTCACACTTAGAATATTGGTCTTGGCTTCGAAAGATTTCACACTTAGAAAGACTTTGGTTGCTTCAGCCTCTATACATATTCTTTACAAACTCCCCCTAGGCTGATGCTACCAAAACTCTTGAAGACTTCAGATATCAACAGTCCTCATTAGGATGATAACCAACCCTTTCTTCATAAGATGATCAGGATCCTTCAGACTATCAAAGTATCTTCTCATGTCAAAGAGATCATGCAGAGGCAACTGAAACATGTCTTGCCAAGTGTAGACATTCTCAATGCCCTGATCTCTGATGACATGACACCTTTCTAGATTTGTAGTGTATGTCCAGGATAGGATGGGTCTTTCTGATGCAAGTGGAGCTATTGGAATGGGAGATGATGGAACATCCTCTGGCTGCACATCCTCAGGATGTTCTGACTCATCCTGAGGTTTAGAAAATAATGCAGTCTTCTTCTTCTTCTTTGGCTTTGGTTTAGAAGCCATCCTTTTCTTTCTCTTTACAACTTTTAACTGAGAAGACTGGCCTATAGTACTGGATTGATCTTCATTGTCTTTCTCAGTTGGGTCTTCTACTCTCACAGTTTAGATTGAGAGTGAGTTTGACCCTACTGTGGATCAGAAGATGAAGCTTGCTGAGATTCAGCAGGAGGTCCAGGTTGTGATGTCTTTGTTTGTTCAACCTTAACCTCCACTTCAGGTGGGGCTTGACTTGGAGGGGAATGTAAGTCAACTAGCTCTCCACTCTTGATCTTCTGCTTGATCACTCTGATATGCTCATCCATAGTGGATAGAGATATGGGCAAAGTCTCCTTCTGGAGAATCCATACAGCTTCAAGAAGCTCATCATCCTCTGCCTGTTAGCAGATTTCTTCATGCTTTTGTGGATGATGGCTCTTGACTTAGCAGCTTCTTCCCCTAGCTTTCTTTTAGTTGTCTTTCTTTCTTTGTCTATAAGTTCAAGTTCTTTGAGATACTCAAACTCAATATAGTCATAAGACAAGGGAAGAAGTGCTTCTTCCTGATAGAGGCTTGTGGCACTTAGGTAGTTGATCATCTTGATCCTTTCTTCTTCTATATCTACCTGAGGTTCTTGTGGAACCAGATCCTCATATGCAAGGCTTTCTTGAACTGGGGAGAGGGTAGGCACATGCTTGTACAATCTTTTCTTTCTCCTGTCTTCTTTGATTTGTACTAGAAGCTCTGCATCATTTGCCTCCTTCTTCTCCCTTGACCTTTCCAGGTCAACCAGTTCATTTAACTCCTCCAAGTGGAGAGAGATGACATTGTCTATGTCATATTTCCTTGTCTACAGATAGTTATCCTGATTGCCCTTAACTCATCATTCTAAGTATCTAGTTTGGGGACAACCCTGATTGCAGTCTCCATGAGTCTTGCAGACCCAAAAGAGGAACTTTCCCCCTCAACTTCCTTTTCCTCTCTCTCTCTTCTCCTCCTCAATCTCCTCAAATGTCATTTTTCTTTTCTTTTGTCACTAACAGACCTTTATGATTCAGGGTGGAGAGAGCTTTCACCTTCATTGCTGGATGTAGCTTCTAAACTCTGGCCAGAGAGAGTTGAGAATCACCTTCACTAGCAGGTGTCTCAAAAAGGGCATTGATCTCTATAGCAGTTGTTGGTGATAAGACTGGGCTCTCAGGTTCTGTCACTAGGCCTTCAGTCAAGGTTTCCCCTATGAAGCTAATCTTGGGTCTGCCTCAACATCCAGTTAACCAATGACATTGCTTGATTCTCATAGTCTTCTTCTTAGGCTGAACTCTGTAGTGATCCTGTCTTGGATTCTTTGGGCCAACTTGTTAGCTTGTCTTGATTGGCTTGGATTGACAAGTGGCATGTTGACTAAATCCAGACTGTCATAATAGTTCAGGGTCTGAAAATTGAAGATCTCTTGTTGTCCTTGAACCTATGATGATTAGGGCTCTCCTATTGCTGTCATACCTCCACCCAATGATGTGATTGGAAGATGGTGGAGATGACATGGCCCTTGGTATCCCTTCCTCAAATAGACTCTGTATTAAGGAGTCTATTGAGTCCATATCAATATGAACTTGAGGAAGTTATTGAGTAGGCACAATTGCAAGTGAGGATGGTAAGTCCTTAATGTCCATACTCCCTGAGGAACTCCCAGGTTCTGTAGTAGTGATGACTTTCTACCGTTTTTGGTAGCATCACACACTTGCATATGTGAGCTAGGAGTTAGGTCAACCACCTCCACAGGTTCTTGTGTTCCTGGGTGAGGTCCTCTTAAAGGTCTCCCAGCTAGTTGTTCCTTAAGATAAGAAATCTCAAGTTGCTGATCATTGACCCTGTTCTGCAAGGTAGTCACTTAAGATTCAAGGTGACTAACCTTGGAGACTAAATAGGTGCATGTTTGAGACAGTTTTTGCACTTTTAGTCTTAAATTCCTCTTATCTTCATCAAAAGAATCATTGGGGGATGATATGATTAGACCAAAGTCCTCACTCTCACCACCAGCTTCAAGTTCTTGGCTGCTGGATTTTCTCTGCTCATTGGCAATCTCAGTTGAGATGTCAGTGGGTTGAGTTGCCATGGTTGAGGTTTTAATGATGTAATCACTTTCAAAAGTGAGAGCCTCTTCCATATGGACATCCTGAATAGGTTCAGAAGTGTCCACCTCAGTTGTAGGTGACTGAAGGGATCGAGATCTAGTTTGATCAATTAGATTAGGATTTGCAGCAGAATAGCACACGAATTAGACGAAATTATAGCAAGAATAATATGAATATTCAATCAAATAGTAACGGTTATAGAGAGAGAGTTTTTTGCAAAAAGAATGTTTTCATTCATGCACACGCTTCTCGTGCAGGGAAATTAGGTCAACATTCCTTTTATAAGGAATGTGACATCAGCTGACGTCACTTGATAGTGACATCTAACTGATTTATACAAACAACTAAAAGTAAACTAAACTACTGAAGATGTCCACAACAACTGAGGACACCTTCACCAAAAGCTAAGTATAAGCTAACATTACAACTACTGAAGTTATAACATCTGAAGTGTAAGAACTTCAGACGTTTTACATAACATAAAACTACTGATTACAAACTACTGAAATGTAAACCATCACAACTACTGAAGAGAACTACTTCAGCTGTTATGACAACTTCTGAGAACTTGATCTTCAGACTTTGTCTTCAGTTGTTGTCTTTAGACTTTGTCTTCAGCTGTTGTCTTCAGACTTTGTCTTCAGCTGTTATCTTCAGACTTTATCTTCAGACTTTGTCTTCAGTAGTTGTCTTCAGACTTTGTCTTCAGCTGTTGTAGATCACTTCAGTTGTTTTGATGTCTATGGGACTTAAAGGTTTTTCTGATCTGGCTCATTGGTTCTTTTGGTCCAACAAACTCCCCCTGAACCAATGCAGCCAAAACCTTTAAAATTATTGAGGTCCCACTTATTGGCAGAAACAAAATCTGTATCAGCTCAGAAATCTTCAATATAAGCTTAGGCCAGGGAATAGATTTCAGAAGATTTGATTGGTAAATGATGAATGGGAACTCTGTCTTGGGGATTGGACACAGAGCTGTTACCCCATCCATGAAACCTACTTCCCAATGATAAGTCTGTAAGACTCTCTGACATAGGCCTCAAGGAAAACAACTTGTTCTTCCATTGTGAGTTCTTCAGCTCCACTTTCAAAGAAGAACTCAAGCCCATAGTACTCAGATAAGTACTTAATATGCTTTCCATTTTTCAGCTCCATAGTTGTTATCTCTCTATATGCAAACTCATCAGGATGAGTGCCTTCAAGCAATAACTGGAGCTCATTTCTTTTTGTTTCTTCAAGCTTCTTGTAGATTAACCCCTTCTTTACCATTTTGTTTTCTAGTAAAGTTTGTGGAGTCATCTTAGACTTGTAAGCTCTCTTGAATTCATTAAGGATTTCCCAGGTGACACTACAATGGCCAGCATTATCACAGCATCTACAATCTTTTTTACTTGCCATTGTATCTGCTTGGAATCTTCATTTTGTGAATTCTATCACTTACTCTGGGGTCAGGCCAAATTCTCACTCTCTCTTTCTGATATTGGAATGTAAATCTGAGAGCATACAACCTCTGAGCATGTTTCTTCATAGCTTGTATAGATGAAGACTTAGGAAACTCTTTATCAATCATCCTTAACAGCTGCTCATCATGTTGTTTGTGCTGTTCTTCTTCTTCAAGTTTGACTTTTACCATGGAAGTCAGGTGTGATTGTTGTTAGTTGACTCCTAGGCTCAGGCATCTTTATTTTGAGAACAATAGAGATTGGCAGACTATCATCCTCATCATCTTCTTCTTCTTCCATCCTCAACACCCTTCTCTTCCTCTTAGGTGCATCATTGGTAGTGGGTTGAGTAGGTTTATTGGGTAAAGGAGTTGGTTTTGAGGGTTGTGAGGGTGGTTGTTTTGGTTTGGGTGATTATGCTAGCTACTCTAGCATCTTGGATGTGAGTGAAGCTTTGGATAATTTTGCCATGTTAGTCCTTTTCCCAGCACCAGCTTCATCAAGAGCTTCTATGATCAATCCCTTGTTAAATACTTTAGAAGAACAGATGCTGGTGGTTATCTCCAAAATACTGTCTCTGGACCATGACTTTACTTCAATGATTGACCTTCCTAGATTTTTTGATATAAATCTTGCCATAGTTTCCAGCCTTTCCCTTTCTTTCTCACTCCAACTTGCCCATATTTGTTCAATCTCTTGAATCTCTAACCTTCTGATTTCAGAGTCAAGTTTGGCAGTGTAAAATCCTTGTCTGAAGAGTTGACCAATAATCTTATCCATAGATATGCTATGTTGCTCATCAGCTTCTTTGATCAATTCTTCTAACTTTTTCTCACCTTCAGTCTTTTTAGAGCTTTTCTTCCTCTTGTAGGTGATCATTTCCTTTTCTTTCTGCTCTTTTTCTGCTTCCTCTTTAGCTCTCTTTCTTTTGTCTACTTTCACTGACTTAGACTCCCCCTTTTTGGTTGCATTGGGTTCAAGGGTGTGAATGTCAGAAAGTTTCTTAGAAACAACAGCATCAACTAAGGATTGAAGATTTGAGGAAAGCCTCTCATCAATGGCTTGATGTACAGTGTTTGTGATTATTGAAATGAGAGGTAAGGATGTTTGAAAGGCAGCAACCATTAGCTCAGAAGGGTTCTGTCCATGAGAAATGGCACCTGAAGCAGAGGCTGGTGGCAAATTTGTTGAGAGTGGCTCAGTGTTTGGGATAGTTTTAGGAGAAACGGCCATCTGTTAGCTACAGGTTTCATTGCCAGATCTTTTAATTCTAAAAATATAATTTCAGAAAAATTTAAGCTTTGGCATTCAAGAATAGAATACAATACCTGCTGCCACCAGGATGACATTTGATCCCATGAAGAGGTTTTAGGGGCAAGGCAAACATTGATCATGTAGAAGATTAGGCGTTCAGCATCATGGAAGTGCTTCTTCAGAATGGTTGTAGCACTTAGGTTGCCCTCATATCCATGGTCGATGAATGAGAGATCAATGGTGCCCTTCGAGTATTTGGTGACAAAGGTAGTATCAGTCAGATCAAGCGTTTGGCGAATGATAGCAGGAGTGACTACCACCTTCTTCTGGTTTACAAATGACTGGAGAGTGATCGTGACATCATTCACACCGGTATGGATGGTGACATTTGTCCAGAATTGACGAAGAGTGTCAGGATAGATGGTTGAATTTAGAAGAAAAGCAGTTCGATACGGGGAATCAACCATCAGATCAATGGCATCATCAAACTTAGTCCAAAAGGCCGATTTTGTGAAGTAGGCAACACAGTTGTGTCGTGGTTTGATTTGCATGGTCGCCATTAATGGAAGATGAATGTTCGGAAATCGATTTATGAAAAGTTTGAAGTTAGGGTTAGGTATTTATAGGTTATGAAACGACCAAGGAAAACAACTGAAAGTTTTGGTTTTAGTCATCAGTTGTTAGAAAACGACTGAAGACATGGTTTTAACTTTCAGATGTTGTAAACAACTGAAGACTTAGTGTTTGTCATCAGTAGTTGAAAACTACTGAAGACTTGGTTTTGGCTTCAGTTGTTTTGAAATGAAACAACAGTTGTTTGAAACAATTGAAGAATAAAATTACTCATCAGTTGTTGTCGTCAATTCACATATCTCAGTTCTTATCTGTTAGAATAGACTTCAGTAGTTGTAACCACATCAGTACTTTGCAACAAATAAAGTACTTCAGTACTTTGCAACAAATAAAGTACTTCAGTACTTTTAAGTAATTTAGTCTTCAGTAGTTATGAAAACTGCTGAAGATAAAATAACTTCAGTACTTATTTTTGACAGCTGTATATTGATGCTCATTAGTACTTGTGAGCTGAGATCATCAGTAGTTGTCAAATTTTTTAAGCTGCAGCATACCAAGCCTTAGCACTAGATTTTAAAAAGTTGCACTGTCCAAAGGCTTAGTAAATATATCTGCAAGCTCATCAGCACTAGGAACAAACTTTGGATCAATCAGACCTTTTTCATAACAATCCCTGATAAAATGATGTCTGATCTCAATATGTTTGGTCCTAGAATGCTGGACAGGATTCTTAACAATACAAAGAGCTGAAGCACTATCCATCAGTAAAGGAGTCTTAGTCTCTGTAATGTCATAATCCAGTAATTGATTCTGAAGCCAGAGTACCTGAGATGTACAACTTGCAGCAGCAATGTACTCTGCTTCAGCAGTGGATGTAGCAACAGAGGTTTGTTTCTTACTCTGCCAAGAAACTAAACAGTTGCCTAGAAATTGGCATCCACTAAAGGTTGATTTTCTGGTTAATTTACACCCTGCATAGTCACTATCAGAGAAAGCAACTAATTTGCAAGAGTGCCCAGTGGAATACCAAATTCCTAGAGATTGAGTTCCTTGCGAATATCTAAAGATCCTTTTGACTGCAATCATATGGGATACTTTGGGTGCAACCTGAAATCTAGCACAGACACAAGTTGCAAACATAATGTCTGGTCTAGAAGCTGTAAGGTACATCAAGGAACCAATCATACATATGTAAGAGTTTCATCAACTGCTTTACCTTTCTGATCAGCATCTAGTTGTGTGGTGCTGCACATAGGAGTAGAGCAGGGCTTATAGTTTTGTAAATCAAACTGTTTCAATAAATCATTTGTATATTTTGACTGATGAATGAAAGTTCCATAAGCCTTTTGTTTGATTTGCAACCCCAGAAAGAACTGTAATTCTCCCATGGTACTCATTTCAAACTTTTGTTGCATCAACTTAGTAAAGGCATCACACAACTATGGATCAGAGGATGCAAAAATAATATCATCAACATAAATTTGAACAAGGAGCTTATGCATGCCTACTTTCTTAATGAACAAGGTTTTATCTATGGAGCCTCTAGTAAAATTATTTTGAAGAAGAAAGTTAGACAGTGTTTCATACCAGGCTCTAGGTGCTTGTTTTAGCCTATAAAGAGCCTTATCGAGCTTATATACCCAATCTGGATGTTTATGATCTTCAAAACCTGATGGTTGGCACACATAAACTTCTTTTTTTATTTTACCATATAAGAATGCACTTTTGACATCCATTTGAAAAACTTTGAGATTATGAAAAGCAGCATAAGCTAAAAACAATCTGATTGCCTCCAGTCTGGCTACAGGGGCAAAGGTTTCATCATAATCAATACCTTCTTCTTGTGAAAACCCCTGTACAACCAGTCTGGCCTTGTTCTTGACAATTTGGCCTTTTTCATCAGTTTTATTCCTAAACACCCATTTAGTGCCTATTGCACACTTACCTTGGGGTAGAGGAACCAGTTCCCACACTTGCTACTTTTGAAACTGAAGAAGCTCAAGTTGCATAGCTTCAACCCATCCATTGTCTCTTAATGCAATATGATAGTTCTTTGGCTCTTGCTGGCTGATGAAGAGAGCATAGAAGCAAAAGTTGGACAATTGACTTCTAGTTGAAACACCAGCATTGATGTCACCAATGATCTGAGACATAGGGTGATTCTTCAGTTCTTGATACTCAATAAGATCTGTGCAAGTGTTTGTAGGTGATTAGCAGCAACAAATGGTGATCCAGATTCTTGAAATCTAGAATGAGATGACAATTCAAATGAAGTAAAGGATTCAGAGATCTCATCAGCATTTGTTGTGGATGGAACTGCTGAAGCTACAGGAACATCAAGTTTAGTAGACTCAGGTAGTTGATTACTAAAACTTGCATTTATACCAACAGATGGATAACAAGTGGCAAGAGATGATGGATTCACAGTTGCTGCAATAGTTGGAGACTGATAAGGAACATATTGCAGTATGTCCAGATCAAATAACTCCATAGGGTTTTGTGGGATTTTCTCCTTTGGAGATTCATTAAACTTTACATGCAAGGCTTCTTCTACAATTTTTGTTCTGCAATTAAAAACTCTATATGCCTTGCAAGTAGATGAACACCGAACAAAGTACCCTGCATCCACCTTTGATTCAAACTTCTAAAGTGGATCCTTTGTGTTGAGAATATAACAAGGACACCCAAATGCTCTAAAGAAGGAAATCAGAGGAGCCAAATGGTGTAACACTTCATAAGGAGTCTTCATCAACCTTTGATTTACCAATACTCTATTTTGCACATAGCAAGCTGTGTTAACAGCTTCAGCCCAAAAGGTTAGTGGCAAACCAGAATCAGCCAACATTGACCTTGCAGCTTCAATAAGGGTCCTGTTCTTCTCTCCATCACTCTATTTCGTTCAGGAGTTCTTGGAATGCTAAACTGCCTCTGATTGCCTTAGAGAAATAGAATTCATCAAGTGTGTGATTTCTAAATTCTATGCCATTATCACTCCTCACACTCTTGATAGAAAGAGAATATTGTTTTTCCACATGCAACACAAAGTAGATGATAATTTGACCAGCCTTATCTTTTGAATGTAAGAAGTAGGTCCATACAAATCTGGAATAATCATCCATAATTAACAGACAGTATTTTTTCTTTGCCATGCTCATCACTCTTACTGGACCAAAAAGATCCATATGCAGTAATTGCAAGCAGGCAGTGGACTTTGGTTCTTCTATTGGAGGGAATGATACTTTATGTTGCTTTCCTTTTAAACAAGCAAAGTAGTTGTCATCACATTTGAACTCCTTAATGGTAAACCTCTCACTAAACCATGAAGGATCAGCTGGTTCATGTTTCTAAGATCACATGACCAAGCCTTCTGTGCCAAAGTTCAGATTCCTGAGGAGAGGCCTTGGAGAACAGACATGGATGGCCTTTTAGATCAATTTTCTTTGATAAGTCTAAGGCATATACTCTTCCAATCCTGTTGGCCTTCAGGAGAGTATGTTCATCCAATATCTTATCAATCATACTCAAAACATTGAAAGACAGAATTCGACATTTCTGAATGGTCAAAAGTGCAACATGCACTTTATCACACATTTGACTGACACTCAACAAATTGTACTTGAGATTCTCTACATGGTTGACATCATCAAACCTTATTTCACCATTTGAAACAAAGCCTTTGCCGATGATGTTACCCTTAGCATCATTACCAAAAGATACAAATCCCTTCTTTCCTTGAGAGTAGTCATGAAGAAGAGATCTGCTCCCAGTCATATGCATAGATCCTCCACTGTCCACATACCAGATGCTTCTATGGCATGTTGAAGAACCCTGCATATATCACAACAACTAGTTAGCTTTTGAGACCCAAGCCATTTTGGTTGTGGGTCTATTCTCATCAACAGATTTTATACTAACTGATTTGTCATGATTAACATCCTTTGAAGATGGAGATGGTGCTGAAAAGGATTCCTTTGATTTTGGCTTAATTTTCCTTTTCAGTGGTTTAATCACAGGTACATCTATTTGATTAATTCTCCCCAACAGATGTTGAACCATCATAACAAGTTGTGTCTGATTGGTTGTTAAAGCCTTCAGTTCAGCAGACACATCAGTACTTGTTTTTGAATTGTTCCTGTTACACACCATGTCCTCCTCTTTGAAAGACACAGACTTAGTCTGTTGTTTTGATACTCCTTGAGGAATATTTTCAGCTGTTTTATGATAAACCTCTTTCTTCTGTTTAGATTTTTGTGAAGACTTTGGTTTATGAGGTTGAGATGTTTGTGGCACAAACTTGGTTTCAAATTCATCTTTCATTTTATTAATTTTCTTTTTAATGATTTTATCTTTGTTAAATTTGGAACCCTTTCTGTACCAACATTCATCAGTGAGATGATTGAATAGACCACATATTTCACATGGCTTTTTCTTCATCTTCTGTTGATCAGCTGCTGAAGAAGATGAAACTACTGAAGGTGTGTTCTTCAGTACTTTCTTCCTCTCAGTACTTATGTGAAGTACTGAAGGATTTGTAACAACTGAAGACTTGTTCTTCAGAAGTTTTCTATCAGTACATTTGGATTTCCTAATAGACTCTTCAGCAGTTGTCAAACCATGTTTGGTTCCATTTGGTTTGAAATGTTCTTCAGGTGTTGTTACTTGCTCTTCAGTACTTTGAGTACCTTGTGAGACAACACCTGAAGTGCTTAGCTTTTCTTTGATCATGTGTTCATCAGTAGTAAGACCATCAACAGATTGATTAGCTGAGGTACTATTACTGACTTCATCCTCTGATTGTACATTATCACTTGAGGATGAGACACATAATGATGTGGTTTGGGAATTGATTTCACCTTCAGATTTTACTTCTGTCTTGGGAGTAAAATCTGTAGGAGGTTCAGTGTGATTATATCTGTTAGGATCAGTGATCTAAGTTTGATCAATTAGAATATTTTGCAGCGGAATTCAAACAATGAATTAGACAATTTAGCAAGAACTCAATTGATATTCAATAGAAAAGCACACGATTATAGAGAGAGAGAGAGAGAGAGAATTCTGCAAAAAGGAATATTTCATTAAAATGCTTTCGTGGTGGATGAATTGTCACATGTTACAATTAGGTCAACATTCCTTATATAAGGAATGTGACATCTGCTGACGTCACTTGATAGTGACATCTAATAGAATTATACAAACAACAGAAACTATGCAAACTACTAAGAATGTTCTCAACAACTGATCACATCTCAGAGAATGCTAAGTACAAAAACATAAAACTACTGAACTAAAACTACTGAAACTATAAACTACTGAAAAGGTATATTACAAGTACTAAAAAGGAAAACCATCACAACTACTGAGTTAATAACTTCAGCTGTTGTGACAACTACTGGTCATTCTGGTCTTTAGTCTTTATCTTCGGTCTTTGTTCTTCAGACTTTTACTTCAGACGTTGTCTTCAGCTGGTAGCTTCAGACTTTGTCTTCAGTACTTCACTTTCAGACTTTGTCTTCAGTAGAAATCTTCAGATCTTGTCTTCAGACTTTGTCTTCAGACCTTGCAATTAGCTGATGTCTTCAGCTGTTGTGATCTTCTTCAGCAGTTGTAATGTCTCTGGGACTTAGAGGTTTTTCTGATCAGGCTCATGGTTCTTTTGGTCTAACAAACTCCCCCTGAACCAATGCAGCTAAAACCTCTAGGCTTATTGATGATCCCACTTATTCTTTGGCAGGAACACCCTCTTGATCAGCTTTAGAGGTAATCATGTAAGCACAGGCCGGGAAAAGTTTTGATTGGCTAAGTGTGGAAGGGAACTCTGTCTTGGGGAAATTGGACACAGAGTCTTGTCCCAACCATGAAACCTAATTCCCATTAATGAGTCTGTAAGACTCTCTTGCATAGGCCTCAAGGAGAACAACTTGTTCCTCCTTGATGAGTTCTTCTGCTTCTCCCTCAAAGAACTCTGGGCCATAATATTCAGACAAATATCTTACTGTCTTCCCATTCTTTAACTCAACAGTTGTGATCTCTCTATATGCGAATTCATCTGGATGAGAGCCATCTAGCAACAACTGGAGTTCACTCTTTTAAAGATCTTCAAGTCTCTTGTATAACAACCCCTTCTTGATCATTTTGTTTTCAAGTATAGATTGAGGGGTCGTCTTTGAGTTGTGTGCTCTCCTGAATTCTTCTATAATTTCCCAGGGTGAGACTACCATAGCCAACATAATTGCAGCATTCAAAGTCTTTTTCACTAGGCCATGATATCTACTTGGTATGTTCTTCTTGTGAATTCTGGAACTTACCCTGGGGTCTGGCCAAATTCTCACTCTTTCTCTTTGATGTTGGAATGTATGTCTAAGAGTGTACAGCCTCAGAGCTTGTTTCTTCATTTCTTGAATGGATGAGGACTGAGGGAAGTCCTTGTCAACCATTTTGAGAAATTGCTCATCATGCTGCTTCTGCTGTTCTGCTTCTTCAATCTTCACTTTCACCATTTGCATTTGCAAGTCAGGTGTGATCATCTGTTGACTTCTGGGCTCAGGTGTTTTAAGTTTGAGAACAGCAGAGATTGGCAGACTGTCTCCATTATCATCCTCTTCTTCTTCTTCTTCTTCTACCCTCAACACCCTTCTCCTCCTTCTGGGTGCATCACTGGGTGTGGTTTAAGGTGGTTTTTGAGGTAATGGAATTGGTTTTGTGGGTTGAGTTGTGAGTGGTTTTGGTTTAGGGATAGGGTTGGCAGATTTTGGAGTTGGTTGTTTATGAGTTGGAGTTAGGGAAGGCTGATCTAGAATTTTTGTGGTAAGTTTGGCTTTGGAGAGCTTGGCCATATCAGTTCTCTTCCCAACACCTGCCTCATCCAATGCTTCTATAATTAACCCCTTATTGAATGCTTCAGAAGAACAGATTCTGGTGGTTATTGCCAGAATACTGTCTCTGGTCCATGATTTGATCTCAATCAATGATCTTCCCAAGTATTTTGCAATAAATCTGATCATTATCTCCAACCTTTCCCTATCCATCACACTGTAACTAGCCTATCTTTCTTGTATTTCCTTAACTTCCAGCCTTCTGATCTTAGTGTCTAAAGTGGCTGTATCAAAGCCCTGTCTAAAGAGTTGGTCTATTATTTTGTCCATAGATCTGCTGTGAGCTTCATCAGCTTCTTTAACCAGATCTTCTAAGGATTTCTCTCCAACAGGCTCTTGTGTTTCAACACTTTTCTTCCTTTTGTAAGTGACCAGTTGTTTCTCTTTCTCTAGCTCCTTTCTTTTTCTTGTTGTTTCTCATCGACCAC
Source organism: Flaveria trinervia (assembly GCA_025506515.1). NCBI lineage: Eukaryota > Viridiplantae > Streptophyta > Magnoliopsida > Asterales > Asteraceae > Flaveria > Flaveria trinervia. The sequence continues at coordinate 25,377,348 of CM046449.1, read as the reverse complement.
TCTCTTTCTCTTTCTTTCTTTTACTGCCTTAGACTCCCCCTTTTTGGGTGCATTGGGTTTAGGGGTTTGAATGGCAGAAAGTGACTTTTGCACAACATTATCAACAAGTGTTTGGAGATTTGAGGAGATCCTCTCATCAATGGCTTTATGTACTATCTCAGTGATGATGGGAGTGATGAGAGGTAAGGAGTTTTGAAAGGTTGCAACCATCTGCTCAGAGGGGTTCTGTCCCTGAGAGGTGGTGCCAAAAGCAGTGGCTGGTGGCTTAGTTAAGTGTATTGGCTGTGTGTTTGGTGAACCTTCAAATAAAGGTGCCATCTGTGGGTCAATGGGGATAGATGGACTTACATCCTGAGACATTTTGGCTAGCAGCTCTTTGAGTCTGCTCACCTCAGTCTCTAGGATTGTGTTATGGCTAAGACATCAAAGAAAAAGCCCAGGTCATCATCAGTCTTTGCTGAATCATCTGACCTCCTGATTAAATCAGGATGTACATGCCCTGAGTGTAGATCAGTATATGCATGTGCCCCTTGTTCTTGGTTCCGGGGATTTCCTGCCTCAGGACTTTGTCCTTCATTGGCAGTTGCCTCTGGTGAGGTCTTATATATGGTACCAACTTCATCATGTTCATTTGCTGAATCAGTAGAAGTGGCAGCCTGACCAGATGTTCTAACCTCCTCTTCTACACTTGGAGATTGAACATTATAACCCCTGTGATGTGGGTTATCAGCAGCATTTTGGTCCTCCCCCTCAATTGTTAAGGTATTCCCAGTGTTAATTGGTTTCTGGGGAGGGGGTGAGGAATGCAGCTGACTCAGCACTTTAGCAACTATAAGGGTTGGGCTTTGAGGGGCGGTTGCACTTGGAGATTGGTCAGAAGCAGATTGCACCCGGGGTGAGAGATGCTCTTCAATGGTAACCTTCTCAACTGAGATAGGTTCCAGTAATGTGGTATCCCCAATTGTTGTTGCAACAGGATCTTGTTGAGAGGATACCTGTGCAGTTTCAGCTGGTTGAGTCTCTGACATAACTGGGGGGTTAGAACCAGTATGTGATTCCTGTATTGGTGGTACATGGGCATCCTCAGGGGACTCATCTCCCTGAGTAGCCTTTTTGTGCTTTTGGGGGGTGGGTTTGGTGGGGACTTTGGATCTGGAAGTGGAGGCTGTGGGTTCCCTCTGCTTGGGTTTGAGGAGCCGGGCAGCCCCTTTGAGAGTAGGGTCAGAGTTATGTCTGGAGTATACCTCAGCTAAAACAGCTGGAGCAGGGACTCCAAGACCAACAAGGTCGTCCGATTTTAATTGATTTAAAATTATGGCCATCAGAAACCTGGGATATAGTAGCCATCTGTTTGTCACAGGTTTCTGAGCCAGATCCTTTAGTTCCATAAACACTATCTCAGAAAAATTTAGATTTTGTCATTCAAAGATAGAGTACAATACCTGTTGCCATCTTGAGGACATCTGATCCCATGAAGATGTCTTTGGAGCAAGACAGACATTCACCATGTGGAAGATAAGTCTTTCAGCATCATGGAAGTGCTTTTTGAGAATGGTTGTAGCACTTAAGTCTCCTTCATACCCGTTGTTGATGAAAGACATATCAATGGTGCCTTTCGGGTATTCTATAATACAGGTGGCATCATGTAAATTTAGGGTTTTGCGAATGATGTCAGGGGTGATTACCACCTATTTGTGGTTAACCAACGACTGGAGAGTGATTTGGCTATCATTTTCACCAGTTGTGACAGAGACGTTGGTCCAGAATTGGTGTAAGGAATCGGGGTATATGGTAGGATTCAAAAGAAAAGCGGTTCGGTATTGGGAATCCACCATAAGATCGATGGCATTATCAAATTTGTTCCAGAAGGCTGATTTCGAAAGGTGGCAACACAGTTGTGTCTAGGTTTGAGTTTCATGGTCGCCATTGTTGAGAGAGAAAAGGATAGAAAACGGCTAATGAAACGTTCGACTAAAAGTGCATGTATTTATAGGTTAAGAAAAGGCTGAAAAGAAAACGATTGAAAGTGTTGGTGTTGTCAGCAGTTGTATGAAAACAACTGAAGACTTGGTTTTAACTATCAGACATTTGAAAACAACTGAAGACTTGGTTTTGTTCATCAGTAGTTATGAAACTACTGAAAACCTTGGTTTTGTCTTCAGGTGTAGAAAACAACCGAGAACTTGGTGTTAGTCAGCAGTAGTTGTGAAACTACTGAAGACATGGTTTTATCATTAGTTGTTTAAGGTGAAACAGCAGTTTGTGGAAACGACTGAAGAGAAAATTCGCATAAGTAGTTTTCGTCAATTCTTAGCTTTTCAGCTGTTTCATACTGTCCTCAACACTTACTCATCAGACTTTTTAGCTGTTTTCAGTTGTTTCATGTACTTATTTGTTTTTACTGACATCAGTAGTTATAGCTACATCAGCATTTTGTAAATGCATCAGTTTCTTTTAAAAGAATCAGTACATATTTGTGACATGTTTACTAATGGTCATCAGTAGTTTACTGAGATCATCAGTAGTTGTCACTTATTCTAGCTGCAGCATACCAAGCCTTAACACAAGGTTTTGGAAAGTTGAACTATCCAAAGGCTTAGTGAATATATCTGCAAGCTCATCAGCACTTGGCACAAACTTTTGAAAGTGTTTCATACCAGGCTCTAAGAGCTTGCTTTAACCCATAAAGAGCCTTATTAAGTTTATACACCCAATCAGGATGTTTATTGTCCTCAAAACCTGGTGGTTGACACACCTAAACCTCTTCTTTTATTTTTCCATATAAAGAACCACTTTTGACATCCATTTGAAAAACTTTAAGATTGTGGAATGCAGCATAGGCTAAGAACAATCTAATTGCTTCCAGTCTGGCTACAAGGGCAAAGGTTTCATCATAATCAATACCTTCTTCTTATGAAAACCCTTATATAACCAGTCTAGCCTTTTTCTTGACAATAAGCCCATTTTCATCAGTTTTATTCCTAAACACCCACTTAGTGCCTATTGCACACTTACCTGGGGGTAGAGGAACCAGTTCCCACACTTGCTGCTTTTTGAACTGAAGTAGCTCAAGCTGCATGGCTTCAAACCATCCATTGTCTCTTAAAGCAACATGATAGTTCTTTGGCTCTAGCTGACTGATGAAGAGAGCATAGAAGCAGAAGTTGGACAATTGACTCCTGGTTGAGACACCAGCATTGATATCACCAATTATTTGAGACATAGGGTGATTCTTCAGCTCTTGGTACACTATAAGATCAGTGCAAGTGTTTGTACTAGGTTCAGCAGCAGCAGATGTTGATCCAGACTCTAGAAACCAAGTGTTAGATGGCAATTCAAATGATGTAGAGGAGTTAGAAATCTCATCAGCATTTGTTGTGGATGAAGTTGCTGAAGCTACAGGAACATCAAGTTTAGTGGACTCAGGCAGTTGATCACTAAACTTGAAAAGGTGAGTACTGATATCATCATCATCTTCAGTACCACTAGGTGGAAGACCTGCTGCAGAAGATGATTTATTCACATGATCTGCAACAGCTGGAGGTTGATAAGGAACATATTGCAGTATATCCAGATCAAACAACTCCACAAGGTTTTATGGAATTTTATCCTTAGGTGATTCATTGAACTTCACATGCAAGGTTTCTTCAACTATCTTTGTTCTGCAGTTGAAGACTCTGTAAGCCTTGCATGTGGATGAATATCCTACAAAATACCCTGCATCCACCTTAGGATCAAATTTGTGGAGTTGATCCTTTGTGTTGAGAATGAAACAAGGACACCCAAATGCTTTGAAGAATGAAATTAGAGGAGCCAAATGATGTAGAACTTCATATGGAGTATTCATCAACCTCTGATTTACTAGAACTCTATTATGCATATAGCAAGCTGTGTTGACAACTTCAGCCCAAAAGGTCAATAGCAAACCAGAGTCAGCCAACATGGACCTTGTAACTTCAATCAGGGTCCTGTTCTTTCTCTCCACTACTCCATTTTGTTCTGGAGTCCTTGGGATGCTAAACTGCCTCTTGATTCCTTTGAGAGATAAAAATCATCAAGTGTATGGTTTCTGAATTCTGTTCCATTATCACTCCTTATACACTTGACTGATAGGGAATACTGCTTCTCAACATACAACACAAAGTTTATAATCGTCTGAGCAACCTCTTCCTTTGAATGCAAGAAGAAAGTCCATACAAATCTGGAGTAATCATCCATAATTACCCAATAGCATTTCTTCTTTGCCATGCTCATCACTCTCACAGGACCAAATAGATCCATGTGCAGTAACTGCAAGCAGGCAGTGGACTTAGGTTCTTCAATAGGAGGAAATGAGACTTTGTGCTGTTTGAAGGATTTGATCTGCCCAAGATACATATTAAATTGATGTGGCTAGTGTGATATGATCCAAGTCGGGTCATACCCAATAACAAGCCAAACAAACACCGATAAATATTTGTTTATTGATGAGATCAAACAAATAAATATAAGCACCAACATTGAAACCGGGTTTCCTAAAACATTGGCTTTGAAAATGAACAACATTATATGGATAATTTGTTCCTGAGAAATTGTTTGTTTTATTATTTAAATTAGTTGAATAATATCAAACAAGAGTATGTTAGGTTTTATAAAATTACAAAGGTTTTAATTTTATAAAAATGGAGTGTAAGAGTTAATTTTATAAACATTTCAAATGGGAGGGAAACCCACCTTGTGGGTCCCTAATTTCGGCCGCCCCTTTGGGGTTGAAAGGGCCTTGATTTGTTGTTGTTGCATGCAACATTGAAAAAGAAAAACTCTCTTCCACCAAGACATCTCTCTCTCACACACACACAAGTGCAAGAATCCTCTCAACTCTCTCTCTTTAATTTCGAATTTTAGAGCTGGAAATTACAAGATTTTCAGCTTTCAAAGAAGTGTTCTTGGCTGCAAAATCAAGTTGGGAGAGGGTTCTATAAGTTGGTGTTACAAGTCCTAGCAAAGGGGTGTTTGCACGAGCTTGGGGTATCATCTCTTGAGGACTTCTACATTGAAGTTTTGACCATCTAACATCATCATCTTGTGCTACACATCCACGGTTCCAAAGGTGTGTTATTGAAGGTTTTGGTGCAGCCTTCTTAAGGTTTTCTTGGTTGAAGATTCAGCCATAAAGTTCATCTTTTGCTCCTTCACAAACCCGTTTTCTAGCCCCTCTAAAGGTTGGCTTCTTAACCTCTTTTGGTTGATTATCTTCTATGCATTTCGTATTTGGATCCATGGTTTGGGTTTAGCTTTTCAAATGAGTTTGATAATCTATAAATTAACAAGTTTTAAAACTTATTATCCGCTGCGTTTTTCATATATATAACATTATATGGACTTTGATAATCTTGTTAAATCCCTTCAATGGCATCAAGAGCCACTTATACGAATGCATACATGTATATGACACTCTTGTTCACGGTTTTGTGGTGTATGACACCATATGGCCGAGAGTTTTGAGGGCTGGATTGGTCCCCTTTTCAGATTTTAAAGATACTATTTTATATGCATGATTAGGATCTTTAAAATTTAGGTAATGGTTGTTTGTTTGTTTGAACCAAACCCATTTGTTCTTGGTTTATGTTGGCCAAGAATATGGGTTGAATAGGGGCTGCAATATCGTTTGTTATATGCATATTTGGATGTGTATATGGATGTTCATAACCTAGCCAATACCTTGTATTTGGATGTGTTTGTGTTGTGATGATTGTTTGATTATTCCATTGGGTTGCAATAATTAATTATTTGGGTTTGTAATCTATTTATTATTTATGTTGGTTTGTAATAATAAGTAGATTAGTTGTATTTCTTTTACTAGTAAAAATGTATTAGGATATATTTTGTAAAAGGAGTTCAAGAAGACTTCGGTTTTGGTTTGGGCCATTTTAGGCCCAAATGGGCCTCATAGCCCAAGATTGGTTTTAAGCCCAATAACCAAAGCCCAAAGCATGAAGGCCCAAGAAAGCTAGGAGCTGAAGTTGGAGCCCAAAAGAAAGCCCAAATAAAACAAATCGGTGACAACACAAAATGGACACTTGATGCATTAGGATGCGGGATCAAGTGGGAGCACACCATCTCAATGCCTTGTGTCATGTTTATGCCTTATTATTGACCCTCTTGGCACACTTGTTTTGGCCAACAAGTGTTGCCAAATCAATTGGCTATGGTTATGGACTTGTGGTTGTTTTATCATGCATGTATGGTTGATTTATGTTCTACTTATCTTATTATGGAATTGGATAGTTAACACTCGAAATCTACCACACGCATAAAATTGGTTCCTTAGAAATCAATAAGTGATAAAATGGGTTTTACCAAAGGTTATTGATTTCATAATTAAATGGGCAATTAAAAGGAATTTTTGAAATAAGTTTTCAAATAACTACCATGTATTTGAATGCATACAAATGCAAGGTATAAAATTGTTTTCCAAACTAGAATTTTGTGGGACTAAATCCCTTTTAACAAGTCAAACACCATCCTATTATACAACACTCGAATCGTTTGAGAATTTAATGTGGGATAAAGGTCACCTAACCACATTAAAGGAACTTATGGTTTTGAGGTGGGTTTGCCATATTTATGGAACAAAGGTCACCTAACCACTAATATTAGCAAATCCGCACGTGTGTCTAAGTAGGACGACTTAATTTGGAAATCATGCATTAGGATCACCGAAGCATGACGTACAAAGGGTGTTGATGGGATAAACATCCTAACAAACATAAGATGTTTACCCGATCCCATACACTAGAAATTGTAATAGGTTACAATTGTCAAACGTTGACTACCTTGTTAATTTAAATAAAGGGATAAAGGTCACCTAACCGATATTTAAATGTAACGTTGGATTCTAAAATTTTGACTATTAATTGTCTATGAGACAAAAAGGGTATTAATAATCAAAATCCATTGATATTAAAAGTACTAAAAATTTAACTTTGTAATATTGTAGATGGCTAACAACAACAACGCAATCCCGACCGTCCATAACCTATCACTAAGGACCATCCTTGAAAAGGAACGTCTAAACCATGGGAACTTCATGGATTGGTACTGAAATTTGAGAATTGTTCTCAAACAAGAAAAGAAGTCCTATGTGTTAGACGATCTCATTCCCGATCAACCCGATGAAATGACGTTGAGGCCTTTGCCGAATGGGTCAAGTACACCGAAGACTCTGTGCAAGTCTCGTGTCTCATGCTGGCGAGTATGATACCCGATTTGCAAAAGGACTTTGAGAACCACAATGCCTATGACATGATCACCCAATGAAGGAAATGTTCCAACAACAATCAAGGGTGGAGCGCTTCGAAACCGTTCGGGCACTTCATGCATGTCGAATGGACGAGAACCAATCGGTATCATCTTACATTCTTAAGATGAAGAGCCACATTGATCGCCTTGAAAGGCTTAACTGTCGTGTGTCCAACGAGTTGGCAATGGATTTGATCCTCAACTCCCTATCCAAGAAGTTTGATAGCTTCGTTATGAACTATAACATGAATGGATGGGACAAGAGCATTGGTGAGCTTCACTCAATGCTCAAAACGGCCGAGGCAGGCATGCGTAGAAAGGTTCTACCGATCCTTACGATCAATGAAGGTGGTAGTAGGAAAAGGCACCTCCCCGACAGGGCAAATGTTGCCAAAGGGAAGGGACACGTCAAAGGAAAGGGTAAGGGTAAAGCTAAAATGCAGCCGCCCAAACTGAAAGAAAAGAAGCAAAAGGTTGCTCAAGATGACCCGTGTTTTGAGTGTGGTGAAGTAGGCCATTGGAAACGCAATTGTCCGGTCTATCTCAAAGTGTTGAGATCGAAGAGGGACGCGGGGCAAACTTCAGGTACAATGTTTATGATACATGTTGAGCTTAATGTTATTTCTTCTAACACATGGGTATTAGATACTCGATGTGGAACTCATATTTGCAATTTGTTGCAGGGGTTCAAAAGAAGTGAACATTATGCAAAAGAGGAGGAAACAAGTCTCTTTATGGGCAATGGTGCAAAGGTTCACGTGGAAGCCCAAGGAGACTATATTTTGAAGCTTCCAGTGGGTTGGAAGTCATTTTGAAGAATGTATTGTATGCTCCTAGCTTGACTAGGAACATTATTTCTGTTTCCCGTTTAAGACAATATGATTATGATTTCAAGTTTGTTGACAATGATATTCATGTTTCCTTAAATCATGTGTTTATTTTAAAGCTATACCTTGTAATGGTATTTATGAATTGGTTCATGATAACACAACATTTGATAGCTTTATGTACCAAGCAACCACCAAAAGACTCAAACCTAATTATAGTGATTCCTATCTTTGGCATTGTCGCTTGGTCACATAAACAAAAATATATACAAAAACTTCAAAAGAATGGTCTTTTGAAAACCAATGGAAATGATTCATTTGGTGTATGCGAGTCTTGTTTACAAGGTAAAATGACAAAGGCCCCTTTTAGTGGGACTATGAAAGGGCAAAAGATTTATTAGGGATCATACATTCCGATGTATGTGGACCTTTTAAACCAACAACTAGGAATGGTGAAAGATACTTCATTACCTTACCGATGACTATAGTCGATATGGGTATGTGTACTTGTTAAGACACAAACATGAATCTTTTGAAATGTTCAAAATCTTCAAGAATGAAGTAGAAAATCAACTCAACAAAACGGTCAAGATTCTTCGTACAGATAGAGGAGGTGAATACCTTAGTAGTGAATTTCAAGAATATCTTAGAAGTTGTGGGATTGTCTCACAACTTACTCACCTGGAACACCACAACATAATGGTGTGTCTAGAGGAGGAATCGGACTCTATTGGATATGGTTCGATCTATGATGGCTAGAAGTACACTACCTCATCATTTTGGGGTTACGCATTGCTCTCCGCGGCCCGTATTTTAAATATGGCCCTAACCAAGAAAGTGGAAAGGACACCTTTTGAAGTATGGCATGGAAGGGTTCCATCACTGTCATATTTAAAAGTTTGGGGGTGTGATGCTTATCCTAAGCAATACACTCAAAACAAACTGGAGGCCCAATCCACAAAGTGTATCTTCATTGGATATCCTAGAGATTGTATTGGATATTATTTCTATGATCCGACAGAACAGAAAGTGTTTATTGCTCGAAAGGCAGAGTTCTTGGAAACTAAGTTTCTTTTGGAAGAAACTAGTGGAAGAGCAGTGAACTTGAAGAGGTTCAAGATTCACAAGGCGATACACATTGGTTGATACTAACAATCAACATGAGGATGTTGAAAATGATCATATGGATGATCAAGATACACAAAACGTTCGTAGGTCTGGTAGAATTAGTGTTCCTCCTGAGAGATATGGATTTTTCATGGATGGATGCTATGTGGTAGATTCGGATGAACCCACCACATACCATGATGCAATGTCAAAACCTGATTTTGACAAATGGCAAGAAGCCATGAATGTTGAGATGCAATCCATGTATGATAACCAAGTTTGGGAATTGGTTACACCACCTCTTAAGTCCAAGATAGTTGGAAGTAAGTGGGGTTTCAAGAAGAAAACCGATATGCATGGAAACTTGGATACTTATAAAGCTAGACTCGTAGCGAAAGGTTTCACTCAAACTCAAGGGATTGATTATGATGAAACTTTCTCCCCTGTGGCAATGCTAAAGTCTATTAGGATATTATTTGCCATAGCAGCATATTATGACTATGAGATTTGGCAAATGGAAGTCAAAACTGCTTTCCTAAATGGATATCTTGAGGAAGATGTCCATATGGAACAGCCTGAAGGTTTTGTCGATCCAAAAACTCCTAACAAGGTATGCAAGTTAAAGAAATCAATCTACGGATGAAACAAGCGTCAAGAAGTTGGAATCACCGTTTTGATGATGAAGTAAAGAAATTGGCTTCATCAAAAACGCTGATGAAGCTTGTGTGTATAAGAAAGCTAGTGGGAGCATTATTACTTTCCTTGTATTATATGTCGATGACATTCTACTTTTTGGAAACGACATTCCAACCTTGGAAGGTGTAAAAACCTAGCTTGGAAGCTGTTTTTCCATTAAGGATCTAGGTGAAGCCACCTATATTTTGGGAATAAAGATCTATAGGGATAGATCAAGGCGGTTGATAGGTTTAAACCAAAGTGCATACATTGAAAAGATCTTAAAGAGGTTCAAGATGGAGAATAAGAAAGGTTTTGTGCCTATTCAAAAGGGGACGATATTGAGCTCATCTCAATGCCCCAGTTCAAAGGTTGAACAAGAAAGAATGAATGGAGTCCCATATGCATCTGCTATAGGATCCATCATGTATGCAATGATATGTACTAGGCCGGACGTGTCATGTGCTCTGAGCATGACAAGTAGATATCAGCAGAATCCTGGTAATAGTCATTGGATGGCTGTTAAAAGTATTTTGAAATACCTTAGGAACACTAAGGATATGTTCCTAATATATGGATATGGTGAGGAGGAGCTCGTTGTAAAGGGTTACACAGATGCGAGTTTTCAAACTGATCGAGATGATTCTCGATCACAGTCGGGATATGTATTCATTATGAATGGGGGAGCAGTCTCTTGGAAGAGCTCAAAGCAAGATGTAGTGGCACTATCTACAAGAGAATCAGAATACATCACCGCTTCATTGGCAGCTCAAGAAGCTGCGTGGCTTAGGAAGTTCATTGCTAATCTAGGGGTAGTTGCTACCATTCAAGACCCCCTAGAGATCTTTTGTGACAACGAAGGTGCGATTGCTCAAATCAAGGAACCTCATGTTCATCAAAAGACTTGGCACATTGAATGGAGATTCAACTACATAAGGGATGAAGTTGAAAAGGGAAAAATATGTATTCGCAAAGTTCACACCGATCAAAACATTGCGGATCAATTCCGAAGCTCCTAGATAGGTCAAAGCATGAAAGTCATACTTGTGCCTTAGGACTTCGATATTCTAGTGATTGGAATTGATCAAATTTTGTATTGGGATATTGGAACTTATGTTATTTGCCTCATTCTATGGTTATAATTTTCATTTGTCCTTCCATTTTAGCATGTTTAAATCCAAGAATAAGTAAGTTATTCTAAACGTCCATGGTCGTTCATACTTGTGGGAACAACTATGAATATAAGACTATAATGAACTTGGATTGGTTGATATTCATAAGGTATGAATATAGAGCAAGTCGATGCTACCAAGGTTCATTGATATCTATGGGATTTAGATATTGGACCGACCCGCTCTCAATTATTTCTGCATGGAATCTTTGTGATTAGTTATAAGAGATATTGACTAAGGCGAATATCATTGTATCCTCAGACCTGAGATGCATATTGGGTCTTAATATTCATCAAGTATTGTACTTTGACTTAGTCTTTACTGTTATGAAAGATTGGCAGTACACAAGGCTGAGTTCAGGCATGATATAAGGTGATTGTGAGAGACGTATGTAGTCAAGATGGAATTTGTTCCTATTTGTTGAGAGTTAGATGTCAAAGGCCTGTTAAAGCTAAACCGCGGAGAATGACATTCTGTGTCTCTGGGATTTAACATGACATCTGTAACAAAAGGAAAAATGATTAATTCACCTAAATCATATTCAAGTGAGGTACTTGAACATGATGATGTTATTGAATGGCACTTAGTCATATACATTAGGGGTAGCAAACCGTTGCTAGGCGTTATTTGCTGCTTGCATCAATCTTCTATGAATCTTGTGCAAGTGGGAGATTGAAGGATTTGATCTGCCCAAGATACATATTAAATTGATGTGGCTAGTGTGATATGATCCAAGTCGGGCCATACCCAATAACAAGCCAAACAAACACCGATAAATATTTGTTGTTGATGAGATCAAACAAATAAATATAAGCACCAACATTGAAACGGGTTTCCTAAAACATTGGTTTTGAAAATGAACAACATTATATGGATAATTTGTTCCTGAGAAATTGTTTGTTTTATTATTTAAATTAGTTGAATAATATCAAACAAGAGTATGTTAGGTTTTATAAAATTACAAGGGTTTAATTTTATAAAAATGGAGTGTAAGAGTTAATTTTATAAACATTTCAAATGGGAGGGAAACCCACCTTGTGGGTCCCTAATTTCGGCCGCCCCTTTGGGGTTGAAAGGGCCTTGATTTGTTGTTGTTGCATGCAACATTGAAAAAGAAAAACTCTCTTCCACCAAGACATCTCTCTCTCACACACACACAAGTGCAAGAATCTCAAACTCTCTCCTTTAATTTCGAATTTTAGAGCTGGAAATTACAAGATTTTCAGCTTTCAAAGAAGTGTTCTTGGCTGCAAAATCAAGTTGGGAGAGGGTTCTATAAGTTGGTGTTACAAGTCCTAGCAAAGGGGTGTTTGAACGAGCTTGGGGTATCATCTCTTGAGGACTTCTACATTGAAGTTTTGACCATCTAATCATCATCTTGTGCTACACATCCACGGTTCCAAAGGTGTGTTATTGAAGGTTTTGGTGCAGCCTTCTTAAGGTTTTCTTGGTTGAAGATTCAGCCATAAAGTTCATCATTTGCTCCTTCACAAACCCGTTTTCTAGCCCCTCTAAAGGTTGTCTTCTTAACCTCTTTTGGTTGATTATCTTCTATGCATTTCGTATTGGATCCATGGTTTGGGTTTAGCTTTTCAAATGAGTTTGATAATCTATAAATTAACAAGTTTTAAAACTTATTATCCGCTGCGTTTTTCATATATATAACATTATATGGACTTTGATAATCTTGTTAAATCCCTTCACTGTTTTCCTTTCAAACAAGCAGTGCAAGATTCATCACCGTAGAACTCCTTTATTGGTAGACCTCTCACTAAACTATTGTGGATCAGCTGATTCATGTTTTTGAGATGTACATGACCCAGCCTTATGTGCCACAGTTTAGATTCTTGAGGAGAGGCTTTGGAGAACAATTAAGTATGACCTTCAAATCAATCTTCTTGACAAATCCAGGGCATATACTCTTCCAATCCTGTTGGCCTTCAGGAGAGTATGTTCATCCAATACCTTGTCAATCAGCCTTAGAACTTGGGAAGACAGAATCCTGCAGTTCTGGCTTGTGAATAGTGCAACATGCCCTTTATCACACATCTGACTGACACTCAGTAGATTATACTTGAGATCTCCACATGGTTAACATCATCAAATCTGAGTTCTCTATTAGACACATATCCTTTCCTGATAATGTAACCCTAGCATCATTTCCAAATGAAACAAATCCCTTCTTTCCTTGAGAGTAGTCATTAAGAAGAGAGCTGCTCCCTGTCATATGCATAGATCCTCGACTGTCTACATACCAGATGCTCCTTTGGCATGCTGAGGAACCCTGCATTCATCATAGATTTAACCATAACTTGTTTCTCATGATTAATAGCTGATGAAGGTGGAGATGGTGCTGAAATGGATTCCTTGGATTTGGCTTGGAATACCTTTTCAGTGGTTTTATCACAGGTGCATCTAGTTGGTTAACTCTCCCCAACAAATGCTGAACCATCATAACAAGTTGTGTCTGATTTGTAGCTAAAGCTTTCAGCTCTTGTGGACACATCAGTACTTGTTTTGATGAGTTCCTGTCACCACCATTTCCTCCTTGAAATTCACAGACTTAGTCTGATTTTTATCATGAGGAACACTGTCAGCTGTTTTATGATAAACCCTATCCTTCTTTTTGGATTTGGGTGAAGCCTTGGGTTATCAATATGGGATGACGTGTGGTACAAACTTGGTCTCAAATTCATTTTTCATTTCATCCATCTAAATTTTAATGAGCTTATCTCTGTTGAGTTTGGAACCCTTTTTGTACAAACATTCATCAGAAAGATGATTGAATTTACCACATATTCACATGGCTTATTCTTCATCTTGGATTGATCAACTGCTGAGTGGAAACTACTGAAGGTGTGATCTTCAGTACTTTCCTCCTTTCAGTACTGTGTAAGTACTAAAGGATCTGTAACAACTGAAGACTTGTTCTTCAGCTGTTCTCTATCCGTCCTGAAAAGACCGTATGATAGATTCCTCAGTAGTTGTTAAACCTTTTATTTCAGTTGATCTGAAATGCTTTTCAGATGTTGTGACTTGCCCTTCAGTACTTGAGGTACATTGAGAGACAACATCTGAAGTACTCAGCTTCATGTGCTTATTAGTAGTTAACCTATCAGGCAATTGATTTGCTGAGGTATCAACACTGATTTCATCTTTGATCTTGGGTGATCACATGAGGATGATGCACATGATGATGTGGTTTGGAAATTACTTTCACCTTCAGTTTTACTATGATTTTGGAGTGAAATTTGTAGGGTGTGCAATGTGATTGTAACCTACTCCAAACTTTACATTTGAAGCTGTTTGCTTGCTGAGAAGCATTTCAAATCCCTTGCAGGATGATACCTAGCGGTCACACTCAACTTGGGTAGCTGCAAGTGTTCTTTGAGATCTCTGTGGTTCTCAAGAATGACCTCTAGCTTAGCCTTTTCATCATTTAAATGGCATTTAAGCTTATAAACCTCATCATCTTTTTCTTTAAGGACAGACTCATACTCAGCTTTTCTTTTGGAAAGGGTTTGCTCAAGCTCAAGATTTTGATTAATTAAAGCTACATTTGCCTCTCTAATAGAGATAAATGCAGCTATGCAAGAATCAGAACATAGCTTGGCCTTAGCCTCAGAGGATACCTGGGTCACTTGTGATGAAGATGCATTGGAGCATGAACCCTTAGTAGACTCCAGGGCCATTAGAGCAAGATTTCCAAAAGGATGTTCACCACCATGTTGACCATCACTAGCAAATAATTGCTCATTACCAGAAAGATCATCTGGTAGACTGCTCCAGTTAATAGTACCAGGGGTGAAGAAACTGTGATGAGGTTGTGATTGAGATGATTGAGATGGTTGAGGCTCAGGTAAGCCTTGAGGTGTTGTGCAATAGGAACTTGAACTTGATCTGGTTGTGGCATGTAATAGCAGGGATATGGATATGGCATTGGACCCTGAGGGACAAAATATGCAGGAGATATAGGTAGTGAGTAATGACCAGAACTAGCAGGATGTTGCCCTCTGTTTTGTGAACTATTGCTTGGAATAGTCACAAAGGGTGCAGAGGAGTTAGATCCAGTTGATCTACACTCTCTTGAAAAGTGCCCAAGCCTGTGGCATTTGTGACACCTCAACTTACTCTTGTCAAAACCAACTTTGGTTTTGCTAGAGAGTCCTGGAAATTTCCTGCTAGTTCTCTTGTAGAACTTTTGAGATCTGATATTAATCAAGGCTATTTGGCTTAGAATATCCATCTCTTCTAAGTCATCATCAACAATACCTTTCAAATCATCCATAATGAAGCACAAATGTCACTATTACAGCCTGACTGACTATCAACACTAACAAATGCATGATCAAAACTGTTTGAAGAGAAATCTATATGCTCATCATAATTGCTTTCTGATGCAGCATATTCTGACTCATGACCAACTAAGGTAGTGTTCCCTGGTACAAAGTCATCAGTGAGCTTTCCTGATGATGCCAGTTTCCTTTTCTACTCTATCTCTCTTTCAAATGTAAGCAGTTTCCCATGGAGTTGGGTAAGATATAGGCTATCCAGATTTGCACTGGAGCGTAGGACAATGGTATATGTGTCCCATCTCTCAGGCAGTGATCTGAGGAATCTGTTATTCATCTGGCTATTTGTTAGGATCAGTGATCTATGTGTGATTGATTGACGAGTATTGCAGAGGAATTCAAACAATGAATTAGTCGATTTACAAGAACAAAACGATATTCAATGAAGAACAGAGACGGTTATAGAGAGAGAGAATATCTGCAAATATATTCCATTCAATATTCGCTTTCGTGGTAACAGAATGTCATGATTATGATTAGGTCGACACCTCTTATATAAGAGATGTGACGTCTGCTGATGTCACTTGATAGTGACATCTAACAGATTTATTACAACTGAAACACAACTACTGAAGATGTCAAAACAGCTGACATCTTCTTACAAAAAGTTCTAAGTGTTATCAGTTGTTATAACTACTGAAAAAAATATAAAACTACTGAAACTACAACGACTGAAGAACAAGCTCTTCAGTCGTTTTACAAAACTACTGAAACTAGAAATATAAAACTACTGATATCACAACTACTGAAGAAGTACTCTTCAGCAGTTGTGACAAATTACTGACGCTTCAGTACTTGATCTTCAGACTTTGACCTTCAGATGTTTCATCAGCTGATGACTTCAGTAGATATCATCAGCTGATGTCTTCAGTCTTTGTCTTCAGACTTTGTACATCAGTTGTTGATCTTCAGCACTTGTAAACTCTTCAGCTGTTGTACTTCAGTACTTTGGTCTTTCAGCTTCAGCACTTGTGTTCTTCAACTGTTCAGCTTCAGTACTTGTGTTCTTCAGCTGTTGTACTTCAGCACTTTAGTTCTTCAGCTGTTGAAGTCTTCAGCACTTGATCTTCAGCACTTGTAAACTTTTCAGCTGTTGTACTTCAGTACTTTGGTCTTTCAGCTTCAGCACTTGTGTTCTTCAGCTATTCAGCTTCAGTACTTGTGTTCTTCAGCTGTTTAGCTTCAGTACTTGTGTTCTTCAGCTGTTGTACTTCAGCACTTTAGTTCTTCAGCTTTTGAAGTCTTCAGCACTTGATCTTCAGCTGTTGAAGTCTTCAGCACTTGTCAAACTACTGATGAAGCTTTCAGCAGTTGTTGTGATACCATGTGGGACTTAGAGGTTTTTTGATCTTGGCTCATTGGTTCTTTTGGTCCAACACTATTAGTGTATTCATGTTTGACGAATTTCAGCTCAGAGATCAAACAGGAGAAATGCTCAAACTGTTGAATCAGTGTCTCACCCTTCCTATGAGAGAATGTCTCATATTGTTGGGCAAGGATTTCTTTGTTGTTTGCTAAGACCTCATCTGTTCCACCAAATTGTTCTTTCAATGCATTCCAGAGGTCATGAGCAGTTTCATGATGCATAAGCCCAGAATAGATTTCATTCGGTAGTGCCATGGCCAGAATTCCATGTGCTTTAGCATCAATATCAAACAATTTTTGATCCTCATCTGAGTATTGTTCCTTCTTCTTTGGAACCATTTGGTTGGTTTTCGGATTGTTCACCATAGGCTTGTGTGGACCATGTACCACAGATGTCCAACAACCTGAACTGTTAACAGACAGGTGATGGAGCATTCTTCGTTGCCATATGTTATACTTAGTCCTAACCAGCATTGGAAGCTTGGTTGAGGAACCAGTATTGTGAGGGTCATTAGAAGGAGTAGTCATCTTTAGATTCAATCAAATTCAATTAAGTTTTAACCGATTTAGCGCAAAACACAACAAACTCAATATGAACCAAGAGAAATCTCAAAGCAAATAACCAAAAGCAGCAGAAATTCAATCTCTATAACCAATTCTTGCAAATATACTAATTCAATCAAACTTAGATATCGAAATAGCAGTTTCAATGATCAATTGCTAAATCGATCAATGATTAACTAGTTCTGATACCATTTGTTAGGATCAGTGATCTAAGTTTGATCAATTAGAATAGATTGCAGCGGAATTCGAACAATGAATTAGACAATTTAGCAAGAACTCAATTGATATTCAATAGAAAAGCACACGATTATAGAGAGAGAGAGAATTCTGCAAAAGGAATATTTCATTTAAAATGCTTTCGTGGTGGCTTAATTGTCACACGTTACAATTAGGTCAACATTCCTTATATAAGGAATGTGACGTGTGCTGATGTCACTTGATAGTGACATCTAACAGAATTATACAAACAACTGAAACTATGCAAACTACTGAGAATGTTCTCAACAACTGATCACATCTCAGAGAATGCTAAGTACAAAAACATAAAACTACTGAACTAAAACTACTGAAACTATAAACTACTGAAAAGGTAAATTACAAGTACTGAAAAGGAAAACCATCACAACTACTGAAGTTAATAACTTCAGCTGTTATGACAACTACTGATCACTTTGGTCTTCAGTCTTTATCTTCAGTCTTTGTTCTTCAGACTTTTACTTCAGACGTTATCTTCAGCTGATAGCTTCAGACTTTGTCTTGAGTACTTCACTTTCAGACTTTGTCTTCAGTAGAAATCTTCAGATCTTGTCTTCAGACTTTGTCTTCAGACCTTGCAATCATCTCATGTCTTTAGCTGTTGTGATCTTCTTCAGCAGTTGTAATGTCTATGGGACTTAGAGGTTTTTCTAATCAGGCTTATTGGTTCTTTTGGTCTAACAATATCCAATCCCAAACTTCACATTTAAGGCAGTTTGCTTACTAAGAAGCATTTCAACCCCTTACAAGATGTTACCCAGTGTTCACACTCAACTTGAGTAGCTGCAAGTGTTTCTTTGAGACTCTTATGATTTTCTAAAATGACCTCTACCTTAGCGTTTTCATCAGTGATTTAGCATTTTAATTTGTAAATCTCGTCATATTTTTCTTTTAAAACAGACTCAAACTCAGCTTTTCTTTTGGAAATCACTTTCTCTAGGTCAAGATTTTGATTAATTAAAGCTACATTTGCTTCTCTAATTGAGGCAATAGCAGCTATGCATGACTCAGAACACAACTTGGCCTTACCCTTAGAAGATACTTGTGGTACCTGTGATGATGAAGCATTTGAGCATGAACCATCAGTAGACTCCAGGGCCATAAGAGCAAGATTTCCAAAAGGATTTTCACCACCATGTTGACCAGCACCAGAAAACACTTGTTAGAATAACTAGAAAGATCATCTGGTAAACTACTCTAGTCAACAACTCCAGGAGTGAAAAAGCTTTGATGTGATTGAGATTGAGATTGAGATTGTTGACTTGATTGAGATGGTTAGGCTCAGTTAGGGCATGTGATTGTTGAACTATGGGTACTGGAACCTGATTGGACTGAGGCATGTAAAAAGGGATAAGATATAGCATTTGACCTTGAGGAACAAAATATGCAGGAGATGATTGAATTTGTGAATGATGACCAGAACTAGTAGAATGTTACCCTTTGTTTTGTGAATTATTGTCTGGAAAGGTCACAAAGGGTGCAGAAGAGTTAGATCCTGATGATCTACACTCTCTTGCAAAATGTCCAAGTCTATGGCACTTGTGACACCTCAACTTGCTCTTGTCAAAACCAACTTTGGTTTTTCCAGAGAGACCAGGGAATTTTCTACCTGTCTTTTGTAAAATTTTTGAGATGTGATATTAACTAATGCCATTTGGCTCAAAATATCCATCTCTTCCAAATCATCATCAGCAATTCCTTTTAAATCATCCATTAAAAAGCACAGATTGTCACTATTACATCCTGAATTACTATCAATACCAACAAAAGCATGATCTCCACTGTTTGAAGAGAAATCAATATGCTCATCATAAGAACTTTCTGATGTAGCATATTCTAACTCATGACCACCAGAGCAGTATTCCCTGGTACAAAATCATCAGTGAGCTTCCCAGATGAAGTCAGTTTCCTTTTCTATTCTATCTCTCTTTCAAATGTTAACAGTTTCCCATGAAGTTGGGTGAGAGATAGATTATCTAGATTTGCACTGGAGCGGTAGGACATAGTATATGTGTCCCATCTCTTAGGTAGGGATCTGAGAAATCTGTTGTTCATCTGACTGTTTGTATATTCATGTTTAACCATTTTCAACTCAGATATCAAACAGGAGAATCGCTCAAACTGTTGAGTCAGTGACTCACCCTTTCTATGAGAGAATGTCTCATATTGCTGGGCAAGGATTTCTTTATTGTTTGCTAAGACCTCACCAGTTCCTCCAAATTGTTCTTTCAGAGCAACCCAGAGGTCATGAGCAGATTCATGATGCATAAGTCCAGAATAGAATTCATTAAGCAGTGCCATGGCCAGAATTCCATGGGCTTTAGCATCAATTTCAAACAGTTTCAGATCTTCATCTGAATCTTGCTCTTTCTTCTTTAGAACCATTTCATTGGTTCCGGATTACTCACCATAGGCTTATATGGTCCATGAACCACAGATTTCCAACAACCTGAACTGTTGACAGACAGGTGATGGAGCATTCGTCGTTGCCATATGTTGTACTCACTCCTAACAAGCATCGGAGGCTTTGTTGAGGAGCCAGTATTGTGAGGATCATTGATTAATGTAGCCATTTCCACCAATTCAAATAGGTTCAATGACAGTTTAAAACAAGAAGAATCTCAAATTAATTCACAGGAAGCAACAGAAAAACAAACTCTATAACCAATTCTTGCAAATTTGCTAATTCGATCAAACTTAGATATCAAAAGAACAGTTTCAATGATCAATTGTTAAATCGATCAATGATTAACCTGCTCTGATACCATTTGAAGGGATCGAGATCTAGTTTGATCAATTAGATTAGGATTTGAAGCAGAATAGCACACGAATTAGATGAAATTATAGCAAGAATAATATGAATATTCAATCAAACAGTAACGGTTATAGAGAGAGAGTTTTCTGCAAAAAGAATGTTTTCATTCATGCACACGCTTCCCGTGCAGGGAAATTAGGTCAACATTCCTTTTATAAGGAATGTGACATCAGCTGACGTCACTTAATAGTGACATCTAACTGATTTATACAAACAACTGAAAGTAAACTAAACTACTAAAGATGTCTACAACAACTGAGGACACCTTAACTAAAAGCTAAGTATAAGCTAACATTACAACTACTGAAGTTATAACATCTGAAGTGTAAGAACTTCAGACGTTTTACGTAATATAAAACTATTGATTACAAACTACTGAAATGTAAACCATCACAACTACTGAAGAGAACTACTTCAGCTGTTGTGACAACTTCTGAGAACTTGATCTTCAGACTTTTTCTTCAGCAGTTATCTTCAGACTTTGTCTTCAGTTGTTGTCTTTAGACTTTGTCTTCAGACTTTGTCTTCAGCTGTGTCTTCAGACTTTGTCTTCAACTGTTGTCTTCAGACTTTGTCTTCAGTTGTTGTAGACCACTTTAGTTGTTTTGATGTCTGTGGGACTTAAAGGTTTTTCTGATCTGGCTCATTGGTTCTTTTGGTCCAACAGTGACTGATGTGGGCTAGAAATAGGAAACCCAGGAACACTCATCTCTCTTTGAGTAAGGGAAAAGAGAGAGAATCATGGTACTCATTGAAATCTAAATCTTCATCAGTATAAAAGTCAAGGTTGGGGATTGGTTGGTTAAGATCTAAAGGCTAGGGATGGTAACTGTCCCCTGAAGGTTGATCACTTGACTGTTGAGACTCAGAGTGATGGCTTAAGGCACTTTGGGAGAGGTGGCTAATGAGCTCATCAGGCTGAGCATGAGGAACCTCAACAATGATCCTTGAAGAGATAGGAGTGGTCAGCTGCCTAGGAGAAGTGGGAGCTCTAGTGTCCATTTCCTCCTGTATTGGTGAGTGTATGGGAGCCTCCGCAGACTAAATAGTCTGAGCAGGGGTTCGTTTGGATTTTCTTTGGTAGGTGATGGTGATTGGTGGCTATGTAAGTGGTTGGGATGTAGCAGGTGTGGGGTTAAAACTAGCTGGTGCTGCTAGGTTGTCACCTTGAGCAATGAGCTCTAACATTTTTGGGACCAGGGCTGTTTCTAGCCTAGAGAAGCCAACAGTGGGCTTTCATAGTATTTTAAAGATGCCGGGCTTCATCTGTCCCAGTTTAAGGATGTTACCTCTCCCCTTAACTGTGAGCCCAGTTCACAGTTAAGAATGTACTGGACATATCTAGGAAACATGTAATATTCTAAGGAGTCTAAGTTGGCAAGTAAATTAGTATAAAGAAATTGAGAATACCTGAACTTGACCCCCTGATTCATTCCATGGATAATGAAGGAGAGATCCTCAGGAATCTGGTCCCATCCACCATGCTTGTTTGATAAGCTATGGATAACCACATGGAGCAGGAATCTCCACTGGGATGAGACCTTCCTTTTCCTGAAGGTCTTGACAGAGTAATCTCCCTCATACCCCATCTGCTCAAAAGAATGATTGACAGCTTCATTTGGGAAGAACACCTCACCTTCTTCATCATCAAGCTGAAGATGCATGTTGATGATGGCTGGAGTGATGAAGGCTGTTCTCCCCTGCACTGTGGCACACAGTGCCTTCTCGCCATCCATAACAACCTCTTGGCAGGTCTTCCAAAATTTGAGCAGATGATGCTCATAGAGTGGAGGATCAATGGTTAGGGAGGTGAAGTAGTTGGACAAAGCTAAGAAACGACAAACCTCTGAGAAATGAGGATCTTTCTCAGAGCTTAACAGAGCAACCTGATTGTGTTACCTGTGTAACTACATGGTAAAGTTTGAGTCATTTTTGTGAACAGGGTTGGCCATTGACTGGGTTTGAGTAAGAGTGATATTCTTACTGAGAATCGAATATGATAATCAAGTCAATGATTGAGTGGCGGAAACAAACAATCAAAGAAGATTCAAAGCAAGAAAAATACTCATAAATGCTGTTTGTATTGATATATGAAAGTTGATAAGTTACAGAGAATAATTACAACAAAAAATTCTCTATCTATCAGCCGTCCCCTTAGTACAAGGTCAACTATTCTATTTATAGGCAGACAAGATGCCTTTAAAAAATGACTAAACTACCCCTGACCTATTACAACAGAAACTAGTCTAAGTCTTGATCCGCATCTTTGCTTGTTCATCCGCATTGACAAATGCGGATGAGATAATCTTGATCAGCATTTCCACTTGATAATCCGCATTAGTAAGTTGGTCATCCGCATTGGTTAATGAGGATGAACAAATACTCATGCGCATTTGGTTGGTCATCCACATTTGTAAATGCGGATGAGCAAAGTCTTGTCTGCATCTTCTTTTGTTCTTCCGCATTAGTCAATGCGGAAGAGTACTTGTTCTTCAGCATTAGTATTATGTCTTCCGCATTAGTCAATGCGGAAGAGTAAACACTTGTCCGCATCAGATTTATGTCTTCCGCATTAACTAATGCAAAAGATAACACTAGTTATTTTTTTTTGCAGATCTTCATCCGTATTGATTCTTGGACTTGTGGGATTTCAGCTGAGCAATCATCAATTCACCCATTGAGTTGGCATGTATGATCCTTTCAGGGTGCAACAATACTTCCCCTAAGGATTATATAGCCTAGTTTTCCTCAATGGTTGGGAGGGGATTGATCTTGTGATGATTTAGCTAGGTCTTGTGATGATACAAGAGGTGTAGCTTGTCTTGGATCCAGAATTGCTTTGATCATGTTGACAAAGTCTTGAGCCTCTGACATTTTATCTTGCTCAGTACATGAATCTTCATTCTGCTCATATTATGGATTGCTTCAAGTGGTAGCTTCTTCAAAGAGATAGGTTCCCAAAGAGAAACTGTTGAAAGTCCATCTCTATGAATTAATAGGGAACCATCTACATCAACTTCAAGCTTGATAATGTTGCCCAATTAGAGAGGTGTCTTCTTCTTCTTCTTTTCTCTCTTTTTGCATTGATCTGATCATAGGCCATTTTTAGTAGTTTGATATATTTCAGAATGAAATGTAGATCTTCTTCACCCAGTTTATCTGATATCTCTCTGAAATGTCTTGTATAGATGTATTGAATGTATGATTGTTCTAATAATCTCACTTCATAACCACTGAATAGTCTAATCTCAACACCCTCTTTTCCTCCCCATTTCCTCTCAATCACTAACTCATATGTCTTCTCATCATAAAACACATTTGAAATTGGAATTGAGGAATGTGTACTAACTACCATTTTTCTTTTCAAGGCTTCAGTAGGTTTGACTTTAAGTTCAGGGAATACAACTTCTTTTGCTGGTTTTGTTTGTTTCTTTTCCATTAGATTTTTGAATGTTTTGTCTTTTATCATGCATGTAGCTTTCAAAGTGTTGAAGTTATTTGTTCTTTTGAACATTTTAAGTATTCCTTCAAATTCATAACCTCTGTACATGGCATTGTGATTGATCAGCTCTAGGTTGGCCAGTTCTTTCAAGTCATGAATCTCAAGTGCATTTACCAAAGCAGAGTACTCAGTAAAGAATTGCACTAATCCAGAGATCCTTTTGACCACAAACATGTTCCATGCACTATCATACTTCCAGGCAATAATTTTCTAATCTGTTTTGCCTTTTGGGTTGATATTCCTCTGATCATCTCAGCAGTGGTCAACCCTTCTTGAAGCTTCAGTTGAGAGGGTTCAGCAAACCACTCTGGATATTTATGAATCACAGGTGCAAGACCATCTTGATCTTTGTGAGTAAGACTCATGTCATGTGCAGACACTCTTCCTCTTGGCTTCTTGTTAAGCACCTCTTCTTCCAACTGCTTTAATTTTTCTTTCTTCTCATTTATCATTATGAGAGTAGCAGCTCTTAAAGAATTTGTCTTCATGTTAGCCAACTTTCTTTTGGTGTAGCCTTGATTTGTGAGGTAAT
Organism: Flaveria trinervia; assembly: GCA_025506515.1. Classification (NCBI taxonomy): domain Eukaryota; kingdom Viridiplantae; phylum Streptophyta; class Magnoliopsida; order Asterales; family Asteraceae; genus Flaveria; species Flaveria trinervia. Next base: position 25,352,901 of record CM046449.1, on the reverse strand, counting down.
CCTGTATTTCCTTATCAGTCATATTATAAGGATCAGGAAATAGTGGCTTATGAATTGGAGATGACCTTTTCATTGATGATAGCTTGGATGGAGGATTCTGTCTTGGGAATGGTCTATCATACCCAGATGATTTCTTCACAGAAGAACCTTTATGCACAGTAGTATTTTTGAAAGTTGCCTTTTCATACTCAATTTCAATTGTTGGATCAAGCAGCCTTTTTACTTTCTATTCCTCCTCCTTCATGCCTTCATAAGTCATTCCAAACACTTCATCAGGATCATAACCTTGATTGATCAGAAACATGGCTTTACTTAATAAGTCATAAGTTTGTGCTTTGGTTACCATGTCTTCCACTGCTTGTTCTGCTTTAATAGGACTGTCCATGAGAACATCCTTTTCAACTTCGTATCCACCAGCAATTTCACTTTCTTCTAAATCAATTGCACCAGCCAATTTCTTCAACTGAGCTTCTGCCTGCTCATGTTCTTCCAAGAATTCAGCAATTGCTGCTAGACTTCTTGGGTCATCTTTTTATTTCTTTGTTGGTTCTTCTTCAACTATTGGTCTCTTACCTTTGGCTTTTTCAGCTAAGTACTTCCTCTTTTGTGAGTAAGTTTGAAGCCGAGGGCTAGAGGCTTCAGCTTGTTCTTCTGGTTCAGGTACCTTTTCAGGTGTTCTTGGCTCTTGATCCTTCATTTTACTTTTCTCTTTCTCTTTCTGTTCTGTTTCAGTTTCTTCTTTCCTTTCTTTTTCATACTTTTCCTTGAGTTTTTCTTTTTGTTTTTCAGATAATGAGATAACAGGGACAATTTGCAGAGTTAATTCTTTTTTCCAAAGGCACTAGTGATTTGGGGATAAAAACAATAGGCTCTGACTCGGTTCTTTGGTTGTTTATGAATTCCCAAAAGTCATCATCAATGCTGAATTGTTCAGATGAAAAACTATCCAATGCACTGAAGAGTTCTTCAAATTCACCTTTTTCATAGTAGAGTAATCTATGTTTCCAGAATACACTACCATATCTAGACTTTGATCTTTAACTCAATTTGACTTTCATCATCTCCTTTTTCTTCATCTACATCTTCCTTTTCTTGTTCTTCTTTCTCATCATCATCATCATCCACTTCTTTCTTTGGATCTTAATCATCATTTCAAGCTCGGATATCCTTTTGTTCTTGCTGTCAATTTCCTTTTCAAGTTTTGAGATGATGTCAGCTTGTTCTTCTATGATGTTTTCTTGTTCCTCCATCGCAATTGTTTGAATTTCAAGTGTGTCAATATGTCCACTGACTTCTTCTCTTGAGTGCTTAAGGGCAGCCTTTACAATTTCAATTTCCTTCTTTCTCAGTCAATTCATCCTTATGCTTATCTTTGAGATCTTTCATCTCCTATTCTTCTCATCTAGTTCTAGAATTCTATCATCTATGATTCTTGTGTGGACCTCATATGCCCAAGACACATACCCGATGGGCAGGGTATGATGCTCTGAAAAAGAGAGGTTGGAAATAATGATCCGCTTTATTGCAAAATACTTAGAAAGATCGTTAATGGAGATTCGCGCATGGACCAGGGATAGTATTCTGGCTATAGCCACCAGAATCTATCTGTCTGAGCAATTCAACAAGGATTATTGTGGAAGCCCTTGATGAGGCTGGTGCTGGTAAAAGGTTAGAGATGGCTAAACTCACAAAGGCGAAACTAACTACAAAGATGCTGGATCAACCTTCCCTTCCACCCACTCAAACAGATCCTATCCCTCAAATCTCCCAACCAATCTCTAAGCCAAAATCCAAACATCCTCATTCTTCAAAACCAATTCCTTCACCAACCCAACCATCATCCAGTGATGCACCCAGAAGGAGGAGAAGGGTGCTGAGGATGGAAGAAGAAGACGAAGAGGAGGATGAAGATGATAGTCTGCCACTCTCTGCTGTTCTAAAGCTGCCAAAACCCCGAAGTCAACCCATGATCACACCTGACTCTCAAAGGGAAATGGTCAGAGTCAAGATAGAAAAAGAAGAACAGCAGAAACAGCACGATGAGCAACTGTTGAAGATGGTTGACAAGGAATTCCCTTAGTCATCATCTATTCAAGCCATGAAAGGGCATGCTCAAAGGCTGTACACTCTCAGGCACACTTTTCAGTATCAGAAGGAGAGAGTAAGAGTATGGCCGGACCCCAGGGTGAGTTCTAGAATCCATAAAAGAACTATTCCTCACAGATACAATGGCCAGGTACGAAAAACAATAGATTCTACCATCATGTTGGCCATTGTAGTCTCACCTTGGGAAATCATTGATGAATTCAAGAAAGGTCACCAAGCAAAGAAGACCCCTCAAGCTTTACTAGAAAACAAGATGATTAAAAAGGGGCTGTTATATAAAAAGCTTGAAGACATCCAGAAGAATGAGCTCCAGTTACTCCTTGAAGGCAACCATCCTGATGAATTTGTATATAGGGAGGTAACTACGGTGGAGCTGAAAAATGGCAGGACCATGAAGTACTTATCAGAGTACTATGGTCCAGAGTTCTTCTTCGAAGGAGGAGTAGAAGAACTCTCTCAGGAGGAACAAGTTGTTCTCCTTGAGGCCTATGTTCGAGAGTCATACAGACTCATTATGGGGAAGTAAATCTCATGAATGGGATAACAACTCTGTGTCCAGTTCCCCAAAACAGAGTTCCCATTCATACCATGCCAAACAAATATCTGAGATTTCTTCCCAGGCCGGAGCTTACATGGGTCATCTTCTCTACTGATCAAGAAGGAAAAAGACCAACATTTTGCCAACAATAAGTGGGATAATAAATAATTTAGAGGTTTTGGCTGCATTGGTTCAGGGGGAGTTTGTTGGACCAAAAGAACCAATGAGCCAAGATCAGAAAGCCTCTAAGTCCCACAAGGTATCACAACAACTGCTGAAAGACTCATCAGCAGTTTGACAAGTGCTGAAGACTTCAACAGCTGAAGATCAAGTGCTGAAGACTTCAACAGCTGAAGAACTAAAGTGCTGAAGTACAACAGCTGAAGAACACAAGTGCTGAAGCTGAAAGACCAAAGTACTGAAGTACAACAGCTGAAGAGTTTACAAGTGCTGAAGATCAACAACTGACGTACAAAGTCTGAAGACAAAGACTGAAGACATCAGCTGATGATATCTACTGAAGTCATCAGTTGATGAAACATCTGAAGGTCAAAGTCTGAAGATCAAGTACTGAAGCCTCAGTAGTTTGTCACAACTGCTGAAGAGTACTTCTTCAGTAGTTATGATATCAGTAGTTTTATATTTCTAGTTTCAGTAGTTTTATAATTCAGTAGTTTTGTAAAACGACTGAAGAGCTTGTTCTTTAGTCGTTGTAGTTTCAGTAGTTTTATATTTTGTACTTAACACTCTGATATGTTCTCAGTAGTTGTGAACATTTCAGTAGTTTGTTAAGAGTTAGTTATTTTTGTATTAGATCTGCCAGTTGTCACTTTCCGTGATAACAGCAGTGATTGTTGCACTCTATATAAGGAGTGACAACCTATTGTAATAGAATGAATGAATGATGTGAATGAATGAATGATTTGATTAGAAACATTCCATATCTATAAACATTCCTTGAATCAGAAATATATTCTCTCGCTATAACCGTATGTGCTCTTAATGTAAACAAGCATCGACTTCTTGCTACAATTTGTCTAATTCCTATTCTTATTCCGCTACCTTGAACTCTAATACATCAAACTTGTGATCGCTGATCCTGTCAGATTCTGTCATCCAAAGTTCTACATTTGATTGATAAGGTGTTGGATGATCACACTCTCCTGAGATCCAACAGGACTGGAAGAGTGTATGCCTTAGATCTTTCCAAGAAAATAGATCTCAGAGGCAATCCTTGCCTATTTTCCAAAGCCTCTTCTCAAGAATCTAAACTGTGGCACAGAAGGCTGGGTCATGTTAATTTCAAAAACATGAATCAGCTTATCCACAATAGTTTAGTTAGAGGCTTACCAATAAAGGAGTTCCACTGTGATGAAACCTGCAATGCTTGTTTAAAAGGAAAACAGCACAAAGTCTCATTCCCTCCTATTGAAGAGCCTAAGTCCACTGCCTGCTTGCAATCACTGCATATGGATCTATTTGGTCCTGTGAGAGTAATGAGCATGGCAAAGAAGAAATACTGTCTGGTAATTGTGGATGATTACTCCAGATTTGTATGTACTTTCTTTCTACATTCAAAGGATGAGGTTGCTCAGAAGATTATTCACTTTGTGTTGTATATTGAGAAGCAGTATTCCCTTTCAGTCAAGTGTATTAGGAGTGACAATGGAACTGAATTCAGAAACCATACATTTGATGACTTCTATCTTTCAAAGGGAATCAAAAGGCAGTTTAGCATACCAAGGACTCCAGAACAAAATGGAGTAGTGGAGAGAAAGAACAGGACCCTAATTGAAGCTGAAAGGTCCATGCTGGCTGACTCTGGTTTGCCACTGACCTTTTGGGCTGAAGCTGTTAACACAGCTTGCTATGTGCAGAATAGAGTCTTAGTAAATCAGAGGTTGATGAAGACTCCATATGAAGTTCTCCATCACTTGGCTCCTCTAATTTCATTTTTCAAAGCATTTGGGTGTCCCTGTTTTATTCTCAACACAAAGGATCAACTCCATAAATTGATCCTAAGGTGGATGGAGGGTATTTTGTTGGTTATTCATCTACTTGCAAGGCATACAGAGTCTTCAACTGCAGAACAAATATAGTTGAAGAGACTTTGCATGTGAAGTTTAATGAATCTCCTTTGGACAAGATTCCACAAAACCCAGTGGAGTTGTTTGATTTGGACATACTGCAATATGTTCCTTATCAACCTCCAGCTGTTGCAGATCCTGTGGATAAATCATCTTCTGCAGCATGTCTTCCACCTGGTGGTATTGATGATGATGATGACAATATCAATACTCATCTTTTCAAGTTTAGTGACCAACTGCCTGTGTCTGCTAAATTTGATGTTCCTGTAGCTTCAGCAGTTCCATCCACAACAAATGCTGATGAGATCTCTGTTTCCTCTACATCTTTTGAGTTACCATCTAATTCTTAGTTTCAAGAATCTGCATCAACATCTGCTGCTGCTGAAGGTTCTACAAACACTTGCACAGATCTTATTGTTTATCAAGAACTGAAGAATCACCCCATGTCTCAGATTATTGGTGATATCAATGCTGGTGTTTCAACAAGAAGTCAATTGTCTAACTTCTGCTTCTATGCTCTCTTCATCAGTCAGCTAGAGCCAAAGAACTACCATGTTGCTTTGAGAGACAATGGATGGGTTGAAGCTATACAGCTTGAGCTACTTCAATTCAAGAAACAGCAAGTGTGGGAACTGGTTCCTCTTCCCCCAGGTAAGTGTGCAATAGGCACTAAATGGGTGTTTAGGAATAAAATTAATGAAAATGGGCTTATTGTTAAGAACAAAGCTAGACTGGTTGTACAGGGGTTTTCACAAGAAGAAGGTATTGACTATGATGAAACCTTTGCCCCTGTAGCCAGACTTGAGGCAATCAGATTGTTTTTAGCCTATGCTGCATTCCACAATCTTAAAGTTTTTCAAATGGATGTCAAAAGTGCCTTTTTATATGGTAAAATAAAGGAAGAAGTTTATGTGTGTCAACCACCAGGCTTTGAGGATAATAAACATCCTGAATGGGTGTATAAACTTGATAAGGCTCTTTATGGGTTGAAACAAGCTCCTAGAGCCTGGTATGAGACACTTTCTACTTTTCTTCTTAAAAATAATTTCACCAGAGGCTCCATTGATAAAACTTTGTTTATTAAGAAGGTGGATCAGCATAAGCTACTTGTTCAGATTTGTGTTGATGATATCATTTTTGCTTCCTCTGATCCCCAGTTGTGTGATGATTTTACAACATTAATGAAAAAGAGATTTGAAATGAGTGCAATGGGAGAATTACAGTTCTTTCTAGGCTTGCAAATTAAACAAAAGGCTGATGGAACCTTTATTCATCAGTCAAAATATACAAAAGTTCTTTTGAATAAGTTTGATTTACAAAACTGTAAGCCCTATTCTACTCCCATGTGCAACACCACACAACTGGATGCTGATCAGAAAAGTAAAGCTGTTGATGAAACACTTTACAGATGTATGATTGGGTCCTTGATGTATTTAACAGCTTCTAGACCAGATATTATGTTTGCTACATGTGTTTGTGCAAGATTTCAGGCTGCTCCTAAAGAGTCTCATTTGATTGCAGTCAAGAGAATCTTTAGATATTTGCAAGGTACACAATCTCTGGGTTTATGGTATTCCACAGGACACTCTTGCAAATTAGTTGCTTTTTCAGATAGTGACTATGCAGGGTGCAAGTTAACTAGAAAGTCAACTTCTGGTGGTTGTCAATTCCTAGGAAACTGTTTGATTTCTTGGCAGAGTAAGAAACAAACATCTGTTGCTACATCAACTGCTGAGGCCGAGTACATTGCTGCTGCAAGTTGTACTTCTCAGGTACTCTGGCTTCAGAACCAACTTCTGGATTATGGCATTACAGAGACTAAGACTCCATTATTAATGGATAGTGCTTCAGCTTTGTGTATTGTCAAAAATCCAGTCCAGCACTCTAGGACCAAACATATAGAGATCAGACATCACTTTATTCGGGATTGTTTTGAAAAAGGTCTGATTGATCCTAAGTTTGTGCCTAGTGCTGATGAGCTTGCAGATATTTTTACTAAGCCTTTGGATAGTTCTACTTTCCAAAACCTTGTGTTAAGGCTTGGTATGCTGCAGCTAGAATAAGTGACAACTACTGGTGATTTCAGTAATAATTACCGGTGATCATTGGTAACCATGTCACATATAAGTACTCATGAGTTCTTTCACCTTTAGTAGTTTTTTTATAACTACTGACGGTTAAATGCTTCACAAGTACTGAAGTACTTTATCTGTTCCAAACTACTGATGTAGTTACAACTACTGAAATCAGTACAAACAGATAAGTACTGATGTCCTATGAAACACCTAAAAAGCAGATGCAAAGTCTGATGAGTAAGTGTTGAGGACAGTATGAAACAACTGAAAGGCTATGAATTGATGAAAACTACTGAAGAGAACTTTCTCTTCAGTTGTTTCTACAACTGCTGTTTCATTCTAAACAACTGAAGCAAAACCATGTCTTCAGTAGTTTTATAACTACTGATGACTAATACCAAGTCTTCAGCTGTTTACAACAACTGCTGACAAAACCACTGTCTTCAGTAGTTTTCACAACTACTGATGACAAACACCAAGTCCTCAGTTGTTTCATCATCTGAAGTCAAAACCATGGCTTTCAGTAGTTTTCTAACTGCTGCTGCCTAAAACCACGACTTCAGCTGTTTCAACGTCTGAAAGGATAACCATGTCAACAGTCGTTTAAAACTACTGATGACTAACACCAAATCCTTCAGTCGTTTTCTAACCCGTACTCTATAAATATCCCTGACCTAATCCTTCAGAGCTTCATCTTCTTCAAACCTAACGTTCATCTCTCCAAAACTTCTCTCTCCTAAATGGCATCCATGCAACTCAAACCGCGACACAACTGTGTAGCTTACCTCACCAAATCGCCATTTTGGGCTAAGTTTGATAATGCTATTGATCTTATGGTCCAGTCACCCTACAAAACGGCCTTTCTTCTCAATCCAATCCTTTATGCCGAATCCCTTAACCAGTTTTGGATGAACGTCACCCTCACCACCGGGGGAGAACAACACAGCGTCTCTCCGGTCGGTCATCAACAACCAGAAGTGGTCATCACTCCCGATATACTTCGTCAAACTCTACACCTGGATGATGCCACTTCTCCTGCTGGATATCCAAGGGCACAACTGATTTATCCTTTGCCCACCATTGATATCAGGGAAACCTTAGTGCCTCCACCATACTGAAGAAACATTTCCATGATGCTGAACGTCTAATCTTTCACATGGTAAATGTCTGTTTGGCTCCTAAGACTTCGTCTTGGGATCAAATGTCTACAAAGTGGCAGCAGGTAATGTACTCCATTCTTGAGCAACAGCCTTTAAATTTTCAGAAATACTATTTTCAGAGCTCAAGGATATGGCACAAAAACAAACTGCTAACCGTTGGATATTATATCCTCGGTTCATAATGGCCATAATTACAAACCAGCTTCAAGCTGAGGGACTTGTTGGCCTGGGAGTCAATGCTATGGCTGTTTGGCCTGAAGTATACTCCCGGCACAACTCTGACCAATCACTCAAACTGGCTGCCAAGCTGCGCAAACCCACGCAGCTGGAACCCCCAGCCACCACCTCCAAATCAAAGTCCCCACCAAACCCACTAAAAAGAAAACAAAAAGGCTACTCAGGGAAATGAGTCCCCTGAGGATGCCCCTGCAACACAAACGCAGGCTATATCCACTGGTTATAACCCCCTAGTGGATATAAGGACTCTTCCAGCATAGCCGCTCAGGATTCCTCTCAAAGGAGCCTGCAGCAACCACACAAGGGGTACCCACACATCTGGGATCTTCCTCACTTGAGGAGATTGCCATTGAAGAGCACCTTCCTCCCCGGTGCAGACTGCTTTTACCCCATCTCCCCATGCAACCGCCCCCAAAGTCCTACATTGCTTGTTGCACAAGTGCTGACTCAGTTGCACTCCTCACCCCTCCCAAGATACCAATTACTACTAGGAACACTTCTACCATTGAGGGGGAGGACCAAAGTGCAGCTGAGAACCCACAGCATAGGGGTTACAATGTTCCTTCTCCCAGTGTAGCAATGGAGATTGGAACTTCTGGTGAGGCTGCCACTCTCCTGCGTCAGCATATGATCAGCTTGTAGTTGGTACCATTACTAAGACCTTACCAGAGGCAACTGCTGATGACGGACACAGTCCTGAGGCAGGAAGTCCCCAGTTCCAAGACAAAGGGGCACATGCTACAACTGAGCTACACTCAGTGCATGTTCATCCTGATCCTATCAGGAGGTCAGGTGATTCAGTATATACTGATGATGACCTGGGCTTCTTTTACGATGTAATCGCCCAAAACACCATCCTCGAAGAGGAGGTGAGCAGACTCAAAGAGCTGCTTGCCAAAACTTCTAAGGAACAAAGACCATCTGCCTCTACCACCTCCCAGATGGCACCTTCATCTGAAGGTTCCCAAACACTGAGCCACTCCCAACAACTAAGCCACCTGCCTCTGCTTCTGGCACTATTTCTTAGGAACAGAACCCTCCTGAGCAAATAGTTGCTGTCCTTCAAAATTCCTCCCTCTCATCACACCCATAATCACTGAAATCATGATTAAAACCATTGATGAGAGGCTCTCCCAGTAATACACCTTTGATAGAGGAGGTTGTGGGCAAACACCTTCTGGCAATCAACCCCTTGCAACCAATGCAACCAAAAAGGGGGAGATTAAGTCAGTGAAAGGAAAGAAAGAGGAGTAAGAGGAAAAAGAAACAGAAGGGAGAGTTGTGGAAAAGGAGTTGGAGGTAAATGTGGAGACTGATAAAGAGAAGGCAAAAGAGAAAGCCTTGGAGCTATTGATAAAAGAGGCTGATGCTGAACACAGCAGATCAATGGACAACATCATTGATCAGCTGTTTAGGCAAGGCCATGACACTGATAAACTTGACTCTGAGATTCGACGATTAGAGATTGAAGAAATCTAGAATAGATGGGCGAGTTATGAAGTGTTAGAAGAGAAAGGCTTGAGATCATGATAGATTTATTGCAAAATATCTGGGAAGATCAATGATCGAAATCAAAGCTTGGTCTAGGGACAGTATCTTGGCAATCACCACCAAGATCTGTTCATCTGAAGCATATACTAAGGACTTATTATTGAAGCTTGAATGAAGCAGGAGTAGGGAGCAGGACTGAGCTAGCCAAATACTCAAAAGCAACACTCACATCCAAAATGCTAACTCAGCCTGTCAACATTCCCTCTCCAAAAAAACCACAATCACAACCCACAAAACCAACTCCCTTACCATCTAAACCAACAGCCGATGATGCACCTAAGAAGAAGAGAGAAGGGGTTGAGGCTAGAAGAAGAAGAAGAGGATGATGTGGAAGAAGATAGGCTGCCTCTGTCTGCAGTTCTAACATTGGCGAAAGCCAAACCCATGCCCATCACTCCCACCACACAGATGGAAGCTGTGAGAGTAAAGATTGAAGAAGAACAGCAGCAAAAGCTTCATGATGATGAAATGCTGAAAAGCATTGACAAAACTTATGCTGCTTCGTCATCAATTATTAGTATGAAGAAAGAAGCTCTGAGGTTGTACACTCTTGCCAACACATTTCAATATCAGAAGGAAAAGGTGAGAGTATGGCCTGATCCTAGGGTGGCTCACAGGATTGTATAGAAAGACATTCCTTCGAGATACAAGGGCCAAGTCAAAAGGATCGTAGATGAAGAGATCACAGTGGTTCTTGTAGTATCACCCTGGGAGATTGTTGAAGACTTCAAGAAGGCCAATGAGACTAAAAAACCACCCCAAAAGATGTTAGAGAATAGAATTATTAAAAAGGGGTTAGTCTACAAGAGGCTTGAGAACTTCAAACAAAATGAGCTCAGTCTGTTACTTGAAGGGACGCATCCTGATGAGTTTGCATACAGACAGATTACAACAGTTGAGCTCAAAAATGGTAAACAGGCCAAGTACATCTCAGAGCTGTATGGGCGAGAAGGATTGTTTGATGGTGAAGCCGAGAACCTGACCATGGAAGAACAAATCATGTTTCTCAGAGCATACACCAGAGAATCCTACAGGCTTATACACGGGAAGTAGATTATGAATGGGATAACAACTCGTGTCCAGTTCCCCAAAACAGAGTTCCCATTCATATCTTGCCAAACAAATATCTGAGATTTCTTCCCAGGCCGGAGCTTATATGGGTCATCTTCTCTACTGATCAAGAAGGAAAAAGACCAACCTTTTTGCCAACAATAAGTGGGAAAATAAATAAATTAGAGGTTTTGCTGCATTGGTTCAGGGGGAGTTTGTTGGACCAAAAGAACCAATGAGCCAAGATCAGAAAACCTCTAGGTCCCACATGATATCACAACAAATGCTGAAGACTTCATCAGCAGTTCGACAAGTACTGAAAACTTCATCAGCTGAAGATCAAGTGCTGAAGACTTCAACAGCTGAAGACTAAAGTGCTGAAGCTGAACAGCTGAAGAACACAAGTGCTGAAGCTGAACAGCTGAAGAACACAAGTGCTGAAGCAGAAGTCCAAAGTATTGAAGTACAACAGCTGAAGAGTCTACAAGTACTGAAGATCCACAACTGGTGTACAAGTCTGAAGACAAAGACTGAAGACATCAGCTGATGATATCTACTGAAGTCATCAGCTGATGAAACATCTGAAGTTCAAGTCTGAAGACCAAGTACTGAAGCTTCAGTAGTTTGTCACAACAGCTGAAGAGTACTTCTTCAGTAGTTGTGATATCAGTAGTTTTATGTTTTTACTTTCAGTAGTTTTGTAAAACGACTGAAGAGCTTGTTCTTCAGTCGTTGTAGTTTCAGTAGTTTATTTTTCAGTAGTTATAAAACTGATAACGCTTAGTATTTTGTAAGGAGATGTCAGCTTTTGACATCTTCAGTAGTTATGTTTCAGTTGGAATAATTCTGTTAGATGTCACTATCAAGTGACATCAGCAGACGTCACATCTCTTATATAAGAGGTGTCGACCTAATTGTAATTGTGACATTCCGTTACCACGAAAGCGAATATTGAATGAAAATATTTGCAGAATTCTCTCTATCTATAACCGTCTTTGTTCTTCATTGAGTATCGTTTCGTTCTTGTGAATTGGCTAATTCATTGTTCGAATTCCGCTGCTATACTCTCTAATCAATCAAATAGGTCACTGATCCTAACAAGTGGTATCAGAGCCGGTTAATCATTGATCGATCTAACAATGATCATTGAAACTGCTAATTGATATCTGTTTGATTGATTAGCATATTCGCAAGAACTGGTTATAGATTATTGAATTTCTGTCGCTTTCGTTCATTTTTTGAGATCTCTCTTGGTTCAATTGGTTGTTGTGTTTTGTTCTAAATTTGTTATAGCTTAATTGAATTTGATTGAATCTGAAATGACTACTCCTTCTAATGATCTCTCAATACCGGTTCTTCAACCAAGCCTCCGATGCTGGTTAGGACCGAGTATAACATATGGCAACGAAGAATGCTTCATCACCTATCTGTTAACAGTTCAGGTTGTTGGACATCTGTGGTACATGGACCACATAAGCCTATGGTGAACAATCCGGAAACCAATCAAATGGTTCGAAGAAGAAGGAACAATACTCTGATGAAGATCGGAAACTGTTTGAGATTGATGCTAAAGCCCATGGAATTCTGGCCATGGCACTGCCTAATGAAATCTATTCAGGGCTTATGCATCATGAAACTGCTCATGATCTCTGGAATGCCCTGAAGGAACAATTCGGTGGCACAGATGAGGTCTTAGCAAACAACAGAGAAATCCTTGCCCAACAACATGAGACATTCTCTCATAGAAAGGGTGAGACGCTGACTCAACAGTTTGAGCGTTTTTCCTGCTTGATCTCTGAGCTGAAAATGGTGAAACAGGAACACCAATAGCCAGATGAATAACAGGTTCCTCAGATCACTGCCTGAGAGATGGGACACATACACTATTGTCCTACACTCCAGTGCAAATTGGATAGCCTATCTCTCACCCAACTTCATGGGAAACTGCTTACATTTGAAAGAGAGATAGAGCAGAAGAGGAAACTGTCCTCATCAGGAAAGCTCACTGATGACTTTGTACCAGGGAATACTGCCTTGGTTGGTCATGAGTCAGAATATGCTGCATCTGAAAGCAATTATGATGAGCATATTGATTTCTCTACAAATAGTTCTGATCATGCATTTGTTGGTATTGAGAGTCATCCTGGCAGTAATAGTGACAATTTATGCTTCATCATGGATGATTTGAAAGGAATAGCTGATGATGATGTAGAAGAGATGGATATTCAAAGCCAAATGGCATTGATTAATATCAGATCTCAGAAGTTCTATAAGAGAACTGGCAGGAAATTTCCTGGACTCTCTGGCAAAACCAAAGTTGGTTTTGACAAGAGTAAGTTGAGGTGTCACAAATGCCAAAGGCTGGGACACTTTGCAAGAGAGTGTAGATCAACTGGATCTAACTCTTCTGCACCCTTTGTGACTTTTCCTAGTACTAGTCCACAAAACAGAGGGCAACATCCTGCTGGTTCTGGTCATCATTCACATCCTAGATCTCCTGCATACTTTGTTCCCCTGGGTCAAATGTCATATCCTTATCCCTGCTATTATATGCCTCAACCAAATCCTGTTCAAGCTCCAATTGCACAACAACTACAAGCATTGCCTGAACCACAACCTTCCCAATCTCATCAACAAACTCAACCTCAATAACACAGCTTCTTCACCCCAGGAGTTGTTGACTGGAGCAGTTTACCAGATGACTCATCTGGTCATGAACAACTGTTCTCAGGTGCTGGTCAACATGTTGGTGAAAGTCCCTTTGGAAATCTAGCTCTTATGGCTTTGGATTCTGCTGATACTTCATCCATTAATGTCTCTACACCAAAGGTATCACAGGTATCCTCCAAGGCAAAAGCCAAATTATGTTCTGAAACATGCATAGCAGCATTTGCATCTATTAGAGAAGCAAATGTAGCTTTAATCAACAAGAACATTGAGCTAGAACAAATAATTTCCAAAAGCAAAGCTGAATTTGAGTCTGTGCTTAATGATAAGAATGATGAGATTTACAAACTTAAATGCCAAATAACTGATGATAAGGCTAGGGAAGAGATACTTCTAGAGAAGTATAAAGATCTCAAAGAAACCCTTGCAGTCACCCAGGTAGAGTGTGATAGATGGGTACAATCATGCAAAGGTTTTGAAATGCTTCTTAGTAAGCATCTGCTTCTAATGTGAAGTTTGGCATTGGTTACAATCACACTGCTCCACCTACAGATTTTACTCCAGAGCAGAGAGTAGAATCTGATGGTGAGAGTAATAACCAATCCATCTCATCATGTGATCTACTTTCTGATACAGCACAATCAGAAGTAGAAGTCAGCATCAAGCCCTCTCAGAACCTATCAACTGATGTTGATGGTTCCAATGTTGACACTCACATGATCAATGAGTTGATCAACTCAGGAGTTAATTCTGAAAGTCCTGAAAGGACTAGAGAGCAGGATTTAACACCTGAAGTTCAAACTCCAACTACTGCCAGTACTGAAAAGAAGAAAAAACTGTCAGTAGAAAGAGTTTGAAGACTACTAAAGAGGAAGTCAAGAAAGCAAACAATGCTTCCAAAGTACTGAAGAGCAAGTCTTCAGTTGCTTCACCCTCTTTAGTTGATGATCAACCTAAGATGAAGAAGAAACCATGTGAAGTATGTGGTTTGTTCAATCATCTTACAGATGATTGCTGGTACAAAAGAGGTTCCAAACTCAAACATAAAGAAGAAATTAAAGAGAAAATGGTAAAAATGAAAACTGAGTTTGAGACCACATTTGTATCAGCAACATCAAATCCTGTAACCCTTAAGTCCTCAAAGAAATCCAAAAAGGAAGGGGTTAAACAGGTGACAGCTGAGAGTGCTCAGAAGAAGAAGGTGCAACATAGGAACTTATCAAACTCCACTGGCAATGTGTCTGATGAGCTGAAAACTTTATCACAAAATCAGACACAGCTGGTTATGATGGTTCAACATCTATTGGGAAGAGTTAACCAATTAGATGCTCCTATGTTGAAACCACAGAAAAGGAGGTCCAAGCCAAAGGATTCCTCTTCTTCACCATCTTCTTCCTCTCAGGCTGTTGTTTCTATAAACCTGTTAGTTTACCATCTATTGATGAGACCAGGCCCAAAACCAAAAAGGTTTGGGTCTCCAAAACTAACTGATTGTTTATTATTGCAGGGTTCTCCAACATGCCAAAGTAGAATCTGGTATGTAGACAGTGGGGGATCTATGCACATGACTGGGAACACTCTCTTCTTCATGACTACTCTCAAGGAAAGAAGGGTTTGTTTTGGCAATGATGCTAGGGGTTACATCATTGGAAATGGCTTTGTCTCCAATGGAGAAATCAAGTTTGATGATGTTAATCATGTGGAAAATCTCAAGTACAATCTCTTGAGTGTCAGTCAAATGTGTGATAAAGGCCATGTTGCTCTTTTCACCAGTGAGAACTGTAGGATTCTGTTTGACCAAAAGAACCAATGAGCCAAGATCAGAAAACCTCTAAGTCCCACATGGTATCACAACAACTACTGAAAGATCATCAGCAGTTTGACAAGTGCTGAAGACTTCAACAGCTGAAGAACTAAAGTGCTGAACTACAACAGCTGAAGAACACAGTGCTGAAGCTGAAAGACCAAAGTACTGAAGTACAACAGCTGAAGAGTTTACAAGTGCTGAAGATCAACAACTGACGTACAAAGTCTGAAGACAAAGACTGAAGACATCAGCTGATGATATCTACTGAAGTCATCAGCTGATGAAACATCTGAAGGTCAAAGTCTGAAGATCAAGTACTGAAGCCTCAGTAGTTGTCACAACTGCTGAAGAGTACTTCTTCAGTAGTTGTGATATCAGTAGTTTTATATCTCTAGTTTCAATAGTTTTATATTTCAGTAGTTTTGTAAAACGACTGAAGAGCTTGTTCTTCAGTCGTTGTAGTTTGAGTAGTTTTATATTTTGTACTTAACACTCTGATATGTTCTCAGTAGTTATGAACATTCAGTAGTTTGTTAAGAGTTAGTTATTTTTGTATTAGATCTGCCAGTTGTCACTTTCCGTGATAACAGCAGTGATTGTTGCACCCTATATAAGGAGTGACAACTATTGTAATAGAATGAATGAATGATGTGAATGAATGAATGATTTGATTAGAAACATTCCATATCTATAAACATTCCTTGAATCAGAAATATATTCTCTCGCTATAACCGTATGTGCTCTTAATGTATACAAGCATCGACTTCTTGCTACAATTTGTCTAATTCCTATTCTTATTCCGCTACCTTGAACTCTAATACATCAAACTTGTGATCGCTGATCCTGTCAAATGGTATCAGAGCAGGTTAATCATTGATCGATCTAATTATTGATCATTGAAACTTCTATCCAAGATCTAAGTTGATTGAATTAGCTTTTGTTTTTGCAAGAAACGGTTATAGAGATTGAATTTTCTGTATTTCTGGTCATTCATCCTGAGATCTTTTCTTGGTTTTCATTGAGTTTGTGTGGTCTGTGTAAAACTTTTAAAAGCTTGAATTAAATTGTTTTTGAACTGAAAATGACTACTCCCTCCAATGATCCTCACAATACTGGTTCCTCAACCAAGCCACCAATGCTGGTTAGGAATGAGTATAACATATGGCAAAGACGAATGCTCCATCACTGTCTATTAACAGCGCAGGTTGTTGGACATCAGTGGTACATGGTCCACACAAGCCTATGGTGAATAACCCGGAAACCAATCAAATGGTTCCGAAGAGGAGGGAGCAATACTCAGATGAGGATAAGAAGTTGCTTGAAATTGATGCAAAAGCCCATGGAATTCTGGCCATGGCATTGCCAATGAAATCTATTCTGGGCTAATGCATCATGAAACTGCCCATGACCTCTGGAATGCCTTGAAAGAATAATTTGGAGGAACAGATGAGGTCTTGGCAAATAATAGAGAAATCCTTGCCCAACAATATGAGACATTTTCTCATAGAAAGGGTGAGACACTGACTCAACAATATGAGCGGTTCTCTTGTTTGATCTCTGAATTAATAATGGTCAAACTTGAGTACACAAATATCCAGATGAATAACAGATTTCTCAGATCACTGCCTTAGAGATGGGACACATATACTATTGTCCTACGCTCCAGTGCAAGTTTGGACAAACTATCTCTCACCCAACTCCATGGGAAACTGCTCACATTCGAGAGAGAGATAGAACAGAAGAGAAAGCTGTCTTCATCTGGAAAGCTCACTGAAGACTTTGTACCAGGCAACACTGCCTTGGTGGGTCATGAGTCAGAATATGCTTCATCTGAATGCCAGTATGATGAGCATATTAATTTCTCTTCAAGCACTTCTGATTCTACATTTGTGAGTGTTGATGGTCAGTTTACTGGGTGTAATAATGACAATCCATGCTTCATTATGGATGATCTCAAGGGGATTGCTGATGATGACTTAGAAGAGATGGATATTTTGAGCCAAATGGCCCTGATAAATATCAGATCTCAGAAGTTCTATAAAAGAACTGGAAGAAAATTCCCAGGACTCTCTGGCAAAACCAAAGTTGGTTTTGACAAGAGCAAGTTGAGGTGTCACAAATGCCAAAGGCTGGACACTTTGCAAGAGAGTGTAGATCAACTGGATCTAACTCCACTGCACCCTTTGTGACTTTTCCTAGCAATAGTCAACAACACAGAGGGCAACATCCTATTACTTCTAGTCATCATCCTCAACAACAATCTCCGGCATATTTTGTTCCTCAGGGTCAAATGCCATATCCGTACCCTCGTTATTACATGCCACAGTCAAATCAAGTTCAAGTTCCTATGGCACCACAACCTCATGCACTACCAGAACCTCAGCCATCCTAATCTCATCAACAAACTCAACCTCAACAACACAGCTTTTTCACCCCAGGAGTTGTTGACTGGAGCAGTTTACCAGATGACATGTCTGGTCATGACCAACTGTTCTCAGGTGCTGGTCAACATGGTGGTGACAGTCCTTTTGGGAATCTAGCTCTTATGGCTTTGGAGTCTGCTGATACTTCATTTCCTAATGCCTCTACACCTCAGGTATCACAGGGTTCTTCAACATGCCAAAGTAGCATCTGGTATGTAGACAGTGGGGGATCTATGCACATGACTGGGAACAACTCTCTTCTTCATGACTACTCTCAAGGAAAGAAGGGATTTGTTTCTTTTGGCAATGATGCTAGGGGTTACATCATTGGCAAGGGCTTTGTCTCCAATGGAGAAATCAAATTTGATGATGTTAATCATGTGGAAAATCTCAAGTACAATCTCTTGAGTGTCAGTCGAATGTGTGATAAAGGCCATGTTGCCCTTTTCACCAGTCAAAACTGTAGGATTCTGTCATCCAAAGTTTTGCACTTGATTGACAAGGTGTTGGATGATCACACTCTCCTGAAAGCCAACAAGACAGGAAGAGTGTATGCCTTAGATCTTTCTAAGAAGATAGATCTCAAAGGCAATCCTTGCCTATTTTCCAAAGCCTCTTCTCAAGAATCTAAACTGTGGCACAGAAGGATTGGTCATGTTAATCTCAAAAACATGAATCAGCTTACCCACAATAGTTTAGTCAGAGGCTTAGCAATAAAGGAGTTCCACTGTGATGAAACCTGCACTGCTTGTTTAAAAGGAAAACAGCACAAGTCTCATTCCCTCCTATTGAAGTGCCTAAGTCCACTGCCTGCTTGCAATTACTGCATATGGATCTATTTGGTCCTGTGAGAGTAATGAGCATGGCAAAGAAGAAATACTGTCTGTAATTGTGGATGATTACTCAAGATTTGTATGGACTTTCTTTCTACATTCAAAGGATGAGGCTGCTCAGAAGATTATTCACTTTGTGTTGTATATTGAGAAGCAGTATTCCCTTCCAGTCAAGTGTATTAGGAGTGACAATGGAACTGAGTTCAGAAATCATACACTTGATGACTTCTATCTTTCAAAGGGGATCAAAAGGCATTTTAGCATCCCAAGGACTCCAGAACAAAATGGAGTAGTGGAGAGAAAGAACAGGACCCTAATTGAAGCTGAAAGGTCCATGCTGGCTGACTCTGGTTTGCCACTGACCTTTTGGGCTGAAGCTGTTAACACAGCTTGCTATGTGCAGAATAGAGTCTTAGTAAATCAGAGGTTGATGAAGACTCCATATGAAGTTCTCCATCACTTGGCTCCTCTAATTTCATTTTTCAAAGCATTTGGGTGTCCCTATTTTATTCTCAACACAAAGGATCAACTCCATAAATTTGATCCTAAGGTGGATGCAGGGTATTTTTGTTGTTATCATCTACTTGCAAGGCATACAGAGTCTTCAACTGCAGAACAATATAGTTGAAGAGACTTTGCATGTGAAGTTTAATGAATCTCCTTTGGACAAGATTCCACAAAACCCAGTGGAGTTGTTTGATTTGGACATACTGCAATATGTTCCTTATCAACCTCCAGCTGTTGCAGATCCTGTGGATAAATCATCTTCTGCAGCATGTCTTCCACCTGGTGGTATTGATGATGATGATGACAATATCAATACTCATCTTTCAAGTTTAGTGACCAACTGCCTGTGTCTGCTAAATTTGATGTTCCTGTAGCTTCAGCAGTTCCATCCACAACAAATGCTGATGAGATCTCTGTTTCCTCTACATCTTTTGAGTTACCATCTAATTCTTGGTTTCAAGAGTCTGCATCACATCTGCTCTGCTGCTGAAGGTTCTACAAACACTTGCACAGATCTTATTGTTTATCAAGAACTGAAGAATCACCCCATGTCTCAGATTATTGGTGATATCAATGCTGGTGTTTCAACAAGAAGTCATTGTCTAACTTCTGCTTCTATGCTCTCTTCATCAGTCAGCTAGAGCCAAAGAACTACCATGTTGCTTTGAGAGACAATGGATGGGTTGAAGCTATACAGCTTGAGCTACTTCAATTCAAGAAACAGCAAGTGTGGGAACTAGTTCCTCTTCCCCCAGGTAAGTGTGCAATAGGCACTAAAGGGTGTTTAGGAATAAAATTGATGAAAATGGGCTTATTGTTAAGAACAAAGCTAGACTGGTTGTACAGGGGTTTTCACAAGAAGAAGGTATTGACTATGATGAAACCTTTGCCCCTGTAGCCAGACTAGAGGCAATCAGATTGTTTTTAGCCTATGCTGCATTCCACAATCTTAAAGTTTTTCAAATGGATGTCAAAAGTGCCTTTTTATATGGTAAAATAAAGGAAGAAGTTTATGTGTGTCAACCACCAGGCTTTGAGGATAATAAACATCCTGAATGGGTGTATAAACTTGATAAGGCTCTTTATGGGTTGAAACAAGATCCTAGAGCCTGTTATGAGACACTTTTCTACTTTTCTTCTTAAAAATAATTTCACCAGAGGCTCCATTGATAAAACTTTGTTTATAAGAAGGTGGATCAGCATAAGCTACTTGTTCAGATTTGTGTTGATGATATCATTTTTGCTTCCTCTGATCCCCAGTTGTGTGATGATTTTACAACATTAATGAAAAAGAGATTTGAAATGAGTGCAATGGGAGAATTACAGTTCTTTCTCTCTAGCTTGCAAATTAAACAAAAGGCTGATGGAACCTTTATTCATCAGTCAAAATATACAAAAGTTCTTTTGAATAAGTTTGATTTACAAAACTGTAAGCCCTGTTCTACTCCCATGTGCAACACCACACAACTGGATGCTGATCAGAAAAGTAAAGCTGTTGATGAAACACTTTACAGATGTATGATTGGGTCCTTGATGTATTTAACAGCTTCTAGACCAGATATTATGTTTGCTACATGTGTTTGTGCAAGATTTCAGGCTGCTCCTAAAGAGTCTCATTTGATTGCAGTCAAGAGAATCTTTAGATATTTGCAAGGTAACAATCTCTGGGTTTATGGTATTCCACAGGACACTCTTGCAAATTAGTTGCTTTTTCAGATAGTGACTATGCAGGGTGCAAGTTAACTAGAAAGTCAACTTCTGGTGGTTGTCAATTCCTAGGAAACTGTTTGATTTCTTGGCAGAGTAAAACAAACATCTGTTGCTACATCAACTGCTGAGCCGAGTACATTGCTGCTGCAAGTTGTACTTCTCAGGTACTCTGGCTTCAGAACCAACTTCTGGATTATGGCATTACAGAGACTAAGACTCCATTATAATGGATAGTGCTTCAGCTTTGTGTATTGTCAAAAATCCAGTCCAGCACTCTAGGACCAAACATATAGAGATCAGACATCACTTTGTTCGGGATTGTTTTGAAAAAGGTCTGATTGATCCTAAGTTTGTGCCTAGTGCTGATGAGCTTGCAGATATTTTTACTAAGCCTTTGGATAGTTCTACTTTCCAAAACCTTGTGTTAAGGCTTGGTATGCTGCAGCTAGAATAAGTGACAACTACTGATGATTTCAGTAATAATTACTGGTGATCATTGGTAACCATGTCACATATAAGTACTCATGAGTTCTTTCACCTTCAGTAGTTTTTATAATTACTGACGGTTAAATGCCTCACAAGTACAGAAGTACTTATCTGTTCCAAACTACTGATGTAGTTACAACTACTGATGTAGTTACAACTACTGAAATCAGTACAAATAGATAAGTACTGATGTCCTATGAAACACCTGAAAAGCAGATGCAAAGTCTGATGAGTAAGTGTTGAGGACAGTATGAAACAGCTGAAAGGCTATGAATTGACGAAAACTACTGAAGAGAACTTTCTCTTCAGTTGTTTCTACAACTACTACTGTTTCATTCTAAACAACTGAAGCAAAACCATGTCTTCAGTAGTTTTATAACTACTGATGACTAATACCAAGTCTTCAGCTGTTTACAACAACTGCTGACAAAACCACTGTCTTCAGTAGTTTTCACAACTACTGATGACAAACCCAAGTCCTCAGTTGTTTCATCATCTGAAGTCAAAACCATGGATTTCAGTAGTTTTCTAACTGCTGCTGCCTAAAACCACGACTTCAACTGTTTCAACGTCTGAAAGGATAACCATGTCAACAGTCGTTTAAAACTACTGATGACTAACACCAAATCCCTCAGTCGTTTTCTAACCCGTACCCTATATATCCTGACCTAATCCTTTAGAGCTTCATCTTCTTCAAACCTAACGTTCATCTCTCCAAAATTCTCTCTCCTAAATGGCATCCATGCAACTCAAACCGCGACACAACTGTGTAGCTTACCTCACCAAATCGCCATTCTGGGCTAAGTTCGATAATGCTATTGATCTTATGGTCCAGTCACCCTACAAAACGGCCTTTCTTCTCAATCCAATCCTTTGCCGAATCCCTTAACCAGTTTGGATGAACGTCACCCTCACCACGGGGAGAACAACACAGCGTCTCTCCGGTCGGTCATCAACAACCATGAAGTGGTCATCACTCCCGATATACTTCGTCAAACTCTACACCTGGATGATGCCACTTCTCATGCTGGATATCCAAAGGGCACAACCGATTTATCCTTTGCCCACCATGGATATCAGGGAAACCTTAGTGCCTCCACCATACTGAAGAAACATTTCCATGATGCTGAACGTCTAATATTTCACATGGTAAATGTCTGTTTGGCTCCTAAGACTTCGTCTTGGGATCAAATGTCTACAAAGTGGCAGCAGGTAATGTACTCCATTCTTGAGCACAGCCTTTAAATTTTTCAGAAATACTATTTTCAGAGCTCAAGGATATGGCACAAAAACAAACTGCTAACCGTTGGATATTATATCCGCGGTTCATAATGGCCATAATTACAAACCAGCTTCAAGCTGAGGGACTTGTTGGCCTGGGAGTCAATGCTATGGCTGTTTCGCCTGAAGTATACTCTCGGCACAACTCTGACCAATCACTCAAACTGGCTGCCAAGCTGCGCAAACCCACGCAGCTGGAACCCCAGCCACCACCTCCAAATCAAAAGTCCCCACCAAACCCACTAAAAAGAAAACCAAAAAGGCTACTCAGGGAATGAGTCCCCTGAGGATGCCCCTGCAACACAAACGCAGGCTATATCCACTGGTTATAACCCCCTAGTGGATATAAGGACTCTTCCAGCCCTAGACGCTCAGGATTCCTCTCAAAAGGAGCCTGCAGCAACCACACAAGGGGTACCCACACATTTGGGATCTTCCTCACTTGAGGAGATTGCCATTGAAGAGCACCTTCCTCCCCAGGTGCAGACTGCTTTTACCCCATCTCCCCATGCAACCGCCCCCAAAGTCCTACATTGCTTGTTGCACAAGTGCTAACTCAGTTGCACTCCTCACCCCCTCCCCAGATACCAATTACTACTGGGAACACTTCTACCATTGCGGGGGAGGACCAAAGTGCAGCTGAGAACCCACAGCATAGGGGTTACAATGTTCCTTCTCCCAGTGTAGCAATGGAGATTGGAACTTCTGGTGAGGCTGCCACTTCTCCTGCGTCAGCATATGATCAGCTTGTAGTTGGTACCATTAGTAAGACCTTACCAGAGGCAACTGCTGATGACGGACACAGTCCTGAGGCAGGAAGTCCCCAGTTCCAAGACAAAGGGGCACATGCTACAACTGAGCTACACTCAGTGCATGTTCATCCTGATCCTATCAGGAGGTCAGGTGATTCGGTATCTACTGATGATGACCTGGGCTTCTTTTACGATGTAATCGCCCAAAACACCATCCTCGAAGAGGAGGTGAGCAGACTCAAAGAGCTGCTTGCCAAAACTTCTAAGGAACAAAGACCATCTGCCTCTACCACCTCCCAGATGGCACCTTCATCTGAAGGTTTCCCAAACACTGAGCCACTCCCAACAACTAAGCCACCTGCCTCTGCTTCTGGCACTATTTCTTAGGAACAGAACCCTCCTGAGCAAATAGTTGCTGTCCTTCAAAATTCCTCCCCTCTCATCCATCACACCATAATCACTGAAATCATGATTAAACCCATTGATGAGAGGCTCTCCCAAGTAATACACCCTTTGATAGAGGAGGTTGTGGGCAAACACCTTTCTGGCAATCAACCCCTTGCAACCAATGCAACCAAAAAGGGGGAGATTAAGTCAGTGAAAGGAAAGAAAGAGGAGTATAGAGGAAAAAGAAACAGAAGGGGAGTTGTGGAAAAGGAGTTGGAGGTAAATGTGGAGACTGATAAAGAGAAGGAAAAGAGAAAGCCTTGGAGCTATTGATAAAAGAGGCTGATGCTGAACACAGCAGATCAATGGACAACATCATTGATCAGCTGTTTAGGCAAGGCCATGACACTGATAAACTTGACTCTGAGATTCGACGATTAGAGATTGAAGAAATCCAGAATAGATGGGCGATTATGAAGTGTTAGAAAGAGAAAGGCTTGAGATCATGATTAGATTTATTGCAAAATATCTAGGAAGATCAATGATCGAAATCAAAGCTTGGTCCAGGGACAGTATCTTGGCAATCACCACCAAGATCTGTTCATCTGAAGCATATACTAAGGACTTGTTATTGAAGCTTTGAATGAAGCAGGAGCAGGGAGCAGACTGAGCTAGCCAAATACTCAAAAGCAACCTCACCCATCCAAAATGCTAACTCAGCCTGTCAACATTCCCTCTCCAAAAAAACCACAATCACAACCCATAAAACCAACTCCCTTACCATCTAAACCAACAGCCGATGATGCACCTAAGAAGAAGAGAGAGGGTGTTGAGCTAGAAGAAGAAGAAGAGGATGATGTCGAAGAAGATAGGCTGCCTCTGTCTGCAGTTCTAACATTGGCGAAAGCCAAACCCATGCCCATCACTCCCACCTCACAGATGGAAGCTGTGAGAGTAATGATTGAAGAAGAACAGCAGCAAAAGCTTCATGATGATGAAATGTTGAAAAGCATTGACAAAACTTATGCTGCTTCGTCATCAATTATTAGTATGAAGAAAGAAGCTCTGAGGTTGTACACTCTTGCCAACACATTTCAATATCAGAAGGAAAAGGTGAGAGTATGGCCTGATCCTAGGGTGGCTCACAGGATTGTATAGAAAGACATTCCTTCGAGATACAAGGGCCAAGTCAAAAGGATCGTAGATGAAGAGATCATAGTGGTTCTTGTAGTATCAACCTGGGAGATTGTTGAAGACTTCAAGAAGGCCAATGAGACTAAACAACCACCCAAAAGATGTTAGAGAATAGAATTATTAAAAAGGGGTTAGTCTACAAGAGGCTTGAGAACTTCAAACAAAATGAGCTCAGTCTGTTACTTGAAGGGACGCATCCTGATGAGTTTGCATACAGACAGATTACAACAGTTGAGCTCAAAAATGGTAAACAGGCCAAGTACATCTCAGAGCTGTATGGGCGAGAAGGATGTTTGATGGTGAAGCCGAGAACCTGACCATGGAAGAACAAATCATGTTTCTCAGAGCATACACCAGAGAATCCTACAGGCTTATACACGGGAAGTAGATCTTATGAATGGGATAACAACTCTGTGTCCAGTTCCCCAAAACAGAGTTCCCATTCATATCTTGCCAAACAATATCTGAGATTTCTTCCCAGGCCGGAGCTTATATGGGTCATCTTCTCTACTGATCAAGAAGGAAAAAGACCAACCTTTTTGCCAACAAGAAGTGGGAAAATAAATAAATTAGAGGTTTTGGCTGCATTGGTTCAGGGGGAGTTTATTGGACCAAAAGAACCAATGAGCCAAGATCAGAAAACCTATAGGTCCCACATGATATCACAACAACTGCTGAAGACTTCATCAGCAGTTCGACAAGTACTGAAAACTTCATCAGCTGAAGATCAAGTGCTGAAGACTTCAACAGCTAAAGACTAAAGTGCTGAAGCTGAACAACTGAAGAACACAAGTGCTGAAGCTGAACAGCTGAAGAACACAAGTGCTGAAGCTGAATCGCTGAAGAACACAAGTGCTGAAGCAGAAGTCCAAAGTACTGAAGTACAACAGCTGAAGAGTCTACAAGTACTGAAGATCCACAACTGGTGTACAAAGTCTGAAGACAAAGACTGAAGACATCAGCTGATGATATCTACTGAAGTCATCAGCTGATGAAACATCTGAAGTTCAAGTCTTAAGACCAAGTACTGAAGCTTCAGTAGTTTGTCACAACAGCTGAAGAGTACTTCTTCAGTAGTTGTGATATCATTAGTTTTATGTTTTTACTTTCAGTAGTTTTGTAAAACGACTGAAGAGCTTGTTCTTCAGTCGTTGTAGTTTCAGTAGTTTTATGTTTTTCAGTAGTTATAATAACTGATAACGCTTAGTATTTTTGTAAGGAGATGTCAGCTGTTTTGACATCTTCAGTAGTTATGTTTCAGTTGGAATAATTCTGTTAGATGTCACTATCAAGTGACATCAGCAGACGTCACATCCCTTATATAAGACGTGTCGACCTATTTGTAATTGTGACATTCCATTACCACGAAAGCAAATATTGAATGAAATATATTTGCAGAATTCTCTCTATCTATAACCGTCTTTGTTCTTCATTGAGTATCGTTTCGTTCTTGTGAATTGGCTAATTCATTGTTCGATTCCGCTTCTATACTCTCTAATCAATCAAACATAGGTCCTGATCCTAACATTTACAAGGTAAAATGATTAAGGCACCCTTTAGTGGGACTAACGAAAGGGCAAAAGATTTGTTAGGAATCATACATTCGGATGTATGTGGTCCTTTTAAGCCAATGACTAGGAATGGTGAAAGATACTTCATTACCTTTACTGACGATTATAGTCGTTTGGGTATGTTTACTTGTTAAGACACAAAGATGAAGGTTTTGAAATGTTCAAGATCTTTCAAAATGAAGTACAAAATCAACTCAACAAGTCGATTAAAGTTCTCCGCACCGATAGAGGAGGTGAATTCCTAAGTGATGTTTTTCAAGATCATCTTAGGAGTTGTGGGATTGTCTCACAACTCACTCCACCTAGAACACCACAACATAATGGTGTGTCTGAGAGGAGGAATCGAACCTTATTGGATATGGTCCGATCTATGATGGCTAGAAGCACATTACCTCTATCATTTTGGGGTTTCGCTTTGCTCTCAGCGGCCCGTATTCTAAATATGGCCCCGACCAAAAAGGTGGAAAGGACACTTTTGAGATATGGCATGGAAGAGTTCCATCCCTATCATACTTAAGGGTCTGGGGTTGTGAGGCTTATGTTAAGACTCCCCACCCCAAACAAATTGGAAGTCCGATCCCCGAAGTGTATCTTTGTTGGATATCCTAGAGATTCTATGGGATATTATTTCTATGATCCACTGGAACAAATGGTGTTTGTTGCCAGAAAGGGTGAGTTCTTACAAGCAAAGTTCCTTATGGAAGGAACTAGCAGTAGAACAGTGGATCTTGAGAAGGATCAAGAACCACAACCCGATGCATATTTGGTTGAAACTAGCACTCAACATGAGGATGTTGAAGATGATCAAGTGGTTGATCAATACACACAAAACGTTCGCAGAAGTGGTAGAACTAGTAATCCACCTGAAAGATACGTATTTTTCATGGATGGATGCTATGTGGTAGATTCAGATGAACCAACCACATACCATGATGCAATGTCCAATTCGGATTGTGACAAATGGCTTGAGGCCATGAGCGTTGAGATGCAATCCATG
This sequence comes from Flaveria trinervia, assembly GCA_025506515.1. Taxonomy (NCBI): domain Eukaryota; kingdom Viridiplantae; phylum Streptophyta; class Magnoliopsida; order Asterales; family Asteraceae; genus Flaveria; species Flaveria trinervia. Next base: position 25,325,482 of record CM046449.1, on the reverse strand, counting down.
CATGACAATCATGTATGGGACTTGGTTGTACCACCTCTTAACTCCAAAGTAGTTGGAAGTAAGTGGGTTTTCAAGAAGAAAACCGATATGCATGGAAACTTGGATACTTATAAGGCTAGACTTGTAGCAAAAGGTTTCACTCAAACTTAAATGGTTGATTATGATGAAACCTTCTCACTGTTGTGATGCTAAAGTCTATAAGGATATTGTTTGCCATAGCTGCTCATTATGATTATGAGATTTGGCAAATGGATGTCAAAACCGCTTTCCTAAATGGATATCTTGAGGAAGATGTCTATATGGTTTAGCCTGAAGGTTTTGTCGATCCAAAACATCCTAATAAAGTATGCAAGTTAAAGAAATCCATCTATGGATTGAAACAAGCATCGAGAAGTTGGAATCACCGTTTTGATGAAGAAATAACCAATTTGGGTTCATCAAAAACGTTGATGAAGCATGTCTATATAAGAAAGCTAGTGGGAGCATCATCATTTTCCTAGTATTATATGTTGATGACATCCTACTATTTGGAAATGACATTCCAACCATGGAGGGTGTAAAAGCCTGGCTTGGAAGCGGTTTCTCCATTAAGGATCTTGGTGAAGCCGCCTATATTCTGGGAATAAAGATCTATAGGGATAGATCAAGGCGGTTGGTTGGTTTAAATCAAAGTGCATACATTGATAAAATCTTGAAAAGGTTCAAGATGGAGGACTCTAAAAAGGTACGGTACCTATTCAAAGAGTAACGATATTGAGTACGACTCAATGTCCTAGCTCAAAGGATGAGCAAGATAAAATGAAGGCAATCCCATACGCATTGCTATTGGATCCATCATGTATGCAATGATATGCACTCGACCGGACGTGTCATGCACCTTAAGCATGACAAGCCGATACCGGCAAAATCCTGGAAACAGTCATTGGATTGCTGTTAAGAACATACTTAAGTACCTAAGGAGGACAAAAGATATGTTCCTAATCTATGGATCTGGTGATGAGGAACTCGTTGTAAAAGGTTACACGGATGCGAGTTTCCAAACCGATCGTGATGATTCACTGTCACAATCAGGATATATTTTCATTCTGAATGGAGGAGCGGTCTCTTGGAAGAGCTCCAAACAGGATGTTGTGGCTTTATCAACTACAGAATCTAAATACGTCGCTGCCTCACTGGCAGCTCAAGAAGCTGCATGGTTGAAGAAATTCATTTCCGATCTAGGGGTCGTCCTTTCCATTCAGGACCCCCTAGAGATCTTTTTTGATAACGAGGGTGCGATTACCCAAATCAAGGAACCTTGTGCTCATCAAAAGACTAGGTTCATTGAGCGGAGATTCAACTACATACGAGATGGAGTTGAAGAGGGAAAGATATGTATTCGCAAAGTTCACACGGATCAAAACATTGCGGATCCTCTCACGAAGCTCCTTGAAAAGGCAAAGCATGAAGGTCATACTTGTGCCATGGAACTTTGATATTCTAGTGATTGGATTTGATCTGTAATTTTGTATTTGGATATGTGGAACTTTTTATTATTTGAATAAAATTATTTGGTTATAATGTTTCAATAATATTCCAATTTAGCATGTTTAATCCATGAGTAAATTGTTTACTCTAAATGTCCGTAGCCGTTCAGACTTGTGGGAACAAGTATGAGGGTAAGATTATTATGAATTTGGATTGGTAGATATTCATATGGATGAATATAGAGCAAAAGGTTGCTGCCAAGGTTCATAGATATTTATGGGATGCAAATATTGGACTGACCTGCATCTCAAATATTACTACATGGAATCTTCCTGATTGATCATAAGTAATTTTAAGTAAACGTGAACATCATTTTGTATCCTCTGACCTGAGATACATATTGGGTCTTGATATTTACCAAATATTATACTTTGACTCAGTTCTTCACTGTTCTGAAATATGGCAGTACATAAGTCTGGTTTCAGGTATGATATAAGGTAATTGTGAGAGACGTATGTAGTCAAGAAGGGATTTTTCCCTCTTATTCATTAAGAGTAAGATGTCTAAGGCCTGATAAAGTTAAATCAATGGAGAATGATCACTCTGTGTCTCTAGGATCTAACATGACATCTGCGACAAAGGGATAGATGATTGATTCACCTAAAACATTTCAAGTATGGTACTTGAAGAAGATGATGTTATTGAATGGCACTTAGTCATACGTATTAAGGGTAGTAAACCGTTGTTAGGCGGTATTTACTGCTTGCATCAATCTTCTATAAATCTTGTGCAAGTGGGAGATTGTTGGACCTCATATGCCCAAGACACATACAAGATTGACGTGGTTAGTACGTTATAATCCAAGTCGGGTCATACCCAATAACAAGCCAAACATACACCAATAAATATTTGTTTGTTGATAAGATCATACAAATAAATATTGGCACCAATTTAGAAAACGGGTTTTCTAAATTATTGCTTTTGTGATAGAACAACATTATATGGATAATTTGTTCGTGAGATATTTAATTGTTTCATTATTTAAGTTTGTTAAATAATGACAAATAAAATTGTGTTAATGTTATAAAATTAAATAGGTTTTAATTTTAAAAATTTAAGGGATTGAAAGCGTTAATTTTATAAAACTTGAAATGGGTGGGAAAACCATTTGAAATGGGCAATTTCGGCCGCCCTTGGCCTTGAAACACCATCTTTTGTCTTGGTTCTTGAGTGCCATTACTCACTTGAACACTCTTCAACAATCTCACCTTCTCTAACACACACTTAAGCAACAAAAGTTCTCTACAAGGCTAGACGATTTTCGGATTTTTCCAGCTCAAAAAGAGGCTGAAAATTTCTTGTTTTGAAGGTTCCTTGGTGTAGAACTTTGGTGTCAAGCTTCCTAACAAGCTAGGTGTTTGAAGACCTTGTGGGTATTACAAGCTTGAGGTCCTCCACCTTGAAGGATTGCCGCTCAAAAACCATCATCATCTTCAAAGATTTCGACCCTTTTAAGCTGTTGAAAGGTAGTTTATGGCAGCCTCTATATGGCTGTCCACAATGCTCGCTTTATGCTTTCATAGCTTGCTTATTCACATAATATGATCCTTTGGAATATGGGTATGTTTTATACATATATTTGTCACCTAAAGAACTTGATTTTTCAGTTTTATAATCATGTTTCAAAATATATATCCGCTGCGTTTTTCAGAAAGTTTAAGAAGTTAAACTTTGATTTTTTATCTTCTAACAAACCCTCATCTTGCCTTCTGTTTAGAATTCTCTCCATTCTTTCAATCTTTTGCATCAATTCAGTGATCAATTCATCCTTCTCGTCTGGTCTATTAACATTTGAATCAGCAAAACTTTCTGAGGGAGCAGGCTCAGAAGTTGCTATTTTTGCAGGTATGTGACTGTGATGATCCTCCTCATCAGAAGATGATTTGGAGGCTTTAGAAGCACTGGTTGATCGTCCTATATCAGCAGGGTAATCTTGTGATGGCACAGGTTGAAAAGGGGATATAGGTGATTGTAGTGGTGGTGATATTGGAGAGTGATGATGAGGTGATATAGGTGTAGGTAGAGTGGTTGTTTGTGGTGTTGGTTGTGGAGTTGAAAGTGATGGTGTTTGTGGTGATGGTATTGGTGATAGTATTGGTGAAGGTTGTGGAGATGGTTGTGGTGTTGGTTGTGGTATTGGAGATGGTTGTGGTGTAGTTTGTGGTATTGGAGATAGTTGTGGTGAAGGTTGTGGAGTTGGTTGAGCTATTGGTTGTGGAGGTGGTTGAGCTTGTCCTACTTGATGTAATTGTTGAAGCATCCAAGGGAGAAGGGGTGAGTGGGCACCAATGTAAAAGTTCCTTGGGTCCTTATTCTTGATGTACTTATAGGATCTTGCATCGTAGTGAGGGATGTTAAGCATAGGTCCTTCATTAACAATGTCATCAAATGATTCATTGATTAGACATTGAATGAATCTGGGATACATCAGAAGCTTGTATCTCAACCCTTCTTGAATGTTGGAGATTAGGCCATTGAACACATATGCAGACATATTAAACCGTCTGTTGGTGCAGAGAGCACATATTGCAGAAGATGTGAGGACTGGAATGTCATTCCATCCTATTTTTCTTTTTGACAGACAATGTTGGAACATATGAATTAGGAACCTCCAAGGCAGATCCAATAATCCTTTGACTATCTGTTTTGCTTCATAACTCCCTTCATAACCAATTTTAGAGAAAAATGTGGTTATTTCTTCATCATCTAATTCAAGAGGATCATTGGCATTATCACCGAGTTATAGACATCTTCTAAGAGACTCTTCTATGATCCTCAGAGTAAGCTCATTATTGATTCTCCCAGTTAGAGTTCTTACTCCAACATCTTCAACTACCTCAGCTGATTCCCAGAAGGACCTGATGGGATTCTTGTAGATTGTTGGTCTCACTGTCATGGCATATGCTACCCTTGTGGTAGATAAGAATCTTATCATATCTCTAAGACCTTCGGCTTCAGGCACATCAGGGTTTAAATAACCGCTGACATTATGGAGCTTGCTCCATGTAAGATTTTCCATGTAATCTACACAAGAGACATGTGTGTTAGTTATCAGTTTTAACTTTAAATTGACAAGGAGGAGTCTTGTTGAATTTCTATAATGGCACATGGTGAATTTGTCTTTTAACAATCACAATTTAAATGTTTAAACCATTCAATAGATAATGTGACTTTGATTTGTTACACATTTTCCTTTTCATTTTGCTCTGTTTTGTGCAGTAAACATGATTATCAAGGTTTTCAAATCAGTTGAATTCCTATCAATTTATATGTTATTGAAGTCAAAAATGTGTATTACATCATATTAATAAGTTCGATTTTGGCGTTCTTCATTATTATCTGGTTCATTGTTTGATTTAGGTTAACAGTCTGAAACTCAGGTCTTGGTTTCAAATTTTATTGAAATTATACCTTATCTTCGAAATAACTGTAGGTCTGAATCGATGACAAGAAGTTTTGAGAAGAAACACAACAAAATCTTTGAATGTTTATGATGATGATGATGATTAAAGGTGGTGTACTGTAGGTTACGCTCGTCTCACTATAAAGTCTCTCAAATTTGAAAAGTATTAAATGACCCGTTTGAATTCCTTTAATAGTAAATAGTACAATTTGAAAAATTTTATAACTTTACAAGCAGATACAATCACCACTGTAGCAAATGCTGAAGGTTAATTTGTTTGACTTATGGTCATCCGCATTTGTTGACTGTAGCAAATGCGGAAGACAAACTTTTGACATTGACAGTCCGTATTTGGCTACTTTTGATCATCTGCATTTGTTGACTGTAGCAAATGCGGAAGGTTAATTTTTTACTGACTGTCTGCATTCCATTACTGTTGCAAATGCAGAAATTTTGTATTCCATCCGCATTTGTGTACTGTTGCAAATGCGGAAATTTTGTATTCTATCCGATTTGTGTACTGTTGCAAATGCGGAAATTTTTTATTCTATCCGTAATTATGTACTGTTGCAAATGCAGAAGTTATACTTGAAATTTTGGTTGTCCGCATTTGTGTTGTAAATGCAGAAGAATAACAAATGCGGTTGAGTTTCTTGTTTTATCCTATCCGTATTTGTACACAGTAGCAAATGCGATAGAGCAAAGTCAATCAGCATTTGTGCAACTATATCAAATGCTGTTGACAAGTCAACACAACACTGTAGCAAATGTGATAGGGACCTATTCATAAGCATTTGTTAACTCTGTCAAATACGGTAGAGTAAATTTTACATTCACTTTACACACTAATGTGGTAGAGTAAAATCATGTCCGCATTAGTTGCACTAGAAGAAATATTGTTACCTGCATTAGTTACGTGCATGGGTTACCTTCACCCGCATTAACTAATGCACTTACCTGCATTAGCTTTTGAACTTAATCAAAAGTTAATGTGATTGAATTGATTATTCATCTTATGAAGAGGTGTCCTTGATTGATTTTTCTTATGAAGTTGGATGTTGAAGTTGTCAATTCTTGCTTGGATTGACTTGTATGTCAAAATGAATACAAGTTTCCCAATTTTGACAGATCTTGGGCTTATCATGCTTCTAAGAATCTGCATAAGCTGAGATACAATGGTGTAACTTATTGCAACAACACCAACTAAAATTCTTTTTCTTTTGTTTTTCAAAATTAAGTTAATAAACAAAATTTTGAACTTACTAAAAAAATTTTAAATTACTCCCCCTAAAGTTTATGTCCACATTTAGATAGAAATTTTAAAGATTTAAAACTTTTTGAATGTTATTTTGATTAATATTAATAATGAAGAGAAAGATCTCTTTGTTGGGATCATATCAGTCTTACATTACACTTGTGCATCCTTTATGATTAAATGGACATGATCATGAACTTGAATATTGAAGGTATGTTTGTCCTTTTAAACCCATACCTGGTTGATATTTTGATGCAAATGACTTTTATCATGTTTTGGTTGATTTATATTCAATGTGTACCTCACACACATAAGCATGAAATGATCAACCCTCCTTATACAATGCATGGTAGAACTTTTTTACAACTTTTTTTACCAGGTTACTTAAGTCATGAAATCTCATTTTCACTGATCCTCATTGGGATTCTTTTAATTGATCCTTTTTCATGTTGATCCACATTGGGATTTTTTTCACTTCACTTTGGAAGGTGATCCATGATAGGATTCTTTTGTTCATTCACCTGGAATGTATTACTTTGTTGATTCATCCAATTTTGGATGTGTTCCACATTGGGAATCTTTTGGATCATGACATCTACACTATATGCAAGTTTCATCAGGTCTTTGCTCAGCAAAACAAAGATGAAACATGATATGGTGAAAGAGATTCATAAAGTATCATTACCTGGTGTGTTTAGGCTACTACTCCCACATGCATTTAGATAAGCCAATACATACCTGTACTTTGTGATGAGTGTTTCACAATTGAATATGTCTTAATTCATCACTGCATGTATCTTTTCTTCCCAGTTGAGCCTACCAACATATCTGGTAAGTCATTTCAGTCTTTTACATTTTGAAATTAAGCACAGTAAATGATATAATGATTGTAATTATATCATTTCCCATTGAATTCTTTTCTTCATAAAACTTGATTTCTTTTTGTGGTTTTTTTGATGTTTTAAATTGTTTTTGATGTTTTTCATAGTTTTTACTGAAGGTTAATCATGCCAATTGACTGAACCAGAAATTCAAACCTACTAGGTTCAAATGCCTTGGTAAACAAATCAGCTAATTGATTTTCAGTTGGTACTTGAATTAATTTGATTAAACCCTTTTCAGCACAGTCTCTCAAAAAATGATATCTAATCTCAATATGTTTTGTTTTTGAGTGCTGAACTGGATTATTAGTTATAAAGACAGCAGCTGTGTTGTCAATAGAAATTGGTGTATGTAAGAAGTTAAAACCATAATCAAGCATTTGGTTTTGAATCCAGAGAACTTGAGAGCAACATGCTGATGCAGCAATATACTCAGCTTCTGCTGTGGACACAGACACATTTTTTTGCTTTTTGCATTGCCAGGATACCAGTCTGGGACCAAGAAATTGACAACCGCCAGAAGTGGATTTTCTGTTGAAGTTGCATCCTCCATAATCACTGTCTGTGTAGTCATATAGATTAAATTCTCCTTCCTTTGGATACCATAATCCAAGAACTGGCTTGCCCTTTAGATATCTGAATATCCTCTTCACTGTGTTCACATGTGATTTTTTTGGATCAGCTTGATATCTGGCACACACACAAACACCAAACATAATGTCAGGCCTACTGGCTGTTAGATACATAAGTGAACCTATCATTGATTGATAGTGAGTCTGGTTCACTGATTTTCCTTCAGGGTCAGGTCCAATCTTCACTTTAGTATCCACAGGAGTTCTGATAGACTGACAGTCAGCAAAATGGAATTTCTTCAACATGGTTTCTATATATTTTGATTGGTTGATGAAGATTCCATCTGTTGTTTGTTGGACTTGCACCCCTAGAAAGAAGGTGAGTTCCCCCATAACACTCATTTGGAACTTTGAGTGCATAAGCTCTTCAAATTCTTTGCAGAGTTGCTTGTTTGTCGAGCCAAATATAATGTCATCCACGTAGATCTGGACTAACAACATGTCTTTCCCTCTTATTCTTCTAAGAGAGTCTGATCAATCTTTCCTCTTTCATACCCATGTTCAAGAAGAAAGGATGATAGAGTCTCATACCACTTTCTTGCTGCTTGATGAAGACCATACAGAGCTTTGTCAAGCCTATAAACTTTGTGAGGGAAATCTGGATCTTCAAAGCCAGGTGGTTGCATCATCCCAATAGCTGATGCAAGATATTTAAATCTCTATTAATCAAAAGCCTTTGTAAATAGATCAGCATATTTCTCATCTGTGTGAACTTTGACTAGTTTAATTAATCCCTTTTCATAATTATCTCTTATTAAATGATACCTGATGTTGATGTGTTTGGTCATTGAGTGCTGCACAAGATTTTCTGTGATTGAGATAGCGCTATTGTTGTCTATGTGAATGGGAGTCTCCTTGAAGTTGAACCCATAGTCTAGCATTTGATTTTGAATCCAAAGCACTTGAGCACAGCAGCTTGCAGCAACAATGTATTCAGCTTCAGCAGTTGATGCAAAGACAATGGATTGTTTCTTGCATTGCCATGAGACAACCCTTCCACCCAGAATTTGACATCCCCCAGATGAAGACTTTACAGCCATGTTGCAACCACCATAATCACTATCTGTGTATGCATACAGATTGAAGTTAGGATTCTTGGGATACCATAGACCAAGTGTTGAAGCACCCTTAAGGTATCTTAGAATCCTTTTGACAGTGACAAGATGAGACATCTTAGGGTTGGGTTGATATCTTGCACAGATGCAAGTGGCAAACATAATATCAGGCATGCTAGTAGTAAGATACATAAGAGACCCAATCATAGCCATGTATAAGTGTTCATCTACACCCCCCTCAAGATCAGGTCCAGGGAGTGGATTCTAGCTATGGGTGTCTTAGCAATCTTACAATCAGTCATGTTGAATCTCTTGAGTATGTCCTGAACATACTTTGACTGACTAATGAAGATGCCATCTTTAACTTGCTTCACTTGAATTTCGAGAAAGAAATTGAGTTCCCCCATTCATTTCAAATCTGTCCTTTATCAGCTTCTCAAAGTCTTTGCAGAGCTTTGGATTAGTTGAACCAAAGATGATGTCATCCACATATACTTGAACTAGCAATATGTCATTTCCCTGTCCTTTGATGAAGAGAGTTCTATCTATAGTACCTCTCCTATATCCATGTTTGCAAAGATACTCAGATAGTGTCTCATACCACTTCTTGGGTGCCTGATGCAGCCCATAAAGAGCTTTGTTAAGCTTGTAGACATAATCAGGATGATCAGGATCTACAAAACCAGGTGGCTGTTTGACATATACCTCCTTATTAATCACTCCATAAAGAAAAGCACACTTCACTTCAAGTTGAAAGACCTTGAAGTTCTTGGATGCAGCAAATGCCAGGAATATCCTAACAGCTTCCAGTCTTGCTATAGGAGCAAAGACATCTGTATAGTCAACTCCCTCTTCTTGTGTATATCCTTGAACAACTAGTCTAGCTTTATTCTTGATGATAATGCCTCTATCATCCTTCTTGTTCCTAAACTTTCCATCTTTTGAATTGAAGCAGCTCCTCTTGCATTGCTTCAACCCAACTTCCATCCTTCAGAGCCTCATCAACTTTCTTTGGATCTATCTGGGATAAGAAACAAGAGTGAAGACAAACATTTGCTTCATGGGTTTGTCCTCTTGTTTTTACTCCTGTGACAACATCTCCAATGATGTTTGTGGTGGGGTGGGACTTGTGGATCCTTAGCTGAGGGATCACAACAAGTTGTTGAGAAAGATCTAAATTCAAGAAATTTAGATCTGGCATAGAAGTTTCACCTACCACATCGACACACTTATCAAGAGAGACTTAATCCAAGGAGTGTGTGACATAATTGATGTTGTCATCTATGGAGTGGTTATCAACATCAAGAAAGTCTTGATCACTTTCACCACTACCATCATTGTCTTCTGCAATTAAAGCATCTTTATCTAGTTATGGAGCCTCTGAGCTGGAATTTGAAGGCATACAAGATGTATCAGCTGAGTTTGTCATTGTAGTGTTGATAGAAACCTCATTTGCGGAAGTAGTTCCAACTGGAGCTAAAGATGTATTACTTGAAGGTCTTCTCAGCTCAAATCTTGGATCAGGATCACCTATATTTAATTTTCTGCAGATCCTGAAACAGTCTCATAAGATTTGTTAAAACAGTTGGTAACTAAATCAAGATGAAAGAGCCATTCAGGACTAGAATCGGCTACACAAGGTGTGTGTTCATTGAAAGTCACATTGGCTGACTCCTCAATAATTCTAGTTTTGAGATTGTATACTCAGTAAGCCTTAGCTTGGAAGAGTATCCAATGAAGTGTCCATCATCTGATTTCTTAGCAAATTTGGCAATTTGATCCTTGGTATTCAAGATGGTGCAAGGACAACCAAATGACCTGAGAAAACCAATGAAAGGTTTCCTCTTGTGCTAAAGTTCATAAGGAGTCTTGCCATGAGTCTTAACTACTAAAACTCTGTTCTGTACATAGCAGGCAGTGTTGACTGCCTCTGCCCAGAAGGTGATGGGCAGCTTAGAGTCAGACATCATGGTTTTTGTAGCTTCAATCAGTGTCATGTTTCTCCTCTCAGCCACACCATTCTGCTTAGGAGTCATGGAAGCATTGTATTGTCTTGTAATACCTTTTTCATCACAGAATGCATCAAGGATTTGGTTCTTGAATTAAGTTCCCTGCTCACATCTTATGATTTTGACCTTGTGTTTAGATTGATTCTCAATCTTCAAGATGAAACTCTTCAGAATCTCAGGAGTCTCATCCTTAGTTCTAAGGAAGAAGACCCAAGTGAAACTTGTAAATTCATCTGTGATCAGTAAACAGTAAGAGGTCCTTCCTAGACTCATTACACCGGTGGGGCCAAAGAGATCCATATGTAAAAAGTGTAGGGGTGTAGTGATGGAGTTCCTTTCCTTAGGCTTGTGAGATACCTTATGTTGCTTCCCTTTCAGGCATGCAACACAATGGTCATCACTTGTAAACTCTTTCTTTGGCATTCCAGTGACCAAGTCATTCTTAATAAGTTTATTCATGTTTTTAAAGTTTACATGGCACATTCTTTTATGCCATAGGAAAGACTCATCACTATTGGCTTTATACAAAAAGCATGAAACTTCTCTAGAGGGAGATGTTTCTTGCAAATCCATCTTGTACATGTTCCCTTTCCTAGGGGCTCTAAGCAGAATATGCTCATGAGGAATAACCACCCCGGGTTGAGAACAATGCACTCATGCTCAGTAAGAGCATGTTATGACTCTGATCACATAATTAGGATACACTTAGAAGATTGTACCCAAGCTCCTTGACAAAGTTTACATTTTCAATGCTGAGCTTACTATTTATGACCTTGCCCCTTCCTGAAATGTAACCACCTTCATCTCCTCCAAATGCAACTAGCCCTCTATCAATCCTTTCAAAGTTCTAGAGTAGTGACCTATTGCCTATCATGTGCCTAGAACAGCCACTATCAATGATCCAGACTTTTTTGTTTGTCTTCAGTTGTCCCTTCACAAAGAAAATGATTAGTTACATTTGGAAACCCAAGCCTTACTTGTCTTGGGCTCATTAAGAGAAATAGAAGGTAATGCAAAAGTAATAGATCCTATGGTTATGCTAAGAGGATCTTGAGCTGTTGTTGATGGAGAATTTTCAGTCACTTGGTCTTTCTTAGACTTCCACACCACCTTTGGAGTCTTGGACTTGACCTTCAGTACTTTGGAAGCTTTTGATACTTCGGAAGTTTTGATGACTAATCCTTCGGAAGATTCTGTAGACACTGCAGCTGACTTTAGTGCTTCGAAAGTATTCCTTCCTTCCGAGACCAACTTTTCTTCGAAGGCAATTTTCTACTTGCCTTCTTCTTTGATTTGGAGCTTCCAAAGGAAACAGATTTTCCTTCCGAAGCCTGGATCTTCTTAGAAATCTTGGAAGTCTTTGGTTTGATCATGTCAAGAGTACCCTTAGGATTGTAAGGACAATCCTTAGCAAGATGAGCAGTACTTTCACACATAACACACTCTATTTTCTTCTTCCCATGAGCCTTCTGCTAGGAATAAGACTGACTTTGGTCACATCCCTTCTCCACCCTCATCTTTGCAGATGCTGAGATAGTCTTTTTGGGCTGGGGACTGTTCTTAGAGTTTGATGGTCCAGGCTGTGTAGCAGTGGTACACAACAGATCAGTCTTCCTCTAGGTACTGAGATGATTTAAACAACAACCAAAACTCCTAGTAGAAGAGTTTAGGTTGATGTCTTCAGTCTTTACTACTTCAAACCCTGTAGAGATAAACACTTGTTTCTGCTTGGAGTTAAAAGTAGCATTGATCTCTTGAGGCTTCCTTGCTTTCCTTTTGCTCTTTCTGATCAGGTTCTTTCTTATTGACTTGGTCATCACAGTCTTCTTCTTCTCCTCAAAAGAATATTGGCCCTTCTTAGAATCCTCCTCTTCACTCTTGTCAGAGGAATTCTTCACTATCACTTCTTCATCCTCTTCACTCAAAGGATCTATGAGAGGAAGCTCATCTTCACAAGTTCCATACCTAGGAGATCTTACAGACAAGATTGTGTGTGGCGGAGCTATCTCATTTTGATCCTAGTCCCTGCTTGTTTTGATAGCACACTTTGTTGTGCAGGGATGAGGATATCATGTTCTTGAAGGTCTCTTCTTCAAGAACACACTTGTCTGCCCTGGCTTTACTGATCACAAGCTCAGCCTGGCACTCAGTTAACTTGGTTATGAGATCCTTGATTTGAGTCCTAAATTCTGTATGCTCATGTTTTAGAACTAAAATTGTTTTCTCTAAGTTCTCTATCTTCAGTTTATAATCATTTTCAAACTTTCTAAAATAAGCTTTTAAAATATTTAAGGACTCAAGATCAGGTCTCCTCTCCAAGTTATAGGACCTGTATCTATTTACTTTAGCATTGCATTAAGGGGTACAGAGATGTTCCAATACCTTTGCTTCATCATGATCTGCTGTCAATGCTTGGTTTAGAGAAGCATCTTCCACCTGAAAGCTCCAGTCAAAGCTTCATTCTTCAACAGCAACAACAGCCTACTGCTTTGGCTTCTCATTCTGGGGAGCTTTGTCAGTGTAGTTGGGTCTGGAGTGTGTTTGGCCACCATTTGTTCTAGGTGCCTTACACTCCCTGGCAAAGTGGCCCATCAAGTTACAGTTGTAACACTTGACTTTGCCTTTGTCCAGGACAAAATTTCCACTGGTTGCATTACTTGGAAACTTCCTTCCAGTCCGCTTGTAGAACTTCTTGGCTCTATGAGTAAGAAGAGCCATCTGCTAAACTATCTCCATGTACTCCAGATCATCTAGATGGATATAGTCCAGGTCTTCAAGGGTGAACAGAAAGCTGCCACAACTTTCATCAGAAGACACAAATGCTTGAGATGAAGTAGTCTCTTGGAATGGGCTTCCTTGGGTGTAGCTCTCTCTTGGTGTCTCTAGGAAGGTGAGGAAAGGACCCTTAGGTGAGTTGTCAGGGTAGCATATGAGATGATATTGGGGTTCTATGCTATACCTTTCAACCACATATAGGGTTGAACCCTTTGATTGTTGGAGTTGCCATATGAACCTTGCATGTTCATCTCCATCTGGTAGCCACTAAGAATCCCATATAACTCTATCAGAGTAAGAGTTTTGAGATTTTCAGTCATCTTGATCACCACACAGTAGTGTGTCCACTACCTAGGAAGTGAGGACATGAACTTCCTTACAATGTCCCTGTTCTCAAGAGGAATTCCTCCATCCACAAGGGTATCCAGGATCTCAACATACCTGAAGTATTGCTAAGTCATGGTTTCACCTATTTTGAAGGTGAAGTTTTCAAACTGCTGCTTCAGGAGATCCTTCTTATTCTCCTTGACTTCAGAGGAACCATCAGACATCAGTTTCAGTGCATCCCACAGCTGCTTGGCTATTTTGCACTTCTTGAAACCTCTGTATATAGAGTTGGGAAGAGTAGTCTGAAGGGTTGTCATGGCTTTTCTATCAATCTCTACTCTCTTCATGTCTTCATCAGAGTAGTTTGCCACAGCCATAGGGATCATACCAGCACCAGTAGCAGAGGGGGTGCAAGGTATGCAAGGTCCATTCTCAATAGACTCCCACATTCTTTTGACTAGTGACTATGACATGCCATAGCTCACATCCTTATCTATTACAAAAAGGATAAAGTACATGAAGTAGAAAGTTACAGACTCAAGACCTCAATGTACAGTTACCAAAAGCATGGACCTTTTCACCAACTCATGCAAGTTGGTGACTTTACAGAGATGCAACGGAAAGGGGTTCAGCTTTATAGAAAAGTACATCAGATAGAGCATGTTACTAAAAGTCTTTGGAAGAAATCTGTCTTCAGGAGTGGGGTTTCAGAAGACTTTGTCTTTGAAGCTTTGGAAGACTTCATCTTTGGCTTCGGAAGATATTGGTCTTGGCTTCGGAATATTTCACACATAGAATATTTCTGTTGCATGTGTGAACTTCCGAAGCATTCTTCTTCAGTACTTGTGCAGCATGCATGCAGAAAGACTTTGGTTGCTTCAGCCTCTACACATATCTCTACATCTTTCACTTACCTTCTCTTCAAAACCGATGAAGAGATAACATCTCTTCATGGCAATGATGTTGATCTACAACACCCTCTCCAAGATCAACAGAGCCTAGAGGGACCTCATATCTTTAGCCCCCATCAGAAAACCATTACTGAGGTGAGTCCCACTGATGTGGAGGGGACTCATGCAGATTCAGCTGCCACTATGGAAGGTGCCTCAATGGACCTTATAGACAGTGGTAACATTTCTGAGACTGAATATGTGGCAACAATGCCTTTTGATGACTCTGAAAGAGACATCACTAAGCAAGGGAAACTAGGGTGCCAAGAAACCACATCTAGTGGTGAGGCTGAACATACTAGGTATGTTACCTCATCTCCTCGTGATTCTTCAAAAGAAGATGAGGGAAGCATGCAACTCTTCATTCAAGACCTACTATCTAAAGTCTCAAACCTTGAATCCAAGGTTAGGACTTTAGAAGAAAGGTCTGCCACTCAGCAACTTGAGATTAACAATCTTAAGGCTTAACTAGCTAAGAAACAGATGAAAAGATCTGTTAGGCATGTACCTGTTCAGGTCTCCTTGACCTCTTCATCCAGCTCATCTAGCTCTCAAGATGATGCTACCAAAAAAGGGTGAGTGTTCAGAGACAAACATCTGAGGAACCACAGAGCCAAAATTTAACTTCCAAATTCCCGACTCCCATTACAACTTTATCTGAGCCATCTCAGGTCCTACTGCAAATTGACCGAAGGATGCTCAAAGATCTATACAGATCCTCTTCAAGTTTATGTTGAGATCTTCTCCTGATCAGCCAAGCCCTGATGCAGCAATGATGTATTTCGGAGCTGAAGAACTTCAGAGGCTAAGTGCACCTTCTACCACTGTGGAAGAAGTTGGTCAGCCTAAGGTCCACATGGAACCTGAGATTAAATTCGAAAGGGAAATGGGGACTGATGGCCTAGCAACTGAAATGGTTAGGACAGAATCTGCATTCCCTCAGACTTCCGAAGCTGAAGTTAAAGCCTCGGAAGAACAAGCTGAATCTTCCGAAGCTGAAATGGAAGCAGCGTAAGGACTGTTCATAATGTCCAAGGAACTAATCATCACAGATGCAATCCTAGAGCTGGCATCTGAGGTGAATAGTGAGGACTTCATGGATCAACCTTCTATCCAGACACCCTCTCTGCCTCTCTCACAATCCGGATCCACTCTCCAAGAACCACCAATGTCAAGCTCTTCAAAAGATAACAAAGGAAAGAAGAAGATGACTGCGGAAGAGCTTCAAGATGAGAGGATTGAAAAGCTAAAAAGAAAAGGAAGATTTCCAACCAGGAAGCTATTAGCCGCTAGTACAAAAGCAGCTGCAGCCAACCAGGAGGTAGCCAACAACAAAAGGAGAGAGGAGATCATGAACCAGCTCGTTAGCCTGGAGCTGCCAATGAAGAAACACTTATGCTACCATTAGAGAAGCTGGTGGAACTGGAAAAGGCAACCAGGATGCAACAGGAAGTAACACGATTGGCCTTAGAGGAAGAGAAAGAAAAGGAACAGAGGGAAGCTAACATGCAGCTCAGGAGGGAAAGGATAGCCTTCCTAACCTCCAAAGGATCTCTCTTCAAGAGCTGTCTCCACACAATGATGAAACGATCCTATGGCTCTTTAACAAAGAGCAGGATCAATTGGAGAAAGAGAGAAAAAGGGCTACAAGAGACAAGTTGAGGGAGAAGAAGAAAAGGAAGAAGAAGCAAGGGTCACTGCAACCAAGAAGATAGGTGACAAAGCGTGGATAAAAGACTATCTCCGGGCTTACGGCTTCCCTGGAAGGTAGGTGGGTCCCATGTCTGAAAGGACACTCCAACAAATTGTCAATGTGATCAAAGCTGACATTTGTTTAGGAAAAAGGAGAGAGGTGTACAGAAGGGTACAGGGGATAACCTTCACACCAACCACTCAACCCCAACCTGAACCAATTCCCTCTTTATTCACCATTAAAACTAAACCTTACACTCCTGAACCCACACCTTTACCCTCATCCACTTCCTCATCTCAACGACCAAAACTGCCCATCCTTCAACCCAAAACTCTTACCAGAACTACTACACCACATCCTACCAACAACCTTCTCAACCATTCCCTCAGCCTTCTAAACATCTCTCTCTAAAAGAGTTTAAGAAGATCAAGACTAGGCTCATCAACTGCATAACCCTGAGCGATATCTCTTGTGAGGAAGACTCCATCAAACTAACCTATGTTGATGGATCTTCACGTTCCCTCACAAGAGATCAATTTCTTGATCTACCCAGAGGAACACTGGACCAGGCTGCAATTTTCTAGGTATCAACTCAGACTCATTAAATTTCAAAGAGAAGAAACAAAGAAGGATGTTGGTGACGCTACTAGATACAAGGAGAGAGGACAAGATTCCTAGTCAGTCTCTTATGCCTAGAAAGAAGATACTCCATTGGAGGTTCGATGAAGCTACTCACAACTTTGTTGTGGAAAGAGAGAATGGTGAAGTCAACAGGCTGAATGTCACCTCTCTATTACACTCCAGCAGGTTTGATATTGATGAGTTAGTAGAGAAACTATTCTCTAACCCCTCCAACTCTGAAACTGCTGCTCACATCAATAATCATCTCAGCAGTCTTCATTTGGCTGAGTTAACAACAAAAGCTAAGATTGAAGAAGAGTTGAGATTGAGAAGAAGGAAGACAAGGATAGATCTCCCACCAAGGGCACAACCTTTCTACAGATGGTGGAAGGTCCTGAATTGGAACCTGTAGTTTGATGGGAATATGATTATAGTTCCCATCAACTAACTCTTTTCAGAGGGCCACAACAAAGGGTACATATCATTTAGGGTGATAGACTGGAGTTCCTGTCAACCAAATATTTGTACAAACTTCTCAGCACCACATCGGGGAAGAACAAGGAAACTGATAAGTATTTACTCTCCTTGGTACTGAAAGTTTTGAGGAGCAAAAACAAGTGAGGTTTTGGTAGCATCAGCCTAGGGGGAGTTTGTTGGATCAAGAAGAAGGCTGGTGCAACCAAAACCAAATTACTTAGACAAATTTTGGTGCTACTTACAAAGGCTTCCGAAGCCAAGTGTGGAACTTCCGAAGGAAGTAGATTCTTCCGAAGACAGAGTGAAAGTTTTACTTCCGAAGGCAAAACTCTACTTCCGAAGATAAAGTATTCACTTCCGAAGGTCAAGTCTCAAAAAAAGAAATCAGAAGACTACTTCCAAAGTATGAAGAAAGAAGAAGTCCTCAAGCCTCAGAAGAAGTAGTCTCTTCCAAAGTATAAGTGGTTTCGAAAGTACTTGTTCTTTCGAAGTCATTTAACCTTCAGAAGAAACTACTATGAACCAGTGGACATAAGTATGGTCTCTGACACTCCCCTGCAGACCTTTGATACTGTATGGCATTTTCTCAAAGAGCCACGTAGTTGACCATACTTTACTCCATTGTTCATCTTTTTATGTTAGTACAAGTTACCAACTTTAGTTGGTGACAAAAGGTAAGTCAGGGACATGTCCTGACTACCATATCTCAGATACAGTCTTATCCGGGATACCTTAAAATATAGCTTTGTAGTATTTGCTTTAGTTAGAGGATTCCAGCTGGTATCAAAGTATATCCAGCTGTAGATAGTATTATATATAGTTTCTCATTGTAACTCATATTAGTATGCTTGTAAGAGTCTTGTAATATTTGAGTTGAGAAACAATATATGCAAGTACCTTGAAAATTACTTCTGGGTTTGATTATTACTTATTATATTATTATTACTCTTAGAGACTTTGCTTCATAAGAGTGTTGTTTAAGTGAGTTTGAGAGAAAACCAAGTGTTTAGTGACACGAACCGATCCTGCATGAAGTTTTCAGGGGTAATGATGGGAGATTTAGTCATGGTTCCCATCTCTACTTCAGACTTGTTGAGGGCCAGTTTGAGTAAGTTGTAAGGAGGAGTGAAAAACAGGTTGATTTGGATGGTAAGATCTGATAATCAGAGCCTAAAAAGCTCTGATACCTATTGTAGGATCGATTTATGTCACTAAACACTTGGTTTTTCACTTGTTCCATAAGAATTAATGATCTGTAATACATGTGTACCTAGTTTAGGAGCTCAAATATAATATGTCTTTCATGTCTTACTTATATGTAATAGAATAGGTATAAATGAAATGAAATGTGTTGATGATGCTTATAATGTTTAATATTTCATTGATTATTATGTGATAACGCATATTGAACTAACTATGTAGGTTTGTGGTTGTTTACATAGTTCTTAGTCAATAATGATTGAAAAATGTGCTAAAACTTAATCATGTGAAGTTCTCATGCGAATGGACCATGCTAATGGACCATACACATGAATACATTCATGCTAATGGACCATACACATGAATACTTCATGCTAATGGACCAGTCGCACGACTGAACCAGGAGACTGGATCAGTCGACGATTGAGACATACGATTGACTCAGTCGCACGACTGAATATTTAGTCATGCGGATGGATCAACTGCATGCTTCAGTCACACGACTAAACCATGAAAATGGTTCAATCGCACGAATGGAAAACCCTAACGTATAAATACCACTTAATTCATGGAAAAACATAACAATTCGAATCCCTACATAGTAAATCGTACCCTGGCCGTCCAAAGACCCAAGATAACTTGTTCCAAGTTCATAGATCGTAGATAATCATCCTACAATCATTCTTAATGTTTAGTTTCATTCTTAGATTGATTATACTTGCGTTCTCACTGATTGGATCACCAATCAAATAGGATTCCGCACTATTTGGTTTGGTATACACGTAAATCAGTTAGTACTCTGTACCGAATCGGTCCTAACAAATGGTATTAGAGCTTGGCTCTTGATTTGCGTGTGATTCAATCAATATTGATATAAAACCACGTTTTTCACTCAAAAACGTAATTTTTTTGGTCAAACAGTGTTTTCGACGTCTCCAGGTCAAAAGTTAACATTTTTCCGGCATACGGCAATTAGGGTTAGTGACAAATTTGTGTTTTTGCGTCAAAGTATCCAAAACCTTCGATTTTGCAAAAACAGCAGCCTCCAGTAGTACGATTGACTCAATCGCACGACTGAACCCATTCGCACCACTCATAGGCACGGTTGGCTCAGTTGTCCAACCATTCGTACGACTGAAAATCTTTGTTCGCATTGTTCATCTGCACCTGTCCAGTCGCACGATTGAACCATCCGCATTGTTCAGTCGCACGAATAGTCCAATCACATTCTTTCATTCGCACAAGTACAACAGTTTGTTCTAAAAATCAAAAGTAAATAACAATGGAAGACCAGTATTCAGCTTTCACTGCAGGTAAAGATTCACGGATCCAGAATCTATTACTAGTGGGGAATCATAATAAGCCTCCTAAGCTCATAACATTAGATGATTACCCACAATGGAAGCAAAGATTCGAGATCTACCTAATGGAGTAGACCCTAATCCGTGGGAATCAATAGAGACAGGGTTTAGCATGCCGGTTGGAGCTGATGGAATTAAACTTACCTTAGGCGGCATGACTGATGGGTAAATGGTAAAGTACAATGCAAAGAAGAAGGTGTATGATTTGTTAACTCAGTCTATTCCTAAGGATATACTCTATCAGTTTTCTAAGAACAAGCAAGCAAAGAAGCTATGGGATGCTCTGGAAAAGCGGTATGACGGGAATGCATCGCTAAAAGCTCTAAAGGCTAAAGCTTTGAAAAAGTAGTTCGATAACTTCTCTTCAATGAGTAAGGAGAGTCTGGATAACGTTATAGACCGCTTCTACCACTTAATGAGTGACCTGCACACTCATGGGGTTGTTACGTCCATGGAAGACAAGGTTGTCACATTTCGCAGATGGATTGCTCGAAAGTGAGTTTCATTTTTGTTAAACCTTAGACAGAATGATATGCTGGCGAAGTTGGATATCAATAATTTCATTCTGAAGCTGAGAGAGGAAGAGTTAAGGATGAAGTACAGGTCTCAAAAGGCATCATATGATCAGAACCCCTCACTTTACAACTCAACCCCTCAAGCAAAACCGTCTAGAGCACCACTCCAAACGGCGTTCGTGACGAGTTCAGCCACTCCGTCTTAAGCAACTACTTCAGGATCTGACATGTCAGGGTCGTCTTGCACCCAATATATAGCACCTGAAGCCAATGCTACAAAATTGAAGACCGAGAATCTCGGTAACGTGAACGTAGAGGTAGCAAAGGAGCATATGGATCTCTTAGCACTTATTGTTTACTCTTATGACGGTCTAGTTGCGGGGAAGATTGGAACTGCCATCTGGCAGATGAAGACTATGAGCAAGTAGACGAGACTGATCTGGAGAGAATGGATATCATGTGGGCATTGGCAAGTGTTGTTCATAGGGAAAAGAAGTTTGTTAAGAAGACATGACAGAACCCGATTGCCACAAAGGATACAACCTTTGGTTTTGATAAAACCAAAGTTAGTTGTTTTAATTATGGAGAAAAGGGGCACTTCAACACATGAATGAGTGAAGCCAAGAAGACAAGTAATGGTAATCCATTCTCATCCTTCAATCGTCAGGATAAACCCACTAGCATCCTACATCATCAAGCAAGGATCCTAAGGCTTGACTGCTTAAGAGACGATGGGCAAGAGTGGACCTGTTGACCAAAAGAACCAATGAGCCGGATCAGAAAAACCTTTAAGTCCCACAGACATCACAACAACTACTGAAGACCACAACAGCTGAAGACAACAGCTGATTACAAAGTCTGAACACAAGTACTGAAGACAAAGTCTGAAGACACAAGTGCTGAAGACAAAGTCTGAAGACACAAGTGCTGAAGACAAGTCTAAAGACACAAGTGCTGAAGACAAAGTCTGAAGACACAAGTGCTCAAGACAAGTCTAAAGCACAAGTGCTGAAGACAAAGTCTGAAGACACAAGTGCTGAAGACAAGTCTGAAGACACAAGTGCTGAAGACAAAGTCTGAAGACACAAGTGCTGAAGACAAAGTATCAGACGTTGTCACAACAGCTGAAGAGGTCTTCTTCAGTAGTTGTGATGGTTTACCTTTCAGTAGTTCTTTTTTCAATATTTGTAAAACAACTGAAGAGTATGTTCTTCAGTTGTTATTGTTTCAGTAGTTTCTTTTCAGTAGTTGTAATAATAGTAACACTTAGCATTTTTGTAAGAAGATGTCAGCTGTTTTGACATCTTCAGTAGTTGTGTTAACTATCAGTAGTTTGTGATAAATGCGTTAGATGTCACTATCAGTGACATCAGCAGACGTCACATCTCTTATATAAGAGTGTCGACCTAATTGTAATTGTGACATTCCATTACCACGAAAGCGAATATTGAATGAAATATATCTGCAGAATTCTCTCTATCTATAATCGTTTTTGTTCTTACATTGAATATCTTTTTGTTCTTGTGAATTGGCTAATTCATTGTTAGAATTCCGCTGCTATACTCTCTAATCAATCAAACGTAGATCACTGATCCTAACAAGTGGTATCAGAGCAGGTTAATCATTGATTGATCTAACAATTGATCATTAAAACTGCTAATTGATATCTATGTTTGATTGAATTAGCATTTTGCAAGAACTGGTTATAGATTATTGAATTTATGACGCTTTCGTTCATTTATTTTGAGATCTCTCTTGGTTCAATTGGTTGTTGTGTTTTTGTTCTACATCTGAGATGACTACTCCTTCTAATGATCCTCACAATACTGGTTCCTCAACCAAGCCCCCGATGCTGGTTAGGACCGAGTATAACATATGGCAGCGAAGAATGCTTCATCACCTGTCTGTTAACAGTTCAGGTTGTTAGACATCTGTGGTACATGGACCACATAAGCCTATGGTGAACAATCCGGAACCAATCAAATGGTTCCGAAGAAGAAGGAACAATACTCTGATGAAGATCGGAAACTGTTTGAGATTGATGCTAAAGCCCATGGATTCTGGCCATGGCACTGCCTAATGAAATCTATTCAGGGCTTATGCATCATGAAACTACTCATGATCTCTGGAATGCCCTGAAGGAACAATTCGGTGGCACAGATGAGGTCTTAGCAAAAAACAGAGAAATCCTTGCCCAACAATATGAGACATTCTCTCATAGAAAGGGTGAGACACTGACTCAACAGTTTGAGCGTTTTTCCTGCTTGATCTCTGAGCTGAAAATGGTGAAACAAGAATACACCATAGCCAGATGAATAACAGGTTCCTCAGATCACTGCCTGAGAGATGGGACACATACACTATTGTCCTACGCTCCAGTGCAAATCTGGATAGCCTATCTCTCACCCAACTTCATGGTAACTGCTTACGTTCGAAAGAGAGATAGAGCAGAAGAGGAAACTGTCCTCATCAGGAAAGCTCACTGATGACTTTGTACCAGGGAATACTACCTTGTTTGGTCATGAGTCAGAATATGCTGCATCTGAAAGCAATTATGATGAGCATATTGATTTCTCTTCAAATAGTTCTGATCATGCATTTGTTGGTATGAGAGTCATTCTGGCAGTAATAGTGACAGTCTATACTTTATCATGGATGATTTGAAAGGAATAGCTGATGATGATCTAGAAGAGATAGATATTCTGAGCCAAATGGCATTGATTAATGTCAGATCTCAGAAGTTCTATAAGAGAACTGGCAGGAAATTTCCTCGACTCTCTGGCAAAACCAAAGTTGGTTTTGACAAGGGTAAGTTGAGGTGTCACAAATGCCAAAGGCTGGGACACTTTGCAAGAGAGTGTAGATCCACTGGATCTAACTCTTCTGCACCCTTTGTGACTTTTCCTAGTACTAGTCCACAAAACAGAGGGCAACATGCTGCTGGTTCTGGTCATCATTCACATCCTAGGTCTGCTGCATACTTTGTCCCCCAGGGTCCAATGTCATATCCTTATCCCTGCTATTTATGCCTCAACCAAATCCTGTTCAAGCTCCAATTGCACAACAACCACAAGCATTGCCTGAACCACAACCTTCCCAATCTCATCAACAAACTCAACCTTAACAACACAGCTTCTTCACCCCAGGAGTTGTTGACTGGAGCAGTTTACCAGATGATGGTGCGTCATGAACAACTATTCACTGGTGCTGGTCAACATGGTGGTGATAGTCCCTTTGGAAATCTAGCTCTTATGGCTTTGGATTCTGCTGATACTTCATCCACTAATGCCTTTACAAAAGGTATCACAGGTATCCTCTGAGGCAAAAGCCAAATTATGTTCTGAAACATGCATAGCAGCATTTGCATCTATTAGAGAGCAAATGTAGCTTTGATTAACAAGAATATTGAGCTAGAACAAACAATTTCCAAAAGAAAAGCTGAATTTGAATCTGTGCTTAATGAAAAGAATGATGAGATTTACAAACTTAAATGCCAAATCACAAATTATAAGGCTAGGGATGAGGTACTTCTAGAGAAGTACAAGATCCCAAAGAAACCCTTGCAGTCACCAAGTAGAGTGTGATCGATGGGTACAATCATGCAAAGGTTTTGAAATGCTTCTTAGTAAGCAATCTGCTTCCAATGTGAAGTTTGGCATTGGTTACAATCACACTGCTCCACCTACAGATTTTACTCCGAGAGCAGAGGTAGAATCTGATGGAAGAGCAATAACCAATCCATTTCATGTGATCTACTTTCTGATACAGCACCATCAAAAGTAGAAGTCAGCACTAAGCCCTCTCAGAACCTATCAGCTGATGTTGATGGTTCCACTGCTGACACTCACATGATCAAAGAGTTGATCAACTCAGGAGTTAATTCTGAAAGTCCTGAAAGGACTGGAGAGCAAGATTTAACACCTGAAGTTCAAACTCCAACTACTGTCAGTACTAAAGAAGAAAACTGTCAGTAGAAAGAGTTTGAAGACTACTAAAGAGGAAGTCAAGAAAGCAAACAATGCTTTCAAAGCACTGAAGAGCAAGTCTTCAGTAGTTTCATCCTCTTTAGTTGATGATCAACATAAGATGAAG
Organism: Flaveria trinervia; assembly: GCA_025506515.1. Classification (NCBI taxonomy): domain Eukaryota; kingdom Viridiplantae; phylum Streptophyta; class Magnoliopsida; order Asterales; family Asteraceae; genus Flaveria; species Flaveria trinervia. The sequence continues at coordinate 25,300,709 of CM046449.1, read as the reverse complement.
AAGAAACCATGTGAAGTATGTGGTTTGTTCAATCATCTTACAGATGATTGCTGGTACAAAAGAGGATCCAAACTCAAACATAAAGAGAAAATTAAAGAGAAAAAGGTTAAAATGAAAACTGAGTTTGAGAGCACATTTGTATCAGCAACATCAAATCCTGTAACCCTTAACTCCATAAAGAAATCCAAAAAGGAAGGGGTTAAACAGGCAACAGCTGAGATTGCTCAAAAGAAGAAGGTGCAACATAGGAACTTATCAAACTCCAATGGCAATGTGTCTGATGAGCTGAAAGCTTTATCACAAAATCAGACACAGCTAGTTATGATGGTTCAACATCTATTGGGAAGAGTTAACCAATTAGATGTTCCTATGTTGAAACCACAGAAAAGGAGGTCCAAGCCAAAGGATTCCTCTTCTTCACCATCTTCTTCCTCTCAGGCGTTGTTCCATCAAACTTGTTAGTTTACCATCTGTTGATGAGAACAGGCCCAAAACCAAAAGGTTTGGGTCTCCAAAACTAACTGATTGTTTATAATTGCAGGGTTCTTCAACATGCCAAAGTAGCATCTGGTATGTAGACAGTGGGGGATCTATGCACATGACTGGGAACAACTCTCTTCTTCATGACTACTCTCAAGGAAAGAAGGGGTTTGTTTCTTTTGGCAATGATGCTAGGGGTTACATCATTGGCAACGGCTTTGTCTCCAATGGAGAAATAAAGTTTGATGATGTTAATCATGTGGAAAATCTCAAGTACAATCTCTTGAGTGTCAGTCAAATGTGTGATAAAGGCCATGTTGCTCTTTTTACCAGTCAGAACTGTAGGATTCTGTCATCCAAAGTTCTGCATTTGATTGATAAGGTGTTGGATGATCACACTCTCCTGAGAGCCAACATGACAGGAAGAGTGTATGCCTTAGATCTTTCCAAGAAATAGATCTCAGAGGCAATCCTTGCCTATTTCCAAAGCCTCTTCTCAAGAATCTAAACTGTGGCACAGAAGGCTGGGTCATGTTAATTTCAAAAACATGAATCAGCTAATCCACAATAGTTTAGTTCGAGGCTTACCAATAAAGGAGTTCCACTGTGATGAAACCTGCACTGCTTGTTTAAAAGGAAAACATCACAAAGTCTCATTCCCTCCTATTGAAGAGCCTAAGTCCACTGCCTGCTTGCAATTACTGCATATGGATCTATTTGGTCCTGTGAGAGTGATGAGCATGGCAAAGAAGAAATACTGTCTGGTAATTGTGGATGATTACTACAGATTTGTATGGACTTTCTTTCTACATTCAAAGGATGAGGTTGCTCAGAAGATTATTCACTTTGTGTTGTATGTTGAGAAGCAGTATTCCCTTCCAGTCAAGTGTATTAGGAGTGACAATGGAATTGAATTCAGAAACCATACACTTGATGACTTCTATCTTTCAAAGGGAATCAAAAGGCAGTTTAGCATACCACGGACTCCAGAACAAAATGGAGTAGTGGAGAGGAAGAACAGGACCCTAATTGAAGCTGCAAGGTCCATGCTGGCTGACTCTGGTTTGCCACTGACCTTTTGGGCTGAAGCTGTTAACACAGCTTGCTACGTGCAGAATAGAGTCTTAGTAAATCAGAGGTTGATGAAGAATCCATATGAAGTTCTCCATCACTTGGCTCCTCTAATTTCATTTTTCAAAGCATTTGGGTGTCCTTGTTTTATTCTCAACACAAAGGATCAACTCCAAAAATTTTATCCTAAGGTGGATGCAGGGTATTTTGTTGGTTATTCATCTACTTGCAAGGCATATAGAGTCTTCAACTGCAGAACAAAGATAGTTGAAGAGACTTTGCATGAGAAGTTTAATAAATCTCCTATGGACAAGATTCCACAAAACCCTGTTGAGTTGTTTGATTTGGACATACTGCAATATGTTCCTTATCAACCTCCAGCTGTTGCAGATCATGGGATAAATCATCTTCTGCAGCATGTCTTCCACCTGGTGGTATTGATGATGATGATGATAATATCAATACTCACCTATTCAAGTTTAGTGACCAACTGCCTGTGTCTGCTAAATTTGATGTTCCTGTAGCTTCAGCAGTTCCATCCACAACAAATGCTGATAAGATCTCTGATCCTCTACATCTTTTGAGTTACCATCTAATTCTTGGTTTCAAGAGTCTGTATCAACATCTGTTGCTGCTGAAGGTCCTACAAACACTTGCACAGATCTCATTGTTTATCAAGAACGGAAGAATCACCCAATGTCTCAGATTATTGGTGATATCAATGCTGGTGTTTCAACAAGAAGTCAATTGTCTAACTTCTACTTCTATGCTCTCATCAGTCAGCTAGAGCCAAAGAACTACCATGTTGCTTTGAGACAATGGATGGGTTGAAGCCATGCAGCTTGAGCTACTTCAGTTCAAGAAATAGCAAGTGTGGGAACTGGTTCCTCTTCCCCCAGGTAAGTGTGCAATAGGCACTAAATGGGTGTTTAGGAATAAAACTGATGAAAATGGGCTTATTGTTAAGAACAAGGCTAGACTGGTTGTACAGGGGTTTTCACAAGAGAAGGTATTGACTATCATGAAACCTTTGCCCCTGTAGCCAGACTAGAGGCAATCAGATTGTTTTTAGCCTATGCTGCATCCATAATCTTAAAGTTTTTCAAATGGATGTCAAAAGTGCATTTCTATATGGTAAAATAAAGGAAGAAGTTTATGTGTGTCAACCACCAGGTTTTGAGGATAATAAACATCCTGAATGGGTGTATAAACTTGATAAGGCTCTTTATGGGTTGAAACAAGCTCCTAGAGCCTGGTATGAGACACTTTCCACTTTTCTTCTTAAGAATAATTTCACTAGAGGCTCCATTGATAAAACTTTGTTTATTAAGAAGGTGGATGAGCATAAGCTACTTGTTTAGATTTATGTTGATGATATCATTTTTGCATCCTCTGATCCCCAGTTGTGTGATGATTTTACAACATTAATGAAAAAGAGGTTTGAAATGAGTGCAATGGGAGAATTACAGTTCTTTCTAGGCTTGCAAATTAAACAAAATGCTGATGGAACCTTTATTCATCAGTCAAAATATCAAAAGATCTTTTGAATAAGTTTGATTTACAAAACTGTAAGCCCTGTTCTACTCCCATGTGCAAACCCACACAACTGGATGCGGATCAAAAGGTAAAGCTATTGATGAAACACTTTACAGATGTATGATTGGGTCTTTGATGTATTTAACAACTTCTAGACCAGATATTATGTTTGCTACATGTGTTTGTGCTAGATTTCAGGCTGCTCCTAAAGAGTCTCATTTGATTGCAGTCAAGAGAATCTTTAGATATTTGCAAGGTACACAATCTCTAGGTTTATGGTATTCCACTGGACACTCTTGCAAATTAGTTGCTTTGCTCAGATAGTGACTATGCAGGGTGCAAGTTAACTAGAAAGTCAACTTCTGGTGGTTGTCAATTCCTAGGCAACTGTTTGATTTCTTGGCAGAGTAAGAAACAAACATCTGTTGCTACATCAACTGCTGCAGTCGAGTACATTGCTGCTGGAAGTTGCACTTCTCAGGTACTCTGGCTTCAGAACCAACTTCTGGATTATGGCATTACAGAGATTAAGACTCCATTATTATTGGATAGTGCTTGAGCTCTGTGTATTGTCAAAAATCCAGTCCAGCACTCTAGGACCAAACATATAGAGATCATACATCACTTTATTCGGGATTGTTTTGAAAAAGGTTTGATTGATCCTAAGTTTCTGCTAGTGCTGATGAGCTTGCAGATATTTTTACTAAGCCTTGGATAGTTCTACTTTCCAAAACCTTGTGTTAAGGCTTGGTATGCTGCAGCTAGAATAAGTGACAACTACTGATGATTTCAGTAAAAAGTACTGGTGATCATTGGTAACCATGTCACATATAAGTACTGATGAGTTCTTTCACCTTCATAGTTTTTATAACTATGACGGCTAAATGCCCACTAGTACTGAAGTACTTTATCTTTCTAAACCACTGATGTAGTTACAACTACTGATGTAGTTACAACTACTGAAATCAGTACAAACAGATAAGTACTGACGTCCTATGAAACACCTGAAAAGCAGATGCAAAGTCTGTTGAGTAAGTGTTGAGGACAGTATGAAACAACTGACAGGCTATGAATTGACGAAAACTACTGAAGAGAACTTTCTCTTTAGTTGTTTCTACAACTGCTGTTTCATCCTAAACAACTGATGACAAAACCATGTCTTCAGTAGTTTCACAACTACTGATGACTAATACCAAGTCATCAGCTGTTTACAACAACTGATGACAAAACAATGTCTTCACTAGTTCAAAGTACTAAAGACTAACACCAAGTCTTCAGCTGTTTACAACAACTGCTGACAAAACCAATGTCTTCAGTAGTTTCACAACTACTGATGACTGATACCAAGTCTTCAGTTGTTTCATCATCTAAAGTCAAAACCATGGTCTTCAGTGGTTTTCTAACTGCTCATGCCTAAAACCACGACTTCAGCTGTTTCAACTCTGAAAGGGTAATACCATGTCAACAGTCGTTTAAAACTACTGATGACTAATACCAAACTCTTCAGTGGTTTTCTAACCCGTACCCTATAAATATCCCTGACCTAATCCTTCAGAGCCTCATCTTCTTCAAACCTAACGTTCATCTCTCCAAAACTTCTCTCTCATTAATGGCATCCATGCAGCTCAAACCGCGACACAACTGTGTAGCTTACCTCACCAAATCGCCATTCTGGGCTAAGTTCGATAATGCTATTGATCTTATGGTCCAGTCACCCTACAAAACAGCCTTTCTTCTCAATCCAATCCTTCATGCTGAATCCCTTAACCAGTTTTGGATGAACGTCACCCTCACCACTGGGGAGAACAACACAGCGTCTCTCCGGTCGGTCATCAACAACCACGAAGTGGTCATCCCTCCCGATATACTTCGTCAAACTCTACACCTGGATGATGCCACTTCTCCTGCTGGATATCCAAAGGGCACAACTGATTTATCCTTTGCCCACCATGGATATCAGGGAAACCTTAGTGCCTCCACCATACTGAAGAAACATTTCCATGATGCTGAACGTCTCATATTTCACATGGTAAATGTCTGTTTGGCTCCTAAGACTTCGTCTTGGGATCAAATGTCTACAAGGTGGCAGCAGGTAATGTACTCCATCCTTGAGCAACAACCTTTAAATTTTTCGGAATACTATTTCAGAGCTCAAGGATATGGATCAAAAACAAACTGCTAACCGTTGGATATTATATCCGCAGTTCATAATGGCCATAATTACAAACCAGCTTCAAGCTGAGGGACTTGTTGGCCTGGGAGTCCCTACTATGGCTGTTTTGCCTGAAGTATACTCCGGCACAACTCTGACCAATCACTCAAAATGGCTGCCAAGCTGCGCAAACCCACGTAGCTGGAACCCACAGCCACCACCTCCAAATCAAAAGTCCCCACCAAACCCACTAAAAAGAAAACCAAAAAGGCTACTCAGGGAAATGAGTCCCCTGAGGATGCCCCTGCAACACAAACGCAGGCTATATCCACTGGTTATAACCCCCTAGTGGATATAAGGACTCTTCCAGCCACAGCCGCTCAGGATTCCTCTCAAAAGGAGCCTGCAGCACCGTCAGAAGGGGTACCCACCAATCTAGGATCTTCCTCATTTGAGGAGATTGCCATTGAAGAACACCATCCTCCCCAGGTGCAGACTGCTTTTACCCCATCTCCCCATGCAACCGCCCCCCAAAGTCCTACATTACTTGTTGCACAAGTGCTGACTCAGTTGCACTCCTCACCCCCTCCCCAGATACCAATTACTACTGGGAACACTTCTACCATTGAGGGGGAGGACCAAAGTGCAGCTGAGAACCCACAGCATAGGGGTTACAATGTTCCTTCTCCTAGTGTAGCAATGGAGATTGGAACTTTTGGTGAGGCTGCCACTTCTCCTGCGTCAGCGTATGATCAGGTTGTAGTTGGTACCATTACTAAGACCTTCCCAGAGGCAACTGCTGATGACGGACAAAGTCCTGAGGCAGGAAGTCCCTAGTTCCAAGACAAAGGGGCATATGCTCCAACTGAGCAACACTCAGTGCATGTTCATCCTGATCCTATCAGGAGGTCAGGTGATTCAGTATCTACTGATGATGACCTGGGCTTCTTTTACGATGTAATCGCCCAAAACACCATCCAGGAAGAGGAGGTGAGCAGACTCAAAGAGCTGCTTGCCAAAACTTCTAAGGAACAATGACCATCTGCCTCTACCACCTCATAGATGGCACCTTCATTTGAAGGTCTCCCAAACACTGAGCCACTCCCAAAAACTAAGCCACCTGCCTCTGCTTCTCGCACTATTTCTCAGGAACAGAACCCTCCTGAGCAAATAGTTTCTATCCTTCAAAATTCCCTCCCTCTCATCACACCCATAATCACTGACATCGTGATCAAAGCCATTCATGAGAGGCTTTCCTCAGTAATACACCCATTGATAGAGGAGGCTGTGGGCAAACACCTTTCTGGCAATCAACCCCATGCAACCAATGCAACCAAAAAGGGGGAGATTAAGTCAGTGAAAGGAAAAAGAAAGAGGAGTACAGAGGAGAAAGAAAAGGAGAAAGAAACAGAAGGGAGAGTAGTGGAAAAGGAGTTGGAGTTGAATGTGGAGACTGATAAAGAGAAGGAAAAAGAGAAAGCCTTGGAGCTACTGATAAAAGAGGCTGATGCCGAACACAGCAGATCAATGGACAACATCATTGATCAGCAGTTTAGGCAAGGCCATGACACCGATAAACTTGACTCTGAGATTCGACGATTAGAGATTGAAGAAATCCAGAATAGATGGGCGAGTTATGAAGTGTTAGAAAGAGAAAGGCTTGTGATCATGATTAGATTTATTGCAAAATATCTGGGAAGATCAATGATCGAAAGCAAAGCTTGGTCCAGGGACAGTATCTTGGCAATCACCACCAAGATTAGTTCATCTGAAGCATATACTAAGGGACTTGTTATTGAAGCTTTGAATGAAGCCGGAGCAGGGAGCAGGACTGAGCTAGCCAAATACTCAAAAGCAACACTCACCTTCAAAATGCTAACTCAGCCTGTCAACATTCCCTCTCCAAAACAACCACAACCACAACCCACAAAACCAACTCCCTTACCATCTAAACCAACAGCCGATGATGCACCTAAGAAGAAGAAGAGAAGGGTGTTGAGGCTAGAAGAAGAAGAAGAAGAGGATGATGTGGAAGAAGATAGGCTGCCTCTGTCTGCAGTTCTAACATTGGCGAAAGCCAAACCATGCCCATCACTCCCACCTCACAGATGGAAGCTGTGAGAGTAAAGATTGAAGAAGAACAGCAGCAAAAGCTTCATGATGATGAAATGCTGAAAAGCATTGACAAAACTTATGCTGCTTCGTCATCAATTATTAGTATGAAGAAAGAAGCTCTGAGGTTGTACACCCTTGCCAACACATTTCAATATCAAAAGGAAAATGTGAGAGTATGGCCTGATCCTGGGGTGGCTCACAGGATTGTAAAGAAAGATATTCCTTCGAGATACAAGGGCCAAGTCAAAAGGATCGTAGATGAAGAGATCATAGTGGTCCTTGTAGTATCACCCTGGGAGATTGTAGAAGACTTCAAGAAGGCCTATGAGACTAAACAACCACCCCAAAAGATGTTAGAGAACAGAATTATTAAAAAGGGGTTAGTCTACAAGAGGCTTGAGAACTTCAAACAAAATGAGCTCAGTCTGTTACTTGAAGGGACTCATCCTGATGAGTTTGCATACCGACAGATTACAACAGTTGAGCTCAAAATGGTAAACAGGCCAAGTACATCTCAGAGCTGTATAGGCGAGAAGGATTGTTTGATGGTGAAGCCGAGAACCTGACCATGGAAGAACAAATTATGTTTCTCAGAGCATACACCAGAGAATCCTACAGGCTTATACATGGGAAGTGAGTCTCATGGATGGGGGAACAGCTCAGTGTCCAATTCCCCAATACAGAGCTCCCATCCATACATTGCCAACCAAATCTTCAGAGACTCATTTCCAGGCCAGTGCTTATATGGGTCATCTTCTCAACTGATCAAGAAGGAAAAAGACCAACCATTCTGCCAACAATAAGTAGGACCTCAATAAAGTTAAAGGTTTTGGCTGCATTGGTTCAGGGGGAGTTTGTTGGACCAAAAGAACCAATGAGCCGGATCAGAAAAACCTTTAAGTCCTACAGACATCACAACAACTACTGAAGACCATAACAGCTGAAGACAACAGCTGATTACAAAGTCTAAACACAAGTACTGAAGACAAAGTCTGAAGACACAAGTGCTGAAGACAAAGTCTGAAGACACAAGTGCTGAAGACAAAGTCTGAAGACACAAGTGCTGAAGACAAAGTCTGAAGACACAAGTGCTGAAGACAAAGTCTGAAGACACAAGTGCTGAAGACAAAGTCTGAAGACACAAGTGCTGAAGACACAAGTGCTGAAGACAAAGTCTGAAGACACAAGTGCTAAAGACAAAGTATGAAGACACAAGTGCTGAAGACAAAGTCTGAAGACACAAGTGCGGAAGATTAGTCACGTGGCAGTGTAAGAAGCAAACATCAGTTGCACTGTCAACTTGTGAAGCTGAATATGTTGTTGCGGCAAGCTGCTGTTCTTAAATCATCTAGATTCAACAGCAAATGCGGGACTACGGTTTGAAATTCTCTATCACTCCTATTTTTTGATAATTCTACTGCTATAGCCGTAACTAAAAATCCGGTCCAACATCCTAAGACTAAACAATCGGCATTAAATATCACTTTATACGTGATTATTTTGAAAAGAATTTAATCGATGTTGTTAAAATTAATACAGATTTTCAACGTGCTGACCTCTACACAAAAGCCTTGATAAACCACGTTTTCAATATCTGTTAGAGATCAACGGCGTTAAAAAGAAAAGTGATGTGATTTCATTGATAACAGTGCTCAGTCCGACAAGTAGTTTCATTTGACTCTTATTTTTATTTATTTTATTTTATTTTATTTTTTTATTTTATTTTATTTTATTTCTTCGCCTATTAAAATCCTAAAATGCAAATCTTTTTCAGTTTTAGAATTTTAGGTGGAGAATAGGAAGTTAGTATTTAATTCAGTAATAAAAAAACAAAAGAGGAGAGACAAGCAAGCTAAGAGAAATGAGATCGTATGTGTGATACTGATTCAATGACTATGGAAAATGATAGTACACAAAGAAATTGTTTAAAATGCAAAATTCGAAGTATAAGTCTGAGAATTCTAAGCAACAATAAAAGAAAAAATGATAGTAAAACTAGCTACTACTAAGGTAACACAGAAAAGTAGACCTAGAGGTTGCTAGACCATTTGATGATGTATCGGTATATTCAACAATAGATAAGTAGACCTCGTTGGTGATGTCTAGCTCAAATTAAGTTGTTCAACAAGCTGTGGGTTATCATCTTATCCCTGGTTAACACAATCAACAAACTTCCAATAAGGGGTGACGAACAAAATAAACGCCACAAATGTGTGCGGACGACCATAAAATGAGCAAACCACATGATAAAAAATGCAAAAAAACAATCAAGCTAATAATCTATGTTGTTGGTGTGAGGTGTGCAAAAAGAATGAATTGCTCAAAAAGAGAAGATAGGTTGTGTGCCTCTCTGCTGTGCGGTGACACTGTCTTGAGGATAACCATAACCTAAATATTCTAGAATTCATTGTTGTTTGCGCCTCTCTGTTGTGCGGTGGCACTGACCTGAGGCTTTGCAACTCTTTGAAAGCTCTAGAATAGTTTCTTCTTGAATACTACCCGTAGACCGCTCAAAAATCTCATGAGGAATGTTGATTACCATATAAGCATGGGATCCACAAATGCTTGTTTGAATAATTAAACCTTATTCATCACAATCTGTGTCAAAAGTCTGTGTATGTATTTAAGAGGACAAGTATACTGACAATCATCATGGTTGCAACTCTTGAAAGTCAACACCACTGTGTGCATCTTGTGGTACTAGTATGATTTCCTAGACTTGCTAATGACTCTCGATGAAAACAAGAATCAAGCATCAAAAGGTTTTGATAACATGTCCCAAATAATTTGATTTACCTGTATGATTCCATAATGAATCATTCCACTTATGGTCAAAATAACTTAAAGCTACCTATTCTAGAAATAAATCTGTTAGATATCTATCTTATGATTTCCACCTCACACAAAATTTACAAAAAGATGTTTTAATCTTGTTTTTCAGTTCTAGTAGTTTGATTTGTTAAATTTTGTCAGTTAGTTGTTAAAAGTTGGACTATGTATTGGAATTCTGTCCAGGATCTAATCACTAAAAGGGTCACATCTAAGGTGACCAAACGAGTTTTCTATGTTAAAAGGATCACGTCTAAGGTGATCAAAAGTTTTCAAAGTTGAAATTGTTAGACCAAAAAAACCAATGAGCCTGATCAGAAAAACCTCTAAGTCCCACAGACATTACAACTGCTGAAGAAGATCACAACAGCTGAAGACATCAGCCGATTACAAGGTCTGAACACAAAGTCTGAAGACAAGATCTGAAGATTTCTACTGAAGAAAAAGTCTGAAAGTAAAGTACTGAAGACAAAGTCTGAAAGTAAAGTACTGAAGACAAAGTCTGAAGCTATCAGCTGAAGACAAAGTCCGAAAGTAAAAGCTGAAGAACAAAGACTGAAGACAAAGACTGAAGACCAAAGTGATCAGTAGTTGTCACAACAGCTGAAGTTATCAACTTCAGTAGTTGTGATGGTTTCCTTTCAGTACTTCTAATTTACTTTTTAGTAGTTATAGTTTCAGTAGTTGTAGTTCAGTAGTTTTATGTTTTTGTACTTAGCATTCTCTGAGATGTAATCAGTAGTTGAGAACATTCTCAGTAGTTTGCATAGTTTTAGTAGTTTGAATAATTCTGTTAGATGTCACTATCAAGAGACATCAGCAGACGTCACATCTCCTATATAAGAGATGTTGACCTAGTTGTAACGTGTGACATTCAGCCACCACGAAAGCATATGAATGAAATATTCCTTTGCAGAATTCTCTCTCTATAACCGTTTACTTTTCATTGAATATCAATTGTGTTCTTGCGAATTGTCTAATTCATTGTTCAAATTCCGCTGCGATCTACTCTAATTAATCAAACTTAGATCTCTAATCCTAACAAATGGTATCAGAGCTGGTTAATCATTGATCGATCTAACAATTGATCATTGAAACTGCTATTTCAATATCTAAGTTTGATTGAATTAGCATATTTGCAAGAATTGGTTATAGATCATTGAATTTCTGCTACTTTCGGTTATTTGCTTTGAGTTTTCTATTGGTTCATATTGAGTTTGTTGTGTTTTGCACTAAATCAGTAAAAACTTAATTGAATTTGGTTGAATCTGAGAATGACTACTCCTTCTAATGACCCTCACAATACCGGTTCCTCAACCAAGCCTCTGATGCTGGTTAGGACTGAGTATAATATATGGCAACGGAGAATGCTTCATCACCTGTCTGTTAACAGTTCAGGTTGTTGGACATCTATGGTACATGGTCCACACAAGCCTATGGAGAACAATCTGAAAACCAACCAAATGGTTCTGAAGAAGAAGGAACAATACTCAGATGAGGATCAAAAACTGTTTGAGATTGATGCTAAAGCGCATGGTATTCTGGCCATGGCTCTGCCTAATGAAATCTATTCTGGGCTTATGCATCATGAAACTGCTCATGACCTCTGGAATGCATTGAAGGAACAATTTGGTGGAACAGATGAGGTCTTAGCAAACAACAGAGAAATCCTTGCCCAACAATATGAGACATTCTCTCATAGGAAGGGTGAGTCACTGACTCAACAGTTTGAGTGTTTTTCCTCTTTGATCTCTGAGCTGAAAATGGTCAAACATGAATACACTAATAGCCAGATGAACAACAGATTCCTCAGATCACTGCCTGAGAGATGGGACACATACACCATTGTCCTACGCTCCAGTGCAAATCTGGATAGCCTATCTCTCACCCAACTCCATGGGAAACTGCTTACATTTGAAAGAGAGATAGAGAGCAGAAAAGGAAATGGCATCATCAGGAAAGCTCACTGATGACTTTGTACCAGGGAACACTGCCTTGGTTGGTCATGAGTCAGAATATGCTGCATCAGAAAGCAATTATGATGAGCATATAGATTTCTTTTCAAACAGTTCAGATCAACCGGCACTACTCCTCTGCACCCTTTGTGACTTTTCCAAGCAATAGTCCAAAAACAGAGGGCAACATCCTGCTAGTTCTGGTCATCATGCACAACCTATATCTCCTGTATATTTTGTCCCTCAGGGTCCAATGTCTATCCATATGCCTGCTATTACATGCCATAGCCAAATCCAGTTCAAGTTCCTATTGCACAACAACCTCAAGCCTTACATGAGCCTCTACCATCTCAATCATCTCAAACAACCTCATCACAGCTTCTTCACCCCTAGTGTTGTTGATTGGAGCAGTTTACCAGATGATCTCTCTGGTAATGAGCATTTATTTGCTGGTGATGGTCAATATGGTGGTGAACATCCTTTTGGAAATCTTGCTCTCATGGCCCTGGAGTCTACTGAGAGTTCATGCTCCAATGCATCTTCATCATAGGTAACCCAGGTATCCTCTGAGGCTAAGGCCAAGCTATGTTCTGAATCTTGCATAGCTGCATTTATCTCTATTAGAGAGGCAAATGTAGCTTTAATAAATCAAAATCTTGAGCTTGAGCAAATCCTTTCCAAAAGAAAAGCTGAGTATGAGTCTGTTCTTAATGATAAAGATGATGAGATTTATAAGCTTAAATGCCAATTAAATGATGAAAAGGCTAAGCTAGAGGTCATTCTTGAGAACCACAGAGAACTCAAAGAAAAACTTGCAGCTACCCAAGTTGAGTGTGACTGCTGGGTATCATCCTGCAAGGGATTTGAAATGCTGCTTAGCAAGCAATCTGCTTCGAATGTGAAGTTTGGAATAGGTTACAATCACATTGCACCACCTACAGATTTTACTCCAAAATCAATGGTAAAACCTGAAGGTGAAAGTAATTTCCAAACCACATCATCATGTGTATCATCCTCAAGTGATCACCCAAAATCACAAGATGAAATCAGTGTTGATACCTCAGCAAATCAATTGCCTGACGGGTTAACTACTGATAAGCACATGAAGCTGAGTACTTCAGATGTTGTCACTCAAAGTACCTCAAGTACTGAAGGGCAAGTAACAACATCTGAAAAGCATTTCAAATCAGCTGAAATAAAAAGATTAACAACTGCTGATGAATCTATCATACGATCTTTCAGGACGGATAGAGAACAGCTGAAGAACAAGTCTTCAGTTGTTACAGATCCTTCAGTACTTAACACAAGTACTGAAAGGAGGAAAGTACTGAAGATCACACCTTCAGTAGTTTCCACATCAGCAGTTAATCAATCCAAGATGAAGAATAAGCCATGTGAAATATGTGGTAAATTCAATCATCTCTTCTGATGAATGTTGGTACAGAAAGGGTTCCAAATCAACAGAGATAAGCTCATTAAAATCCAGATGGATGAAATGAAAAATGAGTTTGAGACCAAGTTTGTACCACAGTTATCCCAATGTGATAAACCTAAGCCTTCATCCAAATCCAAAAATAAGGATAGGGTTTATCATGGAACAGCTGATAGTGCTCCTCATGACAAACATCAGACTAAGTCTGTGAATTTCAAGGAGGAAATGGTGGGTCATAGGAACTCATCAAAAACAAGTACTGATATGTCCAAGAGCTGAAAGCTTTAGCTACAAATCAGACACAACTTGTTATGATGGTTCAGCATTTGTGGGGAGAGTTAACCAACTAGATGCACCTGTGATCAAACCACTAAAAAGGCATTCCAAGCCCAAATCCAAGGAATCCATTTCAGCACCATCTCCATCTTCATCAGCTGTTAATCATGAGAAACAAGTTATGGTTAAATCTGTTGATGAAAATAGACCCAAAACCAAAAAGGTTTGGGTCTCAAAACCTAACTAGTTCTTGTGATAAATGCAGGGTTCTTCAGCATGCCAAAGGAGCATCTGGTATGTAGACAGTGGAGGATCTATGCATATGACTGGGAGTAGTTCTCTTCTTAATGACTACTCTCAAGGAAAGAATGGATTTGTTTCATTTGGAAATGATGCCAAGGGTTACATCATTGGGAAAGGATATGTGTCTAATGGAGATATCAGATTGATGATGTTAACCATGTGGAGAATCTAAGTATAATCTACTAAGTGTCACTTAGATGTGTGATAAAGGGCATGTTGCACTTTTCACAAGCCAGAACTGCAGGATTCTGTCTTTCCAAGTTCTAAGGCTAATTGACAAGGTATTGGATGAACATCCTCTCCTCAAGGCCAACAGGATTGGAAGAGTATATGCCCTGGATTTGTCAAAGAAGATTGATTTGAAGGGTCATCCTTGCCTGTTTTCCAAAGCCTCTCCTCAGGAATCTAAACTGTGGCACAGAAGGCTGGGTCATGTAAATCTCAAAAACATAAATCAGCTGATCCATAATAGTTTAGTGAGAGGTCTACCAATAAGGGGTTCCACTGTGATGAAACCTGCACTGCTTGTTTGAAAGGAAAACAGCATAAAGTCTCATTCCCTCCTATTGAAGAACCTAAGTCCACTGCCTGTTTGCAGTTACTGCACATGGATCTATTTGGTCCTGTGAGAGTGATGAGCATGGCAAAGAAGAATACTGTCTGGTAATTGTGGATGATTACTCAAGATTTGTATGGACTTTCTTCTTGCATTCAAAGGATGAGGTTGCTCAGACGATTATACACTTTGTGTTGTGTGTTGAGAAGTAGTATTCCCTATCAGTCAAGTGTATAAGGAGTGATAATGGAACTTAATTCAGAACCATACACTTGATGATTTTTATCTATGAAAGGGAATTAAGAGACAGTTTAGCATTCCAAGGACTCCTAACAAAATGGAGTAGTGGAGAGAAAGAATAGGACCCTAGATGAAGCTGCAAGGTCTATGTTGGCTGACTTTGGTTTGCCATTGACCTTTTGCGCTGAAGTTGTCAACGCAGCTTGCTATGTGCAGAATAGATATTAGTAAATCAGAGGTTGATGAAGACTCCATATGAAGTTCTACATCATTTGGCTCCTCTAATTTCATTTTTCAAAGCATTTGGGTGTCCTTGTTTCATTCTCAACACAAAGGATCAACTCCACAAATTTGATCCTAAGGTGGATGCAGGGTATTTTGTAGGTTATTCATCCACATGCAAGGCTTACAGAGTCTTCAACTGCGAACAAAGATAGTTGAAGAAACCTTGCATGTGAAATTCAATGAATCTCCTAAGGATAAAATTCCACAAAACCCTGTGGAGCTGTTTGATCTGGACATACTGCAATATGTTCCTTATCAACCTCCAGTTATTGCAGATCATGTGGATAAATCATCTTCTGCAGCAAGTCTTCCACCTGGTAGTACTGAAGATGATGATGATATCAGTACTCACCTTTTCAAGTTTAGTAATCAACTGCCTGAGTTTGCTAAACTTGATGTTCCTGTAGCTTCTGCAGCTCCATCCACAACAAATGCTGATGAGATTTCTGACTCCTCTACATCATTTGACTTGCTATCTCATACTTGGTTTCAAGAGTCTGGATCAACATCTATTGTTGCTGAACCTCCTACAAACACTTGCACTGATCTTATAGTGTACCAAGAGCTGAAGAATCACCCCATGTCTCAAATCATTGGTGATATCAATGCTGGTGTCTCAACCAGAAGTCAATTGTCCAACTTCTGCTTCTATGCTCTCTTCATCAGTCAGCTAGAGCCAAAGAACTATCATGTTGCCTTAAGAGACAATGGATGGGTTGAAGCCATGCAGCTTGAGCTACTTCAGTTCAAAAAGCAGCAAGTGTGGGAACTGGTTCATCTACCCCTAGGTAAGTGTGCAATAGGCACTAAATGGGTGTTTAGGAATAAAACTAATGAAAATGGGCTTATTGTCAAGAAAAAGGCTAGACTGGTTGTACAGGGTTTTCACAAGAAGAAGGTATTGATTATGATGAAACCTTTGCCCCTGTGGCAGACTAGAGGCAATTAGATTGTTCTTAGCCTATGCTGCACTCCACAATCTTAAAGTTTTTTAAATGGATGTCAAAAGTGTTTTTTATATGGAAAAATAAAAGAAGAGGTTTATGTGTGTCAACCACCAGGTTTTGAGGACAATAAACATCCTGATTGGGTGTATAAACTTGATAAGGCTCTTTATGGGTTGAAGCAAGCTCCTAGAGCCTGGTATGAAACACTTTCAAATTTTCTTCTTAAAAATAATTTCACTAGAGGCTCCATAGATAAAACTTTGTTTATTAAGAAAGTGGCTCAGCGTAAGCTACTTGTTCAAATTTATGTTGATGATATAATTTTGCATCCTCTGATCCCCGTTGTGTGATGATTTTACAAGTTAATGAAACAAAAGTTTCAAATGAGTGCAATGGGAGAATTACAGTTCTTTCTAGGCTTGCAAATCAAACAAAGGCTGATGGAACCTTCATTCATCAGTCAAAATATACAAAATATCTTTTGAATAAGTTTGATTTACAAAATTGTAAGCCATTTTCTACTCCCATGTGCAACACCACACAACTGGATGCAGATCAAAAAGGTAAAGCTATTGATGAAACACTTTACAGATGTATAATTGGGTCCTTGATGTACTTAACAGCTTCTAGACTAGATTTCATGTTTGCAACTTGTGTTTGTGCTAGATTTCAAGCTGCTCCTAAAGAGTCTCATTTGATTGCAGTCAAGAGGATCTTTAGATATCTGCAAGGTACACAATCTCTAGGTCTATGGTATTCCACTGGACACTCTTGCAAATTAGTTGCTTTTTCAGATAGTGACTACGCAGGTGTGTAAGTTAACCAGAAAGTCAACTTCTGGTGGATGTCATTCCTAGGCAACTGTTTGATTTCTTGGCAGAGTAAGAAACAAACATCTATTGCTACATCCACTGCTAAAGCAGAGTACATTGCTGCTGCAAGTTGTACATCTCAGGTACTCTGGCTTCAAAACCAACTATTGGATTATGGCATTCGAGAGACTAAGACTCCATTATTAATGGATAGTGCTTCAGCTCTGTGCATTGTCAAGAATCCAGTCCAGCACTCTAGGACCAAACATATAGAGATCAGATTTATTAGGGATTGTTTTGAAAAAGGTCTGATTGATCCAAAGTTTGTGCCTAGTGCTGATGAGCTTGCAGATATATTTACTAAGCTTTGGATAGTTCAACTTTCCAAAACCTTGTGTTAAGGCTTGGTATGCTGCAGCTAGAATAAGTGATAACTACTGATGATCTCAGTAAACAAGTACTGATGATTATTAGTAAACCATGTCACAAATATGTACTGATTCTGTTAAAAGAAACTGATGCAGTTACAACTACTGTTGTCAGTAAAAACAGATAAGTACTGATGTCCTATGAAACAACTGAAAACAGCTAAAAAGTCTGATGAGTAAGAGTTGAGGACAGTATGAAACAGCTGAAAAGCTAAGAATTGATGAAAACTACTAATGAGAATTTTCACTTCAGTCGTTTCCACAAACTGCTGTTCACCCTAAACAGCTGATGACAAAACCATGTCTTCAGTAGTTTCACAACTACTAATGACTAACACCAAGTCCTCAGTTGTTTGCAACAGCTGATGACAAATCCAAGATCTTTTGTAGTTTCACAACTACTGATGACCAACACCAAGTCTTCAGTTGTTTTCAAACGTCTGATAGTTAAAACCAAGTCTTCAGTTGTTTCATAACACTGATGACAACACCAACACTTTCAGTCATTTTCCTTTCAGCCTTTTCTTAACCTATTAATACCTGCACTTATAGCCAAACATTTCATTAAGCGTTTTCAAACCTTTTCTCTCTCAACAATGGCGACCATGAAACTCAAACCCCGACACAACTGTGTTGCCTACCTTTCGAAATCGGCCTTCTGGAACAAGTTTGACACTGCATCGTCTTATGATGGATTCCCATACCGAACAGCCTTTCTTATGAATCCTACCATATACCTTGATTCCTTAACCCAATTCTGGACCAACGTCTCTGTCACAACTGGTGAGAATGATAGCCAAATCACTCTCTAGTCGTTGGTGAATCAGAAACAGGTGCTCATCACCCCTGACATCATTCGCAAAACACTAAATTTGCATGATGGCACCTATACTAAAGAATACCTGAAAGGCACCATTGATATGTCTTTCATCAATAACGAGTATGCATACGACTTAAGTGCTACAACCATTCTTAAAAAGCACTTCCATGATGCCAAAAGACTTATCTTTCATATGGTGAATGTTGCCTTGCTTCAAAGACATCTCTTGGGATCAGATGTCTTCACGGTGGCAACAGGTATTGTACTCTATCTTTGAACGCCAAAATCTAATTTTCTGAGATAGTGTTCATGGAACTAAAGGATCTGGCTCAGAAACCTGTGGCAAACAGATGGTTACTTATCCCAGGTTTCTGATGGCCATAATTTTGAATCAATTAAAATCTTATGGCTTTGTTGGTCTTGGGTTCCCTGCTCCAGTTGTTTTCTCCAGACATAACTTAGACCCTACTCTTAAAGGGGATGCTCGGATGCTAAAACCCAAGCAGAGGGAACCCACAGCCTCCACTTCCAGATCCAAAGTCCCCACAAATCCTCCAAAAAAAAGCCCAAAAAGGCTACTCAGGGAGATGAGTCCCCTGAGGATGCCCCTGTACCACCAATACAGGAAGCACATACTGGTTATAACCCCCCTGTTATGTCCAAGACTCAACCTGCTGAAGCCGCACAGGTATCCTCTCAACAGGATCCTGTTGCAACCAAAATTGGGGATCCCATATTACTGGAACCTATCTCAATTGAGAGGGTTACCATTGAAGAGCACATCTCACCCCGGTTGCAATCTGCTTTAGACCAATCTCCACATGCAACCGCCCCTCAAAGCCCAACACTGATAGTTGCTAAAGTGCTGAGTCAGTTGCATTCCTCACCCCCTCCCCAGAAACCAATTACCACTGGGAATACCTCAACCATTGAGGGGGAGGACCAAAAGCTTGATGACCAACAGCACAGGGTTACAATGTTCAATCTCCAAGTGTAGAAACGGAGGTTAGAAATCTGGTAAGGCTGCCACTTCTACTGATTCAGCAAATGATCAGGATGGCGTTGGTAACATCCATAAGACCTCACAGGAGGCAACTACCAATGAAGGACATAGTCCTGAGAGTAGGAAGTCCCCAATATCAAGAACAAGGGGCACATGCATCTACTGATCTACACTCAGAGCATGTTCATCCTGATTCAATCAGGAGGTCAGGTGATTCAGCAAAGACTGATGATGACCAGGGCTTTTCTATGATGTTTTAGCCCATAATACCATCCTAGAGAATGAGGTAAGTAGACTCAAAGAGCTACTAGCCAAAATGTCTCAGGATCAAAGTCCATCTACCCTAATAACCCCACAGATGGCACCTTCAATTGAAGGTTCACCAAACACTTCTCCTACACACATAACTAAGCCACCAGCCACTGCTTTTGGCACCACCTCTCAAGACAGAACCCCTCTGAGCAGATGGTTGCTATCTTTCAAAACTCCTTACTCTCATCACTCCCATCATTACTGAGATTGTACATAAAGCCATTGATGAGAGGATCTCCTAAATCTACAAACCCTCATTGATGATGCTATTCACAAATCTCTTTCTGCCTTACAAGCCCCTGATCCCAATGCAACCAAAAGGGGGAGACTACTAAGGCAGTGAAAGAAGAAAAGAAAAGGAAAAGAGTTGATGATGAGAAAGAACCTGAAAAATAGAAGGGGTGGAGAAAGAACTGATCTCAGAACAGCTGATCACCTACAAAGTCCATCTACCCTAATAACCCCACAGATGGCACCTTCAATTGAAGGTTCACCAAACACTTTGCCTACACACATAACTAAGCCCCAGCCACTACTTTTGGCACTACCTCTCAAGGACAGAACCCCTCTGAGTAGATGGTTTCTATCTTTCAAAACTCCTTATCTCTCATCACTCCCATCATTACTGAGATTGTACATAAAGCCATTGATGAGAGGATCTCCTCAAATCTACAAACCCTCATTAATGATGCTGTTCACAATCATCTCTTTCTGCCTTACAAGCCCCTAATCCCAATGCAACCAAAAAGGGGGAGACTACTAAGGCAGTGAAAGAAAAGAAAAAAGAAAAGAGTTGACGATGAGAAAGAACCTGAAAAAGAGAAGGAGGTCGAGAAAAACTTATCTCAGAACAGCTGATCACCTACAAACGAAAGAAAAGTGCTGAGTCAAAAGCTGATGAAGAAAAATCCTTAGAAGATCTTGTCAAAGATGCTGATGAAGCTCACAGCAGATCCATGGATAAAATTATAGATTAGCTCTTTAGACATGGTCATGACACAGCCACATTAGACTCTGAGATTAGAAGGCTGGAATAGAAGAGATTCAAACAAGATGGGCTGGTTATAGTGTGTTAGAAAGGGAAAGATTGGAGATAATGATCAGATTTATTGCCAAATACCTTGGAAGATCATTGATAGATAAAGTCCTGGTCCAGAGACAGTATCTTGGAGATAACTAAGAAAATCTGCTCTGCTGGAGGCTATAATAAAGGGTTGATCATCGAAGCACTGGATGAAGCAGGTGCAGGGAAGAGAACTGAATGGCAAAGCTCTCTAAAGCCAAACTCACCACCAAAATGCTAGATCAGTCTTCTCACACTCCCACTCAAACACAACCCTCATCTCTAAAATCTCCCAATCTATCCCTAAACCAAAGCCACCCACAACTCAACCCCAAAACCAATCCCTTTACCCCAAAAACCACCTCAAACCTTACCCAGTGATACACCCAGAAGGAGAGAAGGGTGTTGAGGTAGAAGAAGATGAAGAAGAGGATGATGATGAAGATTGTCTGCCAATATCTGCTATTCTCAACCTTAAAACACTGAGCACAGAAGTCAACAAATTACACCTGACTTGCAAATGCAATGGTGAAGGTAATATTAAAGAAGCAGAACAGCAGAAGCAGCACGATGAGCAGTTTCTCAAGATGGTTGACAAGGATTTCCCTCATCCTCATCCATTCAAGAAATGAAGAAACAAGCTCTAAGGTTGTACACTCTTAGACATACTTTTCAACATCAAAGAGAAAGAGTGCGGATTTGGCCAGACCCCAGGGTAAGTTCTAGAATTCATAAGAAGAATATACCAAGTAGATATCATGGCCAAGTGAAGAAGACCTTGAATGTTGCAATTACGTTGGCCATGGTAGTCTCACCCTGGGAAATCATTAAGAATTCAAGAGAGCTCACAACTCCAAGACAACCCCTCAATCTATTCTTGAGAACAAAATGATCAAGAAGGGGTTGTTATACAAAAGACTTGAGATCTTCAGAAGAGTGAACTCCAGTTGTTGCTTGAAGGCTCTCACCCAGAAGAATTTGCATAAAGAGAGATCACAACTGTCGAGTTAAAGAATGGGAAGACAGTGAGATACCTCGGAGTATTATGGCTCAGAGTTCTTCTTGAGAGGGAGAAGCAGAAGAACTCACCAAGGAGGAACAAGTTGTTCTCCTTGAGGCCTATGCTAGTGAGCCTTACAGACTCATTAATAGGAATTAGGTTTCATGGTTGGGACAGACTCTATGTCCAGTTTCCCCAAGATAGAGTTCCCTTCCATACTTAGCAATCAAAAGATTAGAAACCTTTTTCCAGCCTGTGCTTAATGATTACTCTGAAGCTGATCAAGAGGGTGTTTCTGCCAAGAATAAGTGGGATCATCAATAAGTTTAGAGGTTTTGGCTGCATTGGTTTCAGGGAGTTTGTTGGACCAAAAAACCAATGAGCCTGATTAGAAAACCCTCTAAGTCCCACAGACATTACAACTGCTAAAGAAGATCACAACAGCTGAAGGCATCAGCTGATTACAAGGTCTGAACACAAAGTTTGAAGACAAGATCTGAAGATTTCTACTGAAGACAAAGTCTGAAAGTAAGTACTGAAGACAAAGTCTGAAGCTATCAGCTGAAGAGAAAGTCTGAAAGTAAAAGTCTGAAGAACAAAGACTAAAGACAAAGACTGAAGACCAAAGTGATCAGCAGTTGTCACAACAGTTGAAGTTATCAACTTCAGTAGTTGTGATGGTTTCCTTTCAGTACTTGTAATTTACTTTTCAGTAGTTATAGTTTCAGTAGTTGTAGTTCAGTAGTTTTATTTTTTTTTACTTAGCATTCTCTGAGATGTAATTAGTAGTTGAGAACATTCTCAGTAGTTTGCATAGTTTTAGTAGTTTGAATAATTCTATTAGATGTCACTATCAAGTGACATCAAAGACGTCACATCTCCTATATAAGATGCTGACCTAGTTGTAACGTGTGACATTCAGCCACCACGAAAGCATATGAATAAAATATTCCTTTGCAGAATTCTTTCTCTATAACCGTTTACTTTTCATTGAATATCAATTGTGTTCTTGCGAATTGTCTAATTCATTGTTCAAATTCCGCTGCGATCTACTCTAACTAATCAAACTAGATCTCTAATCCTAACAGAAATGGTCATGTCTGTGATGATCGAATGGTCAAAATGTCATACCAATAAGAAAAGGAATAAATGAATGAATGGTCATTAAGTTAAAATCATAAGTAGAGGCCATTCGCACGACTGGTCCATGAGTATGGACCAGTCGTACGATTGGACCATACTTATGAATCAGTCAATCGATGGAGCATGAGTATGAACCATTCACATGACTGGATTACAAGAATGAGCCAGTCGCCTGAATGGGGTTGACCGAATGAGTTAGTCGCCCGACTGAAAGCTAGTCGGTCAACTAAATGTGACCGACTGAGCCAATCGCATGACTGAGATCCAATCGCGCGAATGAAAAGAGCGAATGGATCCAGTCGCCCGATTGAAACCAGATTCAGTATAAATATGGCTAAGTCGGTCGCATATGTTCATCACTCCGCATTCGCCTTAAAATCGCCTGATAGTACCGTTACTGTGCCCAAATCTGATTAGATCGATTACTTCTCACCACTTAGCTACTAATGAGTTTGTACTTCATCTACAGGTAATTTGCGACCCAAATCATAGTAAATGCGCGGTCAAAACAAACCCAATTTAACCTTCATACAGACCAAATAAAGGACAAAATTAGGTAACATGAAAGGAATACATCAACCATTAACAATCCTGCGAGTCTAAAGAGCCTAAACATAACGTTAAATTGCAAATATTGACTTAGATTAAGGATAAATGTGTCGAACAGAGAAGTATGCAACTAGTCACTCCGAATGAACCTCAATCGCATGATTGAACTGGGCGAATGACTCAGTTGTCTGAATGAACCAGGCGTATGAGCTCAGTCACCTGTCTGAACTCAGTTGTAGGCTCAGTTGCCCGACTGAACTCAATTGTAGGCTCAGTCGTCCGACTTAACTCAGTCGCATCCTAAGTCGCCGTTTGAATTCAGTCACATACCAAATCAATAGACTGAACTCAGTCGTATGGTTCAATCGCACGATTGAACCAGACTGATCTCAAACAGTGAAATGGCTTCTGTTATGTGTTGATCTAATATGTATGTGTCTTGTGTTATAGATTCATGGCAGATCGATGGATCGTAAACACCAAGCACAATATTTGTGCTCACTTGGACGCCACCACTCGGAATGTTGCAGAGTTTGCTGGTATTATTGCATTCCTAGGAGATCGAGGATATATCAAGCGATTTCTACACCCTACACACCCTATAGGTCGATACAGCAGGCCTTCTGGGAAGGTGCTTCCATTGACCGATCGACTGAGCCTTACAGTATACGTAGCACCATCTTTGGCCAGGAGATTGAGGTCATAGCAGCCGATCTGAGACGAGTTCTGGATTTGGGAGATGATGCTGCCCACCCCACCAGACTACATCCTCTTACCGTAACGGGATGCTTCCTACGGATGAGGTACACTGGGGACATCAATGCAGTGTGCTCAATAAAAGCAACTTGTGTCCCCAGTTCAAGTACCTAGCTCATGTCATTATGAAGTGCATTGCTTCATGAAAGGGTGGATTTGATGATTTATCAAACCAAACCCAAAATGCCTATGTGGCACCGGTACTGAATCACCCTTCAGCTTCTCCAACATGATTTTCTCATACTTGATCGAGAATAGAGGCCAAGGCAAGGAAGGCTTCTGCATGTACCCGAGATTTTTGCAGATGATCATTGATGAGAAGCTTCCTTCGCTGCCTAAGGAGAGTCATGATGCTGTATCTCTCGGATTAGGATGACACCACTCTTGGAAGAATGAAGGTATACAGGGGCAAGCAGGTAAAGCCCCCTGTAAAGAGGCTATTTGGGCACTTGGCTAGAGAAGACTATGTGGTGCCAGCTCGACGAAAGTGGCATCACGAGGATAGTGACTCAGATGTAGAGCAGATTGCTCTACCCTCTGATGACTCCGATGGTGATCATCATGATGCTGATCAGGGAGGGGATTATCAGGGTGGAATCGAACCAGCTCCTATTCACCCTGACTTCCAGATGGAAGAGGAGTCTGAGGAAGAGTCTCTGGTGCGAACAGTGGGGAGCCGGGTCGTAGCCACACAGAGAGGTGTTAGGGCGGTTGGTGTACGCCAAGGGGAGTCCAGGGATGCTGTTGCTGCTGATACAGATCCATCATATACCCCGGACCTGCCCAGCAGCCAAGGAGGAGCCATAGTGCCTAAAGGCACAAGGAGGAAGAGAATGGCTCACCATTAATGCACGAAGGGGCAGAGGCTAAAGTTTACATTGACCACTACTACAGCCATAACAACCACCTCATCCCTACTACTACCACCATCACTACCACACCACCTATCACTACCACACTCCCATCCACCTCCAACACAGCTACCACCACCACCACTATTTCACCCACCATCACTACTACAGCCACTCCACCACCCATCTACACTACTTCCATCACCACTAGCCACCAACCCAGACCATCATCCCCCCGTATTCACTACAGGATCATCTTTACCTTTCATTGGGGTAGAGGATCAGCTGTCAGCACTAAACAAAATGGTGCTGAAGCTGTGGGCTGCTGATGAGGAGAGAGCTGCCAGATACGTCAGCTTGTGGAGCAAAACACTACCCAAGCACAACAGATGTCACAGCAGGCCCAACTGATTAAGTACCAAGCTCAGCAGATGACTGCACATGGTGAGGAGATTGCCCAACTCTAGGAGCATAAAGCCCCATCAGCAAAGAAGATAGAAGAGTTGGAGGCTGCCAAAAAGACTATCCTGCTCAAGCTCAAAGGAACAAAGGATGAACCTCTGAAGATAAGAGAAAGGGATGGTGATGACAATGTGATGATGATGATGATGAGAATGATGATGAGGAGGATGATGATGAGGAAGAGACTGAAGAAGGAGTTGATGATGGTGGAGGAGATGGAGGAGATGATGCAGCAGCATCAGGGGCCACACAAGCTAGAGAGAGGCGCACCAAGAAGACTCAGGATCAGGGTGCCTCGACCTCAGCCCCGCCTACAAAAGAGCACATGATTCAGGACAAAAGTAATGCTTTGATGTTTTGTAATTTTAAATCTTGTAATTGAATCATGTATTAAACTTATGTACTTAATGTTTTTAAATATTTGATATGTTTCTATCTTGATTATTGACAAATGGTTGATGTATTTACATGTTTAAATCAAGCAGATCAATCATCTCAGCAAGATGAGTATGATGTTGCTCCCCTTCATCAAATCAAGTCTCAACTCACAATGATTCTTGATTTGCAAGGGATCGTCCGAAGGTCTGTAAGCTATACTCCTGAAGAAGGAGAAATCATTCATGACCTTACGGATGAACAACTTGCTGAGATGTTCCGGCTAAATCTGGACGAGATTGTGAAGGATGCTCCAACTGTTGAAGGTGCAAGTGATGACGAGCTGAATGACATAGACGACATCGAGATCGAGGATGTCACGGCGAAGCATTATCCTGAGTATACTGATAGAGAGGCAAATGTGGATCAGATGGAAAGTGAATCTGAGAAGAATAAGGATCAAGCCCAAGCCTCAAACACTGATGTCGACATCAAAAAGGCTGAATGGGCAGCATGTTTTGCAGAGATCCGAGCCCAACTCGCTGCTCCAAAGCCGAGTGCCTACACCAAGCTCTACAAAGTGAAGAAGCATCACAAGGTGTCAGGCAAGATTATCGTGTAGGCCTATTTTGAAGATCTAAATGTATATGCGGTCAAGAGGGAGAAGGGAATCGAGTACTTCAGATTCCCACATGATATGAAGACTCTCCTTGGTTTTGAGCTCAACCAGCTGGCCAAACTGAAGCTGTTATATGATGACCCAAGAAAGATGTCAGGCTGGTTTGAGGCTGCATTACAGAGAGAGTACCACACCAGGTGGGTCAACTTAAAACCTCAACAACCAACAACGTATATATCAGACAGTCTGAAGTTGATGCCATTACTGAAAAGCCAAAGATTATGCTGAAGTGGAGTCCTCCGTGCACGATGTCAAGAATCCCTCTAAGGGAAATGCCACAGGACTTCACTCCACACTTCAAGTGGTGGTACTATGATTGGAGAACAGGTGAGGTGGTCATAGTTCTGAACAGAGATGGAAATATGGAAACTATCAGGGTATTTGACCCAATGTGGCTAACTAACTTGTCTTCTAACGATGTCTACACTTTATACAAGTGGCCACTGTTCTATGACGCGCAAGACATTGTACAAGCCCTCCAGCTCCAAAACGTGACAAGACTCTACTTTGCATTTGAAATAGATGCAGGAGTTACAAGGGAGGAGAAGTACACGAAGTTTGAAGAGCTGATGAAGAATATTAGACAATATAGTAAACTAGGTCCAAGGGGGAGTTTGTAGATACATGTGTGTCTAGTTTAGGAGCTCAAATGAAATATGTCTTTCATGTCTTACTTATATGTAATAGAATGGGTATGAATGAAATGAAATGTGTTGATGATTCTTATAATGTTTAATATTTCATTGATTATTGTGTGATAACGGATATTGAACTAACTATATAGGTTTGTGGTTGTTTACATAGTTCTTAGTCAATAATGATTGAGAAATGTGCTTAAACTTTGATCATGTGAAGTTCTCATGCGAATGGACCATGCTAATGACCATACGCATGAATACTTCATGCTAATGGACCAGTCACACAACTATCCAGGAGACTGGATTAGTCGCACGACTAAGACATACGATTGACTCAATCGCACGACTAAGACATACGATTGACTCAATCGCACGACTGAATCTTCAGTCGTGCGGATGGATCAACCGCATGCTTCAGTCGTACGACTGAACCATGCAAATACATCTATCAGTTTTTTCATACATGATACATGATCCACGATAACATAGGGATGTTTAGTGAAGGATGGGATATGATCTACAAGGAAAGTGACTTAGACATGTATACTCTATACATATTTGACATACTAGAAGACTTTACTTTGAAGATGTCTTTATGGTGATCTGATGAATCAAGATACATCTATCAGTTTTTTCATACATGATACATGATCCATAATCTCCTTCATTGGTATGATTATTAAATGTATTTGCTTTAGAATCTTCTTTACACATTACATACAAATACATGTGGACCTAATTTATATGTCCTGCAACTATTACCTATGCCGTATGTTCATCGTCAGATTAGGAAAGATGTTAATATCTTACCAATAAGTATACATATTTTACCAAATTTTACCTGGGGCTCTACCTTGAGGTTGTTGACAATAGATTCTATTCTATTGACGGATGGGAGAAACTCCAAAGTGATGTATATCTACCATATGGTTATATGATGTATTTTATGTATAATGGCAATCGTAGCTTCCATTTGTGTATTTTTCATACAAATGGTCTTGAATTATTCTCTCCTATTGATTATGAAAAGACCTTACAGGCCAAACTAGAAGTTGTCTTTATATATATTTTCCTATGTATCTATTTATTTTGATACATTATAATAAATCTTTTTTCTTTAACACTAGGTGACAACTCAAGAGCCAACCTTTATTCTAGATGATTCAAAAACTTCATATGTTCGTATGGATTTCATATCACATGTAAGAATTTATTAATAAAACTATATTACACATAATTTTTGTAATTTTATTTTATAACAACCTTAATTGACTTTTTAGGATTCTAATGTGGAAGTAAGTGTGGAATAAAATATGGATCTTTTGTTTCTAAAAGAACTGTTCAAGATGTCAATGACACCACTATTGATGTGCATGGTCAAGTTTATAATCTTCCTGAAGATATTAATCTTGATGTTCCCTAACAACCACATATGTTGTCTTTCAGTAAGCCTCTTTCCACATGTTAGTATATGTCTTATAGCCTTTTAGGCCCGATTTTGTTTGGGAAAGAACATATAATTACTTGTATAATGGAATACCCTACAACCACGTATTCTTTTATGTGGTAGGATCGCACATTCAAGATTTCGTATTTCATTCAACATAGTTGAGGATTCTTTTTGCTACATTGAACCAGATAATGATCTTGCACGTCTACTTAAACATACATCACTGATTAGTTGGGACGAATCATCAACGGTACATAAACACACTTTGAAGCTCTTGATATATCATTAAAAGACATATTTTCTTTTTTTGTAGGATTGACATCCACTTTACCATTTCATGGGAAGGTAATTGTTTTTGGATGTGATTTTAGACGAGTTCTATCAGTGTTCAGAGTGGTAGTAGATAACAAATTGTAGATGCTTCTTTGAGTTCTTCTTACATTTGAAAAAATAGCAAGGTACTTAGATTGATAAAAAACCTCAGGTTGAATTACAAATAATGATCATCTGATGTAGAACAAACCATAATGTATGCACAATGGCTTTTGATTATAAGTGATGGGACCGTTGGGGGTATGAACGATGGTGAAGTATTTATTGACAACTTGATGATCTTCTCATCAAAAATTCAGGGGATCTCGTTTCAGAGTTGATTAATTTTTTATATCCTTCTATTTTAGATAATTATAAACAACTAAATTACATTCATGAAATAACAACTTTAGCTCCAAAGAACAAGGCGGTAAAATTGAAAACAAAAAATGGGTTATATAGTAGAACGCGACGAGTTGTATAATTAGGATATCATGTTAGAAGCATAGGATATATCTAGTAGGAACATTGAAGAACGTACCTTGATCCCTAGAATTTCTTTGATACCAACTGATAGGAGGCTACCCTTTAAGTGTCAAAGAAGACAATTCTCCCTAGTTGTGTGTTTTGCGATGACAATAAATTAAAAGGTAATTGTATTTTCTTTTTTAGTAGGATCGGCATCCACTTTACCATTTGATGGGAAGGTAATTGTTTTGAGGTGATTTTAGACAAATTCTACTAGTTATCTCGAGTGGTAGTAGGCAACAAATTGTAGATGCTTCTTTGAGTTCTTATTACATTTGGAAAAACTGCAAGGTACTCAAATTGACAAAATACCTCATGTTGACTTACGGTAATGATTCATCTGATACTGAACAAACCATAATGTTTACACAATGGCTTTTGAACATAGGTGATGGTACCGTTGGTGGTATGAATGATGGTGAAGTATTTATTAACAACTTGATGATCTTCTAATAAAAAAATCAGGGGATCTCGTTTCAGACCTGTGTAACTTGATGGCTTTTGAACATGGTGAAGTATTTATTGGACAAGAATGGTGAAACTTCAAGTAAAACCTCAAATATTATGTATAATGAGGTTTTAGAGATTTGTAAAAACTTTTTAATGTATTTAAGTTTTTCACGTAAGTTTATTGTGTACGTATTTTCTTAACTCTTATGTTCTTTTGATATTACTATCCTTATATTCTCGTGCATAATTAACTTGTTATTTTTTTCTTGAAAAAAAAATACTTTCAACCTGTGTAACATACGAGTTAGGCTAGTACAATATATATAACTAAGTTAGAGAACATGTATTACATGAGTGGAATTAAAAAACATATCAAAACCAATAGTTTTATTAATATTTTATTTTTAGATGTTATTAGCCATTGATGAAATAAAAATATAATGAATATTTAAAAGTTGTAACAAATAATTAAATTAAAATTTTTACAATATATTTAAAGATAAAATATGTCTAAAATTATATAATTTAGTATGTATTAATAAATTATTAAAATAAGAATATTTATATTTTAGATGTTTAATAGTTTAGTTTACTTATTTAAAATAATTCATTTAATATCAGAGAAACAATAAACATAAACATAAATATATTTGTTTTAATATATTTTAGTAAAAATAGGAATGTCAATTGATTGTTTCTATAATTTTCGTATTTATTACGAGAGAGATGTTGAAAAATGATTTGTTGATATGCTAGAATGAAGATACATGTCCTTTGATATTCTAAAATGCTAACACATGTCTCATAAAAAGGTTCTTTTATTATAAAACTAGGTTAATATCCCTTGTATTACATGGGTTGAATAAAAAAATATTAATGATTTAGTACTAAAAAATTATAACTTATGAAACCATGCTTGAAGATAAAATATGATTATAATTACATATAAATAGTTATTTTAAGTAAAAAACAAAATGTATTTTTAAAACTTTTGTTTTGTAATTGTGACACGTATTATCCCAATTTTATATAATTATAGATAGATAAATGGATAGATAGATATATAGTTTAGAAACAATTTATTAAAAAGAATATAATTAGTAATAAATATGAAAGATTACAGTATGATATTTTAATATAAGATATGATTACAATTATACATTTAATATTTTAAAAATAAAACAATTATACTATTTTTTTAACTCTCTTATCTAAAAAGTTTTATTTTTAATATTCATTTTAATTTTTTTATAAAAAATATAAAAAATATTGTTTATCAAAAACTATGATTAGTAATTTCACCTTTATTATATTTTTGTAAAAAGGACCAATTTAAAATAAATTTTGTTTAAAAGAGATTTAGTGTTTTAGAAAATTTTATATTATATAAAAAGAGGTTTAGTGTTTTAGAAAATTTTATATTATATATTATTTTTATTAATAATATTTGAATAAAAAGATGTGATTTTTAATTCCTTATAAAATCTAGTTTTAAAATGATAGTTTGATTTAAAAAATTTTAATATGAGAGAAAAATATAACAATTAATAAACTATTTTTAATTAAAAAGAGAAATTAGTTGAGTGTTTAAATTACTATAATACCATTTTACAAGGAAAATAATGTGAATATGTTTAAAAGGATAACATGTAGGATCGATATATGTCACTAAACACTTGGTTTTCTCTCAAACTCACTTGTACTCACACGGTTATGATGAAGCAGAATCTTTCAAAGAGTTGATTATAATATACTAAGTAAATTAAGAACACAAAGAAATAACTTTTATGCTACTTGTATATATTACTTCTCAACTCAAAATGTACAAGACTCTTACAAGCATGATACAAGAGTTACAATGAGAAACTATATGTACTATTACCTACACTCGGTTATACTTTGATACCGGCTGGAATCCTATAACTAAAGCAGATACTACAAAGCTATAGTTAAGGTATCTTAGATAATGTCTTATCTAAGATATGGTAGTCATGACATGTCCATGACTTACCTTTTGTTACCAACTAAAGTTAGCAACTGTACTAACAAACAAAGGTGAACAATGGAATAAAGTATGGTCATGATAGGATTAAATGAATAAATCTGTGATGATTTGTAACACAATTCAATGAATTTCACACAAAGTAATCAAATCAAAACAAGATATCAATAAAATTCAGTTTTCATTCATATCAAGCTAAGACAATTACAGGTATGAAAAGCAGATTCGAATAACTTGTGTATTCGTTTCTACATACCTGCAAAACTAAGCTATTTATACTGAAAACAAAAGTAAAGGAACTAACAAATTACAGAAATAGTCCGTGTACTATTACAAAATATCAAAAGACAAATAAAGACAACATGTTAATCTTTTAGAGCACTTAACAATACTCCCCCTAAGATTTACATGATCTTTAGTCTTCAAAATCTTCAAGCTTGACTGCTGACTCTATCTTCAATTCTATCTTCAGCCTTGACTTCATCATTCAAAGAAATCTGCTGATTCTTCTTTGACTTTGAACATAGGCTTCTGTTTGTACGTTTCTAACTCTTTCAAAGCTTTTGATATAGCAGGCTTGAATTTACTTGCAAGAATGCCTTGTTCTGGTTTAGCTTCATTTGTTTTAATCTCCATCTTGTCCATTCTTTCAAATGTATCTTTTGAAAGACATGAAATATTAATGTTTGCATATAACTCAATAGGTTTATTACTGTCCTTTGAGTACACTTCTAAGACCCCTTTTCTTGATATTCTCATGAATTCAATATCTTTAATATCTTTCTTTACAATGTTGGCATACGCAAGTGCTTTTCTCAAATAAATCCTTTCCATGGCAGCGTTCATCACATTGATAATAGAAATACAATATTTCTTGTCTTGCTCAGCCACTTCAGGAGAAACCTTCTCAAATTTTTGTACTGACAAAAATGAGATATAACTTGGATGTAACAATTTTAGCTCAAAAACTCCAAATAAAGTAATCATGTCCTCATCCCATCTTTCTAGATTTCAGACTAACTTTAGCTCAAATGTCTCAGTGTTGTAAAACCATCTGAGAATTGGCTTTGATTTTTGATTACCGTCAATCACTTTAAGTCCTGGAGTTGTAACTTTTTCAAAGTATTTATCACAAAATTCTATCAACAAATGTTCTTCTTTTGATTGAACTCCCTTAAGTTTCTTGTTTTTCTTCAAAGTAACAAAATACTCCTTGTCTTCTTGATCGCATCTGTGTTATGGAAATTACTTGATCTATCCAATCCACGTCTTAATAATTCTACAAACATCTTCCCACGTTTTGCATCAGTAGGATTGATCAGAGGTAGTCTATTAGCTCTTTTAAGTCTTGCACCGGAAGTTTTATGATACTAGAGTAAAAATGATAAACGTCACTTACAGCATTTACTCTCTTTATCAAGAAGGCATCAAACACTTCGTCATACTTCCACGCAATTATCTTTACTTGGTTTGTAAAATCTGGAGCAATCATTGCATTCAACAATTCAGCAACTGATTGTCCTTTCTGCAATATATTCTTACTAAATCTCCTGTTGTTCTTGAACTATCGAGAATATGCCTTTGATCAGTTGATGCTTTATAAGTTTGTATTTCAGGATCAGCAAACATTTCCATTAATTCTTTTCTATGAGTGTGAACATCATCAAGTCTTGACATTTGTTTTATTTCCTGAGGCTTCAACATTCTTGTTCTTTTTGTTATCTCAAGATACTGAGGGTTATCTGTATCCAACACTATCATCTTCTTCATTTGTTCTCAATTTCTTGAAAGCTTCTCACAAGATTTCTCAGAGATACAGATTGTAATCTCTTCAGCTTCCTCCACGGGTAATTTCTAGCTTGCAACCATGATCTAAGAGCAGGAATACTCATATCATCAGGATGGTGCAGCTCAGAACTAGACAGTTCTTCTACATTTATAACCTCCTTTGTTCTTATCCATTCACCATGCTCAACCACTATCTCATTTGGATCTATTGAAGCAACTGACTCTGCATAGATGCATTTCTCGTATTCATCATTAATTTGAAAAGCAATCAGTCCATCCAAATACACTCTATTGTATTTCATGTTCACAAGGTAGTTATATTTTTCTTCAAACTCCTGTGGTAATTCATCTTGTTCTTGTATGTTTTCTTGTATATGTTCTTGTGAAGAGAATGTGACACAAATTTAGCTTCATCAATGTCTTCATTCTCAAGAACTTCATCATACCAATCATCATTATATACTTCTTCAATATCATCTAGAGCATCAATCTGTTCTTGAACATTTTGCTCTTCAACTAATTCTTCAGTTCTTTGCATTTTAGAAGAAGATTCAGTCCGATCAACTTCTTCTAATTCATTTACTTTCCATTTGCCTTTTCTTTGTTCAAGATTTTCTTCAATTTGCACCTCAGTACTAACTACATGTACTGGAGATATAGCTTTCTGAGCTTCTCTTCCTTTATCAATTCAACTTTAAGATTTTCATTTTCTTCAGATACCTTCTTGAATTTCTCCTCAAGACTATCATAATCTTTAATCATGACTTCAAAGTTCTTTATCACATCTTCTTTATTTTGAGCAAAACTAACAATCTTTTCATCTTTGAACACAATTTCTTCAGACAACTTCAAATTTTCATCTTTGAGCTTTTGAATTTCTTTTTCACAAGCATTGATTATCTCTTCATTCTTTCATTTTCAACTTTCAACTTTTCAATCTCTTTTCTTTGTTTACATTTTCTTCTTTCAATTTTTTAATCACATCAACTTCAACTATTTCCTCTGTTTGTATAGACATATTGTGTGACATACTAACAGGAATTTCTTCTGCTCTTTCATTTTCATCAATTTCAAATACTGGATTGAATGAAATATCATTGATAAAATAGAATCAGATGTTTGATTTTGAGAATTCCTTTCTATTACAGCTTCCACAACATTTTCTTCAATCATAGCTTGTGTCTCATTTTCAGTATTTTCAACATTCCCTTCTTCATTTCCTTCTTGAAAGACTTTAGTGACATTATCATTTTCATCATCATCATCATCACTTTCTTCACTTGATGAACTTTCAGACATATCCTCATCACTTTCTTCATCAACTTCTACATTTTCAATCACATCATTTGGATCTATTGGTTCTTCTTCAGTTAGATGAAAGTGTGGCTGAGAAATATCAACTTCATCCATAGATACATTTCTGATATAATCAAAACTGGAATGTTTTGAGCACCGTTATCATTGCCAGTCTTTTGTACACACTCTCTGACATGTGCTCTAACTGAATTCTATCACCAATAACTTCAGCAGCATACAAATCTGGATTTGCATCACTAATGAGAAGTTGAAGAAATCTTGGGTGCATCAGATACTTATGCCTTACTCCTCTTTCCAGATTAAAAATAAATCCATTCATTATCCACTTAGCCATATTGAATCTTCTGTTAATGGATAAGGCTACAATTGGAGATGCAATGTCAACAGGGAATGTATCCCAACCCGCACTTCTTTTTGACATGCAATGTTGAAATATGTAGCATAAAAGCTTCCAATGTTTAAATACACGAGCTCTGAAAAACTGTTTCTTCGGGAAATGATCTGGATGACCCATTTGTAGAAAAACTTCTCTACATTCATTAAATGTATATTCAGATAAATCTTCAGGTCATTATCTCCCAGTCTTAGAGCTTGTCTAATTGCTTCTTGAGAAACTTCAATCATTCTTTCTGAAGTAATGAAGGCTCTTAAAAATGTTTCCTTGATCATCTCTTTCAACTTTTGCAGTTCTCCAGAATTTTTTAATCATTCTTCCATTAATCATAGGCCTTGCACACATAGCATAAACATATTTTGTTCTTAGTAAGAATCTGATAATATCTTCATATCCTGTAGTTTCTCTGTTTTCATCATTTAAGAAAACAGCTACATTGTGTTTTGGCTCAAATTTTAATTCTGCCATCTGCAAAACACAACAAAAGAATTATGAAACATTGAATATTGATTTAATAAAATTATTTCCACATATGACTTTTGATTTTGACTTTTGAATTTGACCTTTTATTTTTACTTTTGAATTGAGATTTTTCGTTGTAAAACATTTGAATTTGTACTATCTGACTTTTGAAATTTATCTTATTATTTTGAATTAATTATTTAACATTTCAATTTTGATTTTATTTAAATTTTTTTTATATTATTTTGTTCAAAAATTGATTGTCTGTTCATCTTCTTCTTCGACTATGCAAAGTCAAAGATTTCATCATCCACAAAAATTTTCACTTTAAGATCGAAACAATACATCAATAGACTCGAAAATGTGTTCTTATCAATAATCCAGTATCAATTTTTGATATGATACTCATTTGATCAGATTAAACTTGGATTATATTGGTTCGAACGCCCAAATAGCATTCAACCGTCTATTGACAAAACACTTATTTAACCCAAAAAATTTTATATTTGAATCACAAACTTACATTTATATATTGAAATACAATGTATACTCAAAGATTTGATTCGATTTCTGATGAAATAAGGATATGTTGGTGCTCGACAGTCGCAGTTTGAGGGTTTTGGTTCTGAAATTTTGAAGTGTGAATGAAAAATACGCATAAGTGTTCAATATATAAGTGAAATTTTAGGCGTATGAGCCCTGTTTGGACGTATGGTCCGTGTTTGAGCGTATGAAAACCTAGAATTCACTTATTTTGTTAGACGTATGAGCACTGTTGTGCGTTTTAAGTCAGACGCATGAGAACTGTTCAGACGCATAAGCACTGTTTAGGCGCTTTTGCACTGTTCAGTCGCATGGACTTTGTAAAACGTCTAACACTTGAAATTTTGAAACTATTTAGACGTATGAGACATGACAAACGTCTAACACACTATTTAGACGCATGGGATTATCACAAACGCCCAATACTTGAATTTTCAGATGTATTACACTTTTAGACGCATGGGAATGAATCAAACGTCCAACACTTGTAATTTTCATAGATGTATTACAACTATTAGATGCATGGAAAACATCCAACACTTGTATAATCCTAAAAATTTCATCATGCTCCTATTGAGATGCATGTGCACTGTTTATGTACATACATTTGTGATTCCCATTTTTTCACTTGCACACTTTTTACCATTTAGATCCCCAAATTTTGAACTTTTTGCATTTTGCACTTTCAATTTATAAGAAAAATATTTTATTTCTTCTTAAATCTTTTGTCCCTTCATTTTAGTCTCAACATAAAATCAAATATCATCTGATTTTCAACTTAAAAATCATTTATTTGCAAGATTATGTATATTCATATGAATTTTCAAACACATTCTATTTTCAGATTACACAAATACTTTGAACATATAGCATCATCCTTTGAATTCAACATTTCAATTTTGATTATGATTATTGAATATTTTCTGAGAACAACTCTTTCAGATATTACTCCCCTTAAACTTTTAAGTTCGTAAAAAAACTTATAAGTTTCTTATGAAAGAGAATAAGATCACACATCACATTGAGACATTGCCTTCACACACAAAGACATGCATAAAAAATTGAAAATAGAATTAACATTAATATTAAACAAAGAATAAATGTCTACAGAGAGATCATATTAATGAAGATCAACACATTAAAATAAAATGAATGTGGATAGTCATAAACAATGAATAAATCCTGATCAAGTATGTTCCAGGTCAGTGATATCACAGCAAAGGAGATACAAGATCTAAGGACAGACAATGAGTGTTTTTAACACAACTATCAACTCACTTACTTTTCAATTCTTGGATTGATTAGTGTTGATTTAGATATGACATGATGTAAAGCATACAGAGACTAAGAGAATTCAACTATCATCATGAAATGTAAGAAAGAACACATGCTCAAGTATTACCTGAAACATAGATATCACCATAGTTCATGTTACTTAGTTAATAGAGGATGATCATGGATAACCATTTGATCAGCTCTGACTATTCTTTTGAATAGGTTGTGCACATTGGCATCTTTTTGCATCAAAAAGAGAATCCAGGTCTGTAATGACTTACAACAGAGGATATCTCAGTACTTCAGGTCTATGATGACTCATAACAGAGAAGTGAAATGATGCTTTGTAACAGATCTCATGATTTCACATAGTTTCAACAGGTGTGAGAGATGTATCTTAACAAACATTCATTCTGATAAGCTAAAGCTACTCAAAAGTACTCAGATGAATACACACAAGCATGTATGTTTAGTTTGATCACAAGAATTTACTTTTCAGCATAATAGTCAGATATTAGCTACACATCATATCTGATCATGTCTAGACTTTATGAATGAGTGAAGTATGCAACTGATCTCACTAATGTACTATCATTTCTCACATATTGCAAAACATAATCCTTTCCAAAAAAAATTTTTTGTATTTTGGATAATATTTTTGTATTTTGGATATATATTTTTGTATTGATTTTTCTATGAAAAACATAAAATCACACACACACAAAAATATAAACAGGCAATTCACAATGAGGGTATCACTTATTATGATCTTTTGATTTAGGGAGATCACATATGATTTATAAGACCAATTGATTCTACTAAGTCCTCAAACCGTCCTGGTAGGAAGGCTTTAGTAAAAAGATCTGCCAATTGTTTTTCTGTTGCAATTTGAATCAATATGATTAGTCCTTTTTCAGAGTTATCTCTAAGAAAATGATATCGAATTTCGATATGTTTTGTTTTTGAGTGTTGAACAGGATTAGCTGTTATGAACATAGCAGCTGTGTTATCAATATAGATTGTGTTTTAAGAAAGTTGAATCCATAATCTAGTAATTGATTTTTCAACCAAAGAATTTGAGAACATCCTGCTGATGCAGCAATGTACTCAGCTTCTGCAGTTGAAACAGAGACATTTGTTTGTTTCTTGCATTGCGATGAGACTAATCTAGGACCAAGAAATTGACACCCACCCGAAGTAGATTTTCTATCTTGACAACATCCACCATAATCACTATCAGTATATCCATATAGTTCAAAGTTACCCTCGTAAGGATACAGAATAGTCCCTATACTAGATGCAGTAAGATACATCAAATAACCAATCATTAATCTGTATAATGTTTGGTCAATAGATTTTCCTTTTGGATCAGGTTCAATCTTGGTGTTAACATCTGCTGGAGTTCGTATGGACTGACAGTCTTGCAACTTAAATTTCTTTAAGAGCTTGTCAACAAACTTTTCTTGATTGATGAAAATTCCATCTGCAGTTTGCTTGACTTGAAGTCCAAGAAAGAAGTTAATCTCTCCCATAGAACTCATTTGAAATCGAGATTTCATTATTTCTTCAAATTCATTGCACATTTTGGACATGTAGAACCAAATATGATATCATCAACATACACTTGTACACATAAAAGATCATTATTGTCCTTCTTTATGACTAAAGTAGGATCAATTTTCCCTCGTGTGTATCCATGTTGGATTAAGTGTTGTGATAACGTCTCATACCAAATTTTAGGGGCTTGATGAAGTCCATATAAAGCTATACTCAGTTTATATACTCGATGTGGAAATTGTGCATCCTCAAAGCTTGGAGGTTGCCTCACAAATACATCATCAGTAATTGGACCATATAAAATGCACCCTTTACATCCATTTGATACACCTTAAATTTCATGAATGAAGCATAAGCCAGAAAAACTCAAATAGATTCAAGTCTTGCAACTGGTGCAAACACTTCATCATAATCTATACCTTCTTCCTGTGTGTATCCTTGTGCAACAAGTCTTGCTTTGTTCCTTATTACAACACCACGATCATCAGTCTATTTCTAAATAACCATTTCGTGCCAATTACATTTTCTCCTTCAGGTAGATACACCAAATTCCACACTTCTTGTTTGCGGAATTGAAGTAATTTTTCTTGCATGGCTTCTATCCAACCATTGTTCTTTAATGCTTCGGTAACATTTTTAGGAACAATGAGAAAGAAAACAAGAGTATAAGCATACGTTTGCTTGTTCTACTTTACTCTTGTTGTTCTCTCATTCAATGAACCAATAATATGAGAAATTGGATGATTCTTGTGAATACGAGATGTAGTGATCTCATCACATTGAACATTAACATCCAAATTTGTTTGATTCAAGTTGGACAACTCATGTATTAACGTAGAAGAATGTGGATTGAAGTTGGAACTTGAGTAGGTGAGTTGACAAAGTAATCAAAGTTACCTGTATCAATTACATCACCTGAAATGGATGATGTTCCAGACTTAGGTATCACAAACTCATTACCATCATTAGGAATATTTTGTGATTCTTCCTGATTAATTGACTCGGAATGATCTAAAACTGTATTATCATGATTTTGTATTGTTAAATCCTTAACAAATGATAAAAATAGGTATTCTGAGCTTGAATCATTTGGGTCATCAGAATCTGAATCTTCACTGAAAGATCCAAGATCTCCTCTTGAGTTCTTCTTATAATTAAGATTCGATTCTGAACAAAACACGCCGTTGATATTGCTTCATCCCAAAAAGTGATAGGAATTTTTGCATCAGCTAACATAGAACGAGCAGCTTCAATCAGTGTTCTATTCTTCCTTTCAGCAACTCCATTTTGTTGAGGAGTTCTGGGAGCACTGAACTGATGAGCTATCCCTTTCTGTGCACAAAACATTTCAATGTTAGCATTTTTGAATTCTGTTCGATTATCACTTCTTATTATTTTCACTTTGTTGTCTAATTGATTTTCAACTTTAATGATAAATTCTTTTAATAATTCAGTTGTTTCAGATTTGGCATATAGAAAGAAAACCCATGAAAATCTTGTAAGGTCATCAATGATAACTAAACAATATGATTTTTGTCCAATACTCTTGACATTTGTTGGTCCAAAAAGGTCCATATGTAACATCTGAAGAGGTTTGGATGTTGAGTTTATAGGCTTGGACTTATAAGACACTCTGTGTTGCTTTCCCTTCAAACATGCTGAGTAGTGATCATTAGTTGCAAACTTCTTGGATGGAAGTCCAATGACATGATTTCTTGCTACAAGCTTGTTCATATTCTTGAAATTTGAAGGACTGAGATGTCTATGCGAAAGCTGGCTTTCATCATTTGATGCCTTTGCAATTAGGCATGTTGTTTCAGTTGAAGGATCAACTTGAGACATATCCAATTTGTATACATCTCTGTCTCTCTCAGCTGTAACAATAACCCAATCTTTACTTATCTTGAAACTTGGCTTCAAAACATAACAGAATGAATTATCAAATAGAACAGAATAAGATTTGTCACAAATTTGAGATACACTTAAAAGATTAAAGTTCAACTGTGAACAAAAGTTGACTTTATCAAAGCTTATTATCCCATTGGATACTGTTCCTTCTCCAGTTATTTTTCCTCCAGCATCACCACCAAAGGCGACGTGAGTTTCATCTTTTGACTTAAAATCTTGTAACAAGGCAGTATTGCCTGTCATGTGCCGACTACACCCACTGTGCACATACCATGTATTGATTGGTCTTTTTGGGCGTACCTGCACTACAAGAAAGTTACGTTGAAATATCTACCCAAGCCGAAATGGTCTTGGGCTTTCCAAATTTGTCAAAAATTGTAAATTGTTTATAATGGAAATTATTCAAATCAGGTTTATTTTTGATGAATTTTCCAATTTTATTCTGAAAGTTGTTTGATTTATTTTTGTGAACATTTATACCATTTGATTTATCATCTTTTGAAATGTATTGATGTCTAACATTTTTATTAGTCATCCTTACAGATCTTGGTATAAAGTGTTCTTGCATGTTGTGTTTTGAGCTCATGTAATTGTTCTTAGGAAAAAATCTCAAACCTATATTAGGTTGATTAATGTCTCTTTGAAATCCATTTGTTTGATCTCTCAAATACTGTGGATTAGCAAATCCTTTGCTCATGTTTGATTTTGCAAAGTTTCTAGTGAGAGATCTATTTCTAAAGTAACAATCTGTAGTGTTGTGAGTCTTTTCATCACAATAAGTACAATATCTATTATAATAACAATCTGCTGTCGAATGATTTCTCATGTCACATATGTGACAGTACTTGTTAAAGTAGCACTCAGCAGTATTGTGATTTTTCATATCACAAATTTCACAGTACTTTTGTGGCGTTAAAAACAACTTTTTGTTAACTTTTGACAATGACATAATGTTTGATTTTGGTTTCATATAGTTAAACTGTTGTCTTTCATTTTTCACAGTTTGATTTTGTGTCAGATTATTGTTCATTTGTTTAACATGAATTTCCTTCTTGAATGTATTAGAAACAAATCTTTTTGCTACAGCAGAAGTCTTTGAATCTGAACTAGATTTCAGATCTGAGTTTGATTTGTTCATAACATTTGATTTATTATTTGAAAGAGAATTCATATTTAACATACCTGCTGACACAAATTTAATGGTTTTAGTTTTGATGTTTGATTTGTTGCTTTAATCAATTTTTTTGAACTTTTGTTTTGTTCAGATGTTACTTTTACAGATTTCTTTCTTCTTCTTTGATTCTTTGATTTAGAAGAGCTTGGTTTATTTTCAGATTGAACATCATCAGAAGAAGATTCCTTTTCTGATTGAAATTGTTTCATATTGATGGTGTTGAATCTTCTGATGTTCCTATCTGTTGTTTATCCTTGTTTTGAACTCTGACTTCTTCTATTACATTGTGAATTTGATCAGAAGAGATATTTTGTTTGGTTGTTTTGGTTCATATGATTTTATCTTGATTGGATGTCCATTTTTGATTTTTTCTTGATCTTTTTCAACAAACACTTGAACATTTTCTTTTTCCTCTTCTGCATTCTTGGTTTTGATCTGAAAGGCTTTATGCTTTACTTTGTTTTTGGTGAATAATCATGAGTATTGAAATTCTCTGGTAGTGTGTTTGTGATAGATTCAGGCATAGGTTCATGAGTGAAACCTAATCCTGCTTTTTGTTTATCTTTCCTTTCACTGATTAGTTTTTCTACTATCATTTTTGAACTCTTAACTTTTGCTAGATCAACTTGAGTAGCAGCATGTGCTATTTTCTCATGTTCAAGATTCTTGGTCATCTCTTCTAGTTTTTTTGTAACAATTTCTAAATCTTTGATTGTTTTTTTCCATGAATTTTGAAGAGAGATAATCTTTTGATCTGCAGTTTTATGATCAGATTTAAGTTGGTTATGCATAGATTCCTCTTGTTTTAGCTTTTCACAGATTTTGAATGAATAGTTTCTGTAGTGTTCAACATGTTCAAAACATGATTTGGTGCAAAGCTTTTCTCTTACTTCTGATGGTATTTCAGGAAATTTTGGAACTGTGGTTTCATATGATAAAGTAGAAGATTTAACCTTTGGTTGATCAGACTGAACCAGGAAATTTTGGAACTGTGGTTTCATATGATAAAGTAGAAGATTTACCTTTGGTTGATCAGACTGAACCATTAGAGCTACTTCCTCTGTATCCTCTTTACTATCAGACTTGTCACTCCAATCATAGTTATCTTCCTCTTCATCACTTTCCCCTTTGGGTCATTGTTTTCTGACCAATCTTCCTCTTGAATTTCTGCAATAAGAGATAAACTTGATGTTAATTCTTTTATGTTGACTACTAGTGCTTTCTTTGTTTCATCAGATGGTTTGGTTTCATCTTTAAACTCTGGCATGGGAAGACTTTGATATGGCTTTTGAAAAGTCTTCTGAGCTTGTTGAAACCTTTGATTATTTGAGCTTGAATGAGCACTTCCTCCATTATTCCTTGGAGCTTTACATTCTCTTGAGAAGTGTCCATAACTATTGCAGTTGAAACATCTGGATTTTGACTTGTCAAATCCAACAGTCTTGTTTGCACTAGGCTTGTATTTCTTGTTGACATAAGAATGTTTTTGAGTCCTGTAGGCAATCATCACCATCTGCCAGTTCAGGTCCATCTCTTCAACATCTTCAGGATCCATCTCAAATAAATCCTGTAAAACAAAATCTAGTTGAGTTAATGGCTACCTTGATATGCTTAAAAGCTGGCCATAAAAGCAGTAAATGCAGTTTTGGACTCTTCATCCTCTAATAGGATGTTAATCACATCTTTAACTTTTGCTAGATTTAGCAGAGTTAGATGATGAAGAAGTCTCTGTCTGAATATTTGATGATTGTGACTGTGTTTTAGGAGGAGATTGAGAATGAGATTGAGTTGTATATGCAGGTGCACTGGTAAATGATGAGTCAGTGAAAATCCTGCTCCTACAAACAGATCTCCTTCTTCTTCAGGACTTTTCTCACTCTTTGCGATGACTGCATTTTCTATGGTGGTTGCAAGAGAAGCAACAAACTGATATTGAGACATTGATGCTGCTC
The DNA here is from genome assembly GCA_025506515.1 of Flaveria trinervia. Classification (NCBI taxonomy): domain Eukaryota; kingdom Viridiplantae; phylum Streptophyta; class Magnoliopsida; order Asterales; family Asteraceae; genus Flaveria; species Flaveria trinervia. The sequence continues at coordinate 25,256,529 of CM046449.1, read as the reverse complement.
TATCATTGTTCCTTGTGCTTTCATCAATCTCCACTGATTCTATTTTTGCAATAAGAAGATCTAGATCCATTGGAAACTTCTCAGTATGCTTTAGTAAAGTTACAGTTTGTTTCCATGATGATGGTAAAGCATTGAGTAGTCTGAGATTTAAATCTTCAAGATCAGGTTTGATACCAGCTGTTGACATCTCAGTTATGAGTTGAACAAATCTATTCATCATTTGATTTATTGTCTCTCCAGACAAATGTTGAAACAATTCTAATTGTCTTTTCAGCTTTTCTTCTTTAATTTTGAATCTCTTTACCTCCTTCACAAATGATCTTCAATGCTTTATATAGTGTATATCCAGTTTGATATGCATCTAGCCTTGTAAGAACTTCCAAAGGTAATCCTTTACACATTAATGAATAGGCTTTAATATCATTCTTAACTCTTTTCAGATCATCTCCTTGAAGATCATCTTCTGGATAAGGTTCTGGAGAATCTTTAGTATACACAAATCCTCTGTGGTCCATCAGTTATTATAGGAATGTATGGTCCTTTTTCTATAGATTTCCAGAGATCAGTGTCAATAGAATTAAAATGTTGTTTTAGTCTAAGAGACCATTTTTTAAATCAGCTCTATTTTTAAGCTTGGAACTCTGTTTTCAGAATCTTCTGATTTTACCATTCTTATATTTTTTAAAAGAAATCTAAGTATCAAGGTTAAAACGTCTGAACAGTATTCAAACGTCTCAACAATTGATGCGTCTAAGTTGAGAAACGTCTAAGGGAATGCCTTAGAAAAATTTTCAAAATGTCTAAGTATTAATGCGTCTGGAAGGTTTCAAGCGCCTAAACAGTTGTCAAACGCCTGAATAGTTGTCAAACGCCTAAATAGTTTTCAAACGCCTAAAAGTTTTCAAACGCCTGAATAGTTGTCAAACGCCTAAACAGTTGTCAAGCGTCTGAATAGTTATCAACTTAACACAGGTGATACGTCTGGGATTCTCTTCAACAGTACTCAAACGACTGACTAAAAACGTCTACACAGTGTTAATGCGTCTAACACTTAGACAAATTCAGTCAATCTCAGCTCATGCGACACATTCATCATCTTCAAATGAATGTAACAAACTCAAATCTTTTGAATTCTTCAAATGTTGATGAATTCGATTGAAACTTTTCAATTAGATGAGTTTTATGCCGATAAACATTCTTCTTAATATCAATTTCTTCAATTTCAACAACAAATCAATCAATTTTTGAAATTTCAGTTCGAAACTTCAAGCTATTTTCGAACAACAAATTCAACAGTTTACTTGAATTTGATGAATTGATCTGCTAATTGTGATTCAAATCAAGTTTCTGATGATGAAACACAACTGAAATTCACAAATTTTCAATTGAATTGTATCTCAATCACAGATTCAGTGAGATTTTAGGTTTTCAAGTTCGATGAACTTAAACGAAAATCAATCACTAACAGCTTACCAACAGCTCTGATACCATTTGATAGGATCAAATGAATAAATCTGTGATGATTTGTAACACAATTCAATGAATTTCACACAAAGTAATCAAATCAAAACAAGATATCAATAAAATTCAGTTTTCATTCATATCAAGCTAAGACAATTACAGGTATGAAAAGCAGATTTGAATAACTTGTGTATTCGTTTCTACATACCTGCAAAACTAAGCTATTTATACTGAAAACAAAAGTAAAGGAACTAAAAAATTATAGAAATAGTCCCTATACTATTACAAAATATCAAAAGATAAATAAAGACAACATGTTAATCTTTTAGAGCACTTAACAAGTCAACTACATGGCCTTTTGGGAAAACACCATGCAGTATCAGAGGTCTGTAATAGAGTGTCAGAGAACCATACTTATGTCCACCGGTCCATAGTAGCATCTTCCAAAGGTTAATTGGCTTCAGAAGAACAAGTTCTTCCTAAGCGTTTTATACTTTGGAAGAGGCTGCTTCTTCCGTGGCTTGAGGACTTCTTTTTCAAAAGTCATTATCTTTGAATTCTTCTAAGTCTTGAACTTTGGAAGAAGACTTTGTCTTTGGAAGTTGGAGCTTTTCCTTTGGAAGATGATCTTGCTCTTTGTCTTCAGAAGAACTCCATTTCCTTCATAAGTCCATACTTAGCTTCAGAAGTCCTTTATAAGTTGCACCAAAAATAGTCTAAGTGTTTAGTTTTGGTTGCACATGACTTTCAAGATCCAACAAACTCCCCCTAGGTTGATGCTACCGAAACCTCACTTACTTTTGCTTCTCAAAACTTTCTACACAAGGTACCAGAAATATTTGTCTGTTTCTTTTTTCTGTCGGAAGTTGTGCTATGAAGTCTGCACAAGTCATCAATGGATAGGAGACCCGATCTTTCACTCCTAATAACATGCACCCTTTGTTATGCCCCCTGAAGTTAGTTAGTTGACGAGAGCTATAGTCATACTCCCATCTAACAATGTATTCAAGTTTAGGATCTACAACCATATGGAGAAAGGCTTTGCCTTTAGTTGTTGATCCTTTCCTCTCCTCCTCCTCTTTCAGTTTTAACTCCTCTTCAATCCTTGTCCTAGTGGTTAGCTCAGCAAGATGAAGACTACTTAGGTTATTTATGATGTGGGCAGCTACCTCAGAGTTTGAGGGGTTAGAGAATGGCTTCTCTGCTAACTCAACAGTATCAAATCTGCTCAAGTGTAGTAGAGATGAGGCATTAAGCCTGTTCAGCTTGCTATTCTCTCTCTCAACAACAAAGTAGTGAGAAGAGTCTTCAAACCTCCACTGGACAATATTCTTTCTTGGCACAAGGGGTTTGCTAGGTACTTTGTGTTGATACATATGTCCTTAGCTTATGTACTTAATGTAAAAGTCTGTCATGGCTTACATATGTGTAAAAAACAATGTAATAATATATGATTTGTGTTTTGATGTTTACTTATATCTAATAATATAAACTTACTATATAGGTTTGAGGTGGTTGTGCATAGTTCTTAATCAATAATGATTGAGAGGTGTGTTAACACTTAGTCGTATGAGTCTTCATGCGAATGGACCATGCACATGAATACATCATGCTAATGGACCAGTCACACGATTGAACCTGGAGACTGGATCAGTCGCACGATTAAGACATAAGACTGACTCAGTCACACGACTGAACCTTCAGTCATGCGTATGGATCAATCACATGATTCAGTCGCACGACTGAACCATGCTAATGGTTTAGTCGTACGATTGGAAACCATAACTATAAATACCACCTAATTCGTGGAAAAACGTAACACTTGAAGACTTTTGACACATACTCATAACCAAGCCATCCAGAGTGTCTAGAAAGCCTATTCCAAGTTCATAGTTCGCATTTGATCTTTTTCTACTCGTTCTTAACGTTTCTTTAATCGTTAGATTGATCGGGATTGCATTCTCACTGATTGGATCGCCAATCAAATAGGATTCCACACTATTTGATCTGGTTTAACGTATTATCAGTTAGTACTCCGTACGTACACAGTCCCTAACAAGTGGTATCAGAGCCTTGGCTCTTGATTTTGTGTGTGATTCCATTAGTTTTGGTGTAAAAATCACGTTTTTTCATTCAAAGGAGTCACCTTTTGAGTAAAACAGTTTTTTCGACGTCTCCAGGTCTTAAAGTTTACGTTTTTTGGCATACGGCAGATTAGGGTTCTTGAAAAATCATGTTTTTGTGTCAAAGTGTCAAAAACCTTCGATTTTGCAAAAACATTAGCCTTCAGTCGCACGATTGGCTCAATCGCACGACCGAGCTCAATCGCACACCCCGTTCACACGATTCAACTCAGTCGCTCACTCATTTGTACGACTGAACAACCCCATTCGCTTGTCTCCAATCGCACACTCCATACGTACGACTGAATCAAATCGCACGGTTTAATTCATTCATATGACTGAGTCATCCGCATTGACTTGTCCGCATTTGTCTAATCACACGATTGACTCATCCACATTTGTCCAATCACACGATTGACTCATCCGCATTTGTCCAATCGCACAATTGACTCATTCGCATTTGTCAATTCACACAAGTGAACCAGTCGTGTTCTAAAGTTCAAAGTTTATAAAGATGGAAGATTAGTTCTCTGCTTTTACTGCCGGAAGGGACTCTCGCATCCAAAACTTTTGCTTCTGGAAAATGAAATTGGGAATCACAATAAACCAACAAAACTTATAACGTTTGATGATTACCCACAATGGAAACAACGGTTCGAGATCTATCTAAATGGAGTTGATCCCAATCTTTGGGAATCCATTGAGATAGGTTATAGTATGCCAGTCGGTGCTCATGTTGTTAAGCTAACTTTGGGAGGTATGGCTGGCAGTCAGAAAGCTAAGTACAATGCTGAAAAGAAGGTGTATGCCTTGTTGACTCAGTCGATACCAAAAGATATCTTTCATCAGTTCTCTGAGAACAAACAGACAAAAGAGTTATGGGAGGCTTTGGAGAAAAGATATGATGGGAATGCAACGTTAAAGATATTGAAGGCAAAGGCTCTCAAGAAGGAGTTTGATAACTTCTCCTCAATATGGAAAGAAATCTTGGACGATATTATCGACAAATTCTACCATCTGATGAGTGAGCTGCACACTCATGGGGTAACAACGTCTATGGAAGATAAAGTATCAAGCTTTGCTGATGGTTTGCCGAAGAAATAGGACTCGTTTGTGTCTAATCTGAGACAGAACAATATACTTGCAAAGTTAGACATAAATGAATTCATCCTAAAATTAAGGGAGGAGGAACTAAAGATGAAGTACAGGTCACAGAAAGGATCCTACGACCAGAATCCTTCACTTGATAACTCATCTCCCACTCCAACCAGTTCAGGAGCACCACTTCAAACTGCCTTTGTGTCTAGTTCAATAGCTCCTTCCTAAACCACTGCTTCAGGACCAGAAACGTCAGGGTTATCCACTACCCAATATATAATTCCTGAAGCCAATGCTACTAAGTTAAAGACCGAGAATCTCGGAAATATCAATGTGGAAGTGGCAAAGGAGCACATGGATCTTCTTGCAGCTTAAGTCCATTCCTATGATGGTCTAGTTGCAGGGAAGATTGGAAATTGTCATCTTGCAGATGCAGATTACGAGCAGGTGGATGAAAATGAACTAGAGAGAATGGATATAATGTGGGCTTTGGCTAGTGCTGTCAGAAGGGTGAAAAAGTTTTTGAAAAAAACAAGACAAAATTTGGTAGCCATAAAAGACACATTGGTTTCGACAAAACCAAAGTTACCTGCTTTAATTGTGGTGAAAAGGGGCATTTCAAATGTGAATGTGTAAAGCACAAGAAAATAGGTAACGAAAATTATTCTCAACCTTCAATCATCAAGATGAAGACAGGAGTGGAACTACCTTGTCAAGCAAAGAGACAAGGGCCTTGACTGCTCAAAGTGACGAAGGACAGGATTGGACCTTCAGTTTTGTGTCTGCGGGTGAATCAAACATTGTCTGTGTCGAGGGATTGGATGATGGCTCTGCTAGTGAAGGTGAAATCATAGTTGAACAAGTAAAGTCAGATAATGAAGAAGCTATGAATGTGGTAAATCACCTGATTGAAGAAAAACTCAGAATGACATGTTCAGAATCTCCAGCATCCGAAGAGTCTAACTCGACATTAATGGCTCATTCAACTGATTCTTCACAGGTAAGTACGAAAGACCAACTTTTTGAAAATCATGCTTGTATTGAATGTAACAAATTTAGAGAAAGCATTTATTTGAAATTTTCTAGGTTATTAGACCACAATGATAGCTTAGTAAATGATTTACAACTGTGAACATAAGCTAATCGGATTTTGAAACAAAATGAGTGAAGCTATAAAGAAAAAATAGAACTTTTAGGTAAACAACTAAGGGAAACCGAGGGTGTTGCTTTTAATCAAGCTAATGATATAAAGTTTTATTTAAATTCTTTGGAAGAAACAAAGAAAGAAAAAGCAGTTTTAGAAGTCGAAGTCAATTCTTTAAAACAAAAATTGAACAGTTGGACCGGTTCTTCTCACATAGTTCAACACTTAGTGAAAGAACGAAATAATGGGGAAGGGTTGGGTTACAAAGTAGTTCCTCCACCACATGAGATCATGTTAAATACAAAATGTAGACCTGTAAATAACAACCCAATTAAGGATCATGTGGTGTCCACTCCTCTAGTTAGTGATCCTGATTCCACGGGTAAACCGGTGAAATCTGTCACTAAACGGAAGGAGGCTACTTTGAAATCAAAAGGCAGATACCCGTTGAGAATTTAAATGATGCATTTAAAAGGGTTAATGTAAGGTCCGGTTCACCAAAGTCTATTTCAGAACCCAAACTGACTAAACCAGTTAACTACACATGTGCTAGTAATTAAAGTCCAACCAAAGGGCATGTTAAAGATGTTCAAAAAATCAAAACAATTAATTTTGTTAATAAAGGTGATACATATTAACGAGAAGTGATTAAATCCAACCAGACTCATGTCACAACTGTATCACACTCAACCCCACATAAACAGTTTCCTCAACATGTAGAAGGGAGATCATGCTACAGTTTTGGAAAGAAAGGACACATCTCTTCTAACTATCCTTATTATCAGACTCCCAGATAGAAAATTGAACTTTATGATACTAAACCAAGTTCTTCGAAAAGGAGTTCTATTACTCCACCAAAATAAATTAATTAACCTAAAGTTCAAACTGTAAGCCAGTCGTCTGTTTATCATAAACAGGCCTTACACAAAACTGGCTTATGGAAAGAAAAGTCAAGTCCATTGTCTGATAATGAGAACAATAAGAAGAATGATATGCCCTCACCCTCAAATGGACAGTGGGTTAAGTTTATGATGTGTGATTCCTCTGGGTCACCCAAGCCAGTTAAGGCTTGGGTCCCAAACCTAAACTGATCATTCCTTTTAATGTGCAGGGTGTCCGTTACAGTGCTATCACAAATACTTGGATTGTTGATAATGGGGTGTCTAGGCACATGACCAGGAACTTGTCTCTCCTTTTCAATGTCAAACAAATTAAAGGGGGACATGTATCATTTGCTGGAAATAAAGGAGGATACATCACCGCTCAAGGCGAAGGGGGAAACCAGAAAGTCAAGTTTGATAAGGTCAACTATGTTCAACAACTATAGAATAACTTGCTTTCAGTATCCCAGATATGTGACAAAGGATTCAAAGTGTTTTTGACAACAAGAAGTGCTACATATTGAAGAAGGATTACATTATCCCAGAGGACCAAATCTTAATGTCAGCTTTAAGATATAACAACTTATATGTCTTGGATCTATCAAAATCCTCCACAACCGATCATAAAGTTCAATGCTTCTTGTCAAAGGCAGCAGAAAGGGACTCAATCTTCTGGGATAGGAGAATGGGACACATCAATCCACGGAAGATGAATCATCTGATCTAGAATGATTTAGTGAATGGAGTGAATGTCAATAATTTTCAACTTCTGGATTTTTTTGTAGAATGTAAGAAAGATAAATAGACCAAGAAGTCTCACAAGGCAAAGAAAGTAAATTCCATTGACCTGCCTCTCGAACTTCTACACATGGATCTGTTTGGTCCTGTCAACACCAAAAGCATCGCTGGTGATTTGTATTGTTATGTAGTCACTAATGATTACTTAAGATTCTCTTGGTAATGTTTCTGAAATCCAAATTAGAGACATTTGAATCTTTCAAACAGTTGGTAACTACATTGGAATCACTCTACAAGTTGAAAGTGAGACAGATTCGATCAGACAACAGCATGGTGTTCAAGAATCAGTGGATGGAGGTGTTCTGCAAAGAGAAATGAATTGTACACCAGTTCACATCTGCCTACACTCCACAAATGAATGGAGTTGCTGAATAAAAGAACAAGAGCTTGATAGAGACATCAAGAACGATGCTAGCTGACTCGAAATTGCCCATCCAAATTTTGGAACCAGGCAGTTGCCAATGCATGTTACACCCTCAATCGAGTCTTGGTGGTCAAACGTCATGGTAAAACATGTTATGAGTTGCTCCAGCGACGTAAACCTAATCTGGAGTATCTTGAACCATTTGGCGCACCATGTACGCTGCCAAAGAAATCTCAGTCAGGGAAGTTCAGTGAGAAGGCTGATGAAGGGATCTTTCTCGGCTACAATATACCTAACAAGATGGTTTATAACAACTCAACGGGTCAGGTAGAAGTGTGGTGCAATGTTGATGTCCAGAGATACACCACCCCACCTGCTGGAAAGGGACCTTCATTCTTCTTCGACTATGATGGATTCTTTAAGTCCTTCAACATACCTATCTCCCTTCCGGATGATGAGTTATCAACCAAAATGATGTATGATGTCTAAAACACACCATCACGAGACTTGAAAACATCAGTTCCACAAGGTGAATCTTCTAGTCATTTAGGGGGAGCACTTGATGTAAGCGACTCTTCCTCTGATGATGAAGAAGTGGAGAATGAACAGGTGGACCAGGAGGAACAGGTTCCTGCTACTAAAAGTACACAAGCATCAGATGTTGATGCCTCTAACACTTTGGAACCTCACACTCCAACAGCTATAGATACTAAACCGAGGATTCCAAATCTGGATCAGGAAGTATTTGTTTCACCACTCCCGGATCTTGACTAGATGTATATCATCCTCTGGACAACGTCATAGGGGATGTACAATCGGGAGTACAGACACGAAATCAGCTATACTCAGCTGATTATGCCTTAGTCATGGAAAAATGATATCTTCACGACGGTGCTTATCGATGTTTTGTGTCTCAATTTGAGCCAAAATATGTAAGTGAAGCCTTAAATGATGAGGCATAGGTTAGTGCCATGCAAGAAGAACTCCTACAATTCAAGAAGCTAGGAGTATGGACACTGATGGATAGACCAAAAGGTGCTAAAGTAATTGGCACTAAATGGGTCTCAAAGTGCAAGAAAGATGACCAAGGGGTCATAATCAGAAACAAGGCTCGACTTGTGGTCGAAGGTTTTAGACAAGTCGAAGGCATTGATTACAATGAAGTGTTTGCACCTATGGCTAGAATGGAAGCAGTCTGTATCTTCCTAGGCAATGCATCGTACATGAATATTAAAGTTTATCAACTAGATGTCAAGTGTGCGTTCCTTCATGGTGAAACCCGTGAGACAGTGTATGTCAGTCAACCCGAAGGATTTGAGGATCCTTATCATCGGGATAGAGTCTACAAGCTGGATAAGGCTCTTTATAGGCTCCATCAAGCCCCTAGAGTTTGGTATTAGAAACTCTCAACTCATCTGGTGAAACATAGTTTTCACAGAGGAGTTATTGACTGTACACTATTTATCAAAGAAAAGGATGGCGACTTACTACTGGTACAGATTTATGTTGATGACATAATCTTAGGTTCTAAAAACGAAGAGTTATGTAAAGAATTTGAATCTGTCATGAAAGCAGAATTTGAGATGAGTGAAATGGGGGAGATGAAGTTCTTCCTAGGATTACCGGTGGATCAGACACCAAAAGGAATCTTCCTGCATCAGACTAAATATGTAGGGGACATCCTTAGTCGGTTTGACATGGACAATGCTTTAGCTGCTGGACCTCCACTTGCCACGAACCACGATGTGGCACCCAACGAAAATGGTGATCTGGTTGATGCTACAATGTATAGAGGAATGATCGGATCCCTTATGTGTCTCACATCTTCTCGTCCTGATATCATGTATGCGACGTGTCTTTGTTCCAGATATCAGGCGAAACCGAAAGTCAACCATCTCATAGGTGTTAAAAGGATTTTCCGTTATCTGAAGGGTACTCCAACCCTCGGGTTGTGATATCCTCATGACGATGATTTTGAGCTTACAACATATAGTGACTCAGATTATGGCGGTTGCAAAATGAATTACAAGTCAACATCATCAGGATGTGAGTTCTTTGGTAGACGGTTAGTCACCTGGCAGTGTAAGAAGCAGACCTCCGTTGCTCTGTCAACATGTGAAGCTGAATACGTTCCTGCAGCATGTTGCTGTTCATAAATCATCTGGATTCAACAGCAAATGCATGACTACGGTTTGCAATTTTCTGACACTCCTATCTATGTTGATAATTCTGCTGCTATAGCCGTAACAAAAAATCCAGTCCAACATCCTAAAACTAAACATGTCGGTATTAAGTATCACTTTATACGTGAGTCTTTTGAAAAGCAATTAATCAGTGTGGTTAAAATAAATATGGATTTTCAATGCACCGACCTCTACACAAAAGCATTTGAGAAACCGAGGTTTTTATATCTATTAGAGGTTAATGGTGTGAAAAAGAAAAGTGATGTGATTTCAGAGGAAGAAGATGCCTAGTCAGACATTCTTTATTTCTATTTTATTTTATTTTCCTGTTTATTAAAAGTCCAAAAACACAAAAATGTTTTCGGTTTTAGATTTTTAGGGGGAGAATAGGTTCGATTAGTATTCAATTAGCTGCTTTATTTAATTACTTAAAAAAATGAGGGAGAAGGACAACTTAGCTAAAAGGAATGTAATCAAATTTGTGATACAGATTCAATGTTTATGGAAAATGATAGTACACAGGGAACAAATTATTTGGGACTTCAAAAGAGTTTAACTGATTAAGATGCAAAATTCAAAGTATAAGTCTGAAAAGTCTAAGCAAAATAAAAGGAAAAATAATAGTAAAACTAGTATGCTACCAAGGTAACATAGAGAAAGTAGACCTAGAGGTTGCTAGTGCATTATATGATGTGTCGGTAGATTCAACACAATAGATTAGTAGACCTCATTGGTGGCTTAAAATTCAAACTAAGTTGTTCAACTTGATGTGGGTTCCCATCTTTTCCCTGGTTAACACAATCAACGCAGTTCCAATAAGGGGTGAAGAGCAAAATAAACGCCACAATGTGTGCGAACGACGAAAAAAAAGAAAAAAAAGGAAAAAGATGTTCTAACAAGAAGATAGGTTATGTGCCTCTCTGCTGTGCGATGGCATTGACCTGAGGATAAGCATAACCTAAATATTCTAGAATTCATTGTTGTGGGCGCCTCTCTATTGTCCGATGGCACTGACCTGAGGCTTGGCAAATCTTTGAAAGCTCTCAGAATAGTTTCTTCTTGAAATATACCCATAGACTGCTCAAAAATCTTCTGAGGAACGTTGATTACCATATTGTTAGGACTAGCGATCTACGTTTGATTGATTTGAGAGTATAGCAGCGGAAAACAAACAATGAATTAGCCAATTCACAAGAACGCTAAAGATATTCAAAGTAAGAACAAAGGGTTATAGACAGAAAAAATTCTGCAAATATATTCATTCAATATTCGCTTTCGTGGTAACAGAATGTCACGCATACAATTTGGTCAACATCTCTTATATAGGAGATGTGACGTCTGCTGATGTCACTTGATAGTGACATCTAACAGAATTTATTCAAACTACTGATAGTTAACACAACTACTGAAGATGTCAACAGCTGACATCTTCTTACAAAAATGCTAAGTGTTAACTATCACTACAACTACTGAAAAGAAACTACTGAAACTACAATGACTGAAGAACATGCTCTTCAGTACTTTTTACAAATACTGAAACGAAAAAGAAAACTACTGAAATGGAACCATCACAACAACTGAAGAATGCTTCTTCAGCTGTTGTAACAAACTATGAAAGCTTCAGTACTTGTACTTGAACTTCAGCTGTTGTCATCAGCTAATGTCTTCAGTTTTTGTACTTCAGCTGTTGATCTTCAGACTTTGGTCTTCAGCCGTTGAAGTCTTCAGTACCTTAGTTCTTCAGCTGTTTAAATCTTCAGACTTTGTCAAACAGCTGATCAAGTCTTCAGCAGTTGTTATGATGTCTGTAGGACTTAGAGTTTTTTCTGATCAGACTCATTGATTCTTTTGGTCGAACAAACTCCCCCTGAACCAATGCTGCCAAAACCTCTAAACTTATTAAAGATGTCCCACTTATTATGGCAGAAGGATTGGTCGTTTTGTCTTCTAGATCAGCTCAGAAGTGCCCCTTTTAAGCACAGGCCTGGGAAGAAGTCTCAATGATCTGTTTGGCAAAGTATGAATGGGAACTCTGTCATGGGGAACTGGACACAAAGTTGTTACCCCATCCATGAGATCTACTTCCCCACTATGAGTCTATATGACTCTCTTGTGTAGGCCTCAAGGAAGGTAATTTGTTCCTCCATGGTCAGCTCTTCAGCACCTCCTTCAAATAATGATTCAGGCCCATAGTACTCAGATAGGTATTTGACCTGTTTCCCATTCTTTAGCTCCACAGTTGTTATTATTCTATAAGCAAATTCATCAGGGTGATTACCCTCTAGGAACAACTGGAGCTCATTCCTTCTGACTTCTTCAAGCCTCTTATAAACTAACCCCTTTTTCACCATTTTATTTTCAAGCATCTTCTATGGGGTTTGGTTAGCTTTATAAGCTTTCTTGAAGTCTTCTAGGATTTCCCAAGGTGATACTACAAAGACCAGGGAGATCACTTCATCTACAATCTTTTTCACCTGGCCAATGTATCTCTGTGGTATGTTTTTCTTATAAATCATGTGAGACACCCTGGGATCAGGCCAAAATCTTTACTCTCTCCTATTGATATTGAAATGTATGCTTAAGAGTGTATAATCTGAGAGCTTGCTTCTTCATGTTGATGATAGAAGATGTGGCTGCATATGCTTTGTCAACCCTCCTCAACAATTCCTCATCGTGTTGTTTGTGAAGTTCTTCTTCTTCCAGCTTCACTTTCACAATTTGTCTTTGGGTTTCAGGAGTAATTGTTGGGGAGTGACTTGTGGCCTTTGGCAACTGTATAACAGCTGAGAGTGGTAGCCTATCTTCATCATCATCTTCTAGCCTCAATACCCTTCTCTTCTTCTTCTGGGGTACGTCATCGGCTATTGGTTTTAAGGGTAAGGGAGTTGGTTTGGTGGGTTGTTGTTTTGGTGGTGTAGGTGTGGGATGTTGACAGGCTGTCTTAGCATTTTGGAAGTGAGTGTGGCTTTAGATTGCTTGGCTAGTTCAATCCTGCTCCCAGCACCAGCTTCATTTAGAGCTTCAATAACTAATCCTTTAGTGTATACTTTAGACGAACAGATCTTGGTGGTTATTGCCAAGATGCTGTCCCTGGACCAAGCCTTGATTTCGATCATTGATCTTCCAAGATATTTTGCTATAAATCTGATCATGATCTCCAGCCTTTCTCTTTCTAACACATCATAACTTGCCCATCTGTTTTGGATTTCTTCAATCTCTAATCTTCAAATCTCAGAGTCAAGTTTGTCAGTGTCATGGCCTTGCCTAAACAACTGATCAATGATGTTATCTATTGATCTGCTGTGTTCAGCATCAGCCTCTTTCACCATCAGCTCTAAGGCAGTCTCTTTCTCTTTCTTTCTTTTCTTTGATTTCTCCATGTCAGCTTCTTTCTCCTTCTCTTTTCCTTCTCCTTCACTTTTTCAGTCTCCACTACCATCTCCTTCTCCTTTACCATTTCTGTTTCTTTCTCTTTCTCTTTCGTCTCTGCACTCCTCTTTCTTTTTGCTTTCACTGACTGAATCTCCCCCTTTTTGGTTGCATTGGTTGCAAGGGTTTGATTGTCAGAAAGCTGTTTGCCCACAACTTCTTCTAGCAAGGGTTGTATTACGGAGGAAAGCCTCTCATCAATGGCTTTGATCACTATATCAGTGATTATAGGTGTGATGAGAGGTAGGAATTTTGGAGGATAGCAGCTATTTGCTCAGGGGGCATCTGTTCCTGAGAAATAGTGCCAGAAGCAGAGGCAGGTGGCAGAGAAGTTGGGAGTGGCTCTGTGTATAAGAGACCTTCGGATGAAGGTGCCATCTGTGTGGTTTGAGAGGCAGATGGTCTTTGATATTCAGAAGTTTTGGCAAGCAGCTCTTTGAGTCGGCTAAGACATCATAAAAGAAGCCCAGGTCATCATCAGTGGGTACTGAATCACCTGACCTCCTCATAGAATCAGGATGAACATGCACTGAGTGTAGATCAGTTGTAGCATGTGCCCCTTTGTCTTGGAACTGGGGACTGCCTGCCTCAAGACTATGTCCTTCATTAGCAGTTGCCTCTGGTAAGGTCTTAGTAAGGGTACCAACTAAATCCTGATCATATGCTGAAACAGGATAAGTGGCAGCCTCACCAGAAGTTCCAATCTCCTTTTCTACACTAGGAAATGGAACAGTGTAACCCCTATGCTGTGGGTTATCAGATGCACTTTGTTCCTCCCCCTCATTGGTAGAGGTATGACCAGTTGTAATTGGTATCTGGGGAGGGGGTGAGGAGTGCAACTGACTCAGCACTTGTGCAACAATTAATGTAGGACCTTGGGGGGCGGTTGCATGTGGTGATTGGGTAGAAGCAGATTGCACCCGGGGTGAATGGTGCGCTTCAATGGTAACCCTCTCAAGTGAGATAGGTTCCAGCAGTGTGGGTTCCCCAATAGTGGTTGCAACAGAATCCTGTTGAGAGGATACCTGTGCGGCATTGGCAGGTTGAGGGGGGTTAATACCAGTATGTGGTTCCTGTGTTTGTGGTACAGGGGCATCCTCAGGGGACTCATCTCCCTGAGTAGCCGTTTTTGGCTTTTTGGATTTAGGTTTGGTGGGGACTTTGCTTCTCGAGGTGGTGGCTGTGGGTTCCAACCGCGTGGGTTTTCGCAGTTTGGCAGCCTGTTTCAGTGTGTGGTCAGAGTTGTGCCTGGAGTATACTTCAGGCAATACAGCCATTGCAGGGACTCCCAGGCCAATAAGTCCCTCAGCTTGCAGCTGATTCTCTATTATAGCCATAATGAACTGAGGATATAATATCCAACGGTTAGAAATAGATTTTGAGGCCATATCCTTAAGTTCAAGAAAAATGATTTCAGAAATGTTTAAGTCTTGTTGCTCAAGGATAGAGAATAATACCTGCTGCCACCTTGTAGACATTTAATCCCAAGAGGAAGTCTTAGGAGCTAAGCAAACATTTACCATGTGAAATATAAGACGTTCTGCATCATGGAAATGTTTCTTCAGGATGGTAGAGGCACTAAGGTTTCCCTGATATCCATGGTGGGCAATGGGTAAATCAGTTGTGCCCTTTGGAGACTCAGCAGGAAAAGTGGCATCATCCAGGTTTAGGGTTTGGCGAAGTATATCAGGAGTGATGACCACTTGATAGTTGTTGACGACCGACTGGAGAGACTCGGTGTTGTTCTCCCCAGTGATGAGGGTGACGTTCGTCGAAAACTGGTGAAGGGAGTCAGCATGAATGATGGGATTTAGAAGGAAGGTCGTCTTGTAGGGATATTGGACCATTAGATCAATGGCGTTGTCGAACTTTGTCCAGAAAGGTGATTTTGTGAGGTAGGCAACACAATTATGGCGTGGTTTGAGCTGCATGGTCGCCATTAATGAGAGAGAAGTTTTGGAGATTTGAACGTTAGGTTTGGAAAGGATGAAGCGCTGAAGGCTTAGGTATTGGCTATTTATAGGGAAGGGTCAGAAAACGACTGAAGGGTTTGGTGTTAGTCATCAGTAGTTGTAAACGACTGATGACGTGGTATTACCCTTTCAGATGTTGAAACAACTGAAGTCTTGGTTTTAGGCATCAGCAGTTATAAAACTACTGAAAGCCATGGTTTTGACTTCAGATCTTTGAAAACAACTGAAGACTTGGTTTTAGTCATCAGTAGTTGTGAAACTACTGAAGACCTTGGTTTTGTCTTTAGATGTTGTAAATAGCCGATGACTTGGTTTTAGTCATCAGTAGTTGTGAAACTACTGAAGACATGGTTTGGTCATCAGTTGTTGAGGATGAAACAACAATTGTAGAAACAACTAAGAGAAAGTTCGCATCAGTAGTTTTTGTCAATTCATAGCCTTTTAGCTGTTTCATACTATCCTCAACACTTACTCATCAGCCTTTTAGCTGTTTTCAGTTGTTTCATAGGACATCAGTACTTATTCTATTTTTACTGACATCAGTAGTTATAACTACATCAGTAGTTGTAACTTTATCAGTTGTTTTAACAGAATCAGTACTATATGTGATATTGTACTAATGATCATCAGTACTTATATACTGAGATCATCAGTAGTTATCACTTATTCTAGCTGCAGCATACCAAGCCTTAACACTAGGTTTTGGAAAGTTGAACTATCCAAAGGCTTAGTAAAAATGTCTGCAAGCTCATCAGGACTAGGCACAAACTTAGGATCAATCAGACCTTTTTCAAAACAATCCCTAATAAAATTATGTCTGATCTCTATATGTTTGGTCCTAGAGTGCTGGACTAGATTTTTGACAATGCACAGAGCTGAAGCACTATCCATTAATAATGGATTCTTAGTCTCTGTAATGCCATAATCCAAAAGTTGGTTCTGAAGCCAGAGTACCTGAGAAGTACAACTTGCAGCTGCAATGTACTCTGCTTCAGCAGTGGATGTAGTAACAGATGTTTGTTTCTTACTCTGCCAAGAAATCAAATAGTTGCCTAGGAATTGACATCCACCAGAAGTTGACTTTCTAGTTAACTTGCACCCTGCATAGTCACTATCTGAAAAAGCAACTAATTTACAAGAGTGTCCAGTGGAATACCATAAACCTAGAGATTGTGTACCTTGCAAATATCTAAAGATCCTCTTGACTGCAATCAAATAAGACTCTTTAGGAGCAGCCTGAAATCTAGCACAGACACAAGTAGCAAACATGATATCTGGTCTAGAAGCTGTTAAGTACATCAAGGACCCAATCATACATATGTAAAGTGTTTCATCAACAGCTTTACCTTTCTGATCCGCATCCAGTTGTGTGGTGTTGCACATGGGAGTAGGACAGGGATTACAATTTTGTAAATCAAACTTATGCAAAAGATCTTTTGTATATTTGGATTGATGAATAAAGGTTCCATCAGCCTTTTGTTTGATTTGCAAGCCTAGAAAGAACTGTAATTCTCCCATTGCACTCATTTCAAACCTCTTTTTCATTAATTTGGTAAAATCATCACATAACTGGGGATCAGAGGATGCAAAAATAATATCATCAACATAAATTTGAACAAGTAGCTTATGTTGATCCACCTTCTTAATAAACAAAGTTTTATCTATGGAACCTCTAATGAAATTATTCTTGAGAACAAAAGTGGAAAATGTCTCATACCAGGCTCTAGGAGCTTGTTTCAACCCATAAAGTGCCTTATCAAGTTTATACACCTATTCAGGATGTTTATTGTCCTCAAAACCTGGTGGCTGACACACATAAACTTCTTCTTTTATTTTGCCATATAAAAATGCACTTTTGACATCCATTTGAAAAACTTTGAGATGGTGGAATGCAGCATAGGCTAAGAATAATCTAATTGCCTCTAGTCTGGCTACAGGGGCAAAGGTTTCATCATAATCAATACCTTCTTCTTGTGAGAACCCCTGTACAACCAGTCTAGCCTTGTTCTTAACAATAAGCCCATTTTCATCAGTTTTATTCCTAAACACCCATTTAGTGCCTATTGCACACTTACCTGGGGGTAGAGGAACCAGTTCCCACACTTGCTGTTTCTTGAACTGAAGTAGCTCAAGCTGCATGGCTTCAACCCATCCATTGTCTCTTAAAGCAATATGATAGTTCTTTGGCTCTAGCTGACTGATGAAGAGAGCATAGAAGCAGAAGTTAGACAATTGACTTCTTGTTGAAACTCCCGCATTGATATCACCAATGATTTGAGACATTGGATGATTCTTCAGCTCTTGATAAACAATGATATCTGTGCAAGTGGTTGTAGAACCTTCAGCAGTAGCGGATGTTGATGCAGACTCTTGAAACCAAGAATTTGATGGTAACTCAAAATATGTAGAGGAATCAGAAATCTCATCAGCATTTGTTGTGAATGGAACTGCTGAAGCTACAGGAACATCAAGTTTAGCAAACTCAGGCAGTTGGTCACTAAACTTGAATAGGTGAGTATTGATATTATCATCATCATCATCAATACCACCAGGTGGAAGACATGCTACAGAAGATGATTTATCCACATGGTCTGCAACAACTGGAGGTTGATAAGGAACATATTGCAGTATGTCCAAATCAAACAACTCCACAGGGGTTTGTGGAATCTTGTCCATTGGAGATTCATTAAACTTCACATGCAAAGTCTCTTCAACTATCTTTGTTCTGCAGTTGAAGACTCTGTATGCTTTGCAAGTAGATGAATAACCAACAAAATACCCTGCATCCACCTTAGGATCAAATTTTTGGAGTTGATCCTTTGTGTTGAGAATAAAACAGGGACACCCAAATGCTTTGAAAAATGAAATTAGAGGAGCCAAGTGATGTAGGACTTCATATGGAGTCTTCATCAACCTCTGATTTACTAAGGCTCGATTCTGCACATAGCAAGCTGTGTTAACAGCTTCAGCCCAAAAGGTCAGTGGCAAACCAGAGTCAGCCAACATAGACCTTGCAGCTTCAATTAGGGTCCTGTTTTTTCTCTCCACTACTCCATTTTGTTCTGGAGTCCTTGGGATGCTACACTGCCTTCTGATTCCCTTTGAAAGATAAAATTCATCAAGTGTACGGTTTCTGAATTCAGTTCCATTGTCACTCCGTATACACTTGACTGAAAGGGAATACTGCTTCTCAACATACAACACAAAGTTGATAATCTTCTGAGCAACCTCATCCTTTGAATGTAGAAAGAAAGTCCATACAAATCTAGAGTAATCATCCACAATTACCAGATAGTAGTTCTTCTTTTCCATGCTCATCACTCTCACAGGACCAAATCGATCCATATGCAGTAATTGCAAGCAGGCAGTGGACTTAGGCTCTTCAATAGGAGGGAATGAGACTTTGTGTTGTTTTCCTTTTAAACAAGTAGTGCAGTTTTCATCACAGTGGAACTCCTTTATTGGTAAGCCTCTCACTAAACTATTGTGGATCAACTAATTCATGTTTTTGAAATTAACATGACCCGGCCTTCTGTGCCACAGTTTAGATTCCTGAGGAGAGGCTTTGGAAAATAGGCAAGGATGGCCTCTGATATTAATTTTCTTGGAAAGATCTAAGGCATACACTCTTCCTGTCCTATTGGCCCTCAGGAGAGTGTGATCATCCAACACCTTATCAATCAAATTCAGAACTTTGGATGACAGAATCCTGCAGTTCTGACTGGTGAAAAGAGCAACATGGCCTTTATCACACATTTGACTGACAGTCAAGAGATTGTACTTGAGATTTTCCACATGATTAACATCATCAAACTTTATTTCTCCATTGGAGACAAAGCCTTTTCCAATGATGTAACCCTTAGCATCATTGGCAAAAGAAACAAACCCCTTCTTTCCTTGAGAGTAGTCATGAAGAAGAGAGTTGTTCCCTGTCATATGCATAGATCCCCCACTGTCTACATACCAGATGCTACTTTGGCATGTTGAAGAACCCTGCAATCATAAACAATTAGTTAGTTTTTGACACCCAAACCTTTTGGTTTTGGGTATATTCACATCAACAGAAGGTAAACTAACAGACTTGCTATGAATAACAGCCTGAGGGGATGGAGATGGTAAAGAAGAAGATTCCTTTGGCATGGAATTTATTCTCTGTGGTTTCAACACAGGAGCATCTAATTGGTTGACTCTCCCCAATAGATGTTGAACCATCATTACAAGTTGTGTCTGATTTTGTGATAAAGCCTTCAGCTCATCAGACACATTAGTGTTTGAGTTTGATGAGTTCCTGTGTTGTACCATCTCTCTTTGAGCAACCTCAGCTGTTGCCTGTTTAACCCCTTTCTTTTTGGATTTTGGGGTTACAGGTTTTGATGTTGCTGGTACAAATTTGATTTCAAACTCAGTTTTCATTTTATCCATTTTCTCTTTAATGTTTTCATTATGTTTGAGTTTGGAGCCCTTTTTATACCAGCAATCATCAGTAAGATGATTGAATAAGCCACATATTTCACATGGCTTTCTCTTCATCTTAAGTTGATCATCTGCTGAAGAAGATGAAACTACTGAAGACTTGTTCTTCAGCAGTTTGCTATCAGTACTAGCAGTTTTCTTTGCTTTAGTATCTGCTTTCTTGATATCTTCTTCAATAGTTTTCCCACCCTTTCTACATGCAGTTTTCTTTCCTTTAGTACATGTAGTAGATTGGGCTTGTTCTCCAGGTGTTATGACATTCTTTTTAGTACTTTCAGTACTTTGTGAAATATCACCTGGAGTGATCAACTTTGTGATCATGTGAGTGTGAGCGTTTGAACCATCAACATCAGCTGATAGTTTCTGAGAGGAATTAATGCTGACTTCTACTTCTGTTGGTGCTGTATCAGATAGTATATCACATGATGAAAATGATTGGTTATTGCTTTCACCATCAGATTCTACCTCTGCTCTGGGAGTAAAATCTGTAGGAGGAGCAGTGTGATTATAACCAATGCCAAACTTCACATTGGAAGCAGATTGCTTACTAAGAAGCATTTCAAAACCCTTGCAAGAATTTACCCATTGATCACACTCTACCTGGGTAGTTGCAAGTGTTTCTTTGAGGTCTCTGTACTTCTCTAGAAGTATCTCTTCCCTAGCCTTATCATCAGTGATTTGGCATTTAAGTTTGTAAATCTCATCATTCTTATCATTAATCACAGACTCAAATTCAGCTTTGCTTTTGGAAATTGTTTGTTCTAGCTCAATGTTCTTGTTAATTAAAGCTACATTTGCTTCTCTAATAGATGTAAATACGGCTATGCATGTTTCAGAACATAGTTTGGCTTTTGCCTCAGAGGATACCTATGATACCTGTGGTGTAGAGGCATTAGAGGATGAAGTATCAGCAGACTCCAAAGCCATAAGAGCTAGATTTCCAAAAGGACTGTCACCACCATGTTGACCAGCACCAGAGAACAGTTGTTCATGACCAGACAAATCATCTGGTAAACTGCTCCAGTCAACAACTCCTGGGGTGAAAAGTTGTGTTGTTGAGGTTGTTTGTTGATGAGATTGGGAAGGTGAGGTTCAGGTAATGCATGTGGTTGTTGTGCAATTGGAGATTGAACCGGATTTGGCTGAGGCAAGTAATAGCAGGGTAAAGGATATGACATTGGACCCTGGGGGACAAAGTATGCAGGAGATACAGGATGTGATTGATGACCATAACCAGCAGGATGTTGCCCTCTGTTTTGTAGACCAGTGCCTGGAAAAGTCACAAAGGGTGCAGAAGAGTTAGATCCAGTTGATCTACATTCTCTTGCAAAGTGTCCAAGCCTTTGGCATTTGTGACACCTCAACTTACTCTTGTCAAAACCAACTTTGGTTTTGCCAGAGAGTCCAGGAAATTTCCTGCCAGTTCTCTTGTAGAACATCTGAGATCTGATATTAACTAAGGCCATTTGGCTTAGAATATCCATCTCTTCTAAATCATCATCAGCAATTCCTTCAGATCATCCATGATGAAGCATAGATTGTCACTATTACTGCCAGAATGACTATCAATACCAACAAATGCATGATCAAAACTGTTTGAAGAGAAATCAATATGCTCATCATAATTGCTTTCAGATGCAGCATATTCTGACACATGACCAACCAAGGCAGTGTTCCCTGGTACAAAGTCAACAGTGAGCTTCCTGATGATGACAGTTTCCTTTTTTGCTCTATCTCTTTCGAATGTAAGCAGTTTCCCATGAAGTTGGGTGAGAGATAAGCTATCCAGATTTGCACTAGAGCGTAGGACAATAGTGTACGTGTCCCATCTCTCAGGCAGTGATCTGAGGAATCTGTTATTCATCTGGCTTTTGGTGTATTCCTGTTTCACCATTTTCAGCTTAGAGATCAAACAGGAAAAACGCTCAAACTATTGAGTCAGTGTCTCACCCTTTCTATGAGAAAATGTCTCATATTGTTGGGCGAGGATTTCTTTGTTGTTTGCTAAGACCTCATCAGTTCCACCAAATTGTTCCTTCAGTGCATTCCAGAGGTCATGAGCAGTTTCATGATGCATAAGCCCTGAATAGATTTCATTAGGCAGTGCCATGGCCAGAATTCCATGGGCTTTAGCATCAATCTCAAACAGTTTCCGATCTTCATCTGAGTATTGTTCCTTCTTCTTCGGAACCATTTGATTGGTTTCCGGATTGTTCACCATAGGCTTATGTGGTCCATGTAGCACAGATGTCCAACAACCTGAACTGTTAACAGACAGGTGATGAAGCATCCTTCGTTGCCATATGTTATACTCAGTCCTAACCAGCATCGGAGGCTTGGTTGAGGAACCGGTATTGTGAGGGTCATTAGAAGGAGTAGTCATCTCAGATTCAACCAAATTCAATTAAGCTATAACAGATTTAGAACAAAACACAACAAACCAAATTGAACCAAGAGAGATCTCAAAATAAATAAACGAAAGTGGCAGAAAATCAATAATCTATAACTAGCTTTTGCAAATAAGCTAATTCAATCAAACATAGATATCAAATAGCAGTTTCAATGATCAACTGTTAGATCGATCAATGATTAACCTGCTCTGATACCATTTGTTAGGATCAGTGATCTACGTTTGATTGATTTCAGAGTATAGCAGCGGAAAACAAACAATGAATTAGCCAATTCACAAGAACGCTAAAGATATTCAAAGTAAGAACAAACGGTTATAGACAGAAAGAATTCTGCAAATATATTTCATTCAATATTCGCTTTCGTGGTAACAGAATGTCACGCATACAATTAGGTCAACATCTCTTATATAGGAGATGTGACGTCTCCTGATGTCCCTTGATAGGGACATCTAACAGAATTTGTTCAAACTACTGATAGTTAACACAACTACTGAAGATGTCAAACAGCTGACATCTTCTTACAAAAATGCTAAGTGTTAACTATCACTACAACTACTGAAAAGAAACTACTGAAACTACAACAACTGAAGAACATGCTCTTCAGTCGTTTTACAAATACTGAAATGAAAAAGAAAACTACTGAAATGAAACCATCACAACAACTGAAGAATGCTTCTTCAGCTGTTGTAACAAACTCTGAAAGCTTCAGTACTTGAACTTGAACTTCAGCTGTTGTCATCAGCTAATGTCTTCAGTCTTTGTACTTCAGCTGTTGATCTTCAGACTTTGGTCTTCAGCTGTTGAAGTCTTCAGTACTTTAGTTCTTCAGCTGTTTAAATCTTCAGACTTTGTCAAACAGCTGATCAAGTCTTCAGCAGTTGTTATGATGTCTGTGGGACTTAGAGGTTTTTCTGATCAGGCTCATTGGTTCTTTCGGTCCAACACATATAAGCATGGGATCCACAAATGCTTGTTGAAATAATTAAACCTTAACTCATCGCCAATGTGTGTCAAAATCTATATATGGATTTAAGAGGACAAGTATACTGATAATCATCGTGTGCTGCAGTTCTTAAAAGTCAAAATCATTGTGTGCATCTTGTGGCTCTAGTATGATTTCCTAAAATTGCTATGACTATCGGTCAAAACAAGAATCTAGCATCAAAATAGTTAATTAAACTGTCCCAAGTGATTCTGATATACCTGTATGATTCCATAATGAATTGTACCAGAAATGATAAAATAGAACTGAAGCTGTGCTGTCCAGGAAGTAAAATCAATAAGAAGTACTCTAATAGGTTTGAATCCATCTCCAATAAAAAATACAAAAATATATCTTTTTTGTTTTTTAAATTTCGAGTTGTTTTATTTATCTTTTAGTTATTTGCTAGGTAAAAGTCAGACTATACATCCGGATTCAATCTGTGAATCACTCACTAAAGGGGTCACGTCTGAGGTGACCAATCGGGTTTTAAGTTAAATAGATCACGTCTAAGGCGATCAACAAATTTTCAAATTAAAAAGGTAATTCTGAGTTGATCAACGGTCATAACGTCTTATCAATAGTTAACAGGTTAAGTGTTTGAAAGTGCATGAGGTCAAACTCATAAGTCTGAGCCATTCGCACGACTGGACCATAAGTATAGACCAGTTGCACGATTGAACCATACGTATGGACCATATGTATGATTGGACCGTAAGCATGGGTCAATCCATGCGATTGGATCACTAGAACGAACCAATCGCACGAATGGAGGTGACCGACTAAGTCAGTCGCACTATTGAACCCAAGTCGCACGAATGGATGTGACCGACTGAGCCAGTCGCACGACTGAGCCCCAGTCGCACGAATCAAGCGTGCGAATAGGTCCAGGCCATATCTTACGAAGATCGAGGATCTTCAAGGCCATATCTACACCGTGCACACCATATAGATCGATTCAGCAGGCTTTCTGGGAAAGCGCTGTAGTAGACAGGTGCGCTAAGCCTCATCGCATTCGGAGTTCTATTTTTGGTCAGGAGATTAAGATCAACGAGGATGATCTGAGGAGGGTTTTGGAGTTGGGTGAAGATGGTGACTACCTAACCAGGCTGCATTCGCTGGTGGTTTGGGGATGTTTTCATTGGATCAAGTACGTTGGGGACATTAATGCAGGTGTGCTCAACAAGAGCAACCTGTGCCCCCCAGTTCAAGTACTTGGCCCACGTGCTCCTCAAGTGCATAGCCTCAAGGAAAGGAGGCTTTGATGAGATGTCTGATCAAATCCAGAATGCTTACGTAGCTCTGGTACTGAACCATCCATTCAGTTTCTTTCGGATGATCTTCACATATATGGTAGAAAATATAGAGGCCAAGGGCAATGAAGGCTTCTGCATGTGCCCTCGTTTCTTGCAGATGATTATTGACCAGAAGCTTCCTTTGCTGCCAAAGGAGAAAGATGACGCTGTCACTCTTGAGATTATGGATGATACTATGCTTGGTAGGATGAAGGTGTACCGGGGCATGCAGGTGAAGCCCCCGGTGAGGAGATTGTTTGGGCTATGCTTGGTAGGATGAATGTGAAGCCCCCGGTGAGGAGATTGTTTGGGCATCTGGCCCGGGAAGACTATGTGGCGCCCGCTTGCAAGAAGTGGCGTCACGACGACAATGATTCACACACCGAGCCATTTGTTTTCCACTGACGATGACAATGACGATGACAGTGAAGATGGTGGAGATAATGGCCCCAATCTATATAGGGCCACAACCACTGATGTATCATCTCCACCATCCATTCAGAGTGGAACTGAGAGAGCTGTGTTCCATCAAGACTACCTCTCAGATAAGGAGGAAGAGTCAGATGAGGAACCACTGGTAAGGACGGTGGGCAGTAAGGTTGTTGCCACTGAGAGAGGAATTGCGGTGGTTGGTGGACACCAGGGCGAGTCTAGGGATGTTGCTACTAATGTGACTGATCCATCATACATCCCTGACCATCGTATCAGCCCAGGGGGAGCATCCTCTTCTAAAGGCTCGAGGAAGAAGCAGATGGCTCAGCCCCATGGCATGAAGAGTAAGAGGAGGAGGATTACCTGATTACCACCACATCCACCACCTCTACCATAGCTACCACCACCACTACCACACCCCCTACCACCACTACCACACCTCCGACCACCACTACCACACTTCCTACCACCACTACCATAGCCACGCCTTCTCCATCCACTCCTATTCCACCTCCCATATTCAACACATCCACCACCACCACCACAAAACGAGCCGGGACATCTGCTCAAGTCCTAATGAGCCATGGATTCACTCTACCCTCTATCGAGGTAGAGGAACAGCTAGTCAACCTCAACCGGATGGTGCTAAAGCTGCTTGCTGCTGATGAGCAAAGAGCTGCACAGCTCAACCAGCTTATGAAGTTCAATGCTGCTCAGGCTGACCATATTACATAGCTGCAAGAACAGAATGCACATTCTGTTCAGAGGATAAAGGATCTAGAGAGAAAGAACAAGAAGATTATGCTCATGCTTAAAGGATCAAAAGATGAGCTTTTAAAGAACAGGGAAGGAGATGATGATGATAATGATGATGATGATGATCATGATTCTTGTGAAGAAGATGAGGGTGATGATGGAGGACAGAGTGCAAAGAAGAAAGGGGACAATAATGATGAAGAAGGTGATGCTACTGCATCAGCTTCTACTCAGGGTCAAGAAAGGCATTCTAAGAGAGCTGAAGATCAAGGAGCATCGAAGCTCCTCCAACTGAAGAATTGACCAATCAAGATAAAAGTAAAGATTAGATGTTTTCTATTTAGAAAACTTTTGTACTTGATTCGTATATACGTTAATGTAATTATAATTATCTATGTTTATCTATGTTTAAATGTGTTGATTAACTACTAATGATTGATGTGTTAAATGTTTAAATCAAGCAGATAAAACTTCATAGCAAGATGCATATGATATTGCTCCCCTTCAGCAAATCAAGACTCAATTCACCATGATTCTTGATTTGCAAGGGATCGTTAGAAGGTCAGTGAGCTACACTCCTGAAGAAGGTGAATTATACACGATCTGACCGACGAGAAACTTGCTGAGATGTTCAGGCTGAATCCTAACGAGCTCGTCAAAGACGCTCCAAAGGTCGATGTTATGAGTGATGATGAGCTTAACGATATAGATGAAATAGAAATAAAGGATGTCACATCTAATCACTATCTAGAGTACACTGACCAAGAGGGAAATGTGATCCCCAACTTGGGTGACACTCTCGGCAGTGCTACATATGAAAAACTAGATGAAATGGAGAAAGAAAAGGATAAGGATGAAAGCCAAGCCCAAGCCTTGGATGCAGATGTTGATATAAAGAAGGCTAAATGGGCAGCTTGCTTTGATAAAATAAGAGCCCAACGCACAGCTCAAAAGCAAAACGCCTACACCAAACTCTACAAGGTCAAGAAATATCAGAAGGTGTCTGGCAAGATCATAGCATGGGCATATTTTGAGGACTTAAACATTTATGCTGTAAAAAGGGAGAAGGGAATAAAGTACTTCAGGCATCCTCATGATCTGAAGACTCTTCCAGGCTTTGAGCTCAACCAATTAGCATGCTTAAATATGCTCTATGTAGATCCTAAAAAGATGTCTGGTTGGTTTGAGTCTGCATTAAAGAAGGAATACCACACCAGATGGGTGAACTTCAGACCTCAACAACCGAAGAGGTACATCCGTAGGTATGAAGTGGATCCCATATGTGGAAAGCCTAAAGTAGTGTTGAAGTGGAGTTACCCGCGCACGATGTCAAAGATTCTCTTATGGGAAATGCCTCAGGACTTCACTCCACATTTCAAATGGTGGTGTAATGACTGGAGGATGGGTGGGGCGGTCTTAGTACTATACAGAAAGGGAAAAATGGAAACTATCAGGGTATTTGACCTAATATGGCATACCAACTTGTTAGCTGAAGACGTCTACACTTTATACAAGTGGCCACTGTTCTATGACGCGCAAGATATTGTACAAGATCTCCAATTCTAGAATGTGATACGGCTCTGCTTGCATTTGAAATACACACAAGAGTCACAAGAGAGGAGAAGTACAGGAGGTTTGAGGAGCTTATGAAGAATGTCAAACATTAGAGTAAACTAGGTCCAAAGGGGAGTTTGTTGATACATATGTCCCTAGTTGATGTACTTAATGTAGAAGTCTGTCATGGCTTACATATGTGTAATGAACAATGTAAAATATATGATTTGTGTTTTGATGTCTACTTATATCTGATTCATATATAAACTTACTATATAGGTTTGAGGTGGTTGTGCATAGTCTTAGTCAATAATGATTGAGAGGTGTGTTAAAACTTAGTCGTATGAGTCTTCATGCGAATGGACCATGATAATGGACCATATGCATGAATACATCATGCTAATGGACCAGTCGCACGACTGGACCAGGACACTAGATCAGTCGCACGATTGAGACATAAGACTGACTCAGTCACACGACTGAACCTTCAGTCGTGCATATGGATCAATCGCATGATTCAGTCGCACAACTGAACCATGCTAATGGTTCAGTTGTACGATTGGAAACCCATAACCTATAAATACCACCTAATTCATGGAAAACATAACACTTGAAGACTTTTGACACATACTCATAACCTAGCCGTCCAGAGCATCCATAAAGCCTATTCCAAGTTCATAGTTCGCATCTGATCTTTTTCTACTCGTTCTTAATGTTTCTTTAATCGTTAGATTGATCGGGATTGCGTTCTCACTGATTGGATCGCCAATCAAATATGATTCCACACTATTAGATTTTGTTTCACGCATTATCAGTTAGTACTCCGTACGTATACGGTCCCTAACACTTTTCCCCCTTCTTGGTATCTAGTAAAGTTACCAACTTCCTTCTTAGCTTCTTCTCTTCATCATTGAGTGAATCTAGGTTGAGCCCAAGTAATTTAACAGCCTGGTCCAATGTTCCTCTTGGAAGATCAAGGAAATTTTCTTTTGTGAGGGAACATGAGGATCCATCAACAAAAGTTAGCTTGACAGAATCCTCCTCATAAGAGATGTCGCTCAAGGTTATGCATTTGATGAGCTTCATCTTGATCTCCTTAAACTCCTCTAAGGAGAGATGTTTAGAAGGTTGAGGGGATGGTCTGGATGGTTATTAGGTAGGTAGTGGTGTTTGGGTTCTGGATAGTGTTTTAGATTGAAGGGTAATTAGTTGAGGTGGTTGTGGTGATGAGGTAAGTATGATGGTTGGTGTGGGTTCAGGGGTGTAAGGTTTTGAAGTGGGTTCAGTTTTTATAGGGAAGGGAAATGGGAAAGGCTTAGGTTAAGGTTGGGGTTGAGTAGTTGGTTTGAAGATCATCCCCTTTCCCCTTCTATACATCTCTTTCCTTTTTCCAAGCGAATGTCAGCCTTGATGTAACTAACATGTCGATGGAGTGTCTTTTTAGACATAGGTCCCACTTGCCTACCAGAGAAGCCATGAGCCTGAAGATAATAATTCATGCAGGCCTTCTCACCTATCTTCTTGGCAACAATGACCCAACTTCTTCTTCCTTTCTCTTGTTCTCCCTTATCTTCTCTTTTGCAGGTTTCTTCCCCTCCTTCTCTAGTTGATCCTACTCTTTGTTGAGGAGCCATAGGATCATGTCATTGTTGTGTGGAGAGAGTTGTTGAAGAGAGAAACCCTTGGAGGTTATGAAAGTAACTATTGCACCCTGAAAGGATCATACATGCCAATTCAATGGGTGATTTGATGATTGCTTTGCTGGAATCCCGTAAGTCCAAGAGGAAATGCGGATGAAGATCCTGCTCAAGAAAAACCAAGTATAGTCTTCCGCATTTGTCAAATGCGGAAGACATAAAACAAATACAGACAAGTATTTTTTTCTTCCGCATTAACAAATGCGGAAGACCAAGAATCAATGTGGACAAGACTTTGCTCATCCGCATTTGTTGCGGATGACCGAACAAATGCCCATAAGTATTTGTTCATCCGCATTAACCAATGCGGATGACCAATATACTAATGCAGATGATCAAGTGAAGAAATGTTGATCAAGTTAACTCATCCGCATTTGTCAATGCGGATGAACAAGCAAAGATGCGGATCAAGACTTAGACTAGTTCTGATGTAATAGGTCAGGGGTAGTTTAGTCATTTTGTAAAAGTCATCTTGTCTGCCTATAAATAGAATAGAAAACCTCGTACATTAGGTGATGGCTGATAGACATAGAGAATATTTTGTTGTCTTTTATTCTCTGTAATCAATCACTTTCATTAATACATACAAAAGCATTTATGAGTATAATTCTTGCATTGATTGTTCTTTGATTGTTTGTTTCCGCCACTCAATCATTGACTTGATTACCATATTCGATTCATAGTAAGAATCTCAATATTACTAACCCAGTCAATTGGTATCAAAGCATTGGCTCTCGGTTCTCTTTCAGATCTACTCAAGAACTGAATAGAACTCGATTGAGCTGGTAATCGAGTTGCTAGTAGAGTATATCATCATCTCTACTTAGTAAATAGTAGAAAATACTCCTCAGAAACTACTTCTGTCAAACATGCTCTCACCAAAACATTTAAGACACCAAGAAACTCACTACCATCTTAGATCTGATTCTGAAATCCGTTTGAACTATTTGGACAAGTTGGACTAATCAATCTTAAAAATCACCTTAATCTATATTTATAAAATGGATTCTAACAGTTACTCAGAACTTGGTCATACACCTAATCCTCCTATTTTAAAACACAAATCTGAGTTTAAACAGTGGAAAATCAGGTTTAGGAATTATATCACAAGTGTAGATCCTGATTTCTGGATCTCAATACGCAAAGGCCACACATCCCTGTCACTCTATCTGCAGATCAAGCTGCAATTTAGAAAACTGCAATTTACAAAACTGCAAGAATACCTATTGAAGATCTAACTCTTGATGATGAAGAATATAAGAAAATCAAGATTGACCTTAAAGCTTACTCCATTCTAACTCAAGCACTCAAGATGGATGTGCTAAAAAGATTGGAGAAGTATGGTACTATAAAAGCTGTGTGGGATGCACTGAAAATTATGTGTGAAGGAAGCAGTGAGGTAGCAGAAATTAACAAGGATAAGCTTGTTAATCAGTATGAAACATTCCATCACACAAGGGAGAGTCCATATCAAAACAACTGCATAGATTTGTATAGTTAGTAAACGACTTAGAAATCATGGGAGTCACTTACAAGATCAAGGAATTAAACAAAAAAATGCTACACAGCCTCCCTGAAAGCTGGAAACAGAATGTAACAATGCTAAAAAATACTCTTGATCTCGAGAGTACTACTTTGGATATCATGATAGCCAAAATAGAAGCATTGGAACTTGATGAAAGAAGCAGAAATCTTGGTGGACCAAGAGTGATTGAAGCTTACAATTTTCCATCAGAATCTCATTCTGTGGAAAATGCATTCATCACTGAGGAGGATGATTTCATTTCATCAAGAGATCAACTGAACAACTCTGGGTTCATTGCAACTCCACCAATCAATCATCCATCAACATCATCTCAAACATCCAAAGTCACTACTGCTCCTCAAATCACTCCTGAAGACTCAAGATCAGAAGAACAAAAGGCAACTTATAATGCCTTTGTTGCAAGCTTTGAAGCATACTTAGAAGGAAGACTCACTTCTGCTTATCTAATTTAGGAAGATTTGGACGAAATGGATCCTGATGATGTCGAAGAAATGGATCTACAATGGCAAATGGCCATGATTGCCATGAGAGCCAATAAATTCTTTAGAAAAGGCAGAAAGCTGAACGTAAATGAAAATACAAAACTTAGATATGATAAATCCAAGGTGAAATGCTTCAACTATGGCATGACTGGCCACTTCTCTAGAGAATGCACTGCCCCCAAGAGAAACAACTATCAAAGGAATTCTCAAGGTCAATCATCCCCACAGCCTAACTCAAGCTTTCACTCCATCACTAGCAGCAGTATCATCATTCTCAACAACACCAATCATATCAAAATCCACCTCAACTGACAAATCAAGCTCATGGAAGCAGTTAGTCTTCTGCCAGTGCTCTCATGATAAAGCAAGATAGGGTATGTGACTGGAGCATGTATGCAGAGGAAGTCAAGCCTCAATTTCAAAATCATGCACTTATGGCATACATCAACGATGGTCCATCTCCAATGCCTACTGAGGTAAAATCTAACCTTTGTAGTGAAAAATGTATTTCTAAAGTGCAAGGTTATAAAGAGCGTAACCATAAACTGAGTGATCAAATTAAAGAAGAAAAGGTAAAATCAGAGATGATGAAAAAAGAGATAAAAGGCCTTGTAATAAAAATCAAATCTCTTATCTTTGACATAGAAAAAGTGCATGGTGAAAAGTACACTCTTGTAGCTGAGAATGAGCTACTTACTGTAAAGTTAGCTCAATCTAAGGCTGAACATTCACTGACTGAGGTGAAACTTGAAAAGTTTCAAATGTCTTCAGTCAAGTTGCAAGAGATGCTTGATTCTCAAAAGGATCCAAAGGACATGTCAGGGATTGGGTATAATTCATGTTCTCCACCATACAATGACAACTACACTGTCATGACTAAATCTGTCTCACTCAGTGAAGAAATTGAAACTAAAACTATGGAACCTAAATCTATAGTAAAACAAGTGACCAATCCTCAAAGCAAACCTGATGTTTATATTGAAACAAATGAGGATAAAATCAAGTTAGGTCACCCAATCAAAATCAAAGAGTGTTCAGACAAGACAGTGAGTGTCATGAAACCCTCAAGCCCTGTAAAAGCAATTGTCCCTTTTATAAAATTCATACCATCTATTTTACAAGGAAAAAAGAAGTTTGTAAAGTTAGTGAAACCCACTCCTGAGAGCAGTTCTGATAATAAGATTATATCTCAACACAATTCAAGCAAATCAGGAAAGGTTTCACTGCAAAACAACAAAAAAGATCACCCACTTCAACACATAAACCTCTATCAGACCCACAGTCTTCAAAATTAAGACAGGGAGTTGGGTTTGATATTTGCAATAAAGAACATGTTGAATAGTTTGACAAGGAAGTGAGAAATGGGTTGAAGAAACGAAAACAGCCCAAACAATCAATCGGATGTAGTGTTGTGAAACAACCTGCAAAAAGGGCTGATTTTGATTCATCCCCTAAAGAAAAGAAAGTAGCTCAACAACAAAAAGGAAAATCAGCTGAGTCACACAAACCAAAATCTGACTCAAGCAACAAACATATGTATTATGAAATTTGTGATATGATCAATCACAAAACAGAAAAATGCTTTTTCAATCAATACTGTTCTATCTATGACATGAACAACCACTCAACCAAAAATTGTTATTTCAACAAATATTGTTCAGTCTGTGATATGAACAATCACAATACATCTTATTGTTACTTCAAGCAGAAGGGATTGAGAATTCCCCAAAACAAACCAACCTCAACAGCATCATCAGACAAAACTCAAGTCAGGAGTCACTTGCACAACAATCAATCTAGAACATCTAGATCACTTAATGACATGAGTAAAACAAAAGAAATAAGGAAAAGTCAAAGAGGTAACCATTTCATCAATCAAAAGCAAGACTTTTCAAAACCCAAAATGATCTTTGAACATTAGAAATGGATTAAATTTCTTCAAAAGAATAGAGATCAATGATTTCATTATTCGTCTCACTCCTATGTTGATGCTGATGAGAAAACCTCAGCAAGATTTCATAAGCAATCTCCCAGTTCACCTCTGAATAAATCACCATTTAGAGAAAAGTATCAAGAAGTCACCATAATAGATAGGAACGGGAAACCCAAGACCATAATGGCTTGGGTCCACATTCTAATTAGTTCCTTTATGCTTGTAGGCTCATACATATAGGTCTAACAGCGTATGGTATGTGGACAGTGGATGCTCCCGACACATGACTAGAGATCGTTCCCTCCTTTATGACTTCAAGCACATACAAGGAACTATGGTGGCATTCGGTGGAGATTCACAAGGTGGTAGAATCACAGGTGAAGGATCTGTGACAAATGGGATGCTAAGCTTCGACAGAGAACTACCATGAACAGCTGAACTTCAATCTGCTAAGTGTGTCTCAGATCTACAACAAGAAATATTCTACTCACTTTACAGACACTCATTGCTACATTCTGAAACCTGGATTTCAAATCCCTAAAGAATGGGTTGCCTAAAGACCTTGAGGAAGAATAATACTTATGTGTTAAACCTGTGTTCTGCATCACCTAAAGAAGAAACTTGTCTTATGTCAAAAGCATCATTTGATGAGTCATAGCTTTGGCATAGACGTTTGGTGCACACAAACTTTAAAAACATGAACAGATTGGTCAAAGGAAACCATGTCATTGGTCTTCCTCAAAAAGAATTTCATTTTGTTGATCACTATTCAGCGTGCCTCAAAGGAAAACAACACAAATCTTCTCACAAAACCAAGCTGGTGAACACAAACAATACTCCATTGAAGTTACTTCATATGGATCTATTTGGACCAACTCATGTCATGAGTATTGGAAAGAAACAGTATTGTTTGGTGATCATTGATGACTTTTCACGATTTACTTGGGTCTTCTTCTTACTTCATAAAAACGAGGCATCCCAAATAATACAAGAATTTATCACAAAAATTGAAAATCAACTTGATCATAACTTCAAAACAATCAGAAGTGATAATGGTACTGAATTCAAAAATGAAGGAATGAGTTCTTTTGTGCAACCAAAGGCATTGCTCATCAATTCAGTGTAGCTAGAACTCCTCAACAAAATGGGTAGCTAAAAAAAGAATAGAACACTGATTGAAGCAGCAAGAACAATGCTAGCCGATGCTAAACTGCCATCACCTTCTAGGCAGAAGCAGTTAATACATCGTGCTTTGTACAAAATCGAACTCTAATTGTTAAGAAAGTAACACGACTCCTTATGAACTGCTCTTTCATAGGAAAGCATTTATTGGATTCCTCAAATCATTTGGTAGTCCCGTCTCAATATTAAACACCCGAGACTATTTGGGAAAGTTTTCATCCATGTCTGATGAAGGATTCTTTGTAGGTTATTCTTCTGTTTCAAAGGCTTACAGAGTGTTTACTCCTAGATTAAACATTATTGATGAATCAACAAATGTTCAATTCAAGGAACATTCGTTTCCCAATCTACAAATGGTCCCGACTAGTTGTTTGATATTGACTCTTTTACAAAATCATTTGATCAATTTCACTTGTCTGATGCAGGAAATCTCCATTCAAGTGACACTTCGTTAGCTGTAGAAAGAAGAAATGACTTTCCATTGATTCCTCATCCTTCTGATGAAGACGTTCCTCTTCAAGCTGATCCAATCAGATAATCATCACAAAATCAGAGTGTTTCAACTAAAGGAAGACCAAGCTTGTTACCATCACACTCAGATGATCTATCAACTAAGATCAGAAATCAAAAACAAGCTACTCCTCCGCTGAAACACAAAGAACATCAAATGATGAAAGTAATCACAGTGCTGCTGAAGCTGAAGCAGGAACTGAAATGGAGTCTGACTATCTTCATAATTCCATAACAGTACAAGATGAAGGTGCCTCTGATCATAATGAACTGAATGTCTCCAATCTTGATGTAACTATTGCTGGTGACTCCATTCCAACCACTAGAATACACAAGAATCATCCAGTTGAAACCATTATTGGTGATCTTAATAAGAGGGTAACAAGAAGCAAGTCTAGTATTGCAAACATCTGTTTGTTCTCATGCTTTTTGTGTCAAACAGTACCCAAGAACATCAAAGAGGCACTTCAAGACAATAGCTGGATTAAAGCAATGCAGGAAGAATTGCTCCAATTCAAGAAGCAAGAAGTATGGCAACTGGTAGATCTTCCCAAAGGAAAATACCCTATCGGTACCACATGGCTGTACAGGAACAAGACTGATGATAGAGGGATCGTCATCAGAAACAAAGCAAGACTAATGCACAGGGATACACTCAAGAAGAAGGAATTGACTATGAAGTGTTTGCTCCTATTGCCAGACTTGAAGCAATCAGAATCTTTTTTGCATATTCTGCATCCATGAAATTTACTGTTTATCAAATGGATGTAAAGTGTGCCTTCTTGTATGGAAAGATTGCTGAGGAGGTCTATATGAGTCAACCACCTGGCTTTGAAGATCTAGATTTCCCTCACAGAGTTTACAAGCTTGACAAAGCTCTGTATGGTCTTCACCAAGCCCTAAGAAAGTGGTATGAGACACTATCATCATTTCTTCTTGAACATGGATATGAAAGAGGAAAGATCGATCAGACTCTCTTGAGAAGAATAAGTGGAAAAGACATGTCGTTAGTCCAGATCTATATGGATGATATCATTTTTGGCTCAACAAACAAGCAGCTCTACAAAGAATTTGAAGACCTTATGCATTCAAAATTTCAAATGAGTGCTATGGGGGAACTTACCTTCGTTCTACGGGTGCAAGTCCAATGGAATCTTCATCAATCAATCAAAATACGTCGAAACCATGTTGAAAAAATTCCACTTTGCTGACTGTCAGTCTATCAGAACTCCTGTGGATACTAAAGTGAAGATTGGACCTGATCCTAAAGGCAAACCAGTGGATCAGACTCACTATCAATCAGTGATCGGTTCACTTATGTATCTAATAGCTAGTAGGCCTGACATTATGTTTGGTGTTTGTGTGTGTGCCAGATATCAAGCTGATCCAAAAGAATCACATGTGTATGCAGTCAAGAGGATATTTAGATATCTGAAGGGCAAACCAGCTCTTGGGTTATGGTATCCAAGGAAGGAGAATTTAATCTCTATGCCTTCACAGATAGTGATTATGGAGGATGCAACTTCAACAAAAAATCCACCTCTGGTGGTTGTCAATTTCTTGGTCCCAGACTAGTATCTTGGCAATGCAAGAAGCAAACAAATGTATTTGTGTCCACAACAGAAGCTGAGTATATTGCAGCATCAGCTTGTTGCGCTCAAGTACTCTGGATTCAAAACTAGAGGCTTGATTATGGTTTTAACTTCTTGCACACACCAATTTACATTGACAACACAGCAGCTGTTTTCTTAACAAATAATCCAGTTAAGCACTCAAAAACAAAACATATTGAAACTAGATATCACTTTTTGAGAGACTGTGCTGAAAAGGGGTTAATAAAATTGATTCAAGTACAACTGAAAATCAATTAGCTGATTTATTTACTAAGGCATTTGAACCTAGTAGGTTTGAATTTCTGGTTAAATCAATTGGCATGATTAACCTTGAGTAAAATCATGAAAAAAAAATCAAAAATATTAACAACATTAGAAAACCACAAAAGAAATCATATTGATGAAGAATAGAATCCTTGGGAATGATATAATTATAGTCGTTATACCATTCACTGTGGTTAATTTCAAAAGCTGCAAGACTGACATGACTTACCAGATATGTTGGTAGGCTCAACTTGGAAGAAAAGATACATGCAGTGATGAAAAAGTTATTCAATTGTGAAACACTCATCACAAGTACAAGTATGTATTGGCTTATCTGAATGCAAATGTGTGTAGTAACCTAAACACACCAGGTAATGATACTTTATGAATCTCTTTCACCACATCATGTCTCATCTTTGTTTTGCTGCGCAAAGACCTGATGAAACATGCACATAGTGTAGATTTTGTGATCCAAAAGATTCCCAATGAGGAACATCTCCAATTGGATGAATCTACAAAGGCAATACATTCCAAGGAATGAACAAAAGAATCCCATCATGGATCACCTTCCAAAGTGAAGAGAAAAGAATCCCAATGTGGATCATCATGAAAAGGATCAAAGTAAAGGAATCCCAATGAGGATCAGTGAAAATGAGATCTCATAACTTAAGTAACCTGGTAAGGAAAGTTGTGAAAATGTTCTACCATGTATTGTATAAGGATGGTTGATCATTCCATGCTTGTGTGTGTGACGTACATATTGAATAATTAAATCAACCAAAAACATGATAAATATCATTTGCATCAAAATATCAACTGGGTATGAGTTTAAGAGGACAAACATACCTTCAATCATCAAGTTCATAAACATGTCCATTTTATCATAAAGGATGCACATGTGCTATGTAAGATTGATATGATCCCAACAAAAGATATACCTCTCTTCATTATCAATAATCAATGTATAAAATTGTCAAAAAGGTTTTAAAATCTTTAAAGTTTTTATCCAGATGTGGATATAAACTTTAGGGGGAGTAATTTAAATTTTTGATTAAATCTTTATAGATTGTTACTCTCTTAAATTACTTTCTTAAAAACATTAAAAAAAAAAGAAAAATAAAATGCATGTGTTGTTGCAGAAGTTATAGCATAGTATCTCAGCCTATGTAGATTCTTGGAACCATGAAAAGTCCAAGATCAGTCAAACAATGGGAAACTTGTATCACTTTTGATGTATAAGTCAATCCAAGCATGAATTGACAACCTTAACATCCAACTACTTCATAAGAAAATCAATCAATAACATCTCTTCATAACATGAAAAAGCAAATCAATAGTCATATTAACTTATGATTAAGTTCAAAAGTTAATGCAGGTAAGTGCATTGGTTAATGCGGGTGAAGGTAACCCATGCTTATAACCAATGCGGGTAGCTTTTTATTTCCAAGTGAAACTAATGCGGACAATGATTGTACTCTACCACATTAGTGTGTTACAAATATACATGAAAGTTTGAAGTGTGAAAACCTATGCGGAACAAAAATTGTTCTACCACATTTGTCAATGCGGATAAAATAATTTTCAAGTGTTCAACCGTATTAGTCAATGCGGATAAACTTTTAAGTGTTCAACCACATTTGTCAAATACAGATGAAATTTACACTTCCGCATTTGTTTTACTCATCCGCATTTGTGGATACACATCTTCAATGCTCATGTATGTTCAAGTAGAAATAATTAAGTGATTAATCTCTTGTCAATGAATGATGATTAAGTAAATATGGATTTTATTCTATCGCATTTGTTCTAGTGAGCAAATGCTAACAATCAGATCTTCTCCATTTGCTACAGTGAGCAAATGCTAACAAATTTTATTCAACCGTATTTGCTACAGTGAGCATGTTGAATCAAGTTTGTCAACCGCATTTGTTACATGAACAAATGCTTATGAACTTAGTTCTTCCGCATTTGCAACAGTGCACAATGTGGATAGAAGAAAACAGAACAAAACTTTCGCATTTGCTACAGTATGTAAATGCTGATGCCCAAAATCACAAGTTAACTCTTCGCATTTGCAACAGTAGACAAATGCGAATAGCAAAGTTATTGAATTTTCTCTTCCGAATTTACTACAGTAAACAAATGCGGATGACCCAAAGACTTAAATTTATTCTTCCGCATTTGCTACAGTGTTTTAAAAATGTGACCGCATTTGCTCTGAAACTTGTAAAATTTTGTAAAAGCCATTATTTGACTATTTAAAGGAATTTCAAAGGGTCATTTAATACTTTTCAAATTTAAGAGACTTTATAGTGAGACGGGCGCAAATACACAGTACACCCTCTTTGATCATCTTCATCATAAAAACCAAATATTTTTGTGTGATTCTACTCAATCTGTTCTTCTTATCGATTCTAAAACTACAATTACATCGAAAACAAGGTGAAATTTCCAAAAAATCTCATGAAGACCTAACTTTCGAACTGTTAAACCTAAATCAAACAAAGAATCAAATGATAATGAAGAACACCGAAATCTGATTTATTGATGTGATATTATACATATTTTCGACTTCAGTGAACATGCAAACTAATAGGAATTCTACTCATCATGAAAACCTTTACAGTCATGATTGTTGTAAGAACAGAGCATGATGAAAAATGAAAATGTGTAACAAATCAATGAAATAACATCTAATAAATGGTTCAAACATAGAAACTGTGATTGTTGAACAACAAATTCACCATTTGATTTGACAACAATGATACAGTAATGTCAAATGTTCATCTTTGACCAATTAAAGTCAAACTAATAAACGATACACATGAGTTCTCATCAAAACTGACACACATGTCTCTTTGAAGATTATATTGCAAATCTTTCATGGAGCAAGCTCCATAATGCCAGCGGGTTTTAAACCCTGATGTGCCAGAAGCTGAGGGACTCAGAGATCATCAGATTAATCTCTACAACAAGGGTAGCTTATGCTATCACTGTTAGACCCGCCATCTATGAGAACCTCATAAGGTCTTTCTAGAATTCAGCTGAAGTGATTGAAGAAGATGGTGTTAGAACTTTATCTAGAAGAATTGATAATGATCATACTCTGAGCATCACTAAAGATTCTGTAGGAAGATGTTTGCACTTTGGTGATGATGCTGATGCACCACTAGAGCTGGATGAGGATGAAATAACCACCTTCTTCGCTGAGATTGGGTATGAAGGAGGATTTGAAGCTAAACAGATTGTAAAAGGATTAGTTGATTTGCACTAGAGATTCCTAATCCACCTCTTTCAGCACTATCTATCCAAGAGAAAAACAGGGTGGAATGATATTCCAATCACCACTTCCTTAGCAATTTGTGCTCTCTGTACAAACAGACCATTCAACATGTCTGCCTATGTATTTAATGGCCTGATTTCAAACATACAAAAGGGGGAAAGATACAAGTTCTTGATGTATCCAAGATTCATTTAGTGCCTGATAAATGAAGCATTCCCAGATCTTGCTACTGAGGGACCAGTGCTTGATATTCTCATTATGATGCAAAATCATACAAGTACATTAGAAGAGGGACCCTAGAAACTTTTACAGTGGAGCTCACTCACCTCTTCTTCCTTGGATGCTTCAATAGATAAATCAAGAAGAACAAGGAGAAGAACAAGATGCTTAAGATCACAATGATGAACAAGATGCTAATATACAAGCTGTTGGTGCTGATAGGCAAAGGTCAGTATCACCCCATGATGGTGCAGGGGGATCTTCTTACTAAACCTAAAATCATGACTATGCATCTCCATTTGTACCTTTACCACAACCAACTCCACAACCAACTCCACAACAACACCACCACACAACCAACACCACAAACATCACCACAACCAACACCTCACCATCTCCATAACCAACACCCAACCAACACCAGAAGCAACACCAGAACCAACACCACAACCAATTTCACCACCTCATTACTCACCTCATCACTCACCAACTTCACCACATCAACCATTGCCTACCCATGATTACCCAACTGAGTTTGGAGACTCAACTAGCACATCTAAAGCATCCAAATCATCGTCAGAGTGGAGGATCAACATGTTCAAATGTCTGTAAAGAGAGCAACTTCTGAGACTGCTCCCTCAGAGAGCTTTGCTGAATCAAATGTAAATAGGCCTCATGAAAAAGATGAGTTGATATCTGAACTGTTGCAGAAGGTTGAAAGAATGGAGAGAATATTGAATAGGAGGGCCAGAATTATTGATGATAGAATTCTACAATTGGATGAAAAGGAGCTTGAGCTAAAAGAGTTAAAAGAAAATATGAAGTTGAAAAGAAAGAGAAAGAGAAAGAGATTGAATACTTAAGAGCAGCTCTTAGCATTCTAGAGAAGAAGTAAGTGGCCTATTGATACTCTTGCCATTCAAACTACAGCAATGGAAGAGCAAGAAGATATTATTGAAGAACAAGCAGATATCATCTCCAATCTTCAAAGTCAAGTTGAAAGTCAAAAAAAAGGATCTCTGAACTTGAAATATTAAGTAAAATTCAAGAAGTGTGTGGCTGGAGAAAACAAAATGATGAAGAAAGAGTTATTGATTGTTGAGAAACAATCTTCCTCTGAGAATGATGAACAAGGAGAAGATGGAAGCCAACAAAGAATGAGGAACCAAGTTTAGAAATTGTGATTTATTCTGGGCAATCAGAGGCTACTCAAACTGAGAATGCTGAATTTGAAGAACTAATCATGCTCTAGATAGCTTTACCTCTGAAGAATTCAGTATGGATGATGAATTTTGGGAGTTTGTGATAATCAGAGGACCGACACTAAACCTATTATAATCATCCCTCAATCTACAGTTCCCTTGGAGAAAGAGTTAAGTATGCAGATAGTACCTGCTGTGGCACTATCTGAGGAAGAAAAAGAATGTAAGAGAATTTTTTGAAAAGGAAAAAGATAAGGAGGAAAAAGAAAAAGAAAGGAGGAAATAGAATTTGATGATCAAAAACCAACCAAGGCTGAAAAATTGCCTAAAGAGATTGAAAAGATTGAATCCACTACTAGTCCACAACTTCAAACATACTCTAGGAAGAGGAAATATCTAGCTGAAAAGGCTAAGGGAAAAAGACCAATGGTTGAAGAGGAGAGTGTGAAGAAAAATAAAAAAGATGACCCCAGAGGCTTGGCTGTTATAGCTAAATTTCTTGAAGAACATGAGCAGGCTAAAGCTCAATTAAAGAACAAGTTGTTACTATTGATCTGGAAGAAGGAAAGATAGCTGGAGGTTATGATGCTGAAAAGGATGTTCATATGGACAGTCTTATGAAAACAGAACAACCAGTAGAGGAAATGGTGTTAAAAGCTCAAACTGATGACCTGATGATAAAAGCAATGTTTTTGATCAATCACGGGTATGATCCAGATGTAGTCTTTGGTATGACATATGAAGGAATGAAGGAAGAAGAAGAAAAGGTCAATAAACTACTAGATCCAACCTTTGAAACTGAGTATGAAATATCATTCACCAGAAAGGTTCGTGTGCCAAAATTGTCTACTATGAAGAAATCAACCTCAACACCTAAACCACTATTTCCTGATCCTTATAGCATGTCAGATAAGGAAATGAAGGATTATCTCTCAATCCAAGGCTTCATAAGAAGAAAGCTTGGAAATATGAAAACAAACTCAGTAAGGGCTACAACTCTCCAAGTGATTAATGAAAAGAAAGATAGACTCAAGCAGCTGGAAGAAGAAATCATAAGCAAAAAGCCAAGATCAAGAATAACTGCTCAAGACATGCTGCTAAAACAAACAAATCAAGAATTGTTGGCTCCTGTACTCCATAAATACCCTGAATGGTTTGCAGAATCCACAACTAAAACTACAAGAAGGTTAACTACGTTGATTAATTAGAGGTGTGTCAACTCCAAAGGCAAAGTAGTTCAGAAAATAATTGCTTGGAAGTATGACAGCAATTGGAATATGTTTATGGTTAAAAGGATCTCCGGGCTGGTCCAATTCTTTATAGAGTACTCTACTCTTGTAAATGCCCTCGAGATCCATGACCTAAAAGAACTAGCTCAAGGAATTAATCAATCACTCTGCTATGTTTGGGGATTTGAATTTGAAAACATAATTAGATGTTCAAAAGAACTGACAATTTCGAATCATTAAAGGCAATATGCATAAGGAAAGATAGGTCATTTATTAATCCCCTTGAGAAGAAGAAGACAAGCAAGCAGAAGAAGTTGTGTTTCCTGAGTTCAAAGTGAAACCAACATAATCTTCAAAGAGAAAAATGGTGTCCGGTACTCATTCCTCTACACCCATCTCTAATGTGTACTATGATGAAAAATCTTATGAGATGGTGATTGAAAGAAAGTGGGGAGGAAAGGAGGGTGCTGAAATAAGACTATTTAGTGGATATAAAGTAAGATTGCTTGATGAATCCTACATTCACTATATATATACCAGACACTTCAGGGAAATAAACAATAAACTGGGAGAACAAGACTTGCACTTCTTCGTAAAGTGCATCAAGTTGCTGAAATTGGCTTATGATCGTATTAATGCAAAAAGAGACAAAAGAAACAAAAAGAAGACTCCATTGCAACTTGGGAACATTATTAAACTGGAGGTAGATGTGGGTGGGAGTTTACTAATCCGTAAATATGGTCTATCTACTGTATCTATTTGGGAACCTATTTCTTTGAAGAAGTTACCAATAGAAGCCATCTACAACATGTGCAAAATGAAGATACATGTGCTAAGTAGAGAAGAATGTCAGAAGCTACAGATTTTTTCAACATGATTAAAGCCATTCTAGATCCAACTAAAGCAGCATTTTTACTACCTCCACAAGACCCAGCAGAATCATCACAACATCAATCACCTCCCAAACATTGAAGAACATGGGCTGTATAATCCTTAGGGGGAGTCTTATTGCACCCTGAAAGGATCATACATACCAATTCAATGGGTGATTTGATGATTGCTTTGCTGGAATCCCACAAGTCCAAGAAGAAATGTTGATGAAGATCCTGCTCAAGAAAAAACCAAGTATAGTATTCCGCATTTGTCAATGCGGATGACATAAAACAAATACAGACAAGTATTTGTTCTTCCGCATTGACAAATGCGGAAGACCAAGAATCAATGCGGAAAAGACTTTGCTCATGATGACTGAACAAATGCGTATAAGTATTTGTTCATCCACATTAACCAATGCGAATGACCAACATACTAATGCGGATGATCAAGTGAAGAAATGCTGATCAAGTGAACTCATCCGCATTTGTAAATGCGGATGAACAAGCAAAGATGCAGATCAAGACTTAGACTAGTTCTGATGTAATAGGTCAGGGGTAGTTTAGTCATTTTGTAAAAGGCATCTTGTCTACCCATAAATAGAATAGAAAACCTCATACATCAGGTGACGGCTGATAGACATAAAGAATATTTTGTTGTCTTTTATTCTCTATAATCAATCAGTTTCATTAATACATACAAAAGAATTTATGAGTATAATTCGTGCATGGAATGTTGTTTGATTGTTTGTTTCTGCCACTCAATCATTGACTTGATTACCATATTCGATTCATAGTAAGAATCTCAATCTTACTAACCCAGTCAGTTACCCTTTCCCTCCTAAGCTGCAGATTAGTTTCCCTTTTCTTCCTTTCTCTTTCCTCCTCTAAGGCCAACCTTGCAGCTTCCTCCTTTCTCTCAATCTGTAGCATGGTTGCCTTTTCTAGCTCTACTAACTCCTTTGGTGGTAGAAGGAGTATATCTTTAGTGACAGCTCTAAGCTTGATGAGCTTGTTAATGATCTCTACCCTTTTCTTTTTGTTAACCGTCTCCTGGTTGGCTCCAACTGCTTTGGAGTTGGTAGGTAGAAACTTCCCAGTGGGAGTCTACCTTTTCTTTTAAGTTTCTTAATCCTCTCCTCCTTCTGAAGCTCTTCTATAGTTATCTTCTTCTTTCCTTTAACATCTTC
This sequence comes from Flaveria trinervia, assembly GCA_025506515.1. Taxonomy (NCBI): domain Eukaryota; kingdom Viridiplantae; phylum Streptophyta; class Magnoliopsida; order Asterales; family Asteraceae; genus Flaveria; species Flaveria trinervia. The sequence goes on along the minus strand of CM046449.1, from coordinate 25,211,950 downwards.
GAAAGTGCTAGACTTTGATGGTTCTTAGATGGAGGGTTCAGGTTAAGACATGGTGGATGGAGAAAATGAAGTTGTTTGAGCTAGGGGTTGGTTGAGAAATTCCTCACTATTCACCTTAGATGCCAGCTCTAAAATTTCATATGTGATGATTAAATCCTCGGACAAGGAGAACAAGCTTTTCGCAGCTTCCATCCCAGCTTTAGAAGATTGAAATTGTTCTTCCAAGGATTTGACTTCAGCTTCAGAAGTCTGAGGGAATGCACTATGTGTCCCAACTGTTTCAGTTGTGGGGCCATCAGTTCCCATTTTCTCTTTAAAATGAATCTTAGGTTCCATTTGGGTCTTAGTTTGACTAACTTCTTCCACAGTGGTAGAAGGTGAACTTAGCCTCTGAAGCTCTTCAGCTCCAAAGTATATCATAGCCTCGTTAGGGACCGGCTGATCTAAAGAAGATCTCAATAGAAACTTGGAGAAGATCCTATTGAGATCTCTGAGCATCCTTGGATCCATTTGTAGGATGACTTGAGGAGGCTCAGGAAATACTGTTGCTGTAGGAGCCGAGTATCTAGCAGATAAAGAAGTTAAAGCTTGGCTCTATGGTTCCTCTGTTGTTTGTCTCTAAACATTCTCCCCCATTTTGGTAGCATCATCTTGAGAGCTTGATGAGCTAGAGGAAGAGGTCAATGAGACCTAAATAGGTATGTTCCTGACATATCTCTCAATCTGTTAGCTAGTTGAACCTTGAGATTTTCAATCTCAAGTTCCTGAGTAGCAAACCTATCCTCTAAAGTCTTAACCTTTGATTCAAGGTTTGAGACTTTAAAAAGTAGGTCTTGAATGGTGAGTTGCATACTACCCTCATCTTCTTTTGAAGAATCATGGGGAGATGAGGTAACATACCTTGTATGTTCACCCTCATCACCAGATATGGCTTCTTGGCACCCAGGTTTCCCTTGCCTACGGATGTCTCTTTCTGAGTCATGAAAAGGCATGGTTGTCGTAGATTCAGACTCAGAGATGGTACCACTGGCCTAAGGATCCAATGAGTTTCCTTTAATAGTGGTTGTTGAATCTACATGAGTCCCTTCCACATCCGTGGGACTCACCTCAGTTGGTTTTAACTGATGTGTGCTAGACACAAGAGGTCCCTCTGGGTGTTTTGGATCGACTTCATTGCCATGAAGAGACATAATCTCCTCATCAGTTCTCATTAAAATGTTAGTAAAGGATAGGGAAGTGAAGCCTACTGACCTGGGATATTGGTCAATGTCTATTGGCATTGAGCCTTTGGTTGGGTTGTCCCTTTTTGGTTTCTCAGGAGAGTGTTGGGACTCATCCTGAGGGCTTGTGGTCTGGGTTTGGGGCTTAGGGAATTAAGATTAAGGAGACTCAAATTCCATATTAAGGTCAAATAAGAAGGATGGTGAGAACTCTGACTGAGTGGGAGCCCATGTTTCCACTCTAGTCTTTTTGGTTTGAATAGGAAGGGCTCTCTTAATCAAAGTAGACTGAGCAAGGGTTTGTTTGTATCCCTGATATGTGTGTTTGATGGGGTGAGCAGTAACATCTGGAAAAGTAAGGGTAGTTGTTGGTGTGGGTTCATCACCTGTGGGGTGAACAAGGATGTCACCAGGAGCCATTGGCTCAATCATACCTAAAAAGAGGCACAGTGTGTCTTCTAGTGAAATTGGTGGACACTCTCTTCAAGAGTTTGAAGATGGTCAGCCTCATTTGAGGGACAAGCAAAGTAGCTGCACAGACACGCTTACTCTGGTCTAACTCATAGTTGATTATGTGCTGAATGAATCTTGGATACACAAAGAATGGGTCATTTTGAAGGTTTCCTATAAGGTTAGTCAGCACAAACCTTGAGTAGTTGAAGCGAAGGCTCTTCATCAATCCATGAACTAGGCAGCCCAGTTCATATGGATTTGATCCTATCCCCCACACTTGTTTGACAAACAATGGAGAACAACGTGAAGTAGGAACTTCCACTTGTATGAGAATTTGAACTTATACACTGTAGATCTACTCACATCTCCACCATATCCCATTTGGAGATATGTATAATCAAGGTCTGATTTGGGGAACTCAGTTGGAGCGCCTTCATCATGGAGCTCCAGATGCTCCCAGATGACTTGTTAGTAATGACCAATTCCTGGCTAGAAATGCTCGTTCGAATAACCCTAACTCCGTTTAGGAATAATATCTGACATTTACCCCAAAATTCTTCCATGTGATTCAAGTAAACGGTGGAGCTCACAGTCAGAGTGGTAAAGTAGGTAGATTGGGTAAGAAAGGAGATGATGTCTCAGAAGTCAGCATCCTTGGTAGAGTCAATGAGTGCGACTTGATTGTGTTGAGGGTTGAGTGCCATTGTAAGAAAGAAGATGATGAAACAAGTTTGAGTAGGGTGAAATTGGTGTGAAGGAAGCTTTGGACAGCAAATTTGGTAAAAAGATTAAAGTGAAGAGTTAGGATTATTTAAATGGGTGGAATGACGGTTTTTAGGGTTCTGGATAAGGTGAAAAGATGGTTTGGGGTAAGATGTGACATGCGGTAAGGTTAAAACCATTTAAAAGATTCCGACATTATTAATAAAATCTTTACTTTTTACTGTGTGGGGCCCAAAGATTTCTGTTGCACAGTAAGGTTTTCTTCTGAGTATAAAGGATTTCCCAGGGTAATCTTCTTCCGAATGTACTTTTCTTCTGAAGCCAATTTTTACTTCCGAAGGTAAATTTCTTACTTCAGAGAGTAAAATGTGCCTTCCGAATGGAGAGTTTTATATGCTTCAGAAGTAGATCTGATACGCAATCAATAGATGTAATGAGACATTAGAATCTTTGTTCATTAAAAGCTTTAGTGAACAAATCAGCATATTGTTCATTTGAATCAACTTTGATTAGTTTGATAAGGTTTTTCTCATGAATATCTCTAATAAAGTGGTACCTAATATCAATGTCTTTTGTCTTTGAGTGCCTCATTGGATTTTCAATAATAGAGGTAGCACTATTGTTGTCAATGTGCATAGGAGTGCTTATGAAGTTGAATCCATACTCTAGCATCTGGTTTTGAATCCAAAGAAGCTGAGCACAACAACCTGCATCAACAAGGTATTTAGCTTCAGCAGTAGATGTAGAATCATAGGATTACTTCTTGCATTGCCATGGATTGATCCTTCCACCAAGAATTTGACATCCTCCTGATATGGATTTCTTGTTAATATTGCAGCCACCATAGTCACTATCTGAGTAGCCTAGGATACCAAAGACCTAATTTAGGTGCTTCTTCGAGGTATCTAAGAATTCTCTTGGCATCAACTAGGTGAGACACCTTCGGAGGAGCCTGATATCTTGCACAGATGCATGTAGCAAACATGATATCAGGTCTACTTGCTGTGAGATAGATCAGAAACCTAATGATTGCCCTATACTGATGTTGATTAGTATCCTCCCCCTCAGACTCAGGACAAAGGTCACGGTTTCTGGGTATAGGTGTCTTGGCTGGCTTACAATCCTTCATATCAAATCTCATTAAGTTATCTGAGAAATACTTAGATTGATTGATAAAGAACCGTTCCTTTATCTGCTTCACCTGAATTCCATGGAAAAATTCCATTTTTTCCATGGAACTCATCTCAAACATCTTCTTCATAATGCTCTTAAAGTCTTTACATATTTGGTCATTTGAAGAACCAATATGATATCTTCAACATAGACCTGAACGAGCAATATGTCTTTCCTAGACTTCTTTATGAAAAGAGTCTTATAAATGGTGCCTCAAGTGTAACCATTCTTCAGGATAAATTGAGACAAAGTCTCATACCACAGCCTAGGTGCTTGGTGTAACCCATAAAGAGCTTTATCCAGCTTGCACACATAGTTAGGGTGTTTTGGGTCTTCAAATCCTAGAGGTTGGCACACATAGACCTCCTTATCTATATTTCTATATTGAAAGGCACACTTGACACCAAGCTCAAAGACAGTAACATTCTTGGATGCAGCATAAGCAAGGAAGATTCTAATTGCCTCAAGTCTTGCAATAGGTGCAAAGACATCAGTATAATCAATTCCTTCCTCTTGGGTATATCCTTGAACGACCAGTATAGCTTTGTTCTTGATGATCAAGCCTCTATTATCTCTCTTGTTTCTGAAAACCCATTTGGTGCCTATAGGTACTTAACCAGATAGTAGCGGACAAAGGTTCCAAACCATTTGTCTCTTGAATTAGAGCAAATCCTCTTACATTGACTCAACCCAGCTACTATCCTTTAAGGCTTCTTCTACTTTCTTGGGTTCCACCTAAGACAAGAAGATTGAGTACAAAAAAACATTCCCATGATGAGTTTGTCCTCTTGTTCTCACGCCTTTAGAGAATTCTCTTATGGTGTTCTCAACTGGATGAGTGTTGTGAATCCTTAGTCTAGGAATCACTTCCAGTTGCAAAGGTAAATCCAAGTTGGACATATTTTGCTCAAGAGCATGAACACTTGGGCTAGCTGTTGTTTCAATGTCATTCAATGAGGACTGATTGAATGAAAGAGAAACATTATCATGAATGATCTTCGAATTTCTTATACTTTTCCTCTCTTGTAGCTCCGACATGTATCTCAAATTCAAAACAGAGTCTTATCACATTCTGGAACTGGAGGGCTTGTATAATATCCTACGAGTAATAGAATAGAGGCCACTTGTATAAAGTATAAACATCGTCTGCAGACAAGTTAGTCAACCACATAAGGTCAAATACCCGGATACTATCCATTTGGCTCTCCTTTTGTAAGACTATGACCGTTTAACCTGTTCTCCAATTGTAGTATCACCACTTGAAGTGTGACGTGAAGTCCTATGGCATTTCCCTTAGAGGGATTTTGGACACTGTACGCGGAGGACTCCACTTCAGCACTACCTTAGGCTTTCCAAAATGGGATCAACTTCAGACCCTCTGATGTACATCTTTGGTTGTTGAGGTCTGAAGTTAACCCACATGGTGTGGTATTCTTTCCTCAAAGCAGCCTCAAACCAACCTGACATTTTTCTCGGATCAGCATACAACTTTAGACGTGCCAGCTGGTTGAGCTCAAAACCAAGGAGTCTTTAGATCGTGTGGAAATCTAAAGTATTCTTTTCCCTTTTCCGTTTTCACTGTATACACATTCAGATCCTCAAAATAAGCCCATGCAATGATCTTTCCTGACACCTTTAAGTGTTTCTTGACTTTGTACAGCTTGGTGTAGACATTGGGCTTCTGTGCAGTACGCATGGCTCGGATCTCAGCAAAACAGGCCGCTTATTCGGCCTTTTTGATGTCAACATCGATGTCTGAGGCTTGGGCTTGACCCTCATTCTTCTCATACTCTTTCTCCATCTGATCCAGCTTGTCAAATGTATCACTGACGAGAGTATCACCTAAGTTGGGGACTACATTTCCCTCTCGGTCAGCATACTCTGGATAATGGTCAGCAGTGACATCTTCTATCTTGATTTCATCTATGTCGTTGAGCTCATCATCACTAGTAACCTCAAAAGTAGGAGCATCCTTGACAATCTCGTCCGGGTTCAGCCTGAACATCTCAACAAGTTGCTCATCAGTAAGGTCATGAATGATTTCTCCTTCTTCAGGAGTATAGCTTACAGACCTTCTGACTATCCCTTGCAAATCAAGAATCATTATAAGTTGAGACTCATCTTGCTGAGATGTTTGATCTGCTTGATTTAAACATGTAACACATTAATTGTTAGTAATTAATCAAGACATTCAAACATTTGATAAATATATATAAACCTTAATTACATAATATTAATATAAGATTCAAGTACAAAGCTTTCATAAATACATAAACTTCAAAGCATTACTTTTGTCTTGTATGGCTGGCTTCTCAGCAGATGGGGCAGAAGACGAAGCTCCTTGGTCTTGATTTCTCTTTGTACGTCTCTCTTGACCCTGAGCTGAGGCAGATGCAACTGCATCTCCTTTTTCATCATCATCATCATTCTGCCTTCCCTTTGTCCCTTTAACTTCACTGCCTCATCATCACTATCATCATCATCTTCATCATCATCAGCATCCCCTTCTCTTATCTTAAGTGGCACATCTGTTGATCCCTTTAATTTGAGCATGATAGTCTTCTTAGAGGCCTCCAACTCCTCTATTATCTTTGCCGATTCGACGTTATGCTCCTGGAGTTGGGCAATTTGCTGAGCTTGCTGTGAGATCTGTTGTGCTTGAGTAGCGTTTAGCTCCACAAGCTAATGTAGTTGGGCAACCTTCTTTTCATCAGCAGCTAACAGCTTCAGCACCATACGGTTAAGTGCTGCCAGCTGTTCCTCTACCCCAATAGGGGCTAGAGATGGTCCTGTGGTGAATGTCAGGTGGGATGATGGTCCGGCTTGGTGGTTGGTGGTAGTGGTGGTAGCTGTGGTAAAGATGGGTGGTGGTATAGGTATAACTGGTGGAGGTATGGCTGTAGTAGTGGAAGGTGTGGTAGTGGTAGTAATGATGGGTGGTGTGGTAGTAGTGGTGGAGGGTGTGGTAATGGTGGTGGAGGGTGTGGTAGTGGTGGTGGTAGAAGTGGTGATCAAAGTGAATCTCCGTCTCTTACTCTTCCTCCCTTGTGGCTGAGCCATCCTCTTTTTCCTCAATCCCTTCGAGAAGGATGCTCTCCCTTGGCCGCTGGGCTAGTCTGGGGTGAAAGATGGATCAGTATTAGCCTCCCCAGACTCACCCTGGCATCCACCTACCGCCCTAATCCCACGCTCGATGGCAACCACCTTGCTGCGCACCGTCTGAACTAATGGCTCCTCATCAGACTCCTCCTCCTCATCAGGACGGAAGTCCTGATGGAATCCTTCCGTATCAGCTCCTCCGTGGGTGGATGATGGAGATGTAGCATCTGTGGTAGTGGCCCTAGATTGGGTGGGGCTAGTATCTCCACCATCACCACTATCATTATCATCAGAATCGTCGGATGGGAGCACAATCGGCTCAGAATCTGAGTCACTATCATCATGACGCCACTTCCTCCGAGTTGGCGCCACGTAGTCCTCTCGGGCCAAATGCCCAAACAACCTCCTTACAGGGGGCTTCACCTGTTTTCCCATGTATACCTTCATCCGCCCTAGGGTGGTATCATCCATCACCTCTAGAGTAACTGCATCCTTTCTCTCCTTGGGCAGCGAATGAAGCTTCTGGTCGATGATCATCTCAATGAAACATGGGTACATGCAAAAGCCTTCCTTGACTTTGGCCTCTATGTTCTCCACCAAGTAGGTGAAGATCATCCTCGAAAGGCTGAACGGGTGGTTCAGCACCAGGGCTACATATGCACTCTGGATCTGATATGAGAACTCATCAAATCCGCCCTTCCTCGAGGCTATACACTTCAACAGCACATGGGCTAAGTATTTGAACTGGGGGCACAGGTTGCTCTTGTTGAGCACACCTACGTGTATGTCCCCCGAGTACTTAGCCCGAAGAAAACATCCACGAACTGTCAACGGGTGCAGTCTGGTAGGGCAATCCCCATCATCTCCCAACTCTAAGACTATCCTTAGATCCTATTCACTTATCTCAATGTCCTGACCCAAGATGGTACTCCTAATACGGTGAGGCTCTGAGGACCTATCTACAACAACGCTTTCCCAGAAAGCCTACTGTATTGATCTGTATGGGGTGCACGGATTGGAGATAGCTCTGAAGATCCTTGATCTCCGTAGAAATGAAATAATGCTCGTGAACTCAGACGCATTCTGGGATGTCATGTCTAGATGAGTACATATGTTGTGCTTTGTGCTCATCGTCCACCGACTCACCATGCTGTTGTAACACAAGATAGATAAACATTAGAGTGTGTGTAACTTAATGACATTTGAATTTATTGGACTTGAATCCTTCTGTTCTGTCGTGCGAATGGACAGTGCGACTAAGTCTGAGTTGTGCGATTGACCTCATTCATGCAATTGAGCAAGCGACTAAGCTTAGTCGTATGCTGTCCCATGCGTTTGACACAGTCGTGCGACTAAACCCAAACGCATGGTATAGTCGTGCGATTATGCCATTCGCCCAGCTCAGTCGTGCGATTGAAGTTCATCGGTAAGGCCATTCGCAACACAGTCTATGTTTCCATTCAATTCAAATCTTGAGCAAAAGTTGATGTTAGACGTTGTGGTTTGGCTCATTAGACTCGCATTCATTCCAATTAACATCTAACACATTTTAAGTTAGTGATTTACTTAGTTTTAAAGGTTTATTTTATGAACTAAGTGTCAGTTCTTATTAGGGATCAAATTGCGTCGATTTAGGGCACAATTTGAAGAGCCTTTGAGTGGATAAAGCCGCACATTACCTGTATAATCCGGAGAGATCGTTAGAAGCAACAGTAATCAGTCTATAACACTCAATCAAGATTTTGGCATCGTAACGGTACAATCGTGCGATTTAGGGGCGATTTGGGGGTGATGAGTGATTGCGACCGACTCCCCCTCCATTTATACTAGGGTTTCCTCCCGTCGTGCAACTTAACCTATTCGCACTCTTGATTCGTGCGATTGGCACAGTCGGTCACCTTCAGTCGTGCGACTAGGCTTCAGTTGTGCGATTGTCTCATTCGGTCACCTCCATCATGCGATTGGTTCATTTTGATGATCCAAATGTATGGATTGACCCATGCGTATGGTTCAATCGCACGCCTGGTCCATACGTGTGGTTTAGTTATGCGATTGGGCTCATATGTTTGTTCCAATTGTATGACTGGTCCATACTCATGGTCCAGTCGTGCGAATGGATCAAACTTATGAGTTTGACCTTATGACCATTCATACAATTAGCCCTTTTACTTATTGATAAGACATTTTGACCACTAATCATCTCAAACATGACCATTTTAACTTTGAAAACTATTGATCATCTCAGACGTGATCTATTTAACAACAAAAACTTCGTCACCTCAAACGTGATCTATTTAACAACAAAAACTTTATCACCTCAAACGTGACCCTTTTACATTTGAAAACCCCATTAGTCACCGCAGACGTGACCCTTTTTAGTGAATGAATCCCAGATTGACTTCCGATGCGTAGTCCGACATTCACCTACTAAATTAACTGAATTAACTAAATTAAACAACTAGAAATAAAACAAAGCTAAAACATATTTTTGTATTTTTGTGTGAGGTTGAAATCCTAAGATAAGTATCTACCAGATTTTTCTTCCTGGACAGTATAGCGTCAAGTTACTTTGATTATAACTCAAACGATTCATTATGGAATAATACAGGTTTATCAAATCATTTGGGACATTTTACCAAAGCCTTTTGATGCTAGATTCTTGTTTTCATCGAGATTCATTAGCAAGTTTAGGAAATCATACTAGAGCTACCAGATGCACATAGTAATTTTGACTTTCAAGAGTTGCAGCTCACAATGATTGTCAGTATACTTGTCCTCTTAAATCCATACATAGATTTTTGACACACATTGGTGATGATTTAAGGTTTAGTTATTTCAACAAGCATTTGTGGATCCCATACTTATATGGTAATTGTAAGGATTCCTTAAGTCTGATGCAACCCAAAACATCCAAAGTGTCTCAGCAACATGCACTAAGTACTGAAGTGAAGAATGCTTCGGAAGTTTTACACAATACATTAGAAAACATTCTAAGTGTAAAATCTTCCGAAGTCATGACCAATATCTTCCGAAGCCAAACATGAAGTCTTCCGAAGCTTCAAGAGACAAAGTCTTCCGAAGCTTCACCCTATGAAGACAGATTTCTTCCGAAGACTTTTAGTACACATGCTTTATCTGATGTACTGTTCCATAAAGCACCTTTTCCGCTGCATCTCTGATAAGTCACCAACTTACAAGAGTTGGTGAAAAGGTCCATGCTTTTGGTAATTGTACATTGAGGTCTTGAGTCTGAAACTTTCCACTTTATGTACTTTGTCCTTTTTGTAATGTATAAGGATGTGAGCTATGGCATGTCATAGTCACAAGGTCAAAAGGCAGATATGCCTTTTGATTCTACAATTGATTTTGTTAGTGTCTAGTCAATTGTATCCAGCTGGCTTTCATAGTATAGCCGGCTGTAGGTTGTAGTATAAGTACTTCAAGTTTCTTGTATCTTTAACATACTTTGTAACACTTGTAAAAGAACTTGAGAAAGCAAAATACTACATCCTTGAAAACCATATTCTCCTGTTCTGTCTCTTGCTTTACTTGTGTTCTTTGTATCACTTTTGGTTAACCCAGTTTACTGTTTGATTAGAGTTTAGATAATCTCCTCATTGTGTTATTGTGTTGTAATGTGTTCAAACCCTTAAACGATCCTGTAGTAATCAACATTCCTCAGGAGATTTTTGAGTGGTCTACGGGTATTATACAAGAAGAAACTATTCTAGAGCTTTCAAAGAGATGCTAAGCCTCAGGTCAGTGCCACCGCACAGTAGAGAGGCGCAAAAAACAATGAATTCTAGAATATTTAGGTTATGCTTATCCTCAGGTTAGTGCCACCGCACAGCAGAGAGGCACACAACCTATCTTCTTGTTTGAGCAATTATATTCTTTTTGCACAAATCGCACCAACAACATAGGTTATTAGCTTGATTGCTTTTTGAATTTTTCATGTGTTTTGCTCATTTTTATGGTCATCCGCACACATTTGTGGCGTTTATTTCGCTTGTCACCCCTTATTGGAAATTCGTTGGTTGTGTTAACGTGATAACCTACAGCTTATTGAATAACTTAGTTTGAGCTTGAAACCACCAATTAGGTCTAATCATCTACTGTGTTGAATCTACCGACACATCATGTAGTGGTCTAGCAACCTCTAGGTCTACTTTCTCCGTGTTACCTTAGTAGAAGCTAGTTTTACTATCATTTTTCTTTTTATATTGCTTAGATCTCTCAGACTTATACTTCGAATTTTGCATCTTAATCAATTACATTCTTTTAAAGTCCCAACCTCTTCGTTCCTGTGTACTATCATTTTCCATAAACACTGAATCAGTATCACAGATACGATCTCATTTCTATTAGCTAGACTGCCCTCAATTTTTTTAAATACTTAAATAAAGACACCTAATTTAATTATAATCTAACCTATTCTCCCCCTAAAATTTTAAAACCGAAAATGTTTTCGCGTTTTTGAATTTTAATAGACGAAGAATTAAGAACAGTAAAATAAAATAAAAGAAATAAAAAGGAAAAATTAAAATTAAAATGGACTCTACACGTCGGACGAGGTACTGTCATCTTCTGGAATCACTTCACATTTCTTTTTAACGCCGTTGACCTCTAAAAGATATAAAATTACTAGTTTAGTGCCCGTGTACTACACGGTTTATGAGAAGAAACATATTTTTATTAACTTTATTGAACAACATAATAAGCATAAACATTATTGTAAAATATTAATTCTAACAATTACATAAAAGAAAGATAAGTAATTATATAGATAAAATAATTAATGTTATAGATATCTGAAAATTTCTTTGTATACAATGTTTGTAGTCTCATTACTAATCTTTCCATCTTTTTCTAAAATCAGCAATTTAACTCCGTCTCTACTCTTGACTCTTGATAATGCAACATATAACTGTCCATGAGTGAAGACTGGTTCTTTTAAATAAAGACCAACTCTTGATAACGATTGTCCTTGGCTCTTGTTAATCATCATTGCAACATACAGAAATCGGAAACTGTCTTCTTTGAAATTTGAAAGGAATTTTCTTATCTGATGGTACAAGATTAATCCGTAGAATAATGTTCTTGTACCAATGTTACTCCCGGATATTATTTCCGCTTCTATAACACGTTTACCAAGAGATGTAACTTGAAGCCGGGTACGATTACACAAGCCATTCTCTTGATCGATGTTACGTAGAAGCATTACCGGAACACCAACTTTTAATACTAACTTGTGATTTGGCAATCCTAAGATTTTGAGGCCATTGAGAACATCCGATTAATATAAATTTGATTGTAAAGAATCATTCAATTGTTTCATTTGACAGATACTATCTGAGCTAAGGTACTCTATTTCATCGCGAGGAAAAACCGATAGCAAACGATCATTAATTTCATGAACCACTTATTTTTTTGGAGCAAGAATGGCTCTTTCACGAAAGAATTCTTTGTCTTTGTAGTTATGTAGGATTGATGGATAAACAAACTGTATCAAATCTGATATAGGATCACATGAGCCTTTAATGAGAAGGTCATCAGGTATATGAATATTTGCGTCACCATCATTAACACCACCAACATTACCCTCTCCAATATCAAGAAGCCATTTTGCAAAATTTTGTGTTGTTTCCATATCCACATGCTGTCTTCCGACTGTTAGGCGCATGTTTTTTGTTAATTTGAGTAGCTTGCATTTATTCCAAATGTATGACGAACTTAATGACGCATTTACAATATCTTGTCTACTACCATTTGGAGGTAAAATTTGTCTAAAATCACCAACGAAAACAATAACCTTACCACCAAATGGCATATTTGAATTGATAGAATTATCCAAGGTGAATACATCACGAATTGTTCTATCCAAAGCTTTAAATCCATGTTTGTGAACCATAGGTGCCTCATCCCATATAATCAATTTTGTATGTTTTGATAGATGAGCAACATCACTGTTTGGTTTTATATAACAAACTGAATCTTCATTTAGATTTAAAGGAATATGAAAATGTGAGTGTGTTGTTCTACCTCCGGTTAGTAGTAAGGATGCAATACCACTTGATGTAACATTTAATACAATTTCACCCTTTGATCTTATTGTTAAGACAATGTTTTCCATAAAAAAGTTTTACCAGTTCCTCCATAACCATAAACAAAAACCACCCTGCCTTTGTTACGTTGTACTACAGCCATGATTTCATCAAATATCAAGCTCTGTTCTTCTGTCAATAAACTTAATAACTTTTGAAAATGACTCATCTCACAAATTGTATGATAACTCCTCACTAATCAAGCGGTTATTTGATGAAGATAAACACTCACTATCTGGGTACGACATACTTGCAAATAACTTCAACGTTGAGTTGTTTCGTAGTAAATACTTTTCAATTTCAAACGTCAAATTTTGTAGTTGACTATTAGTAAGTGACAAGTCTGGAAAATTAGATAGAAAATAAAATTATAGTTATTTTCATATTTTCATATTGTATATATAATAATATTTATTGAAATACATATTTGAATATTAAACAATAGAACCTTATAATTATAAAATGAAAATTCTTAAAATAAAATAATCAATTGAGTGTAAGTATGATTATACCTGGAAGCTTCAAGATTTTTTATTGTTTATAAAGAATGTCATCTGATAAGTATTTCCATGTACTACTCCAAACATATTCAGGTCTAGACAATGAACTTGAAAGCAACATCATCCCAATAATGTATGAAGATAATACCCGGTAGCAGAATGACTTGCCTCTTTAATAGCATCAATGTACTCGGCGTCATCATCTAAATGTAGTACATACTTGACCATTAACTGTTCTGATGTCTTCAAATGACGTCGGCCCTCTTACTTTGTTAAGAAGTATTCATAAAAAATAGTCCTCACCAAATGATAGAGATACAGAATGAATTCTTCCAATTGAAAATCCTTGTTTTCATGGTGTCCAACATAGTTCATCGGACTTCCAAACAAACTTAATAAGGAATTCCACATAAGTTAGTTTGCGTGCTTGATTATCATATTTATTACATTTCATCCAAGCCAAAAACATTGTAGAAGCCACTGATGGTTTGTTTTGAACACCATTAATATCATCCTCTTCATCGTACATGATTTGTTGTTGGTTAGGCAAATGGAATGAAAGCCTAATTACAGATGGATGACGGTAATGAACATCATATGCAAAAATCCTCCATGAAGTTTCACATGCAGAAATATATTTGCAATCATAATATTCTTTGATCTCGTCTTTTCAATTATCATTAGCATTCTCGTTGTTAGATTGTACAACTGCAACATTCGCTCTGTCAGGCCCTTTGTTAATATATTTGAATAAGTATTTGATTGATCTGGCTTGATTACACCATTCAATATTAATATGGGCTTGGTGTCTTCATAAAAGATTTTTGTTATATGGAACCACTTCTATTGTCTAGATTGATACCTGACTTTACAACAAAATTTCTGGAATCTCTTCTCCTATTTAAAGGAAACCCATCCGAATCGGTAGATGTATATGAAGTGAAGTTTTTTGAATAATTTTTGGAACATTTTTTATCCATCATGCATGGACATTTAGGATTAGCATTACCACATGGCCCGTGTATCATAAACTCACTCATAAGATAATATAATTCCAAATCTTCATTCTTGTTAGGAATTTCAGCAGAAATAAACTTATCAATATGGTCAACAGTATGAAGCTTATGTTGAGAATTCATGAATACACATATATGGGCATGTGGCAAACCACGTTTTCGAAACTCACCGTATAACCGTATAGAAAACAGATTTTGTGTGGTATGGGATAAACTTTATATTTATTATGATTCTCTGCCATGGTTAGCTTATAGATTAACAAACATTGTTTTTCCTGAGGCAGCATTTTATACGTTGTACAATATATTTTTAAAACACTTGCCTTCATTTTCGCACCCTGTCATATAATGAAAATCATAAAGTTAAAAAATAAAAAAATGGTGTATGTGATTACAATTTGAATGCTTCTGTTGACGTGAACATACCGTTTCATCCATTATGATCATCTCATAGGAGTAAACTTGTGTTGCATCATTCAACATGGGTCTGGTCCAAAGTCGGATAATGCGGACCTTCAATGTGTATTCTTGAGTTAAAACACTCAAGTCCTTGAACAATGTAATCTTGGAGGGAGCCATTAGCAAATCTAATTCTAAGAACCAAAACAAAGATTACACATATAATGTTAGATAATATAGGTTGTATAAGTAGTAGAATGTATTTAAGCAAAAATACCTTTCGAAGTTTGCCTAAGCGTGTTAAATTAAACTGAATAATTTAAAGTTAAATGGTTGAATAGGTATATTATAAGGGATGATTCAGAATTTATTATGGAAATTATCTTTATTAAATATAGAAGTGTTTGTTGGGTTTTATAACATATAAATCAAAGCTAGTTTAACCATTTAAACATGAAAAAACGGAGCGGAATATAGGTTTAACATATGGTTTATAATGTGAAAACTTTAACCATTTTAAAACACAAACAAAACCCAAGAATAAGGATCAATAATATATGTGAAGTAGTATTCTATCAAACTAAAGCAACAACCATAGGGTGTACAAAAAAACAACCTGTCTTGCACAAGATGTTGAAGATGAAAGAAATGAAGAAGATGGTGTTCTTGAATGTCCGGCCCCCAAGAGAGAAAGCCTCAAGATGTGATACCCACAAGCTCTTCAAACACTTAGCTAGTTAGGGAGCTTTACACCAAAACTCTATACCAAGCACCTTCAAAAATCCGAAATTTCAGCCTTGTTAGATGATATAATCCGAAAATTTCCAGCCTTCTTGAGAGTTTTCTTGCTTGTGTGTGAAAGAATGGTGTAATTAATGGAAGAGTGTTGTAGTATCTAATGAGTTGCAAAACCCAAGACAAAAAGAGGGGAGTTCCAATGCCCCATGGGTGGCCGAATCCATCAATTAAAATAGGTTTCCCCCCATTTTAATTTTATAAAAAAATACACTCCTTTAAATCCATAGTTTATAAAGTTAAAACCGATTTTAATTTTATAACATCAACACACTTTTATTTGTTATTATTTAACCAATTTAAATAACAAAAAAATAATATCTCATAAACAAATTATCCATATAATGTTATTCTTTTACAAAAGCAAAGTTTTAAAAAACCAATTTTCTAAATTGATGTCAATATTTATTTGTATGATCTCATCAACAAATAAAAATATATTGGTGTTTGTTTAGCTTGTTATTGAGAATGACCCGACTTAGATCATAACGTATTAACCGCATCAGTCTTGTATGTGTCTTGAGCATACGAGATCCAACAACCGTTTCATCCATTATGATCATGTCATAGGAGTAAACTTTTGTTGCATCATTCAACATGGGTCTGGTCCAAAGTCTGATAATGTGGATGTTAAATGAGTATTCTTGAGATAAAACACTCAAGTCCTTGAACAATGTAATCTTGGAAGGAGCCATTAGCAAATCTGATTCTAAGAACCAAAACAAAGATTACACATATAATGTTAGATAATATAGGTTGTATAAGTAGTAGAATGTATTTAAGCAAAAATACCTTTCGAAGTTAGCATAAGCGTGTTAAATTAAACTGAATAATTTAAAGTGAATGGTTGAATAGGTAATTTATAAGGGATGATTCAAAATTTATTATGGAAATTATCTTTATTAAATATAGAAGTGTTTAATATGGGTAAATATAATAAGAAATAAAAAATTGATTGATATATTATGGAATTGATTTTCCTGTTTTAAAAAGTTTATAAGTGCCAATATAGTCTTGGTTTTAAATATATTAAACAAGGAAACATTATCACAGGTACTAAAAATTGGAAAGGATGTGAAAATCAAACTTCAAAAGTTTAATTTTTAAGTATATTTTATGGTATGATATTATGCAACAAATAAAGAAATAAATTACAACTTTTAAAAACTTCACAAAAATTAGCTAAACCACCCATATTTAGCTGCATTTGCAACAAAAAATTTAAAATAAATAAAATAAAATGTGAAGTTATTTTTGTACCCCATTTTAACTTCGGTCAACATACTTTGAGGTTGAACCGCTAGGTTAGAAATGTCTTTTGGTTGATCCTCGAAGACCCTACATCCCACAATTGATGCAGTAGTGTCATCTCAATTCACTTCATCATCCTTGTGTATTTAGGTTGATCCTCGTGTCGTCATTTTGAAGATCGATTTCATGAAAAAAAAACACATGATATTATATAATTGTATAAAGTTATGGGGGTGAAAGGGTTAATTTTACTTTTATGATTATATCACCCTGTTATAGAGTTAAATTCTCTCATGGTTTCAAGCTTATGATTAAATGCAGAAACGTATATACGCAAAATACATGTATCAAACTATATCATGTTGTTATAGTATGATACAAACAAATGGTGTAACATAATCAGTTAGTTGACATAATTCGTCCAACATTTACACCATTAACACGAATTCATAGTATAGCATGCTTAAAACCTATATTATTCCACTTGATATTTAAAATCCTTAAACTCGGAACACACGTCAAAAGAAAGGAAGTATCCTATTATAACAATAGATGCAACTTGATTCCTAATAGGCAGGCCTTCAAATACAGAAGCAAATCAAATGATATCTAATCGATAAGTACTGGCACTCATGCCAAAGAAAGCATTCACATATGCCTCACAGATTCTCACTCTCCACAACAATCAAGTCATTCATCATACAACCATACACTAACATTACAGAAAAACTACTTGGCATAAATATCCTTTCATCAAAAAGAAGATGCTTACATAATTAAAAAAAAGGTTTAAGTGTTGAACATCTGTCGAAAAGTAATAAGAAATTGATCTGTGCAACTTAAAACCACCTAAGACGAAGGGACTAACATGTTTCATATTAATTTAATAATCCACCGATTTGCAATCCGTAGTACACCTGTACATTAATCTAAATTATAAATGTTACAAATTGAGTGTCGATCGCACAAATGCTCAAACAGAACATGTATACATTCAAATCTGAAAGCTAAAATCGCATAATCAAAGAAACAAACGTTTGTCGGTCATACCTTCTGTTCGATCTTAGGAAACTTCAATACTTTCAGATTCAATCTCTCTTTTTCTGAAATGAGATGAATGTTTATTAGATTAGATTAGAGAGCCAAAAAAATCACATCTAAACGGATGAAATTGGGAATAGAGGTTACATCTCACACATAGTTTGATTGAACACCTGCTTGAAATCCATCTTCAAAGGGACCGACAACAACCTGTTCGAGAAAAGAGAGGATCCAACACAGAAATTAGCAAGACACATTGAAAGAAGGGGAAAGAAAAAAGTATCGATTACGAAGAAAGTAAACAAATAGGCATTAAAAGATGACAAAGAAGAACCACGCTACCATTGAAGTTTGGTGGAGGAGCGTAGCCGGCGATAATCGGCAGAAATTAGAAGAAGAGAAGAAGGCGGTTTGATGTTAGTCGCTTCATTAGGGTTTTCTTCAGAAAAAATAAGTTTGAAGGAATAGAGGGGAATCAAAGAATGTTAGGGTATCCATGGGTCATACCATGGATTATAGGATCCGCGTGAATAAATTTACGGAGCAGTGGGTTTGGGCGGGAATAAGGAGATAAAGATGCTATTAGAAGCTGCCACGTAATCCTAAGAAACTTTTGTTTATTAGATGTATAGATTGGTTTATTAAAAACTTTTATGTATAGGTCAGCATGTTGAAAATCTGTATTAATTCTAACAACATCAATTAAAGTCTTTTCAAAACAATCACGTATAAAGTGATATTAAAGTCGTGCGACTGAGTCTATCTTATGTCTCAATCGGGCGACTGATCTAGTCTCCTAGTTCAGTCGTGCGACTGATCTAGTCTCCTAGTTCAGTCGTGCGACTGGTCCATTAGCATGAAATATTCATGTGTATGGTCCATTCGCCTGAGAATTTCACACGATTAGTTTGAACATGTTTCTCAATCATTATTGACTAAGAATTATAGTCAACAACCACAAACCTATATAGTTAGTTTACTATAAGTTATCACATAATAAACACTGAAATATTAAACATTATAAGCATCAACCACACATTGTATTTCATTCATACCCATTCAATTACATATATGTAAGACATGATAAACATTTTACATTAAGCTCCTAAACTAGGTACATATGTGTCAACACATTCTCACAAGATGGATTAGATAGTTTGGAAACAATTCTAAGTCAAAAATGTAATCAAGGCTATTCCCCCTAACACAAGGAGTGTGCTCATTGACAACAATGTTGGATGATTCCTCAAATTGTTGATTTCTGATGCTATAAACTCTATAAGCAATAGAGTTGGATGAATATCCAACGAAGATAGCATCATTCGACTTTCAGCAAAGTTTACCAAATTGTCTTTTGTGTTAAGTATGGTACACCTGCTGCCAAAGGACTTTAGAAAACCTATGAACGATGGCCACTTAATCCATAGCTCATAAGGGGTTTTTCCATGTGGCTTAATTACAAGAACTCTGTCATTCATATATCATGCAGTGTTGACTGCCTCTGCCCAGAAAGTAAGAGGCAACTTTGAATCAACCAAAATAGTATGAGTAGCCTCAATAAGTGTCACGTTCCTCCTCTTAGCAACACCATTTTGTTGAGGAGTTTTAGGAGCACTGTATTGTCTGGCAATCCCTCTCGAGTTACAGAATGAGTCAAGAACTTGATTCTTGAACTCAGTCCCTTGATTACTTCTGACTTTTTTTACCTTGTGATTAATTTGATTTTCTATTTTTAAAATAAAAGATTTTAACATTTCAGAAGTTTCATCCTTAGTTCTTAAAAAGAATACCCATGTAAATCTTGTAAAATCATAAACTATCACAAGGCAATATGATTTCCTTCAAATTCTCATTATACTTGTTGGACCGAAGAGATCCATGCGCAATAAGTGTAATAGGGGTGGTGATGGATGTAGAAACATGTGTACCTAGTTTCTGAGCTTAATGTAAAATGTCTTTATTGTCTTACACATATGTAATCTAATGGGTGCTTAATGAAATACAATGTGTGGTTGTGCTTATAATGTTTAATATTTCATTGCTTAGTATGTAATAACGCTTATTGAACTTACTATATAGGTTTGTGGTTGTTTGAATAAATCTAAGTCAAATAATGATTGTGAAACATATTCAAACTTAATCATATGAAGTTCTCAAGCGAATGGCCCATGCTAATGGACCATACGCATGAACAATTTCATGCTAATGAACCAGTCGCACGACTGAACCAGGAGACTGGATCAGTCGCACGATTGTAACATGAGATTGGCACAGTCGTACGATTGAACACTCAGTCGTGCAAATGGATCAACTGCATGACTCAATCGCACAATTGAACCATACTAATGGTTCAGTCGCCCGAATGAGAAACCTTAACCTATAAATACCACTTAAATCATGGAAAAATAGAACACTTGAAAAACCTACGTACTAAATCGTACCCTAGCCGTCCAGAGACCTCTAAGAACCTGTTACAAGTTCATATATCGCACTAGATCAATTACCTATCGTTCTTAACATTTAGATTCAATCCATAATTTTTTCTACGTGCATTTTCACTGATTGGATCGCCAATCAAATAGGATTCCGCACTATTTGATTCGGTATACACGTATTTCAGTAAGTATTTCGTTCAATACACGACCTTAACAAGTGGTATGAGAGCTTTGGATCTTGATTTACGTGTGATTAAATCATTTTTGATACAAAAATTGTGTTTTTTCACTAGAAACGCAATGTTTTTGTGTAAAACGGTGTTTTAGACGTCTCCTGATCATAAAGTTTAGTTTTTATGGCATACGGCAATTAGGGTTAGCAAGAAATTCATGTTTTTGTGTGCAAAACACCTTAAACCTATGAAATTTCGAAATCCAGCAGCTTAAGTCGCACGATTGACTCAATCGCATGACTAAATCCATACGCATCCCTCATACGCACGATTGACTCATCCGTACCTCTATTTGTACGACTGAGCAGTTTATTCGCATTGTCTAACCGCATTTGTTCATTTGCCCGACTGAGCCATCCACATTAGTTCAGTCACACGATTGAACCATGTGCATTGTTCAATCGCATGAATAGGCCAATCGCACACCTTCATTCGCACAAGTGAAATAGTTTGTTCAAAAGTTTAAAGTTGATAGCAATGGAGGACCAATACTTGGCGCTCATAGCAGGGAGAGACTCAAGGATTCAAAACCTACTGCTTTTGGAGAATGAAGTGGGGAATCACAACAAACCCCCTAAGCTAATCACATTAGACGAATACCCACAATGGAAGCAATGTTTCGAGATCTACTTAAATGGAATAGATCCCAATCTGTGGGAATCAATAGAGACAGGGTGCAGCATGCCAGTAGGTGCTGATGGTGTCAAACTTACACTAGGTGGCATGACTAATGGACAAAAGGTCAAGTACAATGCTGAGAAGAAAGTTTATGCTCTGCTTACTCAGTGAATTCCTTAGGATATTTTCCATTAATTTTCTGAGTACACTCTAGCAAAGAAGCTGTGGGATGCATTGGAGAAACGATATGACGGAAACGCATCATTAAAGGCCATAAAGGCTAAAGCTTTAAAGAAGGAGTTTGACAACTTCTCATCGATGGGTAAAGAAAGCTTGGATGACGTCATTGACAGGTTCTACCACTTGATGAGTGAGCTGCACACTCATGGAGTAACGACGTCTACGGAAGACAAAGTGTCAAACTTTACAGATGGGTTGCGAGAGAAATAGGTTTCCTTTGTCACCAATCTTAGACGTAAGGATACGCTAACGAAGTTAGATATCAATGATTTCATTCTGAAGCTGAGAGAGGAAGAGCTGAGGATGAAGTATAGAGCCCAAAAGTCTTCCTATGATCAGAATTCGGCACTGTACAACACGACTCCACATGCCAAAATGTCTGGAGCACCACTTCAGACGGCTTTTGTGTCAAGTTCAGCTGGTCCCTCTCAAACCTCTACTTCAGGGTTAGAAACGTCTGGGTCGCCTGGTACCCAATACATAGTACCTGAAGCCAATGCTGCAAAACTAAAGACCGAGAATTTCGGTAATGTGATAGTTGAGGTAGCTAAAGAGCACATGGATCTCTTACCAGCAGTAGTCCACTTCTATGATGGACTAATTGCGGGAAAAATTGGGAACTGTTATCTAGCAGATGAGGACTACGAGCAGGTGGACGAGACAGAGCTGGAGTGGATGTATATAATATGGGCCTTAGCAAGTGTTGTTCGAAAAGCTAAGAAGTTTGTCAAGAAAACCGAACAGAACTTGGTTGCAACTAAGGACACTACCTTTGGTTTCGACAAGACCAAGGTGACCTATTTCAACTGTGGCGAAAAGGGGCACTTCAAATGTGAGTGTGTGAAGCCCAAGAAAACTGGAAATGGGAATCCATTCTCATCCTTCAATTATCAGGATAAACCAACTAGCAGTGCTACTTCGTCAAGTAAGGATCCTAAAGCATTGACTACTCATGATGATGAAGGACAGGACTGGAGCTTTCGGTTTGTTTCACCGGGAGAATCCAACATTGCTAGTGTTGAAGATTTAGATGACGATTTAGCTAGTAAAGGAGATATTACAGTGGAACTCGTGATGTCAAGCACCGAAGAGACTGCCACGGTGGTCAATTACATGCCTGCAGAAGGGAAATCTACAACAACGTCAGAATCACTAGAACCAGAAACACCAGACTCTGCCTTGATGGCTGATTCATCAGAACCCTCTCAGGTAAGTACTACTGACCAACTTTTCAATAATCATGCTTGTTCTGATTGTAATAAATTTAGGGAAAGCATAGATTTAATATTTGCTAGGTTATTAGATCATAATTATAGCTTAGTAAAGGACTTGCAACTGTGCACTGAAGCTAATAGAATTCTTAAACAAAATAAGCACAGTTATAAAGAAAAGATAGAACTGTTGAACAAACAACTTAGGGAAACCGAAGTTTTAGCTTTTAACCAATCAAATAACATTAAGCTCTATCTTAACTCCCTAGAAGACACTAAGAAACAAAAGGCAGTTTTAGAAGTAGAAGTTAATTCATTAAAGCAAAAACTGCATAGTTGGACAAGTTCTTCTCATATTGTTCAACACTTAGTGAGAGAGCGTAACAACGGGGAGGGATTGGGTTATAAAGTGGTTCCGCCACCACATGAGATCTTGATGAACGCAAAAAGTAAACCAATCAATAACAATCCAATCAAGGATCATGTGGTGTACACTCCTCTTGTAAGTGATCCAGATTCCACATGTAAGTCAAATGAATCTGGTACTAAACAAAAGAAGGCCACTTTAAAGGCATAAGGTAAAATGCCTTGTGTTAATCTGGAAAAAGAGTTTGAGAAGGTTAATATAAAGCCTGGTTCAACCACAGTCAAATCTGAACCTAAAAAGACCAGTAATGTTAACCAATCACGGGTTTCATGTCTAAGTCCAGGTAAACAAAATGGAAAAGATGTTAAAAATGTTAAAACAGTTAACTTTTTTAAGAAAGATAAAACATCTAAACAAGAAGAGTGTCAACCTAAAAAGGTTAATGTCACACGTGTGTCACACACTTCTCCACACAAACAGTTAAATCGAAAAGTCGAAAGCAGATCATGCTACAACTGTGGATAGTATGGACACATTGCGTCTAACTGTCCTTACTATCAGACACCGAGGAGGAAAGTTGAACTTTAGGACCCAAAACCTAGTTCTTCTAAGAGGAAATCAGTGACTCCACCTAGAAGGGCTAGTGAACCTAAAGTTCAACCCATTAGCCAGTCGTCTGTTTATCACAAACAGGCCTTACACAAGGCGAGCTTATGGAAAGAAAAATCAACTTCAATGGAGGATAATAAGAACAAGAAGATAACTGAGCTCCCTCACCCTCTAATGGTGAATGGGTTGAATTTATGATGTGTTATGCCTCTAGGACACCCAATCCAGTAAAGGCTTGGGTCCCTAACCTGAACTAATGTTTTCAATTGAATGTGCATGGTGTTCGCTATAGTGCTGAAACCAGCACGTGGATTATAGATAGCGGAGCATCCAGGCACATGACAGGGAACATGGCTCTTTTATCAAACATCAAACAAATGAAAGGAGGCCATGTTTCATTTGCTGGAAACAAAGGAGGGTATATCACAGCTCAAGGGGATATGGGAAATCAGAAAGTGAAGTTTGACAAGGTAAACTATGTTCAACAACTTCAGAATAACCTGCTTTGTGTATCCCGAATTTGTGATAAAGGTTTTAAGGTAGTATTTGACAACAAGAAGTGCTATGTCCTGAAAAAGGATTATGTGATCTCGGAGGACCAAGTCTTAATGTCTGCCTCAAGATATAATGACCTTTATGTCTTGGATCTATCAAAGGCCTCCACAACGGACTGTGAAGTTCAGTGCTTCTTGTCAAAAGCTACTGAAAAGGATTCCATCTCCTGGCATAGGAGAATGGGACACATTAATTCAGGAAGATGAATCACTTGATCCAGAATGATCTCGTGAGAGGAGTTAATGTCAAAAACTTCCAACTTCCTGATTTATGTGTTGCATGTAAGAAGGGCAAACAGACAAAGAAGTCTCATAAGGAAAAGAAAGTTCATTCCATTGAACTTCCTCTTAAACTTCTTCACATGGATCTGTTTGGTCCAGTCAGTACAAGAAGCATTGCACGCGACTTGTACTGCTATGTAGTTACTGATGACTACTCAAGATTCTCTTGGGTAATGTTTCTAAAATCCAAATCCGAAACATTTGAGTCATTCAAGGAATTAGTAATTACACTGGACTCCCTATACAAGCTGAAGGTACGACAAGTATGCTCAGACAATGGAACCGAGTTCAAGAGCCAATGGATGGAGGCATACTGCATGGAAAAGGGAATTGTGCACCAGTTCACTTCTACTTACACTCCTCAGATGAACGGCTTTGCTGAAAGAAAGAATCAGAGCTTGATAGAGACTGCACAGACTATGCTAGCAGACTCTAAACTAGCTATCCAATTCAGGAATGAGGCAGTGGCAAAAGCGTGTTACACATTAAATCGAGTTCTGGTAGTTAAACGCCATGGCAAGACTTGTTACGAGTTACTACAATGACATAAACCTAATCTAGAGTATCTCGAGCCATTTGGCACACCGTGCACCCTACTGAAGAAGACTCAGGAGGGAAAATTCAGCGAGAAGGCTAAAGAAGGTATCTTTCTAGGATACAACATACCGAATAAGAGAGTTGACAACAACTCGACGGCTCAAGTAGACGTGTGGTGTAACGTTGATGTTCAAAGATACACCACCCCTCCTGCTGGAAAAGGACCCGCTTTCTTTTTCGACTATGACGGATTCTTCAAGTCCTTCAACATCCCTCTCTCCATGTTTGATGATGAGTTAGTAGCAAATATGATGTATGATGTTCTAAACACACCATCTCAGGAATTTACATCATCTAGCTCATAAAAATCAAGGGGAGTACTCGAGGTAAGTGACTCTTCCTCTAATGACGAAGCCGTGGAAAATGATCAGGACACTCAGGAGCAACAGGTTCCTCCTACTGCAAGTCCACAAGCATCTGACATTAATGCCTTTGATTCTTCGGAACCTCATACCCCTATTTCCTCAGATTCGGAACCTAACGTTCATAATCTTGATTTTGAGGTAGTTGTTCCAACCACTCCTGGATCACACCTAAATGTCTATCATCCTTTGGACAATGTCATTAGGGATGTCAGATCAGGAGTTCAGACCAGAATTCAGCTCTATTCAGCTGATTATGCCTCGGTGATGGTAAAGGGATACCTTCACGACGGTGCATATCGCTGCTTTGTGTCTCAATTTGAGCCAAAGTACGTTAGTGAAGCACTGAATGATGAGGCATGGGTGAGTGCCATGCAAGAATAACATCTTTAGTTCAAGAAGTTAGGAGTATGGACTCTGGTGGATAGACCTAAAGGTGCTAAGGTCATTGGCACCAAATGGGTCTTGAAATGCAAGAAAGATGATCAAGGCGTAATCATCAGAAACAAGGCTCGACTTGTAGTTCAAAGATTTCGACAAGTTGAGGGAATAGATTACAATAAAGTATTTGCACCCGTGGCAAGAATGGAAGCCATCCGTATCTTCCTTGCCTATGCATCATATATGAAGATTAAAGTTTATCAACTGGATGTGAAGAGTGCATTCCTTCGTGGTGAAATCTGAGAGATAGTGTACGTCAGTCAACCCAAAGGATTTGAGGATCCATATCATTGGGACAGAGTTTACAAACTCGACAAGGCTTTATACGGGCTTCATCAAGCTCCTAGAGCCTGGTATGAGAAACTCTCCACTCACCTTGTGAAACATGGGTTTTGCAGAGGTGTTATTGACTGCACACTATTCATCAAAGAAAAGGATGGTGATTTACTGCTTGTCCAAATTTATGTAGATAAGATAATCTTCGGTTCCAAGAACGAAGAATTATGTAAAGAGTTTGAAGCAGTAATGAAGGCTGAATTCGAAATGAGGGCCATGGGAGAGATGAAGTTCTTTCTCGGGTTACAGGTGGATCAGACACCTAAGGGGATTTTTCTACATCAGACCAAGTATGTAGGAGATATTCTCAGTCGGTGTGACATGGAGAATGCTTCCGTAGCTGGGACTCCACTTGCTACAAACCATGATGTAGCACCGAACGAGAATGGTGATCTGGTAGATGCCACCATGTACCGAGGAATGATTGGATCTCTAATGTACCTCACTACCTCAAGACCTGATATCATGTATGCTACATGTCTATGTTCATAATATCAGGCAAAGCCAAAAGTTAACCATCTGATAGGGGTCAAAAGGATTTTCCGTTATCTGAAGGGTACACCAACACTAGGGTTGTGGTATCCTCATGATGATGACTTCGAGATTACGACGTATAGTGACTCAGATTATGGCGGCTACAAGATGAACTACAAGTCTCCATCAGCAAGATGTCAATTCTTTAGGAGGAGATTAGTGACCTGGCAATGTAAGAAGCAGACCTCGGTTGCTTTGTCAACTTGCAAAGCAAGTTGCTGTTCACAAATCATATGGATACAACAGCAAATGCGGGACTACGGTTTGCATTTCTCTTCTACTCCTATTTTTGTTGATAACTCTGCTGCAATTGCAGTAACTAAAAATCCGGTCCAACATCCTAAGACCAAACACATCAGCATAAAATATCACTTTATACGTGACTGTTTTGAAAAGAACCTAATTGATGTGGTTAAAATAAATGCTCATTTTCAACGCACTCATCTCTATACAAAGGCTTTTGATAAACCACGTTTTCTATATTTGTTAGAGGTCAACAGCGTTAAAAAGAAAAGTGATGTAATTCCAGAAGACGACCATGCTTAGTCCGATGCATATAGTCCATTTTTCTTTTACCTTTTATTTTCTTTATTTATCTTAATTCATGTTTTAATTAAATTGATGTTATTTCTTCACCTATTAAAATCCTAAAAATGCAAATCATTTATGGTTTTAGAATTTTAGGGGGAGAATAGGTTTAGTAACAACATTAAAAAACAACGAGGGAGGAGGAGAGGTAAGTTTTAGATTGTATTTGTGATACCGATTCAAACTTTGGAAAAGATAGTACACAGGAACAAACCACTTGGGACATTAAAATTTTAAATTGAATAAGATGCGAAATTCAATGTATAAGTCTTTGTAGTCTGAGCAATATAAAAGAAAAAATGATAGTGAAACTAGCTACTACCAAGGTAACACAAAGAAAGTAGACCTAGAGGTTGCTAGACCACTGATGATATGTCGGTAGATTCAACACAATAGATGATTAGACCTTGTTGGTGATCTCAAGATTAAACTAAGTTGTTCGACAAGCTATGGGTTATCATCTTATCCCTGGTTAACACAATCAACAAAATTCAACTAAGGGGTGACGAGCAGAACAAACGCCACAAATGTGTTCGTATGACCAAAATATGAGGAAAAGCACGTGATGAAAAAATGCAAAAGCAATCAAACTAATAACCTATGTTGTTGGTGAGATCTATGAAAAAAGAATAAAATTGCTCAAACAAGAAGATAGGTTATGTGCCTCTCTGCTGTGCGGTGGCACTGACCTGAGGATAAGCATAACCTATATATTCTAGAATTCATTGTTGTTTGCCGCTTCTCTGCTGTGTGGTGACACTAACCTGAGGCTTGGCTTCTCTTTGAAAGCTCTAAGAATAGTTTCTTCTTGAATACTACCCTGAGACCGCTCAAAAATCTTCTGAGGAATGTTGATTACTAGATAAGTGTGGGATCCACAAATGCTTGTTGAAATAATCAACCTTAAACTGTCACCAATTTGTGTCAAAAGTCTGTGAATGGATTTAAGAGGACAAGTATACTGACGAATCATCGTGGCTCAAATTCTTTAATGTCCAAATCATTGTGGGGATCTAATAGTACTAGTATGATTTCCTAATCTTGCTAACGACTCTAGATGAAAAACAAGAACAGAGCATTAAAAGGTTTTGATAACATGTCCCGAATGATTTGACGTACCTGTATGATTCCAAATTGAATCGGTCTATTTATGGTCAAAATGAATTGAAGCTGCCTTTTCAGAAAATGAATCTGTTAGATTTCCATTTTAGGATTTACACCTCACACAAAACCACAAAACAAGTTTTAGTTTTAGTTCTTTTATTTTGTTTAAATTTCGTCAATCTAGATTGTTAAACATTGGACTATGCCATGGAACTCAATCGGGGATTTAATCAACTAAAAAGGTGACGTCTGAGGTGACCACAAGTCTTTTCAAATGTAAAATAAGTCACGTCTGAGGTGACAAATTGTTTCAAAAGGATCACATCTGAGGTGATCAAAAGTTTTTCAAAATTAAAATGATCATGTCTAAGATGATCGAATGCTCATAATGTTTAATCAAAAGATAAAAGTGTGGAATGGTCATAAAGTCAAAATCATGAGAATGATCCATTCGCACGACTGGACCATGAGTATAGACCAGTCATACGATTGGAGGATACGAATGAGCCCAATCGCACGATTTACTCACACGTATGGGACAAACGTGCGATTGGACCATGAGCATGGATAAAATCACACGATTGGATGACTAAAATGAGCCAATTGCATGGATGAAGGTGACCGAATGACACAGTCGCACCATTGACTTCTAGTCGCACGACTGAAGGTGACTGACTGTGCTAGTCGCACGACTGATCTTCAGTCACACGAATCAACTATGTGACTGGGCTCAGTCGCACGACTGAAGGAAACCCTAGTATAAATAGAGGGGGAGTCGGTCACAGTCACTCATCACACCCAAATCGCCCCTAAATCGCACGAAGCACCATTACTCTACCCGATTTTCATTTGATCATTCTAGACCATTGATTATTGCATACTGACGATTTGTGGTTACTATACAGGTAATGTCCGGTGCAATCCACGAAAATGACCATCGATTCATGCCAAAAATTGACTAAATTGAACCCTAAAAAGAACCGTGACTTAGTTTAACTAAGAAACTAACAAAACTACGTCCATTATGAAATTAAAGGTTATTAGGTGTTCTGTCAGTCAAATGCGAGCCTAATGAGCCAAACCATGACGTCTAACATTAAAATTTGCTCTGTTGGACCAAAAGAACCAATGAGCCAGATCAGAAAAACCTTTAAGTCCCACAGACATCAAAACAACTAAAGTGATCTACATCTGCTGAAGACAAAGTCTGAAGACAAAGTCTGTAGACAACTACTCAAAACAAAGTCTGAAGACAAAGTCGGCAAACAAAGTCTGAAGGCAAAGTCTGAAGACAACTGCTGAAGATAACTACTGAAGACAAAGTCTGAAGACAAAGTCTGAAGACAAAGTCTGAAGACAAAGTCTGAAGACAAAGTCCGAAGACAACTGCTAAAGACAAAGTCTGAAGACAAAGTCTGAAGACAACTGCTGAAGACAAAGTCTAAAGATCAAGTTCTCAGAAGTTGCCACAACATCTGAAGTAGTTCTCTTTAGTAGTTGTGATGGTTTATATTTCAGTAGTTTGTAATCAGTAGTTTTATATTATGTAAAACATCTAAAGTTCTTATACTTCAGATGTTATAACTTCAATAGTTATAATGTTAGTTTATACTTAGCTTCTAATGAAGGTGTCCTCAGTTGTTGTGGACATCTTCAGTAGTTTAGTTTGATTGAAAACATTCTTTTTGCAGAAAACTCTCTCTATAATTGTTACTGTTTGATTGAATATTCATATTATTCTTGCTAGAATTTTGTCTAATTCGTGTGCTATTCCGCTGCAAATCCTAATCTAATTGATCAAACTAGATCTCGATCCTTTCATGCTCAAATTTGATTTTGAATCGAACAGTCAGTCTGTCATGCGAATGGACAACCTGATGAACTTCAGTCGCACGACTGAGCGGGACGAATGGCTAAACCGCACGATTGAACCATGCATATGCGTTCAGTCACACGACTGGTGTAAACGCATGAGATAGCATACGTATGAGCCTAGTCGCTTGTTCAGGCGTACGTATGAGGTCACTCGCACGACTAGATCTCAGTCGCACAGCTCATTCGCACGACTAGATCTCAGTCACACAGTTTCATTCGCATGACAGAACAGAAAATTTCAAGTTCAAATGAATCAAATTATTACTCACTAAAGGACACTAACATTTGTTTGCATTGTGTAATAGATGGCTAGTCGTTGGACTATACCGTTCGGTCTGACCTCAAGGACTATGCAGACTTCTCAAGGAATGCCATCTCGACTCCGTGCACACCATACCGTTCGGTCTAATAGGCTTTTTGGGAAAGTGCTGTGGTAGACAGATCCTTAGAGCCCCATCACATCAGGAGCTTGATATTGGGAGAGGCTATAGAGACCACAGAGGATGATCCTCGGATGGTTCTAGAGTTCGGGGATGATGCTAACTATCCCACTCGATTACACCCCTTACAGTTCGAGGATGTTTCATGCAAGCTAAGTACTCTGGGGACATCAATGCAGGGGTGCTCAACAAGAGCAACCTATGCCCCCAGTTCAAGTACCTCGCCCATGTGCTGCTGAAGTGCATAGCTTCTCAGAAGGGAGGGTTCGACAAGCTCTCAGATCAGATTCAGAACGCTTATGCAGTGTTGGTGCTAAACCACCCGTTCAGCTTCTCTAAGATGATCTTTGCCTATTTGGTGGAGAACATTAAGGGGAAAGGGAAGGAGGGGTTCTACATGTACCCTTGATTCATCCAAATGATTATCAATCAGAAACTACCGTCACTGCCTAAGAAAAAGGAGGACACTGTAGTACTTGAGGTGATGGACGACACCACACTGAGTCGTATGAAGGTTTACAGGGGGAAGCAGGTTAAGCCCCGTGTGAGGAGATTGTTCGGGCTTCTGGGCCGGGAGGATTACGTGGCACCGCGAGGCGTAAATGCCACGCAGACAGTGATTCTGATGTTGAGCAACTTGTGCTCCCGGACGATGATTCCGACGACGATGATAACGGTGATGATGGAAATGCAGGGCCACTCAATTGTGGGCCCCAACTGCTAATATAGCATCTCCAGCATCCACCCAAGGTGGGACAGAGGCAGCAGGTTTCCATCAGGACTTCCGACCTGATGAGGAAGAGGAGTCAGATGAGGAGTCGTTGACTCGAACGGTGGGCAGCAAGGTGGTTGCCACCGAGTGAGGGATTAGGGCGGCTGGTGAATGCCCAGGAGGGTCTGGGAAGACTAAGACTAATCCAACCTACACCCCAAAACAGCCCAATGTCCTAGGGAGAGCATCCACCTCGAGGGATTCGAGGAAGAAACGGATGGCTCAGCCCCACGGGATGAAGAAGAAGAGGAGGAGGATGACGTTTATCACCACCACCACTACTACCACCACTACCACGACTCCACCTACAGCCACCACTACCACTACTCCACCTTCTACCACTACTACCACCATTCCACCTACCGCCACTACATCCATTCCACCTACCACCACTACCATCACTCCACCTACCACCACCACTACCACTCCACCCATCATGACTACCTCACCATCTACACATATCCCACCACCCATCTTCTCTACATCCACCACTACCACCCCCACTCATGGAGCCGGGACCTTATCAAAGGCCCACCTGCTTTTGGATCCTCTTACCCATCTGTTGGGTTGGAGTAGCAGCTGGCTAACCTAAATCGGTTAGTACTAAAGCTCAAGACAAAGGTGATGATGATGACAGTGATGATGATGATGATGATAGTGATGATGATGATGATGATGACAGTGATGATGATGATGATGATGATGGTGATGATCAAGGTGATGATCAAGGTGATGATACAGAGGGAGGTGATGATGTTGATGCAGGTGATGATGATGATGAAGGAGAAGGAGATACATCTATTACGGGTGCCACATTAGTAAGTGAAAGGAGGACCAAGAAAGCTCAAGACAAAGGTGCCTCTACATCAGCTCCGTCAGTAGAGGAACACATGATAGAAGACAAGAGTAATGCATAGTTGTTTATATCATTTAAAATCATATGTATTTGAATATTGTATCAAACTAATGTACATAATGATTATATTTTGTTAATGTGTTTCTGTTTTGATTATTGACTAATGGATGATATGTTTGTATGTTTAAATCAAGTAGATCACACATCTCAGCAAGATGAGCATGACGTTGCTCCCCTTCAACAGATCAAGTCTCAACTCATAATGATACTTGATCTGCAAGGGATAGTCAGAAGGTCTGTGAGTTACACTCCTAAAGAAGGAGAGATAATCCACAACCTTACTGATGTGCAACTTGCTGAGATGTTTAGATTAAATCCCGATGAGATCGTGAAGGATGCTACTACAATGGACATTGACAGTGATGATGAGCTTAATGATGTCGATGAAATCGAGATTGAAGATGTCACTGCTCAACACTATCCAGAGTAGGCTGACAAGGAGGGAAATGTAGTTCCCAATCTGGGTGACTCCCTTGTTAGTGATACTTTTGAAACTTTGGATAAAATGGAGCAAGAATCGAAGAAGAAGGAAGACCAGGCCCAAGCCACAGAAGCCGATGTCAATATAAGAAAGGCTGAATGGGCAGCATGTTTTGCTGAAATTAGAGCCCAACGTAGCGCTCCAAAGTCAAATGTATACACCAAACTCTATAAAGTGAAGAAGCATCACAAGGTGTCAGGAAAAATTATAGCGTGGGCCTATTTTGAAGATCTTAACGTATATGCTATTAAAAGAGAGAAAGGGATCGAGTACTTCAGATTCCCACACGATCTGAAGACTCTTCCAGGTTTTAAGCTTAACCAGTTAGCAAAATTGAAATTGCTATATACTGACCCTCGTAAGATGTCAGGCTGGTTTGAAGCAGCTTTAAAAAGAGAGTACCACACCCGGTGGGTCAACTTCAAGCCTCAACAACCAACGAGGTATATGAGGAGATCTGAAGTTGATGCCATAACTGGGAAGCCAAAAATAATGCTGAAGTGGAGTCCTCCACGCACGATGTCTAGAATCCCTCTACGGGAAATGCCACAGGACTTCACTCCACACTTCAAGTGGTGGTACTACGATTGGAGAACAGGTGAGGCAGTCATAGTGTTGAACAAAAATGGTATTATAGAAACTATGAGGTTGTTTGACCCTATGTGGCTCACTAACTTGTCATTTGATGATGTTTACACCCTATACAAGTGGCCACTGTTCTATGACTCACATGATATTGTACAAGCTCTCCAATTCCAGAATGTGATACGGCTCTGCTTTGCTTTTGAAATACATGCAGGAGTCACAAGAGAGGAGAAGTACAAGAAGTATCAGGAGCTTATGAAGAATGTAAGACAGTATATGAAAGTAGGTCCAAGGGGGAGTTTGTAGATACACGTGTACCTAGTTTTTGAGCTTAACGTAAAATGTCTTTATTGTCTTACACATATGTAACAGAATGGGTACTTAATGAAATACAATGTGTGGTTGTGCTTATAATGTTGAATATTTCATTGATTAGTATGTAATAATGCTTATTGAACGTACTATATAGGTTTGTGGTTGTTTGAATAGATCTAAGTCAAATAATGATTGTGAAACATATTCAAACTTAATCATATGAATTTCTCATGCGAATGGACTATGCTAATGGACCATACGCATGAACAACTTCATGCTAATGAACCAGTCGCACGACTGAACCAGGAGACTGGATGAGTCGCACGATTGTAACATGAGATTGGCTAAGTCGCACGACTGAACACTCAGTCATGCGAATGGATCAACCGCATGACTCAATCCCATGACTGAACCATACTAATGGTTCAGTCACCCGAATGAGAAACCTTAACCTATAAATACCACTTAAATCGTGGAAAAACAGAACACTTGAAAAACCTACATACTAAATCGTATCCTAGCCATCCTGAGACCTCTAAGAACCTGTTCCAAGTTTATAGATCGCACTAGATCAATTATCAATCATTCTTAACGTTTAGATTCAATCCATAATTGTTTCTACGTGCGTTCTCACTAATTGGATCACCAATCAAATAGGATTCCGCACTATTTGATTCGGTATACACGTATTTGAGATAGTATTTTGTTCAATACATGACCTTAACAATGGAGTTAACAACTTTGGATTTATGAGATGCTCTGTGTTGCTTCCCTTTCAGGCATGCAACATAGTTATCTTTGTAGAAAAATTCCTTTTTAGGCAAACTAAATACCAAGTTATTTTTAACCAATTTAATAATGGTTTTAAAATTGACATGACACATTCATTTATGCCATAGTGTTGACTCATCACCATCAGCTTTGGAAAGAAAGCATGATACTTCTCCTAGTGGGAAAGCATAGTTTATATCCAGCTTGTACATATCCTCTTTCCCGGGAAATCTAAGAAGCACCAAATCTGGAGGAATGGTCATCCAAGGTTTTAGAATAATGCAATCATGTTCTATGAAAAGCATTTTGTGCTTTTGATCACAAAATTGAGAAACACTTAAAAGATTGTATTCAAGCTGTTTGACAAAATGTACTTTGTCAACGTTTAACTTGTCGTTGGATACACTCCCTCTGCCCGAAATGTATCCTCCAGCCTCACCTCCAAACTAAAAAGGACCTCCATCAAAATGTCAAAATTGTTAAAGGAGATATCTATTCCGAGTCATGTGCCTGGAGCATCCACTATCTACAATCCACACATTATTGTTCTTGTCACATGGATGTCCCTTCACATAAGCTGAAAAAGTTAGTTTTTATTAGAAACCCAAGCCTTGTTGGTCTTGGGCTTTTCCAAATAGGATTTTATTGAACCAAAATTAATGCATGGGGGTTTAATAAGTGTTTGTGAAGAGAAGGCTTGGGCTGCAATATCTTCTTTGACCTTCCATTCCATCACTTGGTTGATCATAGAGGATGTGCTTGTTGATGTTTGAGCAGCTTGGCATTCTTCTGAAGCTTCTTTCTTCTCGGAAGACGCCGTTACGATCTTCTCTTTCAATGTAGTCTTCTTCTGGGATGGTTTCAAAGGGACTCTCATGGCTTTCTAAGTCTTCACAGCTTTAGCTTCTGAAGCCATTTTCCCTTCGGAAGAAGGATTTTCTTCCGTAAGCAACCTTGATTCAGAAACAAGCTTTCCCTTTTTCATCACTTGGACCATTTGATAGGGTACAAATGAGAAACCTTCCCTGACTCCTTCTTTCTTAACATTATTTTCATAATGTGTGCTAGTAGGATTGTAATAACAATCTTTGGCCATGTGGTTTTGCAGACCACGCATTATGCATGCAATGTTAGTCTTCTGGGAATGTGGAGGTTGTTGTTTCTTAGACTTCGTGTCTTAAATAGAAATCTTTTCCTTTCCCTTCTCATCCTTTTATAGGATAGGTGTGCTGGTACTATGTCACATCCCGATAATTGCAGTGGAAGGTCGTATGACGTGGTGTTAACGGAAGTTGGAGTTAATCTAACTTTTATAGTCAAACGTGTTTAATAATAACGTCGATTATGAAAAACCATATATTTAACATGATAAGCCAGATTATAATAGTATTTTGTCAGCTAAGGTTGATCAACTCAAAATTTGACATGTGATATTGTCTTTATTCATTATCCTAATATTAATTAAGGACGTTTGAAACGTTTGAACCTCCAAAGACTTAGTTCCATAATTCCACATAGAGCTTACCTATAACCCTGAAAAAAAGTATGAAGGGTAATAAAGTCAACATAAAGTTGGTTAGCAATCAGGGTTTTCAGTCTCATAAATATTCATTTTTGAAAATAGTATGATGAAACGAGGTATAATATACTCAACATAGACAAGCTAGGTACTATGATTAATTCAGGTCATAAGTCTATAATCAACCAAGAAACATGTCGTTGCCCCACAACAGTCCAAACATATAAATTCCCTCGCAACAACCTGACTAGTGAGACTCGTCGCGAAAGTGGGCCATTCTAACCCGATAGATCTACCAATATAGTCTGTGGCCTCCCCGAGGTTAATGATTATAGGGGATTTAGGAGCTCAATAGTATATACCAATACCACTGACCCAACTTATACCCTCATAACATATATTAATCCTTTTAACCCATGATATATTTTGAAGTATTGTTTCTCATGCCTTTCTCCCACAACAGTTAAAATAAACACAATATTTAAAATGAGGCCGAAGGACTCACCTTGAGTGCGATTAACGAAATGAACCAACGTGCTAGACTTCCGAATAATAAAACCCTAATTATATGCATAATGGTCAATATATGATGATTTATGCTTATTGAAATGCTTTTCACCCACTTATTTAGTTGTTTTTCTTAAAAAAATGTTTTCATATTTTTAAAATGTATACTTTTATAAGTTTTTCCAGCAAAGTTTATCATTTTTCTTAGGAGACTTATACACTTATTGACTAATATCTAATCCTTGTCATATTCTCGATACCTTATGTTATTACTATTCTACTTGCGAATCTTGCGTTATAACTTACGTTTAACTAGTGATTTTCTTATCTAAGTGTCTTACGATATAATATTATAATTTTTCCAAACTTATATATATATATGTTATAGTATTTATTCAATTTTAATTAATAATTTCATAAAACAATGAACTTTTATTCAAAATTTCTTATTTCACTTTTATGAAATAATTCTTTTATAGTTATTAAGATTATTTAATTACTAAAACATATATTATTTTTATAATACATAAAATCCGTTAATTTGAAGTTGTTGTCTAAAATGTATATATATATATACAAATTTTATTAGTCATGAATTGTTCAAAATATATTTTAAATTTAGTTCCATATGTATATATGTTTTTACAAGGTCTTGAAGTCTTAATTGTCGTCTTAATCGAGTCCTTTGGTCATAGTATCCTTTTGGTCTTATTCTTGATCTAAATCATGATTTCTAGTCCCAAAATTATTAATCAACTTTTTATCTAGTGAAGTCTTTTAAATGGCCAAGTATCCGCCTTTTATTTTTATCATCTTAACTTAGTCATTCTTTATCATCATTTTCTTAGTAATGTCACACAAAGTCTTCAACTTAGTTATTATCCTAAGTCACCATACTAACAATAATCCTTCAACCAATAATATTACTTAATGTTTCTAACAAGGCCATAATCCATCAATCATCCAACTTAGATGTTCATACATTCATACATACGCGACATATACATACATGTATAGATTCTTGCCATCTAAATCTCTCAAATAACATGATTTTATCAAACTAAAATTATTACCAATACATTTTTAGATTTATTTAATCATTTAAAGAACCATTTATATCAACATCATCAAAACAACCATTTCATACAATCTTTAAATGGGTGAACCAAGGTTCATCAATATTTTCATCTTATCATCCATGCATGAACAAATGTAAACAATCTAATCAAAATTCCTTTAGTGACAATAGATAGAACTTTTTCACATAATGCAAGCATGATCCTTGACTCTTGATAAATACTTTGGTTTCTTAATCTAAGGTTTTTAACTAGATTGTATTGTGAGAGAGGTGAAGGTTTCCAAAGGTGGTGGTGAGATTATGGTGACCAAAAGAGAAAGGGGGGTGATTGTTGGTTGCGGGTGGCGATGGTGTAGGTGATGGCGACGGTGGTTGATGGTGTAGGTGATGGCAATGGTGGTTGATGGTGATGGTTGCAGTTGATGGGGATGGTGGTTGATGGTGATGGAGGTGATGTTCCCGGTTGATGGTGATAGTGGTTGATGGTGGGGTGGCTGACGGTGGTTGCAGTGGACGCAACGACGGTGGCGGGGCAGGCGGTGGTGGGGGTGTAGGTGGCAGTGGGGGTGGCTGAATGGTGATGGTGGTATGTGTGTGTGTGTGTGAAGTGGAGAGGACGGGGAAAGTGAAAGGGTGGTGTGTGTGGAGTGGTATGTGTAGAGAGATTTTGTAGGGATTGGATGAGTTATGTGTCATCCATGCACCCTACACACAGTTATTATTATTATTATTATTAATTTACGTAATAATTATTATAATTATAACTATCATTATTATTATGTATAGTATTATTATTATTATTATCATTGTTAGTTATAATAATTATTATTATTAGTCACAAGTAATTTGTTAAACGATTCCAAGGTTTGTTAAAAAGTTAACGTAAAGTTTTTCAATTAATCATGTATAATAATTAAATATTCATAATTTATTATTACAAATGGTTTTGAGCATTGACCTGTTTGATCTAGTGTCATAGTCTCCCCTCGTTTAAGAAATTTCGTCCCGAAATTTACATTGTTGAGCCCGAGTCAAGTCTGGTTTTGAACAGGTGAGGGTACTTTTGTTGCATTTGATCTTGACGTTCCCAAGTAAATTCAGGTCTTCTTCTAGAGTTCCATCGGACTTTAACTAATTTGAGTTGACTCCGCCCGAGTTTCTAAATTTTCCAATCCAACACCTCTATCGGTTCCTCGATAAAGTGAAGTTTGTCGTCGATACTAACTTCGTCTGGTGGAATAACTAGGGATTCATCCGTCATGCATTTCCTTAAGTTAGACATGTGGAATACATTATGCACATTTCCAAGTTCTTTTGGTAGTTTGACTCTGTATGCGACCTTCCTAATCCGTTCCATGATTTCAAAGGGTCCTATGAATCGTGGGCTCAACTTCCCCCTTTTGCCAAATTTCACAATACCCTTCCACGAAGATACCTTCAAGAATACTCTATCGCCGACCATGAATTCCAATGGCTTTCTTCAATTATCTGCGTAGCTCTTTTGCTGACTATTAGCAACTTCTAGTCTCTTTCTAATCTGAACAATCTTGTTTGTTGTCTCTTGTATAACTTCTGGTCCTATTAATTTTCTTTCCCCAATATCTGCCCAACATAGTGGCGATCGACATTTCCTTCCATACAGTGCTTCAAATGGAGTGGCTTTGATGCTAGTGTGATAACTGTTATTGTCCGAAAACTCAGCTAATGGTAGATGAGTATCCCAATTCCTGCCAAAATCAATCACACTTGCTCTTAATAAATCTTCAAGAGTCTGAATAGTTCTCTCGCTCTGGCCGTCCATTTGTGGGTGATAGGCCATGCTCATGTCTAGTCGGGTACCCATGGCTTCACGTAAGGATTGCCAACATCTCGAGGTAAATCAACTATCCATATCAGATATGATTGAAACTGGTACATCATGGCGTGACACCACTTCTTTGATGTATAAATTTGCCAATTTGCTTATGATGTACGTCTCCTTCATGGGTAAGAAGAGTGCAGATTTTGTCAATTGATCGACAATTACCCAAATGGTATTATAACCACTTGCTGTTCTAGGTAATTTCGTCATAAAATCCATGACAATGCATTTCCATTTCTATTTTGAAATTTTTGGTTGTGGTAGAAGTCCAGATGATTTCTGATATTCTGCCTTTACCTTGGAGTAGGCCATATATTGGTTAACATATGAAGCTATGTCTCCTTTCATGTTAGGCCACCAGTAGAATTCCTTTACGTCATGATACATTTTGTCGATCCCCGGGTGAATTGAGTACCTTGATTTATGTGCTTCATTGAGAATTACTTTGCGTAAATCTCCGTACTTCGGGATCCATACTCGATTTACAAAGTGCATCAATTTATCAGAGTCAGGTGTTAAATCCTTGATCTTTCCCCGCAGACCTTTACTTTCCAAATTTTCATCCTTCAATGCTTCGAGTTTGTCAGGACCGTGTACGTACAGAATACTAACATATTTTGCATTTATACCGAATCAAATAGCGTTGAATCCTATTTGATTGACGATCCAATCAGTGAGAACAATTAGTTGATCGATATAAGATTGAAATTAAACGTTATGAACAAATAGAGATCAATCAGGAGTGATCTATGAACTTGGACAGGCTTCCTTGGACGTTCTAGACAGCTAGGGTTCGTAAGAATATCAAGTGTTTTGAATTCTTAAGTTTTTCCACGAATTAAGTGGTATTTGTAGGTTAGGGGTTTCCATTTGTATGACTGAACCATTAGCATGGTTCAGTCATGCGACTGAATCATGCGATTGATCCATAAGCACGACTGAAGGTTCAGTCGTGCGACTGAGTCAATCTTATGTCTCAATAGTATGACTCATCCAGTCTCCCAGTTCAGTCATGCGATCGGTCCATAAGCATGATGTATTCATGCGTATGGTCCATAAGTATGGGCCATTAGCTTGAATACTCATACGTCTATGTTGAACACATTACTCAATTATTATTGACTTAGAATTGTGTACAACAACCTCAAACCTAACCTATATAGTAAGTTCATTATATTTTAACACAATAATAATATGAAATATTAAACATTAATAAACATCAACCAAACTCCCCCTTGGACCTAGTTTCCTCTATCGTCTAAAACTCTTCACATGTTCTTGGAACTTCTTGTACTTCTCCTCTTTTGTAACTCCTGCATGTATTTCAAATGCAAAGCAGAGTCTTATCACGTGTTGAAACTGGAGAGCTTGTACAATGTCCTGCGTGTCATAGAACAGTGGCCACTTGTATAAAGTATAGACATCTTCAGCAGACAAATTGGTAAGTCACATTGGGTCAAATACCCTGATAGTCTCTATCTTTCCATGTTTGTTCAGAACTATGACTGCTTCCCTTGTCCTCCAATCATAATACCACTATTTGAAGTGTGGAGTGAAGTCTTGAGGCATTTCCCGTAAGGGAATCTTTGACATCGTGCGCGGGGGACTCCACTTCAGAACTGTTGGATTCTTTATGCCCAAGACACATAGAATATTGATGTGGTTAGTACGTAATGATCCAAGTCGGGTCATACCCAATAACAAGCTTAGCAAACACCAATTAATATTTAATTGATGACATGATCATGCAATTAAATAATTACACCAATTTAGAAAATGGGTTTTCTAAATAAGT
The DNA here is from genome assembly GCA_025506515.1 of Flaveria trinervia. Classification (NCBI taxonomy): domain Eukaryota; kingdom Viridiplantae; phylum Streptophyta; class Magnoliopsida; order Asterales; family Asteraceae; genus Flaveria; species Flaveria trinervia. The sequence goes on along the minus strand of CM046449.1, from coordinate 25,170,750 downwards.
TGCATATGAGATTGAACAACTTATAAGAATATTTTGTTCATGGATATTATTTGTAATGTTGTTTAATTTAGTTAATAACATCAAATAATAAAAGTGTGTATGAGTTATATAATTAAGAGGTTAATTATATATCTATTAAAACAACTAGTTTATTAAAATTGGAGATTGGTTTTGGGGGGAAAACCCCCTCCCTTGTATATTTTCGGCCGCCCCTTATGGGGAGGGGTCTTTTGTGCTTTCAATTAACCATAATCCAAGAACAAGACACACACTCCAACTCTCTCTCTCTCATACATGCAAAAGACCAAGAAGAACAAACTTTCTTCCCTTTCTTGAAGGTAATCAAGGCTGGAAATCAGTTTTTCTAGCAGCTCAATCAAGGCTGAAGAATCGGTTCTCCAACAGCTTATTCAAGGCTGAAATACAGTTTTTTAGCAGCCTTCTTGGTCGTTTGGGGTGTACAAATCCTAGCAAGAGTGGTCTTTGCTTGATGCTTGTGGGTATGGATGCTTGAGGACACCTCTCCTTGGTGTCTTGGTCATTCAAGAACCTCATATTCTTCCTTCTTCATAACGTTTTCAGCAGTATACTAAAGGTAGTATGTATGGCTTGTTTTGGTTGTTATTTGTAGTTGATAGCTAGCTCAAACACATAAATGATCCTATGTTCTTGGGTTTGTTGATGATATGTTATAAGCCTTAATTTTTCAGATTACTAATAATAATATTAAGGTATTAATCCGCTGTGTTTTCATAGTTTAAAAGGTTAAACTACTTTGATATGGTCCAACAAACCCAACATTGGCATCTAGAGCCGGATATGTGGATGACTAGTTTCATTTGTTCTTATAAAATTAGTTTTATGGGGCTTTAACAACCTTATAGAGGCTGGTTTGTGGTGATGTTATTAATCCCCAATCTTTCAAGGTTATATCTAACATGCTTGTGATTAAACCTTGAAAGAAAAGATATCAAATGGTTGATTGTGTTTTGTTTGGACAAAAACACCCTAAATTCTTGGTTTATGTTGGCTGAAAATTTAGGGTCATATGGGGATTTATTTGGTTCTTGAATGTTGTATATGATGATTCATATTGGTGCATAACCTAGCCTTGACCTTGTGTTGATTTGGTTTTATATGGATGTTTGTTTTGGTTGATTTCATTCTTTTGGGTTGTAATAATTATTCCTTTGTGCTTGTATTTGGATGTAATTTATTTATTCATTCATTTGTGATGTAATAGATAGATTAAGTATGTTTTCCTTTATTAGAAAATTTGTATTAGGATATAAATTTCGTAAAAGAAGGTGCACAAGATGGAAGCACAAAAGGAAGACACAAGAGAAGGACTTGAAGCATTTGGATGCAAGTTCAAGTGGGGGTCTTTGGAGATCTCATCTTTGTGTTGTGTTCAACCCTTAGGAAAGACCAAATGACAACACTTGTTATGGCAAACAAGTGTTGTCAACATAGTGGCTATGGTTATGCACATGTGGTTGTTTGATATATGCTTGTTTGATTATTCATTTTATGTTGATTGTTTGATATATGGATATGCTTAACAATGTAAATAAATTATCACAACAAGCTGAATTTTTTGGTTCCTAATCATTAAGTGACTAATAAAAGGTTATTAAAAGGATTAATGATTTCAAAATAAAAGAGGTTTTATTAAAAGAGAACCATAGGGTACCATGTATTTGAAAGCATGCGAATACAAGGTACATAGAGTTTTCATAACTAGAATTAATGGAAACTTAAATCCCTTTGGAAACAAGTTAAACACCAACCTTTTACACGACAGTCGAGTCACTTGAGAACTACTTGTGGGATAAAGGTCACCTAACCACTTTTAGGGAACTTATGTGTTTGAGGTGAGCTTAACATATTTGTGGGATAAAGGTCACCTAACCGCTTGTATGTGTAAACTCACACGTGTGTGTAAGTAGGACGACTTGAATTGGAAACCATGTGCATAGGGTCACCGAAGCATGGCGTACAATGGTGTTGATGGGATTTTACATGCCGACTAAACATAAGATGTTTAACTGATCCCATAAAGCTAGAAGTTGCAATAGGTTGCAATTGTCAAATGTTGACTACCTTGTTAATTTTAAATAATAGGATAAAGGTCACCTAACCATCATTTAAATGTAACATTGGATTCTAGATTTTAATTATTAATTGTCTATGAGACGTGTAAAGGGTTTTAATAATTAAAATGCAAGTTTTTAGAAATACTAAAATGAACTTTGTAATTTTGTAGTAATGGCCGCAACCACAATGCTACCACCCCGACCGTCCCTACCCTATCACTGAGAACAATCTAGAAAAGGGATCGTTAACCATAATAACTTTATGGACTAGTATCGAAACTTGAGAATTGTTCTCAAGCAAGAGAAAAGGGCCTATGTCCTTGACGATCCTATTCCTGACCGACCCGACCCTGAGGATGTTGAGGCCTATGACGATTGGCTTCAATACACTGAGGATTCCATGTAGGTTTCTTGCCTCATTTTAGGAACTATGATTCCCAAACTCCAAAAGGACTTGGAGCAACTTGGGGCATATGACATTATTACCCAGTTGAGGAAATGTTCTTTCAACAAGCTAGGGTAGAGCGCTTCGAAGGTTCGAGCGCTTCATGCGTGTCACATGGAAGAAACCCAATCGGTATCATCTTATGCTCTAAGATGAAATGCCACGTTGATCGCCTCGAGAGGATTAATTGTCCCGTCTCAAAAGAGGTAGCCACGGATTTGATCCTTAATGGCCTAACCAAAAGTTTGAGACGTTCATAATGAATTACAATATGAACGGGTGGGACAAGAGTATTGGTGAGCTCCACGCAATGCTCAAAATAGCTGAGGCAGGGATGGGTAGAAAGGTTCTACCTGTTCTCTCGATCAATGAGGAAGGCAATAAGAAAAGGCCATTCCCTGATCCCAAGGCAAATGTTGCCAAAGGAAACCAGAAATAAGCACTTCAATGAGGAAACAAGAGGGATGCTGGGCAAACTCAAGCACAACTTTCATAATTCACATTGGTTGAAATGTTATCTCTTCAAACACATGGGTATTGGATACCGGATGTGAAACTCATATTTGCAATTTGTTGCAAGGGTTCAAAAGAAATAAGCACTTCAAGAAGGGAGACAAAAGTCTTTACATGGGCAATGGAGCAAAAGTTGATGTCGAAGCCCAAAGAGACAATATTTAGAAACTTTCAAATGGTTTGGAAGTTATTCTAAGAACATTTTGTATGCCCTAGTTTGACTAGGAACATAATTTTGATTTCCCTTTTAGAACAATGTGGTTATGAATTAAAGTTTGTTAACAATGGTATTTATGTTTGTATGGATGATGTATTTTATTTCAAGGCTATGCCTTTTTAATGGAATCTATGAATTGGTTCATGATGATTCATCCTATAATAGCTCATTATACCAAACAAGCACCAAGAAACTTAAAATAGTTTAAGTGACTCTTATCTTTGACATTGTCGTCTTGGTCACATAAACAAGAATCAGATTCAAACACCTCAAAAGAATGGTCTTTTGAAAATAAAATAAAAATGTTTCATTTGATAAGTGTGAATTTTGTTTACAAGCTAGATGACCAAGTCGCCCTTTAGTGGCACTAACGAGAGGGCAAAAGACTTATTGGGTATCATACATTCGAATGTATGTGGCCCTTAAAGACAATGACTAGAAATGGTGACAGATACTTCATTACCTTTACCGACGATTATAGTCGCTATGGTTATGTGTACATGATGACACACAAACATGAAGTTTTTGAAATGTTCAAAATCTTCAAGAATGAAGTAGAAAATCAACTCAATAAAACTCTCAAAGTTCTTCGTTCAGATAGAGGAGGTGAATACCTAAATGATGCTTTTAGTACCATATAAGAAATTGTGGGATCGTCTCACAACTTACTCCACCTGGAACACCACAACATGATGGTGTGTCTGAAAGGAGAAATCAAACCCTATTGGATATGGTTCAAATCAATGATGGCTATAAGCTCATACCTCTATCATTTTGGGTTTTCGCAATGCTCTCCGAGGCTCGTATTTTGAATATGGACCTGACCAAGATAGTCGATTCACTAAGTGTATATTGTTGGATATCCCAAAGATTGTATATGATACTACTTCTTTGATCCAACAGAGCAAGAGTAATTATTGCTCGAAAGGCTAGTTCTTAGAAACTAAGTTCCTTATGGAGGAATAATGTATAGAATAGTGGAATTTGATGAGATCAAGATCCACAAGCCGATACACGTTTAGTTGACACAAGCAATCAACAAGAGGTTGTTGATGATGATCAAGAGGTTGATCAATACACAAAAACATTCGCAGATCTGGTAGAGTTAGCATTCCACCTGAAAGATATGGATCTTTCATAAATGGATGCTATGTTGTTGACTCCTATGAGCCATCACATACCATGAAGCAGCGTCCAATTCGGATTTTGACATATGGCTGGATGCTATGAACGTTAAGATGCAATCCATGTATGACAATCAGGTTTGGCGATTGGTTGACCCTCCACTTAACTCCAAACCGGTTGGATGAAAATGGGTTTCATGAAGAGAATGGACATACATGGAAACTTGGATACTTACAAAGCAAGACTTATAGCGAAAGGTTTCACTTAGAATCAAAGGGTTGATTATGATGAAACCTTCTCGCCTGTGGCAATGCTAAAGTCAATTAGGATATTATTTGCCATAGCTGCATATTATGACTATGAGATTTGGCAAATGGATGTCAAAACCGCTTGTCTTAATGGACATCTTGAAGAGACTGTCCATATGGTTTAGCCAGATGGTTTTGTCGATCCACAACATCCTAAAAGTATGCAAGTTAAAGAGGTCAATCTATGGATTGAATCTTGCATCGAGAAGTTGAAATCAACGTTTTGATGAAGAGATCAAGAAATTTGGTTTCATCAAGAACACTGACGAGGCTTGTGTATATAAGAAGGCTAGTGGGAGCATAATACATTTTTAGCATTGTATGTTGATGACATACTACTTTTGGAAATGATATTCCAACAATGGAAGGTGTTAAAACTTGGCTTGGAAATTGTTTTTCCATAAAAATCTCAATGAAGCCGCCTATATTTGGGAACAAAGATCTATAGGGATAGATCGAGGCGGTTGATAGGTTTAAATCAAAGTGTATATATTGATAAAGTCTTGAAAGGGTTCAAGATGGAAAACTCTGAGAAAGGTATGGTACCTATTCGAAGAGGGGCAATATTGAGTACATCTCAATGTCCAAGCTCAAAGGATCCATCATGTACGAGATGATATGCACTAGACTGGACGAGTCATGCGCGTTAAGCATGACAAGCAGATATTAGCAGAATCCAAGTAATAGCCATTGGATGGTTACTAAAAGTATATTGAAATACCTTAGGAGGACTAAGGAAATGTTTCAATATAGGATCTGATGAAGAGGAACTCGTTGTAAAGGGTTACACGAATGCGAGTTCCAAACGTTCGAGACGGTTCTCGATCATAATTGGGGTATGTCTTCATTATGAATGGAGTAGCATTGTCCACTACAAAGTCCGAATATATAGCCGCATCATCAGCAGCTCAGGAAGCTGCATGGATAAAGAAATTTATCGCCTACCAAGGGTGGTCTCTACCATTCAAGACCCCTAGAAATCCTTTTGTGATCACGAGGGTACGATTGCATAAATCAAGGTACCCTATCCTCTTCAAAAGGCTAGGCACATTGAGCAGAAATTCAACTACATAAGGGATGAGGTTGAAAAGGAAAAAAATGTATTCGTAAAGTTCACACCAATCAATACATTGCAGATCCACTCACGAAGCTCCTTGAAAGGGCAAAGCATGAAAGTCATACTTGTGCCTTAGGACTTCGATATTCTAGTGACTAGAATTGATTTGTTTAGTATTAAAATTTTTAAACAATGTAATATTTAACTCTTTATATACTTGTGATATTTTGAGTTATATTCATTTTAGCATGTATACATCCATGAATATGTTTATTATTCTAAATGTCCGTAGTCGGTCATGTTTGTGGGAACAAATATGAACGTAAGACTATTATGAACATGGATCGGTGGATATTCATAAGGAATGAATATAGAGCAATTGGTTGCTGCCAAGGTTCATAGATATTTGTGGTATACAAATATTGGACTGACCCGCATCTCAATTTTACTACATGGAATCTTATAGATTGATCATAAGTAAATTTGAGTAAAGGCGAATATCATTTGGTATCCTCCGACCTGAGATACATATTGGGTTTTGATATTCACCAAATGTTATACCTTGAGCTAGTTCTTCGCTGCTCTGAAATAATGGGCAGTGCATAAGCCTATGTTCAGGTGTGACATGAGGTGATTGTGAAAAACGTACGTAGTCAAGATGGAATTTGTTCCTCTTATTCGTTGAGAGCATGATGTCTAAGGCCTGATTAAGTTAAATCAACAAGGAATGATCATTCTATGTTCTTGGATTTAACATGACATCTGTAACAAAAGGATATATGATTGATTCACCTAAATCATTTCAAGTTGGATACTTGAATGGGATGATGTTATTGAATGGCTTTAAGTCATGCGTATTAAGGGTAGTAAACCGATGTTAGGTGGTATTTACTGCTTGCATCAATCTTCTATAGAATATTGGCGTGGTTAGTATGTAATGATCCAAGTCAGGTCATACCCAATAACAAACTTAGCAAACACCAATTAATATTTAATTGATGATATGATCATGCAATTATATAATTACACCAATTTAGAAAATGGGTTTTTTAAATAAGTTGCATATGAGATTGAACAACTTATAAGGATATTTTGTTCATGGATATTGTTTGTAATGTTGTTTAATTTAGTTAAATAACATCAATAATAAAAGTGTGTATGAGTTATATAATTAAGAGGTTAATTATATATCTATTAAAACAACTAGCTTATTAAAATTGGAGATTGGTTTTGGGGGGAAAACCCCCTCCCTTGTATATTTTCGGCCGCCCCATATGGGGAGGGGTCTTTTGTGCTTTCAATTAACCATAATCCAAGAACAAGACACACACTCCAACTCTCTCTCTCTCATACATGCAAAAGACCAAGAAGAACAAACTTTCTTCCCTTTCTTGAAGGTAATCAAGGTTGGAAATCGATTTTTCCAGCAGCTCAATCAAGGATGAAGAATCGGTTCTCCAGCAGCTTATTTAAGGCTGAAAATCGTTTTTTTAGCAGCCTTCTTGGTCGTTTGGGGTGTACAAATCCTAGCAAGAGTGGTCTTTGCTTGATGCTTGTGGGTATGGATGCTTGTGGACACCTCCCCTTGGTGTCTTGGTCATTCAGGAACCTCATATTCTTCCTCCTTCATCATGTTTTCAGTAGTATACTAAAGGTAGTATGTATGGCTTGTTTTGGTTGTTATTTGTAGTTGATAGCTAGCTTAAACACATATAAATGATCCTATGTTCTTGGGTTTGTTGATGATATGTTATAAGCCTTATTTTTTTAGATTACTAATGATAATATTAGGTATTAATCCGCTGTGTTTTCATAGTTTAAAAGGTTAAACTACTTTGATATGGTCCAACAAACCTAACAAGAACAGCTTTCGGCTTCCGATATATAAGGTCCACTTCAGACCTGTGGATGTACCTTATCGGTTGTTGAGGTCTGAAGTTTACCCATCTGGTGTGGTATTCCTTCTTTAACGTAGCTTCAAACCAACCTGACATCTTCCTTGGATTAGCATACAACAAATCTAAGCACACCAGTCGGTTGAGCTCAAAACCAGGAAGAGTCTTTAGATCATGTGGATATTTGAAGTACTCAATCCCCTTCGTTCTCTTTACAGCATAGACATTCAAGTCTTCAAAATAAGCCCACACAATGATTTTGCCGGACACCTTCTGATGTTTCTTGACTTTGTACAGTTTGGTGTAGGCATTCTGCTTTGGAGGTGCATGTTGGTCTTTCATTTCAGCAAAACAAGCTGGCCATTCAGCTTTCTTGATATCAACATTTTTATCCGAAGCTTGGGCTGAGGTTTCAGTTTAGACCATGTACAACATCATGTAGCTCCTCATCACTCAGTACATCGACTTCTGGAGCATCTTTGACAATTTCATCTGGATTGAGTTGGAATATCTTAGCTAGCTGGTCATCGGTCAAATCATGAATGATTTCTCCTTTTTCGGGAGTGTAGCTCACTGACCTTCTGACTATCCCTTACAAGTCAAGGATCATGGTTAATTGAGACTTGACCTGCTGAAGGGGTTGGACATCATATTTGTTTGTCGTAAAGCTTCATCTATTTGATTAAACATTACGCACAACACACATAAGTCATCATATAAAACATTTAAACATAAACAAACATAGATGATGATTAATTACATTAATGTAATATAATTAAAGTACAAAATTTTCTAAATACAAATACATCTAACATTACTTTTGTATTAAGTAGTAGTTCTTCAGCTGGAGGAGCGGAGGATGAGGCTCCTTGATCTTGGTTCGTTTTAGTTTGCCTCTCCTGAGATTGAGGATTAGAGGCTGAGCGGAGGATGAGGCTCCTTGATCTTGGTTCGTTTTAGGTTCTTCAGCTGGGGGAGCGGAGGATGAGGCTCCTTGATCATCCTCATCTTGATTTTTTCAGGTCGGTCCTCCCTCCTCAACATTTTCTTCAGTATCATCTTCATCCTCATCATCATCATCATCATTATCATCATCACCATCACCATCCTTGATCTTTAGAGGCTCACTCTTTGACCCCTTGAGCTTTAGCATAATCTTCTTATTTTTCTTCTCAAGCTCCTCTATTCTTTTCACCGAAGCCAGCACCAACTCATTTTGACTTGTAAGCTGTTGGACCAAAAGAACCAATGAGCCAAGATCAGAAAACCTCTAAGTCCCACATGGTATCACAACAACTGCTGAAAGCCTCATCAGTAGTTTGACAAGTGCTGAAGACTACAACAGCTGAAGATCAAGTGCTGAAGACCTTAACAGCTGAAGAACCAAAGTGCTGAAGTACAACAGCTGAAGAACACAAGTACTGAAGCTGAAAGACCAAAGTACTGAAGTACAACAGCTGAAGAGTTCACAAGTACTGAAGATCAACAACTGATGTACAAAGTCTGAAGACAAAGACTGAAGACATCAGCTGATGATATCTACTGAAGTCATCAGATGATGAAACACCTGAAGGTCAAAGTCTGAAGATCAAGTACTGAAGCCTCAGTAGTTTGTCACAACTGCTGAAGAGTACTTCTTCAGTAGTTGTGATATCAGTAGTTTTATATTTTTATGTTTCAGTAGTTTTGTAAAACGACTGAAGAGCTTGTTCTTCAGTCGTTGTAGTTTCAGTAGTTTTATATTTTGTACTTAACATGCTGATATGTTCTCAGTAGTTGTGAACATTTCAGTAGTTCATTAAGAATTAGTTATTTTTGTATTAGATCTGCCAGTTGTCACCTTCCGTGATAACAGCAGTGACTGTTGCACTCTATATAAGGAGTGACAACCTATTGTAATCATTGAGGAATGAGTGAATGAATGGAATGAATGATTGATTGATTAGAAACATTCTACATCTATAAACATTCCTAGAAATCAGAAATACATATTCTCTCCCTATAACCGTATGCGATCTTAATGCTTACAAGTATCGATTGCTTGCTACAATTTGTCTAATTCTAGTTGTATTCCGCTGCTTTGTATTCTGATACATCAAACTTGTGATCACTGATCCTGTCAAATGGTATCAGAGCCGTTAATCATTGATCGATCTAATAATTGATCATTGAAACTGCTATTCAAGATCTAAGTTGATTGAATAGCTTTTGTTTTTGCAAGAAACGGTTATAGAGATTGAATTTTCTGCATTTCTGCTCATTCATCCTGAGATTTTTTCTTGGTTCTCATTGAGTTTGTTGTGGTTGTCTAAAACTTTTTAAAACTTGAACTAAACTGTTTTTGAATTGAAAATGACCACTCCTTCCAATGATCCTCACAATACTGGTCCTCAACCAAGCCACTTATGCTGGTTAGGAATGAGTATAACATATGGCAAAGACGTATGCTCCATCACCTGTCTGTTAACAGCGCAGGGTATTGGACATCAGTGGTACATGGTCCACACAAGCCTATGGTGAATAACCCGGAAACCAATCAAATGGTTCCGAAGAGGAGGGAGCAATACTCAGATGAGGATAAGAAGTTGCTTGAGATTGATGCAAAAGCCCATGGAATTCTGGCCATGGCATTGCCCAATGAAATCTATTCTGGGCTAATGCATCATGAAACTGCCCATGACCTCTGGATTGCTTTGAAAGAACAATTTGGAGGAACAGATGAGGTCTTGGCAAATAATAGAGAATTCTTGCCCAACAATATGAGACATTCTCTCATAGAAAGGGTGAGACACTGACTCAACAATATGAGCGGTTTTCTTGTTTGATCTCTGAACTAAAAATGGTCAAACTTGAATACACCAATATTCAGATGAATAACAGATTTCTCAGATCACGCCTGAGAGATGGGACACATATACTATTGTCCTACGCTCCAGTGCAAGTTTGGACAAACTATCTCTCACCCAACTCCATGGGAAATTGCTCACTTTTGAGAGAGAGATAGAACAGAAGAGAAAGCTGTCTTCATCTGGAAAGCTCACTGAAGACTTTATACAAGGCAACACTGCCTTGGTGGGTCATGAGTCAGAATATGCTTCATCTGAATGCCAGTATGATGAGCATATTAATTTCTCTTCAAGCACTTCTGATTCTGCATTTGTAAGTGTTGATGGTCAGTTTACTGGGTGTAATAATGACAATCTATGTTTCATCATGGATGATCTCAAGGGGATTGCTGATGATGACTTAGAAGAGATGGATATTTTGAGCCAAATGGCCTTGATAAATATCAGATCTCAGAAGTTCTACAAAAGAACTGGAAGAAAATTCCCAGGACTCTCTGGCAAAACCAAAGTTGGTTTTGACAAGAGCAAGTTGAGGTGTCACAAATGCCAACGGCTTGGACACTTTGCAAGAGAGTGTAGATCAACTGGATCTAACTCTACTGCACCCTTTGTGACTTTTCCTGGCAATAGTCAACAACACAGAGGGCAACATCCTGTCACATCTAGTCATCATCCTCAACAACAATCTCCGGCATATTTTGTTCCTTAGGGTCAAATGCCATATCAGTACCCTTGTTATTACATGCCACAGTCAAATCAAGTTCAAGTTCCTATGACACCACAACCTCATGCATTACCAGAACCTCAGCCTTCCCTATCTCATCAACAACCTCAATCTCAACAACACAGCTTCTTCACCCCAGGAGTTGTTGACTGGAGCAGTTTACCAGATGACTTGTCTGGTCATGATCAACTGTTCTCAGGTGCTGGTCAACATGGTGGTGACAGACCCTTTGGAAAACTAGCTCTTATGGCTTTGGAGTCTGCTGATACTTCATCTTCCAATGCCTCTACACCTCAGGTATCACAGGTATCCTCTGAGGCAAAAGCCAAATTATGTTCTGAACAATGCATAGCAGCATTTGCTTCCATTAGAGAAGCAAATGTAGCTTAATTAATAATACATTGAGCTAGAACAAATAATTTCCAAAAACAAAGCTGAGTTTGAGTTTGTGCTCAAAGATAAAAATGATGAGGTTTATAAACTGAATTGCCAAATAATTGATGATAAGGCTAGAGAAGATGTACTTCTAGAGAAGTACAAAGATCTCAAAGAAACCCTTGCAGTTACCCAGGTCGAGTGTGATAGATGGGTACAATCATGCAAAGGTTTTGAAATGCTTCTTAGTAAGCAATCTGCTTCAAATGTGAAGTTTGGAATTGGCTACAATCACACTGCTCCACCTACAGATTTTACCCCAAGAGCAGAGGTAGAATCTGATGGTGAGAGTGATAACCAATCCATCACATTGTGATCTACCGTCTGATACAGCACAATCAGAAGTAGCAGTCAGCATCAAGCCCTCTTTGAACCTATCAGCTGATGTTGATGGTCCAAATGCTGACATTCACATGATCAATAAGTTGATCAACTCAGGAGTTAATCCTGAAGGTCCTGAAAGGACTGGAGAGCAGGATTTAACATCTGAAGTTCAAACTTCAACTGCTGTCAGTACTGAAGAGAAGAAAACTGGCAGTAGAAAGAGTTTGAAGACTACTAAAGAGGTTGTCAAGAAAGCAACCAATGCTTCCAAAGCATTGAAGAACAAGTCTTCTGTTGCTTCACCATCTTTAGTTGATGATCAACCTAAGATGAAGAAGAAACCATGTGAAGTATGTGGTTTGTTCAATCATCTTACAGATGATTGTTGGTACAAAAGAGGTTCCAAACTCAAACAAAAAGAAGAATTAATGAGAAATGGTAAAATGAAAACTGAGTTTGAGACCACATTTGTATCAGCAACATCAAATCCTGTAACCCTTAAGTCCTTAAAGAATCCAAAAAGGAAGGAGTTAAACAGGTGACAGCTGAGGGTGCTCAAAAGAAGAAGGTGCAACATAGGACCTTATCTAACTCCACTAGTAATGTGTCTGATGAGCTGAAAGCTTTATCACAAAATCAGACACAGCTGGTGATGATGGTACAACATCTGTTGGGTAGAGTTAACCAACTAGATTCTCCTATGTTGAAACCACAGAAAAGGAGGTCTAAGCCAAAGGACTCCTCTTCTACACCATCTTCTTCTTCTCAGGCTGTTGTTACAAATAAACATGTAGTTTACCATCTATTGATGAGACCAGGCCCAAAACCAAAAAGGTTTGGGTCTCTAAAACTAACTGATTGTTTTATTATTGCAGGGTTCTTCAACATGCCAAAGTAGCATCTGGTATGTAGACAGTGGGGGATCTATGCACATGACTGGGAACATCTCTCTTCTTCATGACTACTCTCAAGGAAAGAAGGGATTTGTCTCTTTTGCAATGATGCTAGGGGTTACATCATCGGTAAGGGCTTTGTCTCCAATGGAGAAATCAAATTTGATGATGTTAATCATGTGGAAAATCTCAAGTACAACCTCTTGAGTGTCAGTCAAATGTGTGATAAAGGCCATGTTGCCCTTTTCACAAGTCAAAACTGTAGGATTCTGTCATCCAAAGTTTTGCACTTGATTGACAAGGTGTTGGATGATCACACTCTCCTGAAAGCCAACAGGACAGGAAGAGTGTATGCCTTAGATCTCTCTAAGAAGATAGATCTCAAAGGCAATACTTGCCTATTTTCCAAAGCCTCTTCTCAAGAATCTAAACTGTGGCACAGGAGGCTTGGTCATGTTAATATCAAAAACATGAATCAGCTCAGCCACAATAGTTTAGTCAGAGGCTTACCAATAAAGGAGTTCCACTGTGATGAAACTTGCACTGCTTGTTTAAAAGGAAAACAGCACAAGGTCTCATTTCCTCCTATTGAAGTGTCCAAGTCCACTGCCTGCTTGCAATTACTGCATATGGATCTATTTGGTCCTGTGAAAGTAATGAGCATGGCAAAGAAGAAATACTGTCTGGTAATTGTGGATGATTACTCCAGATTTGTATGGACTTTCTTTCTACATTCAAAGGATGAGGCTGCTCAGAAGATTATCCACTTTGTGCTGTACATTGAGAAGCAGTATTCCCTTCCTGTCAAGTGTATTAGGAGTGATAATGGAACTGAGTTCCGAAATCATACACTTGATGACTTCTATCTTTCAAAGGGAATCAAAAGGCAGTTCAGTATTCCAGGACTCCAGAACAAATGGAGTGGTGGAGAGAAAGAACAGGACCCTCATTGAAGCTGCAAGGTCCATGCTGGCTGACTCAGGTTTGCCATTGACCTTTTGGGCCGAAGCTGTCAACACAGCTTGTTATGTGCAAAATAGAGTTTTAGTAAATCAGAGGTTGATGAAGACTCCATATGAAGTTCTCCATCATTTGGCTCCTCTGATTTCATTTTTCAAAGCATTTGGGTGTCCCTGTTTTATTCTCAACACAAAGGATCAACTCCAAAATCGATCCTAAGGTGGATGCAGGATACTTTGTTGGTTATTCATCTACTTGCAAGGCATACAGAGTCTTCAACTGCAGAACAAAGATGGTTGAAGAAACTCTACATGTTAAGTTTAATGAATCTCCAAAGGACAAGATTCCACAAAGTCCTGTGGAGTTATTTGATTTGGACATACTGCAATATGTTCCTTATCAAACTCCTGCTGTTGCTCCTGTCAACAGTTCACCACCTGGTGGTACTGCTAATGATGATGATGATTGCAGTACTCACCTCTTCAGGTTTAGTGATCAGCTGCCTGACTCAGCTAGACCTGATGTTCCTGTAGCGCCAGTAGCACCATCCACAACAAATGCTGATGAGATTTCTTCGAATTCAACCTCCTTTGAATTACCATCCACTGATTGGTTTCAAGGAAATGATTCACCATCACCATCTGTTGCAGCTGAACCGGCTACAAACACTTGCACAGATCTCATTGTGTATCAAGATCTGAAGAATCACCCTATGTATCAAATCATTGGTGATATCACTGCTGGAGTATCAACAAGAAGTCAATTGTCAAATTTCTGCTTCTATGCTCTCTTCATCAGTCAGCACAAGAGCCAAAGAATTATCACATTGCTTTAAAGGACAATGGATGGGTTGATGCCATGCAGCTTGAGCTTCTTCAGTTCAAGAAACAGCAAGTGTGGGAACTGGTTCCTCTACCTCCAGGTAAGTGTGCAATAGGCACTAAATGGGTGTTTAGGAACAAAACTGATGAAAATGGGCTTATTGTTAAGAACAAGGCCAGACTGGTTGTTCAGGGGTTTGCACAAGAAGAAGGTATTGATTATGATGAAACCTTTGCCCCTGTAGCCAGACTGGAAGCAATTCGATTGTTTTAGCTTATACTGCTTATCAAAACCTTAAAGTCTTTCAAATGGATGTCAAAAGTGCATTTTTGTATGGAAAAGTTAAAGAAGAGGTTTATGTATGTCACCTCCAGGCTTTGAGGACAATAAACATCCTAATTGGGTGTATAAACTTGATAAAGCTCTTTATGGGTTTAAACAAGCTCCCAGAGCCTGGTATGAGACATTATCAAACTTTCTTCTGGAAAACAATTTCACTAGAGGCTCCATAGACAAGACTTTATTCATTAAGAAAACTGGGCAGCATAATCTACTTGTTCAAATTTATGTAGATGATATCATTTTTGCATCTTCTGATCCAAAGTTGTATGATGCCTTTACAAAGTTGATGCAACAGAAGTTTGAAATGAGTGCCATGGGAGAATTACAGTTCTTTCTGGGGTTGCAAATCAAACAAAAGGCTGATGGAATTTTTATTCATCAGTCCAAATATACAAAAGATCTTTTGCAAAAGTTTGATTTACAGAACTGTAAGCCCTGTTCTACTCCCATGAGCAGCACCACCCAACTGGACTCAGATCAGAAAGGTAAAGTGGTTGATGAAACACTTTACAGATGTATGATTGGGTCCTTGATGTATTTAACAGCTTCTAGACCAGATATTATGTTTGCTACATGTGTTTGTGCTAGATTTCAGGCTGCACCTAAAGAGTCTCATCTGATTGCAGTCAAGAGGAATCTTTAGATATCTGCAAGGCACTCCATCTCTAGGTTTATGGTATTCTACCGGACATTCTGGTAAATTAGTTGCTTTTTCTGACAGTGACTATGCAGGGTGTAGTTGACCAGGAAATCAACTTCTGGAGGATGTCAATTCCTAGGCAACTGCTTGATTTCTTGGCAGAGCAAGAAACAGACGTCAGTTGCTACATCCACTGCTGAAGCAGAGTACATTGCTACTGCAAGCTGTACATCTCAGGTACTCTGGCTTCAAAACCAACTTTTGGATTATGGCATTACAGAGACTAAGACTCCATTGTTAATGGATAGTGCTTCAGCTCTTTGCATTGTCAAAAATCCAGTCCAGCACTCTAGGACCAAACATATAGAGATCAGACATCATTTTATAAGGGATTGTTTTGAAAAAGGTCTGATTGATCCTAAGTTTGTGTCTAGTGCTGATGAGCTTGCAGACATTTTCACTAAGCCTTTGGATAGTTCAACTTTCCAAAACCTGGTGTTAAGGCTTGGTATGCTGCAGCTAGAATAGGTGACAACTACTGATGATCTTAGTAATTCATACTGATGATCATGAGTACCTATGTCACATATAAGTACTGATGAGCTTTTTAACCTCAGTAGTTTTATAACTACTGAAGGCTAATGTCTCACAAGTACTGAAGTACTTCATCTGTTCTAAACTACTGATGTAGTCACAACTACTGATACAGTTACAACTACTGCAATCAGTAAAAACAGATAAGTACTGATGTCCTATGAAACAACTGAAATCAGCCATAAAGACTGATGAATGTGTTGAGGACAGTTTGAAACAGCTGAAAAGCTAAGAATTGACGAAAACAGCTGAAGAGAACTTTCTCTTCAGTCGTTTGTACAACTGCTGTTTCATTTTAAACAACTGAAGCAAAACCACGTCTTCAGTAGTTTTATAACTACTGATGACTAATACCAAGTCTTCAGTTGTTTACAACAGCTGATGACAAAACCACTGTCTTCAGTAGTTTCATAACTACTGATGACAAACACCATGTCCTCAGTTGTTTCAATCATCTGAAGTCAAAACCACGGTCTTCAGTAGTTTTCTAAACTACTGATGCCTAACACCACGACTTCAGCTGTTTCAACGTCTGAAAGGATAATACCATGTCAACGGTCGTTTAAAACTACTGATGACTATACCCACATCCTTCAGTCGTTTCCCTACCCGTACCCTATATAATCCCTAACCTAGCTCTCATGCTTCATCTTCTTCAAACCTAACGTTCCTCTCCAAAACTTCCTCTTCTCCATGGCGTCTATGCAAATTAAACCGCGACACAACTGTGTTGCCTACCTCACAAAATCGCCGATCTGGACAAAGTTCGATACTGCTATCGATCTTATGGTTCAGTCCCAATACAACAAGGCATTCCTCTGAACCCCGTCTTACATGCCGAATCTTTGAACCAATTTTGGATGAACGTTACTGTTACAACTGAGGAGAGCAACACACCATCCCTCCGGTCAGTCGTCAACAACAAAGAAGTAGTCATTACTCCTGCAACAATCCGTAAAATTCTTCAACTGAGTGATGCTACTTCTCCTGCTGGATATCCGAAGGGCACCATAGATCTATCATTTGCTCAGCATGGATATCAAGGTGATCTCAGTGCCACCACCATCATGAAGAACACTTTAATGACGCTGAGCGCCTGATTTTTCACATGGTCAATGTATGTTTGGCCCCTAAGACGTCGTCTTGGGATCAAATGTCCACCAAATGGCAGCAGGTAATGTATTCTATCCTTGAGCAACGACCACTAAACTTTTCAGAATTAATATTTTCAGAGCTCAAAGATATGGCTCAAAAATTAACTGCCAACCGTTGGATACTCTATCCACGGTTCATAATGGCCATCATTATCGACCAGCTTAATGCTGAGGGACTTGTTGGCTTTAAATCCCCTGCTACGGCTGTTCTGCCAGAAGTATACTCCCGGCACAACTCTGACCGGACACTCAAAATGGCTGCCAAGCTGCGAAAACCCACGCAGCTGGAACCCACAGCCACCACCTTCAAATCCAATGTCCCCACCAAACCCACCAACAAGAAACCCAAAATGGCTACTCAGGGAATTGAGTCCCCTGAGGATGCCCCTGCAACACAAACGCAGGATATATCCACTAGTCCAACCCCTAGTGGATACAATGACTCCTCCAGCCACAGCCGCTCAGGCTTCCTCTCCACAGGAGCCTGCAGCAACCCAAGGGGCACCTACTTATCTGGGATCTTACTCACTTGAGGAGATTGCCATTGAAGAGCACCATCCACCCCAGGTGCACACTGCTTCTATCCCCTCACCCCAAACACCGCCCCTCACAGCCCAACTTTAATAGTTGCACAAGTGCTGACTCAATTGCACTCCTCACCCCCTCCCCAGAACCACTTACTACTGGGCATACCTCTACAATTGAGGGGGAGGAACACAGTGCAACTGAGAACCCACAGCACAGGGGTTTCCCAATTCTATCTCCTGGTGTAGACAAGGAGCTTAGAATATCTAGTGAGGCTGCCACCTCCTCTGACTCAGCACATGACCAGAGTGAGGCTGCTAACATTGCTAAGACCTCCCTAGAGGCAACAGCTGATGATGGACATTGTCCTGAGGCTGGAAGTCCCCAGTACCAAGCACAAGGGGCACATGCACCAACTGATCTACACCCAGTGCATGTAAATCCTGCTCTAAGCAGGAGGTCAGGTGATTCAGTATCAACTGATGATGACCTGAGCTTCTTCTATGTTAGTTGCTCAAAACACCATTCTAGAGGATGAGGTTAGTAGACTCAAAGAGCTGCTGGCCAAGATGTCTCAGGATGCAAGTCCATCTGCCACCATAATACACCCACAGATGGCACCTTCCCTTGAAGGTTTCCCAAACACCGAGCCACCCCAAAATCAACCACCTGCCTCTGCTTCAGGCCCTACTTCTCAGGACAGAACCCTCCTGAGCAAATAGGTGCTGCACTCCAAAATTCCCTTCCTCTCATCACACCCATGATCACTGATATAGTGATCAAAGCCATTGATGAGAGGCTTTCCTCCACATTACAGCCCTTGGTTGATGCTGCTGTCCAAAAGACTCTTTCTGCGGTACAACCCCTTCCTCCAATGCAACCAAAAAGGGGGAGAGTACTGCAGTGAAAGAAAGGAAGAGGAAAAGATCCGAGGAAAAGGATGTGATGCAAGCCCAAGAGAAGAAAAAGAAAAGCAACCTCTGCTCACTTACAAGCGAAGAGAAGTGTGATGATCACACTGCTGAAGACAAATCCTTGGAGGAGCTGGTCAAAGAAGCTGACACCACACACAGCCGCTCCATGGATAAAAAATTGAACAACTCTTCAGGCAGGGGTTTGACACAGCCACACTGGATAGTGAGATCAGAAGGTTACAAGTACAAGAGATACAAACCCGATGGGCAGGTATGATGCTCTTGAGAAAGAGAGGTTGGAAATAATGATCCGCTTTATTGCAAAATACTTGGGAAGATCATTAATGGAGATCCGCGCATGGACCAGGGACAGCATTCTGGCTATAGCCACCAGAATCTGTCTGTCTGAGCAATTCAACAAAGGGATTATTGTGGAAGCCCTTGATGAGACTGGAGCTGGTAAAAGGTTAGAGATGGCTAAACTCACAAAGGCGAAACTAACTACAAGGATGCTAGATCAACCTTCCCTTCCACCTACTCAAACAGATCTTATCCCTCAAATCTCCCAACCAACCTCTAAGCCAAAATCCAAACATCCTCATTCTTCAAAACCAATTCCTTCACCAACCCAACCATCATCCAGTGATGTACCCAGAAGGAGGAGAAGGGTGCTGAGGATGGAAGAAGAAGAAGAAGAAGAGGATGAAGATGATAGTCTGCCACTCTCTGCTGTTCTGAAGCTACCAAAACCCCGAAGTCAACCCATGATCACCCTGACTCTCAAAGGGAAATGGTCAGAGTCAAGATAGAAGAAGAAGAACAGCAGAAACAGCACGATGAGCAACTGTTGAAGATGGTTGACAAGGAATTTCCTCAGTCATCATCTATTCAAGCCATGAAAGGGCATGCTCAAAGGCTGTACACTCTCAGGCACACCTTTCAGTATCAGAAGGAGAGAGTGAGAGTATGGCCAGACCCCAGGGTGAGTTCTAGAATCCATAAAAGAACTATCCCACACAGATACAATGGCCAAGTACGAAAAACAATAGAGTCTACCATCATGTTGGCCGTTGTAGTCTCACCTTGGGAAATCATTGATGAATTCAAGAAAGCTCACCAAGCAAAGAAGACACCTCAAGCCTTACTAGAAAACAAGATGATTAAGAAGGGGTTGTTATATAAAAAGCTTGAAGACATCCAAAAGAATGAGCTCCAGTTACTCCTTGAAGGCAACCATCCTGATGAATTTGTATATAGGGAGGTAACTACGGTGGAGCTGAAAAATGGCAGGACCATGAAGTACTTATCAGAGTACTATGGTCCAGAGTTCTTCTTCGAAGGAGGAGCAGAAGAACTCTCTCAGAGGAACAAGTTGTTCTCCTTGAGGCCTATGTTCGTGAGTCATACAGACTCATTATGGGGAAGTAAATCTCATGAATGGGATAACAACTCTGTGTCCAGTTCCCCAAAACAGAGTTCCCATTCATACTCTGCCAAACAAATATTTGAGATTTCTTCCCAGGCCGGAGCTTACATGGGTCATCTTCTCTACTGATCAAGAAGGAAAAAGACCAACATTTTGCCATCAATAAGTGGGAGATTAAATAAGTTAGAGGTTTTGGCTGCATTGGTTCAGGGGGAGTTTGTTGGACCAAAAGAACCAATGAGCCAAGATCAGAAAACCTCTAAGTCCCACATGGTATCACAACAACTGCTGAAAGCCTCATCAGTAGTTTGACAAGTGCTGAAGACTACAACAGCTGAAGATCAAGTGCTGAAGACCTTAACAGCTGAAGAACCAAAGTGCTGAAGTACAACAGCTGAAGAACACAAGTACTGAAGCTGAAAGACCAAAGTACTGAAGTACAACAGCTGAAGAGTTCACAAGTACTGAAGATCAACAACTGATGTACAAAGTCTGAAGACAAAGACTGAAGACATCAGCTGATGATATCTACTGAAGTCATCAGCTGATGAAACACCTGAAGGTCAAAGTCTGAAGATCAAGTACTGAAGCCTCAGTAGTTTGTCACAACTGCTGAAGAGTACTTCTTCAGTAGTTGTGATATCAGTAGTTTTATATTTTTTTGTTTCAGTAGTTTTGTAAAACGACTGAAGAGCTTGTTCTTCAGTCGTTGTAGTTTCAGTAGTTTTATATTTTGTACTTAACATGCTGATATGTTCTCAGTAGTTGTGAACATTTCAGTAGTTCGTTAGAATTAGTTATTTTTGTATTAGATCTGCCAGTTGTCACCTTCCGTGATAACAGCAGTGACTGTTGCACTCTATATAAGAGTGACAACCTATTGTAATCAATTGAGGAATGAGTGAATGAATGGAATGAATGATTGATTTGATTAGAAATATTCTACATCTATAAACATTCCTAGAAATCAGAAATAATATTCTCTCCCTATAACCGTATGCGATCTTAATGCTTACAAGTATCGATTGCTTGCTACAATTTGTCTAATTCTAGTTTGTATTCCGCTGCTTTGTATTCTGATACATCAAACTTGTGATCACTGATCCTGTCATAAGCGCATGGTGGGCTCGGCTTAGAGCTCTCTCATATAAGTTACTTTTCTCACTAAGCTCCTTGATCTTCTTGGCTTGAGTAGCATTAACTTTCATCATCTTGTGTAACTGAGAAGCCCTAAGCTCATAAGTGGCAAGCAGTCTAAGCACAGTGCTGCTTAGGTTACCTAGTTGTTCCTCTAACCCGATGTGGGGTAGAGTGGGTCCAGCTATGAATGGAGTGTGTGTGGAAAGACCTGCTTGGTGACTGGTGGTGTAGATGTGGTAAAAATGGGAGGTGGAATGTGTGTGGGATATGGTGGAGTGGTTGTGGTAGTGGTGGTGGGATGAGAGATAGTAGTAGTGGGAGGAGTGGTGGTGCTAGTAGTAGCTGTGGGGGTGATGATAGGAGGTGTGGTAGTGGTGGTAGGATGAGAGATAGTAGTAGTGGGAGGAGTGGTGGTGGTAGTAGTAGCTGTGGTGGTGGTGATAGGAGGTGAGGTAGTGGTGGTGGCTATGGTAGTGGTGGTGGAAGTGGTAGTGGTGGTGGTAGTGGTTGTGGCAGAAGATGTGATCATAGTAATCCTAGATCTCTTGCTCTTCTTGCCGTGGGGATGAGCCATCCTCTTCTCCTAGAGCCCTTAGCAATAGGCGCTCCCCTTTGGCTGCTCGACTGGTCGGGGGTGTATGTAGGATCAGTAACATCATCAGTAGCACCCCTTGACTCAGTCTGGCGTCCCCCTACCGCCTCTATGCCTTTCCTTGTGGCCACGACCCTACTGCCAACAGTCCTCACCACAGGCTCTTCATCTGACTCCTCATCCTAATCAACCAAGAAGTCTTGGTGGAAGGCAACCCCTTAGTTTCACCAGGTGCATCACCACCTTAACCTTGGTCATCATCGTCGTTGTTGTCGTTTTCTTCAGTGGGTGCCATGATGGGCTCGACGTCGGATTCACTACCATCATGACGCCACTTCCTTCTAGCGGGCGCCACATAGTCTTCTCTAGCTAGGTGCCCAAATAGTCTCCTCACTGTGGGTTTCACTTGCTTACCCTAGTAGACCTTCATTATACCCAAAGTAGTATCATCCATTACCTCGATGTAAGGCCCCGTTCCCGGGACACTTACAGCTGGCCAATCATCGCACATAAAACATATATTTACACTTAACCTTCATAAAACATCACAGCAGAACATTAAAATAACGTTTCATTTCATTATAAATGTTTTTGCAAGGTAATACAATCATTCATTTCAAAACATCGTTCGTTCGCATTACAATGCAAAAACATTACACAAAAGATGCCATCCAAATACAAGTAGCTGCCCCGCGCCATCCTCAGCAATGCTCACCTTCCAACTAGAAAATGCATAAAAAGTCAGCGTTGCTGAGTGAGTTCTAGTGTTACAAAAAAACATAATATTACCTTTCATTCTTTAAAGCATTTTCATTACTATCGCACGTGGTCACACATCATACGTACATCAAGGTAATAGTTATTATGTTCATCGTCGTTCATTTCGTACATTTCATACTTATCGCACCTTTCGTTCATTTATTATCTTTCACTTCTATCTAGGTCCTGTCATGTACTTAACCCCCCTCTAAAGCGTCAAGCAATTCATCTAGGGTTAAGCTACAAGGGCCCCATTTCGCACATATCGCACATATCGTACGCATCACACATATCGCACGTATCACATATCGTACGTATTGCACATATTGCACGTATGGAGTGCTCACTAGGACAGACTCCCCCTATGTGTGTGAACTCTATGGGTCAGCCAAAATCGCACGCTGTATAATACACAGTTTTAGGAAATTGCACGTATTGGAGCAGTCACCAAGACTGGACTCTACTGTGTGTATGGACCCTTATGAGTTAGCCAAAATCGCACGCTGTAAATACACACACAGATGAGCTAACAACTCTCAATGAGTTATGAACCTCCTTTAATTTGCTTGCAAGCCTTTTCATACTTTTATTATTAATGCATGCATTCGTTATTTGTTCCCCTTTTTCATTATCTTCCACTTTACGTTACCTAATACTTTCATTTCATTCATTCATTAACATTCAACGTAAACCCACGGGAAGACAAACATACATAAACAAGAATATCAGCAAGATCATGCAAATCTTCATACATATTAGCATGCCTACATATCATACATCACACATACCATCATGCATATCATCATCAATCCCACATCATCAATCACACATCATCATACCGGGCATCATACATACCTAACATACATACCATCATGCATAAGAATCAATCACACATCATAACATGCCCATCATAACATCTATGACCTCGAAAATTCAACTTACACAGCCCCCGGGAACCTCCCAAGTCAAAGCCTAAATTTCATTTTTCCCCCAAAAGTCAGATTTTTTCTAAGTGTTCATCCGCATTTGTTCTACTTTATCCACATTTGTTTCTGTTCATCCACATTTCTTTTACTTCATCCGCATTTGTTTTTGTTCATCCGCATTTCCTCAGTACTCATCCACATTTCTCCTACGTAGTGGTAAATGCTCATTCACATTAACTGTCATCTGCATTGACTTCCAATACTCATTCGCATTGACTTAGTTAATGGTTAATGCTCATCCGCATTAACTGTTCATCCGTATTGACTTCCATTACTCATCCGCATTAACTTACTTAGTGGTTAATGCTCATCCGCATTAACTGTTCATCCGCATTTCTTCTGCATACTTGGGCAGATTCTAAAACTTAAACATATGAGCGCTAAACATTAGATTTCACTTCCCAAACACCATCTCTCATGTTCTAAGCTTAAATCTTACATTCTAAGCCTTACAACACAACCATAACATCAACAAGCTTGAACATAGCCCAACATCACATCATAATCACAGCATACACACATTCATACATACAGGTTTAAAACCCAATTTAATGAAAACATACATTCATGCATTTCCAACCCCAAAATCAGTTAAAAACCAGTAAAAAAGGGGTCCTAGAACTCACATTTGCAGCTCTTGAGTATGGCTTCTTCCAAACTCATTTGAAAGTGAGTTCAACCGCCTAGAAACCACTAAAAACATACCCAAACACATACAAGCACACATAAGCATACACTCGAGGACGTAACCGGTTAAGAACACCATAAAAACATGAATTTTTACCTTCAATTCGAACTTTTCTTTCTGTTCTTCTACAAGAACCGAGAGTTTTTGCTCTCCTTCTCTCTCTCTCTAAAATGTCCGAGGATGTGTGTATAGAGAGAGTGATGGGCGACCATGCCACCTTTATCACCAACTTTTCAAAGATTTTGTCCTTTTGTCACTTTAAACCCCTAGACTTGGGTTATATTTCTTTTCCTTCTTTTTCTTTACTTTATTCATCTTTCTTGACTTTAGAAATAATCGGTGTTACAAGTCCACCCCCTTATTTAGGTTTCGTCCCCGAAACCTATTATTCCTCGAACAATCGTGGGTAATGCTGTTTCATCTCTTCTTCAGTCTCCCACGTAGACTTGGATCCCTTTTTGTGCTTCCACTGTACACACACAAGGGGAACCACTTTATTCCTCAACTTCTTCTCTTTTTGATCAATGATTGCCATGGCTGCTCCACATAATTGAGACGTTCGTCTACTTCGATACCTCCAGTGGTACAACCATATCCTTGTCTGCTAGATACTTTCTCAGGTGTGATACATGGAATGTCAGGTGAATTCCTCTTAACTCATCTGGTAACTCTAACTATAGGCCACCTCTCCTACTCGAGCAATAATTAGAAAGGCCCTATGCATCTTGGCTGAATATAGTGCACTTCATCCTGCATAGATAGTGCCTCCATATCTTTAACACAAAGACCATGACTGCTAGCTCCAAGTTGGGAGTGGGATAATTGACCTCATGAACTTTCAACTGTCGGGATGTATAGGCTATAACCTTCCCTCTCTGCAACAACACACATCCCACCCTCGCGTAGGAAGCATCGGAATAAACCACCAAATCTTCACTTCCACCTTTGCTGGGTCCACCATAATCCTGCCGGGATTCACTACATGACCCAAAAACTGAACCTCGCACAACCAAAATGCACACTTGGAGAATTTTAGCATACAAGCTCTCCCTTCTCATGTCTCTGACACCTCTCGAATGTGACCGGATGCTCATCATCACTCTTGGAATAAATCAAAATATCATCGATAGACGCATATGGTAATTTATCTAACATTGACTGACACACTCGATTCATCAGGTCCGCAAAAGCGGCTGGCATGTTGGTCAAACCAAAAGACATAACAGGAAACTCGTAGTGTCCATAATGCGTGTGCAAAGCTGTTTTAGGAATATCCTGCTCCTTCACTTTCAGCTAATGGTAGCCTGATCGAAGGTCCATCCTCGAGAACCATCTGGCACCTTGAAGCTGATCAAATAGATCATCAATTCTTGATAAGGGGTACCGATTCTTCACTGTCAACTTATTCAGTTCACGGTAGTCGATACACATCCTCATGCTACCGTCTTTCTTCTTCACAAATAAAACTGGAGCACCCCAAGGAGAGATACTCGGTCTAATAAACCCCTTATCAAGAAAGTTGCGCCATCAGTTCCTTCACCTCAGTCGAAGCCAACCGCTACGGTGCCTTAGCAACAGGTTGGGCACCCGGTATCAGATCAATCTGAAACTCGATCTCTCGGTCAGGTGGCACTCCTGGTAAATCTTCAAGAAACACATCTGGAAAGTCACACACAACCGAGACATTGGTCAGTGTGGTGTTGGTGTATCCACGTCCCTTACGTAGGCCAAGTAGGAACCACCTCCACGCCTCATCCACTTCCCGCCACCACCATCGAAATCACCTTCGAAATCGTCGTGACTCGATCACCATAAACCATCACCGTAGTCCCATCAGACGCTGTAAATCGAATCATCTCCTTGCGACACACAATGCTCGCCTTGTAGCCCGCTAACTAATCCATTCCTAGGTTTACATCGAACCCGCCCAAGGTCATCACAAATGGTCTAACAAGAACTTATGACCTTTTAGTCCTATGTCACAACCCTCTATCTGCACAGAAATCTAGGTAGACCCTCCTTTGGCAATTTGTATATCAAAGGGCGTATCTATATTCCTACTACTAACAGGCAATTTAGCACCGAAAGCAGCAAAAATAAAACTTTTACTAGCAGCAGAATCAAATAAACAGAGATTAAAGTTTGGATTGCTAGAAACGTACCTGACACAATATCAGGGTCCGTCCTAGCCTCCCCCTGTGTCATCGTGAATGCTCTAGCACTTGCCCTCTGCCCTTCTCCTCCAGCCTTATTCGCTCCTGATCCTTCAGCCTTTGGCTTCTTACAGTCCATGCAAGTGACTATTCTCTCCATAGTTGTAACACCTTACAACCCCACATTCCTTCGCTATATGGCCAGGCTTCCTGCACTTGAACAGATGTTTGACCCTATTTGCATTCTGCTGGACCCTTGAAAAGATCATACATGCCAACTCAATGGGTGATTTGATGATTGTTCTGCTGAAATCCCTCAAGTCCAAGAAGAAATACGGATGAAGAATCTGCTAAGAAGAATAAAGTATTGTCTCCCGCATTTGTCAATACGGAAGGCATAGAACAAATACGGACAAGTATTTGTTCTTCCGCATTGATAAATGCGGAAGACCAAGAATAGATGCGGACAAGTACTTACTCTTCCGCATTGACTAATGCGGACAAGACTTTGCTCATCCGCATTGAGAAATGCGGATGATCGAACAAATGCGCACAAGTATTTGTTCATCTGCATCAACCAATGCGGATGACCAACATACTAATGCGGTGATCAAGTAAAGAAATGTAGATCAAGTTAACTCATCCGCATTTGTCAATGCGGATGAACAAGCAAAGATGCGGATGAAGACATACTAGTTCTGATGTAATAGGTTAGCGGTAGTTTAGTCATTTTGTAAAAGGCATCTTGTCTGTCTATAAATAGAATAGATACCTCGTACATGAGGTGACGACTGATAGATAGAGAATTTTTGTTGTAATTATTTTCTGTATTTATCAACTTTCATATATCAATACAAAAGCATTTGAGTATTTTTCTTGCATTGAATGTTCTTTGATTGTTTGTTTCCGCCACTCAACCATTGACTTGGTTACCATATTCGATTCACAGTAAGAATATCACTCTTACTCAACCCCGGTCAATTGGTATCAGAGCTTTGGCTCTTGATTCTTTTTCAGATCTGCGAAAGAACTGAATAGAATTCCATTGATCTGGTAATCGAGTTGCTAGTAGAGTATATCATATTCTCTACTTAGTAAACATCAGAAATTACTCTTATCAACACATACTTATTAAAATACTCACAACACCAAGAAACTCAAGAAACTAATTATCATCACAGACCTGTTTCTGAATTCTGTTGGAACTGTTTGAACTAAGTTGGACTAATCAATCATAAAATCATCTAAATCTATATTATACAAGTTAAACACATAGTTAAAATGGATTCTAATAGCTACTCAGAACTTGGTCGTACACCTAAACCTCCAATGCTTAAACATAAATCTGAGTTTAAGCAGTGGAAGATCAGGTTTAGGAATTACATCACAGGTGTAGATCCTGATTTCTGGATATCAATATGCAAGGGGCCACACATCCCTGTTACTCCGTCTGCAGATCAAGCTGCAATATACATAACTGCTAGAATACCCATTGAAGATCTGACCTTAGATGAAGAAGACTACAAGAAAATCAAGATAGATCTCAAAGCCTACTCAATTCTGACTCAAGCACTCAAGATGGATGTGCTGAAAAGACTGGAGAAGTATGGAACTACAAAAGCTGTGTGGGATGCACTCAAAATCATGTGTGAAGGAAGCAGTGAAGTGGCTGAAATTAACAAAGACAAGCTTGTTAATCAGTATGAAACATTTCACCATACCAAGGGAGAATCAATCTCTAAGCAACTGCACTGATTTGAATAGTTAGTAAATGACTTGGAAATCATGGGAGTCACTTACAAAATTAAAGAATTAAACAAAAAGATGCTTCACAGTCCCCCTAAAAGCTGGAAACAGAATGTAACCATGCTGAAAAATACTCTTGATCTTGAGAGTACTACTCTAGACATCATGATAGCCAAAATTAAAGCTTTAGAACTTGATGAAAGAAGCAGAAATCTTGGTGGACCTAGAATAATTAAAGCTTACAAATTTCCATCAGAATCTCATTCTGTGGAAAATGCATTCATCACTAAGAAGGATGATTTTATCTCATCTAGAGATCAAATGAATAATATTGGGTTCATTGCAACTCCAGCAACCAATCATCCTTCAACCTCATCTTAACCTCCTAGAGTCACTGCTGCTCCTCAAACTCCCAGAGTCAATACTATTCCTCAAACTAATCCTGAAGACTCAAGATCAGAAGAACAAAAGTCAACTTACAATGCTTTTATTGCAAGCTTTGAAGCCTACTTGGGAGGAAGACTCACTTCTGCTCATCTCATTCAAGAAGATCTGAAGGAAATGGATCAAAATGATATGGAAAAAAGGGATCTACAATTGCAAATGGCCATGATTGCAATGAGAGCTAAGAAATTCTTCAGAAAAGGAAGAAAGCTGAGCCTGAATGAGAATATAAAACTTGGATATGATAAATCCAAGGTGAAATGCTTTAATTGTGGCATGGTTGGCCATTTCTCAAGAGAGTGCAATGCCCCCAAGAGAAACAACTATCAAAGGAACTCTCCAGGCCAATCATCCTCACAGCCTAACTCAAGCTTCCACTCCAACAATCAACAGCAGCAGTATCATCAACAACAATCATATCAGAATCCACCCCAACTGACAAATCAAGCTCATGGAAGCAGTCAGTCTTCAGCCAGTGCTCTTGTAATAAAGCAAGATGGAGTTTGTGACTATGTAGAGGAAGTCAAGCCTTAAGTTCAAAATCATGCTCTTATGGCTCACATCAATAATGGACCTCAAAAAAAACCTGATGTTTAAATTGAAACCAATGAGGATAAAATCAAGTTAGGTCACCCAATTAAAATCAAAGATTGTTCAGACAAGACAATGAGTGTCATGAAACCATCAAGCCCTATAAAAGCAATTGTGCCTTTTATAAAATTCAAACTATCTGTTTTACAAGGCAAAAAGAAATATGTCAAGATAGTAAAACCCACTACTGAGAGTAGTTCTGATAATGAGAGTAGTTCTGATTGCAATGAGAGCTAAGAAATTTTTCAGAAAAGGAAGAAAGCTGAGCCTGAATGAGAATACAAAACTTGGATATGATAAATCCAGGTGAAATGCTTTAATTGTGGCATGGTTGGCCATTTCTCAAGAGAGTGCAATGCCCCCAAGAGAAACAACTATCAAAGGAACTCCCCAGGCCAATCATCCTCACAGCCTAACTCAAGCTTCCACTCCAACAATCACAGCAGCAGTATCATCAACACAATCATATCAGAATCCACCCCAACTGACAAATCAAGCTCATGGAAGCAGTCAGTCTTCAGCCAGTGCTCTTGTAATAAAGCAAGATGGAGTTTGTGACTATGCAGAGGAAGTCAAGCCTTAATTCAAAATCATGCTCTTATGGCTCACATCAATAATGGACCTCAAAACAAACCTGATGTTTATATTGAAACCAATGAGGATAAAATCAAGTTAGGTCACCCAATTAAAATCAAAGATTGTTCAGACAAGACAATGAGTGTCATGAAACCATCAAGCCCTATAAAAGCAATTGTGCCTTTTATAAAATTCAAACCATCTATTTTACAAGGCAAAAAGAAATATGTCAAGATAGTAAAACCACTACTGAGAGTAGTTCTGATAATGAGAGTAGTTCTGATTGCAATGAGAGCTAAGAAATTTTTCAGAAAAGGAAGAAAGCTGAGCCTGAATGAGAATACAAAACTTGGATATGATAAATCCAGGTGAAATGCTTTAATTGTGGCATGGTTGGCCATTTCTCAAGAGAGTGCAATGCCCCCAAGAGAAACAACTATCAAAGGAACTCCCCAGGCCAATCATCCTCACAGCCTAACTCAAGCTTCCACTCCAACAATCAACAGCAGCAGTATCATCAACAACAATCATATCAGAATCCACCCCAACTGACAAATCAAGCTCATGGAAGCAGTCAGTCTTCAGCCAGTGCTCTTGTAATAAAGCAAGATGGAGTTTGTGACTATGCAGAGGAAGTCAAGCCTTAAGTTCAAAATCATGCTCTTATGGCTCACATCAATAATGGACCTCAAAACAAACCTGATGTTTATATTGAAACCAATGAGGATAAAATCAAGTTAGGTCACCCAATTAAAATCAAAGATTGTTCAGACAAGACAATGAGTGTCATGAAACCATCAAGCCCTATAAAAGCAATTGTGCCTTTTATAAAATTCAAACCATCTATTTTACAAGGCAAAAAGAAATATGTCAAGATAGTAAAACCCACTACTGAGAGTAGTTCTGATAATGAGATTGTATCTCCATAAAATTCAAGCAAACCAGAAAAGGTTTCACTGCAAAAGAAACAAACTGTAACACTGAGTTCAACATAAAAAACTTCATCAGACCCTCAATTCAAGATTAAGACAGGGAGTTGGGTTTGATATCTGTAACAAGGAACATGTTGACCAGTTTGAGAAAGAAGTGAGAAATAGGTTGAAGAAACAGAAACAACCCAAACAATTGAACAAAAGTAGTGTTGTGAAGCAAACTACTAAAAGGGCTTATTCTGATTCATCACCTAAAGAAAAGAAAGTGACTCATCAAAAGAAAATATCAGTTGAGTCACACAAGGAAAAATCTGATTCAAGAAACAAGCAAATGTATTGTGATATTTATGCAATGTTCAATCACAAGATAGATAAATGCTTCTTCAACCAATATTGTTCTATTTGTTATATGAACAATCACTCCACCAAAAATTGCTATTTCAACAAGTATTGTTCAATCTGTGACATGAACAATCATAATACATCTGATTGTTACTTCAATCAGAAGGGGTTGAGAATTCCCTAACACAAGCCCATCTCAAAAACATCTACTGTGATGCACTCTGTTAGACCTCATCTTCATAATACTCAATCTAGGACACCTAGATCAACAAATGATAGAAATAATTTGAAGGAATTAAGGAAGGGTCAAAGAATTCATCTCATAATGAAACACAAACTTGACTTTCCTAAGCAAAAACCAACTTTTGATAATGAAACTCGGGATAAATTTTTACAAAGAAATAGAGACCAGTGATTTCATTATTCATCTGAATCCTCAATAGATGTTGATGAGATGACTCAATCAATTCATTACCAAAAATCTCCCAGAACACCTCCATTCAAATCACAATTTAGAGGGAAATACCAGGAGGTCACTATCATGAATAGGAACGGGAAACCCAAGACCATCATGGCTTGGGTTCCTCATTCTAATTAGGTATTTTTGCTTGTAGGTTCATCCACACAGGTCTAATAGCCTATGGTACGTAGATAGTGGATGCTCCCAACACATGACTGGAGATCGATCCCTCCTTCATGACTTCAAGTACATACAAGGAACTACTATGGCATTCGGTAGAGATTCAGAAGGTGGTAGAATTACAGGAGAAGGATCTGTGACAAACGGGATGTTGAGCTTTGACAGGTGAATTACTGTGAACAACTGAATTTCAATCTACTAAGCGTGTCTCAGATCTGCGACAAAAAATATTCCACTCACTTTACAGACACTCACTGCTACATTCTGAAACCTGGATTTCAGATCCCTGAAGAATGGGTGCCTTAAAGACTCCGAGGAAGAATAATACATATGTCTTAAATATGTGTTCTGCATCACCTAAGGAAGAAACATGTCTTTTGTCCAAAGCATCATTTGATGAGTCACAACTTTGGCATAGAGGTTTGGGGCACACTAACTTTAAAAATATGAACAAGTTAGTCAAAGGAAACCATGTCATTGGTCTTCCTAAAAAAGAATTCAATTTTATTGATCAATGTTCAACGTGCCTCAAAGGAAAACAACACAAATCATCTCACAAAACCAAGCTGGTGAACACTAGCAATACTCCATTGAAGTTACTTCACATGGATTTATTCGGACCAACTCATGTAATGAGTATCGGAAAGAAACAATATTGTTCAGTGATCATTGATGACTTTTCTCCATCATATGGGTGTTCTTTCTACTTCATAAAAATGAAAGCATCCCAAATCATTCAAGAATTTATCACTAAAATTGAAAATCAACTTGATCTTAAGGTCAAAATAATAAGAAGTGATAATGGAACTGAGTTCAAAAATGAAAATATGAGTTCCTTTTGTGCAACCAAAGGCATTGCTCATCAATTCAGTGCAACAAGAACTCCTCAACAAAATGTGGTAGCTGAAAGGCGAAATAGAACACTGATTGAAGCAGCAAGAACGATGCTTGCCGATGCTAAACTGCCAATCACCTTCTGGGCAGAAGCAGTTAACACATCGTGCTTTGTGCAAAATCAAACTCTGGTTGTTAAAGAAAGTAACATGACACCTTATGAACTGATCTTCCATAGGAAACCATTTATTGGATTCCTCAAATCATTTGGTTGTCCAGTCTTAATATTAAACACTCGTGATCATTTGGGAAAATTTTCATCCAAGTCTGATGAAGGATTCTTTGTAGGTTATTCTTCTGTCTTAAAGGCTTATAGAGTGTTCAATCCTAGATTGAACATTATTGATGAATCTACAAATGTTCAATTCAAGGAACATTCGTTTCCCAAATCTACAAATGGTCCTGACTGGTTGTTTGATATTGACACATTTACAAAATCATTTGACCAATTTCACTTGTCTGATGCAGGAAATATACATTCAGGTGATACTTCATCAAATATAGAAAGAAGAGATAATTATCCATTGATTCCACCTACATTTGATGAACATATGAATGAAGATGTTCCTCTTCAAGCTGATCCCATCAGACAACTGTCACAAAACCTTAGTGTTTCTTCTGAAGAAGGTCCTATCCTGGTACTATCTCACTCAGATGACTTGTCAAATGAGTTTAGAAATCAAAAACAGGCTTCTCATCTAGTAGAAACACAAGGTACATCAAATGATGCAAGCAATCTCAGTGCTGCTGAAGATGTAGCAGTTACTGAAACAGAAGTTGACAATCTTCATAATTTAACAAAAATACAAGATGAATGTGCCTCTGACCATAATGAACTGAATGTCTCCAATCTTGATGTAACTATTGCTGGTGACACCATTCTAACCACAAGAATACATAAGAATCATCCAGTTGAAACCATTGTTGGTGATCTTAATGAAAGGGTGACTAGAAGCAAGTCCAGTATTGCAAACATTTGTTTGTTCTCTTGCTT
The DNA here is from genome assembly GCA_025506515.1 of Flaveria trinervia. Classification (NCBI taxonomy): domain Eukaryota; kingdom Viridiplantae; phylum Streptophyta; class Magnoliopsida; order Asterales; family Asteraceae; genus Flaveria; species Flaveria trinervia. Next base: position 25,137,018 of record CM046449.1, on the reverse strand, counting down.
TCTATGTCAAACAATACCCAAAAACATCAAAGAGGCACTTCAAGACAATAGTTGGATTGAAGCAATGCAGGAAGAATTGCAATTCAAGAAGCAAGAAGTATGGCAGCTGGTAGATCTTCCCGAAGGACAATACCCTATCGGTACCAGATGGCTGTACGGGAACAAGACTGATGATAGAGGGATCGTCATCAAAAATATAGCAAGACTAGTGGCACAGGGATACACTCAAGAAGAAGGAATCGACTACGACGAAGTGTTTGCTCCTATTTCCAAACTAGAAGCAATAAGAATCTTTCTTGCATAATCTGCGTCCATGAAATTACTATCTATCAAATGGATGTAAAGTGTGCCTTCCTGTATGGAAAGATTACTGAAGAAGTCTGTGTGAGTCAACCACCTGGCTTTGAAGATCCAGATTTCCCTCACAGAGTTTACAAGCTTGACAAAGCTCTGTATGGTCTTCATCAAGCACCAAGAAAGTAGTATGAGACTCTATCATCCTTTCTTCTTAAACATGGGTATGAAAGAGGAAAGATTGATCAGACTCTCTTCAAATGAAAAAGAGGAAAAGACATGCTGTTAGTCCAGATCTACGTGGATGACATTATATTTAGCTCAACAAACAAGCAACTCTGCAAAGAATTTGAAGACCTTATGCATTCAAAGTTCCAAATGAGTGCTATAGGGGAACTCACCTTCTTTCTAGGGGTGAAAGTCCAACAGACAGTAGATGGAATCGTCATCAACCAATCAAAATATGTAGAAACCATGTTGAAGAAATTTCACTTTGCTGACTGTCAGTCTATCAAAACTCCTGTGGATACTAAAGTGAAGATTGGACCTGACCCTGAAGGCAAATCAGTGGATCAGACTCACTATCGATCAATGATAGGTTCACTTATGTATCTAACAGTAGTAGGCCTCACATTATGTTTGGTGTTTGTGTGTGTGCCAGATATCAAGCTCATCCAAAAGAATCACATGTGAATGCAGTCAAGATGATATTCAGATATATGAAGGGCAAGCCAGCTCTTGGATTATTGTATCCAAAGGAAGGAGAATTCAACCTCTATGCCTACATAGGCAATGATTATGGAGGATGCAACTTCAACAGAAAATCCACTTCTGGTGGTTGTCAATTTCTTGGTCCCAGACTAGTGTCCTCGCAATGCAAGAAGCAGACAAATGTGTCTGTGTCCACAACAAATGCTGAGTATATTGCTGCATCAGCATGTTGCTCTCAAGTTCTTTGGATTCAAAACCAGATGCTTGATTATGGTTTTAACTTCTTGCACACACCAATTTCTATTGACAACACAGCTGCTGTCTTCATAACCAATAATCCAGCTCAGCACTCAAAAACAAAACATATTGAGATTAGATATCATTTTTTGAGAGAGTGTGTTGAAAAGGGTTTAGTCAAATTGATTCAAGTACCAACTGAAAATCAATTAGCTAATTTGTTTACCAAGGCATTTGAAGCTAGTAGGTTTGAATTTCTGGTTCAGTCAATTGGCATGATTGACCTTGAGTAAAAACCATGAAAAACATCAAAAAAAATTTAAAACATCAAAAAACCACAAAAAGAAATCAAGTTTGATGAAGAAAAGAATTCTATGGGAAATGATATAATTACAATCGTTATATCATTCACTGTGCTTAATTTCAAAATGTAAAAGACTGAAATGACTTACCAGATATGTTGGTAGGCTCAACTTGGAAGAAAAGATACATGTAGTGATGAATTAAAGACATATTTAATTGTGAAACATTCATCACAAAGTACAGATATGTATTGGCTTATCTAAATGTATGTGTGTGTAGTAGCCTAAACACACTAGGTAATGATACTTTATGAATCTCTTTCACCACATCATGTTTCATCTTTGTTTTGCTGAGCAAAGACTTGATGAAACTTGCACATAGTATAGATGTCATGATCTAAAAGATTTCCAATATGGAACACATCCAAAATTGGATGAATCAACAAAGTAATACATTCCAAGTGAATGAACAAAATAATCCTATCATGGATCACCTTCCAAAGTGAAGTGAAAAGAATCCCAATGTGGATCAACATGAAAAAGGATCAAATTAAAAGAATCCCAATGAGGATCAGTGAAAATGAGATTTCATGACTTACGTAACCTGGTAAGAAAAGTTGTGAAAAAGTTTTACCATGCATTGTATAAGGAGGGTTGATCATTTCATGCTTATGTGTGTGAGGTACACATTGAATAATTAATCAACCAAAACATGACAAAAGTCATTTGCATCAAAATATCAACCAGGTATGGGTTTAAGAGGACAAACATACCTTCAATATTCAAGTTGATGATCATGTCCATTTAATCATAAAGGATGCACAAGTGTAATGTAAGACTGATATGATCCCAACAAAGAGACTTGTTTCTTCATTATTAATATTAATCAAAATAATATTCAAAAAGTTTTAAATCTTTAAAGTTTCTCTCCAAATGTGGACATAAACTTTAGGGGGAGTAATTTAAAATTTTTTGAGTAAGTTCAAATTTTTGTTTATTAACTTAATTTTGAAAACAAAACAAAATGAATTTTAGTTGGTGTTGTTGCAATAAGTCATACCATTATATCTCAGCTTATGCAGATTCTTAGAAGCATGATAAGTCCAAGATCTGTTAAAATTGGGAAACTTATATCAATTGTGACATACAAGTCAATCTAAGCAAGAATTGACAACTTCAACAGCCAACTTCATAGAAAAATCAATCAAGGACACCTCTTCATAAGATGAATAATCAATTCAATCACATTAACTTTTGATTAAGTTCAAAAGTTAATGCAGGTAAGTGCATTAGTTAATGCGGGTGAAGGTAACCCATGCATGTAACTAATGCGGATAACAATATATTTTCAAGGGCAACTAATGCGGACAATGATTTTACTCTACCGCATTAGTGTGTGAAGTAGATGTGGAATTTGCTCTACCGTATTTGCTATAGTTGACAAATGCGGATGAAAAGGTCTCTATCACATTTGCTATAGTGCAATGTTGACCAAGTGTTGTCAACCGCATTTGGTATAGTTGCACAAATGCGGATTGACTTTGTTCTATCGCATTTGCCACTGTGTACAAATACGAATAGAATAAAACAAGTAACTCTACCGCATTTGTTACAGTGAATGCTGATGAACACAATCACAAGTTACTCTTCCGCATTTACTACAATACAAATACGGACAGAAAGGTTTCAAGTTTTAACTTCCGCATTTGCAACAGTATACAAATGCGGAAAGAATAAAAAAATAAGAAACAAAACTTCCGCATTTACAACAGTAGCCAAATGCGGACCGTCAATGTCAAAAGTTTGTCTTCCGCATTTGCTACAGTTAACAAATGCGGATGACCAAAAGTCAAACAAATTAACCTTCAGCATTTGCTACAGTGGTGACTATCTGATTTTAAACTTGTAAAATCTTTCAAAATGTATTATTTGACTATTTAAAGGAATTCAAACGAGTCATTTAATACTTATCAAATTTGAGAGACTTTATAGTGAGACAAGCACAAACGTACAGTACACCATCTTCAATCACCATCATCATAAACATTCAAAGATTTTCATGTGAATCTACTCAATCGACTTCTGTTATCGATTCTCAAACAACATATGTATCAGAAATAAGGTGAAACTTTCATAAAAATTATAATCAAAGCCTAAGTTTCAGAATGTTAAACCTAAATCAGTCAATGAACCAACTGACAAGGAAGAACACAAAAACATGTTTCGTTGATGTAACATAATACACCTTTTCGACTTCAATGAGCATGAAAACCAACAAAAAATCTTATCATCATGAAAATCTTGATATTCATGTTCGTTGTAAGAACAGAGCTTGTTAAAATTAAAACATTTGAAACAAGTCAATGAAACAATAGCTCATTAATGGTTCAATCATAGAGACTGTGATTGTTAAATGACAAACTCACCATTTGCCATGACAACAATGCAACAGAAATAACAAGCTTCTTCCTTGTAAATTTAAAGTCAAACTGATAACTAACACACATGTCTCTTGTACAGATTACATGGCAAATCTTACATGGAGCAAGCTCCATAACATCAGCGATTATTTAAACCCTGATGTGCCTGAAGCCGAAGGACTTAGAGATGTGATAAGATTCTTATCTACCACAAGGGTAGCATATGCCATGACTGTGAGACCAACAATCTATGAGAATCCCATCAGGTCCTTCTGGGACACAGCCGAGGTAGTTGAAGCTGATGGTGTGAAAACATTGACCGGGAGAATCAACAATGAACTCACTCTAAGGATCATAGAAGAGTTTGTTAGAAGATGTCTACAATTTGGTGATAATGCTAATGATCCTCTAGAACTAGATGATGAAGAAATAACCATTTTTTTAACTGAAATTGGTTATGAAGGGGGTTATGAAGCAAAACAAATAGTTAAAGGATTAGTGGATCTTCCTTGGAGGTTCCTAATTCATATGGTCCAACACTATCTGTCAAAAAGAAAAACAGGATGGAATGACATTCCAGTCCTCACTTCTTCTGCATATGTGCTCTCTTCACCAACAGACCGTTTAATATGTCTACATATGTGTTCAATGGCCTAATTTCTAACATTCAAGAAGGATTAAGATACAAGTTTCTGATGTATCCTAGATTCATTCAATGTCTACTCAATTAATCATTCCATGACACTGTTAATGAAGGACCTGTGCTGGACATCCCTCACTATGATGCAAGATCCTATAAATACATCAAGAAGAAGGACCCAAGGAACTTTTACAGTGGTGTCCACCCACCCTTTCTTCCTTGGATGATTCAACAATTAAATCAAGCAGGTCAAGCTCAACCACCACCACAACCAATAGCTCAACCACCACCACAACCAATACCTTAACCTTCACCACAACCATCTCCACAAACATTACCACAACAAACACCACAACCATCACCACAACCATCTCCACAAACATCACCACAACCATCACCACAACCACAACCACAAACATCACCTCAACCAACACCACAAACAACCCCTCAACCTACACCTATATCACCTCATCATCAATCTCCAATTTCACCACCACATCAATCACCTATGTCACCTTACCAACCTTTACAACATCCCATGATCACACTGCTTAAATTAAAGGATCAACAAGTGCATCTAAATCATTCAAATCCTCTTTTGATGAGGAGGATCATCATGATCAAAACCCTGCTATGGAAGCACCTTCTGAGGCTGCTCCTTTAAAGAGCTATGCTGAATCTACCATCAACAGGCCTGATGAAAAGGATGAACTAATCTTTGGGCTCTTACTTAAAGTGGAAAGGATGGAAAGAACCTTAAATAGGAGAGCTGGAATCATCAATGACAGAATTTTTGAGCTGGATGAGAAAGAAAATGAATTGATAGAACTAAAAGAGAAATATGAAGCTGAAAGAAAAGAAAAAGACAAGGAGATTGAGTACTTAAAAGCTGGACTAAACCATTCTAGAGAAGAAATCAGTGGTCATATGGACACTCTTGCTATTCAGACTACAGCAATGGAAGAACAAGAAAATATCATTGTGGAACAAGCAGAAATCATTTCTAGTCTTGAAAAAGAGCTTCAAAGACAAAACAGAAGAATCTCTGAACTAGAACTGATAATTGAAAGTCAAAGAAGTAAAGTGGATGATGAAAAGAAAGATGAAGAACAAGAAAAGGTAGATATGGATGATAACAAGTATGTTCCTGAAAATGAAGAAAAAGAAGGTGATGCAAGTCAAATAGAGTTTAAAGATCAAAGCCTAGATATGGTAGTATACTCTAGAAACACAGATGACTCTCACTATGAGAAAGCTGAATTTGAAGAACTCTTCAGTGCATTAGATAGTTTTTCATCTAAAAAATTCAATATAGATAATGACTTTTAGGAATTTGTAAACAATCAAAGGGCTGATTCAAAGCCTATTATATTCATCCCTAAGTCACCAGTGCCATTGGAGAAGGAGTTGACTATGCAAATTGTCCCTGCTATCTCTTTATCTGAAGAACAAAAAGAAATAATAAAAGAAATGTATGAAAAATAAAAAAAAAGAAGAATATGAAAAGGAAAAGAAAGAGGAACATGAAAAAGAAAAGAAGAGGAGAAAAGTAAACTGAATGATCAAGAACCAAGCACACCTTCAAACTTACTCACGAAAAAGGAAATACTTAGTTGAAAAGGCTAAGGGTGAGAAACCAATAGTTGAAGAAGAACCAGTTAAGAAACAAAAGGATGACCCCAAAAGTCTAGAAGCAATTGCTAAATTTTTGGAAGAGCATGAGCAGGTAGAAGCTCAATTGAAGAAATTGGCTGGTGCAGTTGATTTAGAAGAAGGTGAGATTGCTGGTGGATATGAAGCTGAAAGGGATGTTAATATGGACAGTCCCATGAAAACTAAACAAGCAGTAGAAGACATGGTGTCCAAAGCACAAACTGATGACTTGATGATTAAAGCTATGTTTCTGATCAATCAAGGATATGATCCAGATGAAGTGTTTGGATGACATATGAAGGAATGAAAGAAGAAGAAGATAAAGTGAAAAGGCTGCTTGATCCAAACATTGAAACAGAATATGAGAAAGCAATCACCAAGGATACTCCAAAGCATAAAGAATCCTCTTTGAAGAAATCAACCGGGTATGAAAGACCATTGCCAAGAAGGGGTCCTCTACATAAGCTGTCATCAATGAAAAAATCATCCCCAACTCATGAACCATTATTTCCTGATCCTTATAATACATCTGATAAGGAAATGAAGGAATATCACTCAAGTCAGGGGTTCACGAGAAGAAGGATTGAAACATGAAGACCAACTCATTAAGGGCTGCAACTCTTCAATTGATTAATGAGAAGAAAGAAAAACTTAAGAAGCTAGAAGAAGAATTAGCAAGCACCAAACCAAGAAGTAGAGTATCAGCTGAAGATATGATGTTGAACCAGAAAGACCAAGAACTACTCGCCCCTGTGCTACACAAGTACCCTGAATGGTCTGCAGAACCATCTCAGTTGAAACTGCAAGAAGGATTGACCACTGCAGAACTGATCAGAGGGGTGTCTACTCCCAAGGGTAAGTTGATCAAAAGATAATAGCTTGGAAGTACGACAGTACATGGAATATGTTCATGGTGAAAAGGATCTCAGGGCTAGTACAATTCTTTACAGAGTACTCAGCTCTTGTAAATGCCTTAGAGATTCATGATTTGAAGGAACTAGCTCAACTTGAACTGATCAATCATGCAGCTATATTCAGGGATATGAATTGAGAACATACTTAAGATGTTCAGAATAACAAACAACTTCAATTCATTAAAGACAATATCCTTGAGAAAAGATAAAACATTTGTCAATCCCTTGATAAGAAGAAAAAGGTGCAAGCAGAAGAAATTGTATTCCCTAAGCTGAAGGTAAAGCCTATAGAAACAATAAAAAGGAAAATGGTGTCTGGTACTCATTCCTCCACACCCATCTCAAATGTATACTATGATGAGAAAACCTATGAGATAGTAATTGAAAGGAAGTGGGGAGGAAAGGAGAGAGCTGAAATCAGATTATACAGTGGATATAAGGTTTGATTGCTTTATGAATCATATATCCATTACTTATACACCAAACATTGCAGGGAATTGAATAATAAACTAGGAGAGTTGGATATGCACTTCTTTTTAAAGTGCATCAAGTTGCTGAAGTTGGCATATGATGAGATAAGAATCAAAAGAGAGAAAAGAAAGAAGAAGAAGACACCATTGCAGCTTGGCAACATTGTAAAACTTGAGGTTGATGTAGGGGGGGAGCTTACTGATACATAGAGATGGACTTTCTACAATTTCTCTATGGGAGCCAATTTCACTAAAGAAGTTGCCAATGGAAGCCATCTACAATATGAGCAAGTGAAGATTCATGTGCTAAGCAGAGAAAGGATGTCAGCAGCTACAGACTTCGTGAATATGATCAAACCTATACTGGATCCTACCAAAGCTGCATTCATCTTACCCCCAGAAGACCCAGCAGAATCTTCACAACATCAATCACCTCCTAAACATTGAGGAAAACTTGGCTGTATAATCCTTAGGGGGAGTATTGTTGGACCCTTGAAAGGATCATACATGCCAACTCAATGGGTGACTTGATGATTGTTCTGCTGAAATCCCACAAGTCCAAGAAGAAATGCGGATGAAGAATCTGCTAAGAAGAATAAAGTATTGTCTCCCGCATTTGTCAATGCGGAACGCATAGAACAAATACGGACAAGTATTTGTTCTTCCGCATTAACAAATGGGGAAGACCAAGAATAGATGAGGACAAGTACTTACTCTTCCGCATTGACTAATGCGGAAGACAAAGTAAATGCGGACAAGACTTTGCTCATCCGCATTGACAAATGCGGATGACCGAACAAATGCGCACAAGTATTTGTTCATCCGCATCAACCAATGCGATGACCAACATAGTAATGCGGTTGATCAAGTAAAGAAATGCTGATCAAGTTAACTCATCCGTATTTGTCAATGCGGATGAACAAGCAAAGATGCGGATGAAGACTTAGACTAGTTCTGTGTAATAGGTCAGGGGTAGTTTAGTCATTTTCTAAAAGGCATCTTGTCTGCCTATAAATAAAATAGATACCTCGTACATGAGGTGACGGCTAATAGATAGAGAATTTTTGTTGTAATTATTCTCTGTATTTATCAACTTTCATATATCAATACAAAAGCATTTATGAGTATTTTTCTTGCATTGAATGTTCTTCGATTGTTTGTTTCCACCACTCAATCATTGACTTGGTTCCCATATTCGATTCACAGTGAGAATATCACTCTTACTCAACCCCAGTCACATTCTCCCGAATGCTCCTTCCCGTATTTGTCACACCTCTTCGATCCTGCACCAGATGTGACCACACGTCAGTCATCCACCTGTGCACGCTTATTGTTCGTCGGGACACCACCCCGTCCAGTCTTCTTCCCATCCTTGTTCCGGTCTCCACCATCCTTCCTACTCACCTCAACTACCACCACATTCCTGTCATCATACAACCTGCCCGCCAAATCAATTGCCGAAGTAAACGTACTTGGTCGGGCAACGATCATGTGCCTACGGATGTCGCTGGCAAGCCTGATATACCTCTTGATCTTTCGTGATAGAGGTGTCACCTGATCAGGCATCAGCCATGCCATCTCATTGAATTGGTGGTGTATTGCTGGTGTGGCATCGTTCCCGCCTCCACCTGCAAGAACTCCCTCTCAACTTTGTCCATCTCAGGGTAAGGATAGAACTCCTCAATCACCAGCCTCTTCAACTTTGGGCATCTCATTCTTCCGATAGCCTGGCTACCCTCAGCTTAGACAATATTGTCCCACCAACACCAGGCCGAGTCCACAAAGGAGTGAGCGGCAAACTTCACCTTCTAGTCCTCTCGGCACTCGCTGATCTTCAGAACAGCTTCCATCTCTCTCACCTATTGGTGAGCAGCAGCAGCAGTGCCAATACCATTAAAAGTAGGGGGCTTACACCTTTGAAATGCCCCGTAGTTATAGCCTCATGCCGCCTCTGGTGCAGGCTATTCTTCTTCCTCTTCCTCATCATCAAAGAGAACCGTTTCAGTCTCGGGCTATCTCCTTTCGCCCGTAGGTCTACTCTTTTCCCTTATTTCTCCATCTCTAACAGCCTTTATCACTTTGGTCACCACAAAGAGTAGGATCGTCTACATGACCTTATGCACTTCCTCCACAACCGTCTCTTTCACTGAGGCTCTTAAGTTAGCACTCTCATCACCGCCCTCTGGATGAGGGGTCTCTGTTCTTCGTGAATCACCTTTTCGGCTCTACGCCTTCTTCTCGTGACCCGTGGTTCAGCACCATGACCACCACCACGTGAAGCTTTAGATGATCTACCATCGGCCATTCTCACACACATGCTGAAAGATTCAATCACCAACACGGTCATTCAAGGGAACAACTTAGTTTATGTCAGGTATAGTAAGTCCCTAATTACAGCGGCCAGTTATGATTAGCCACTTAATTTACTTTTCATACCCCAAGCATTACATGTCATGGCTACATCGGTATCTAAATCTACCAGCAACACATAAACCATATAACATGCGCACATAATACCGGTTAACATTAAGAAAATATCTGATGGCACACAGCTACTCAGACTGGCATCCCTTCCCTTTGAGTTCCATTTTCAGTTTAGGTTAAGGTTTATTTTTAAAATTTACCTGTTTCACTTAAACTTTGGCTCTGATACCAACTTATAAGGCCCCGTTCCGGGACACTTACAGCTAGCCAATCATCGCACATAAAACATATATTTACACTTAACCTTCATAAAACATCGTAGCAGAACATTAAAATAACTTTTAATTTCATTATAAATGCTTTTGTAAGTTAATACAATCATTCATTACAAAACATCGTTTGTTCGCATTACAATGCAAAAACATTACACAAAAGATGCCATCCAAAATGCCAAGTAGCTACCCCGCGCCATCCTCAGGAATGGTCACCTGCCAACTGGAAAATGCATAAAAAGTCAGCGTTGCTGAATGAGTTCTAGTTTTACAAAAAAACATAATATTAACTTTCCTTCGTTAAAGCATTTTCATTACTATCGCACGTGGTCACACATCATACGTACATCAAGGTAATAGTTATTATGTTCATCGTCGTTCATTCCGTACATTTCGTACTTATCGCACCTTTCGTTCATTTATTATCTTTCACTTCTATCTAGGTCCTGTCATGTACTTAACCCCCCCTCTAAAGTGTCAAGCAATTCATCTAGGGTTAAGCTACAAGGGCCCCATTTCGCACATATCGCACATATCGCACGTATCGCACGTATCGCACATATTGCACGTATGGAGTGGTCACTAGGACAGACTCCCCTGATGTGTGTGAACTCTTATGGGTCAGCCAAAATCGCATGTTGTATAATACATAGTAATTAGGAAATCACACGTATTGGAGCAGTCACCAAGACTGGACTCCTACTTTGTGTATGGACCCTTATGAGTTAGCCAAATTCGCACGCTGTAAATACACACATAGTTGAGCTAACAACTCTCAATGAGTTATGAACCTCCTTTCAGTTGCTTGCAAGCCTTTTCATACTTTCATTCATTAATGCATGCATTCGTTATTTTGTTCCCCTTTTTCATTATCTTCCACTTTACGTTACATAATACTTTCATTTCATTCATTCATTAACATTAAACTTAAAGGCACAGGAAGGCAAGCATACATAAAGAGGAACATCAACAAGATCATGAAAATCTTCATACATATCAGCATGCATACATATCATACATCACACATACCATCATGTATATCATCATCAATCGCACATCATCAATCACATATCATCATACCGGGCATCATACATACCTAACATACATACCATCATGCATAAGCACCAATCACACATCATAACATGCCCACCATAACATCTATGACCTTAAAAAGTCAAAATACACAGCCCCGGGAACCTCCCAAGTCAAAGCCTAAATTTTAATTTTTCCCAAAAGTTAGAAATTTTTCTAAGTGTTCATCCGCATTTCTTTTACTTCATCCACATTTGTTTCTGTTCATCGGCATTTCTTTTACTTCATCCGCATTTCCTTAGTACTCATCCACATTTCTCTTACTTAGTGGTAAAGGCTTATTCGCATTAACTGTTCATCCGCATTGACTTCCAATACTCATCCGCATTGACTTCCAATACTCATCCGCATTGACTACTTAATGGTTAATGCTCATCCGCATTAACTGTTCATCCGCATTGACTTCCATTAATCATCCGCATTGACTTACTTAATGGTTAATGCTCATCTGCATTAACTATTCATCCGCATTTCTTCTGCATACTTGGGTAGATTCTAAAACTTAAACATGTGAGCCCTAAACATCAGATTTGACTTCCCAAACACCATCTCTCATGTTCTATGCTTAAATCTTACATTCTAAGCCTTAGAAACACAACCATAACATCAACAAGCATGAACATAGCACAACATCATATCATAATCACAACATACACACATTCATACATACAGGTATAAAACCCAGTTTAATGAAAACATACATTCATGCATTCCAGCCCTAAAATCAGTTAAAAACTAGTAATAGAGGGGTCCTAGAACTCACCTGTATAGCTGTTGAGTATGGCTTCTTTCAAACTCATTTGAAATTGAGTTCAACCTCCTAGAAACCCACTAAAAACATACCCGAACACATACAAGCACACATAAGCATACACCGAGGACATAGTCGGTTAAGAACACCATAAAAACATGAATTCTTACCTTGAATTCGAACTTCTATTTTTGTTCTTCTACAAGACCCGAGAGTTTCTACTCTCCTTCTCTCTCTCTCTAAAATGTCCGAGGATTTGTGTGTAGAGAGAGTGATGGGCGGCCATGCCACCTTTATAGATTTTGTCCTTTTTGTCACTTTTAACCCCTAAACTTGGGTTTTATTTCTTTTCATTCCTTTTTATTCACTTTATTCTTCTTTCTTGACTTTAGAAATAACGGGTCTTACACTCGAGCACCACTGCATCATCTTTCCCTTTTGGTAGCATAGGAAGCTTCTCATCAATAATCATCTACATAAATCGTGGGTACATACAGAAGCATTCCTTTCCCTTGGCCTCGAGGTTCTCTGTCATGTAGATTAGGATCACGTGTGAAAAACTGAATGGATGGTTCAATACCAGTGCAACGTATGCATTCTCGATTTGGCCAGACATTTCATCAAATCCTCCCCGCCTAGAGGCTATACACTTAATGACCACATGTGCCAAATATTTGAATTGCGGGCACATGTCACTCTTGTTCAGTACACCGACATTTTTGTCACCGTCGTACTTAATCCTCATAAAGCATCCCTGGACCGTTAGGGGATGTAGGTTAGTTAGGTGGTCTCCATCCTCGCCCAGACCTAAGACCCGTCTCAAATCATCCTCAGTAATTTCGATCTCTTGACCTAATATGGAGCTCCATATACAGTGTGGCTCAACGGACCAGTCAACCCTAGCACTTTCCCAGAATGTCTGCTGTATGGATCTGTAAGGTGTGCATGGTGTTGAAATGGCTTTAAAGATCCTTGATCTCCTAAGAAATGCAATGATCCCAGCAAACTCGATAGCATTCCGAGTGGTGGCATCCAAGTGAGCACATATGTTAAAGCTTGGGGTCATGGTCCATCTATCAGCCATGTTTTTGTAACACAATAAACATATACGTTAGGGATGTGTATTAGAGAAGACACCACTTGACACTTCAACTATTTTAGATTAAACTATTTCAATTGTGCGATTAAACCATACGACTGAGTTCAATCGTGCGATTAAGCATGCAACTGAGTTCAATCGTGCGATTGAGCTTGCGATTGAACTTAGTCGTGTGTTAACCCATGCCGTTGAGTCAGTCGTCTGACTGAGTCACTGAATGATTCAATCTTGTGAATGAATATTGCACCCAGCTCAATCGTGCAACTGAAGTTCATTCGGAGGGTCCATTCGCAGAAGACTCTGTGCGACACTCCAACCCCGAATATTGGTAAAATCTTGATGTTAGACTTCGTCTTTAGACTCATTAGATTCACAGGAACTCTAAATTTCACTTAATGACCTTCATTTCAACTATTATGTCTATTTAAGTGGTCTATTTGAAGAGTTTTACTGATTTCTAGTTTTTAGTCCATTAGGTCAGTTAGGATTTGATTACACTGGTCATTTTGATCACTTTCAGTCCCACATTAACTGTAGATGAACAATAGATCGGTTAGTAACACAAACGGCAAGAAATCAAGGTGAGATGAATTTTTGGCAGGGTGTCTACGTATGAGCAGGTTTTGAACGATTTGAGGGGTGGTGAGAAATGCGACCGACTCACCCCCTTTTATACTGTCTTAAAGTTCAGTCGTACGATTGGACCCATACGCATGCTTTAGTCATTCGACTGGGGTTCAGTCGTACGACTGGCTCATACTCCTTGATCCATTCGTGCGATTGGTTCAGTCTTGTAATCCAATCACATGGTTGTTCCATAGTCATGGTCCAGTTGTGTGACTGGCTCATACTTATGGTTCAATCGTGCGATTGGCTCATACTTATGATCCAATCGTGCGAATAGCTCAAAGGTTGAACCCTTTGCACTTTCAACCCTTTAAAATGTTAACATTTGATACACATTATGACTTTTAATACCATTTGATCACCTCAAACATGATCCTTTTTGTTTAAGACTGATTGATCAGCTTAGACGTGATCCTTGTAAGTAAGTGATTCACAGAGTACATTCAGTTTTATAGTCTGACGATTAACCCGACAAACAACTAGAAAATAGAAACTAACTTAGAAATTTAAAAGAAAACAAGACATTTTTTGTTGATTTGGGTTTGAGCAGAACAACTTCACGTTGATTAGATCATTTCTGGAATGATTCATTATGGAATCATACAGGTATAACAGAATTTTTTGGAAACCCCTTATTAATATGCACTTGATGCTAAATTCTTCTTGTGTCTGAGAGTCATTAGCACTTTCAGGAAATCATACTAAAGCTATAAGATGCACACAATGATTTTGACTTTTAAGAATTGCAGTCACGATGATTGTCAGTATGTTTGTCTCCTTAAATCCATATACAGAATTTTGACTTTCAATGGTGATGAACTAGGTTTAATTATTTCAACATGCAGTTGTGGATTTCACACTTATTTTGTAATCAATATTCCTCAGGAGATTTTGAGCGGTCTACAGGTATTGGTCAAGAAGAGACTATTCCAAGAGCTTTCAAAGAGATGCCAAGCCTCAGGTCAGTGCCATCGCATAGCAGAGAGGCGCAAACAACATTAATTCTAGAATATTTAGGTTATGCTTATCCTCAGGTCAGTGCCACCGCACAGCAATAAGGCACACAACCTATCTTCTTGTTAGAGCATTTATTTTTCTTTTTGCACATAACGCACCAACAACATATGTTATCAGCTTGATTGCTTTTAGCATTTTTACATGTGCTTTGCTCATATTTATGGTCATCCACACACATTTGTGGTGTTTATTTTGCTTGTCACCCCTTATTGGAAATGCGTTGATTGTGTTAACCAGGGATAATATGAGAACCCACAACAAGTTGAACACATTAGTTTGAATTTCTTTTCACCAAAGAAGTCTACTCATCTATTGTGTTGAATCTACTGACACATCATATCATGAACTAGCAACCTCTAGGTCTACTTTCTCTATGTTATCTCAGTAGCTAACTAGTTTAACTATCATTTTTCTTTAGTTGTGATTAGACTTCTCAGACTTGTACTTTGAATTTCTCATATTTGAGCACACTAGTTTTGAAGTCCTAACTAATTCGTTCCTTGTGTACTATCATTTTCCATAGACTTTGAATCAGAATCACAGATTTGATTTCATTTCTATTAGCTAAGTTGCCCTTCACCGTCATTTTTAAGTAATTAAATACTGTACGAATTAAATACTAGACTAAACTATTCTCCCCCTAAAATTCTAAAACTGAAAATTTTTATGTGTTTTTGGATTTTAATAGACAGGAAAATAAAAGGAAATAAAATAAAATAAAATAAAAAAATTAAACTAGTCGGACTACGAACTTTCATCTTTTTGAATCATAGCACTTTTCTTTTTCACGCCATTAACATCTAAAAGATATATAAACCTCGGTTTATCAAATGCTTTTGTGTAGAAGTTGGCGCATTGAAAATCCGTATTGATTTTAACCACATCGATTAATTTCTTTTCAAAACAGTCACGTATAAAGTGATACTTAATACCGATGTGTTTAGTTTTAGGATGCTGGACCAGATTTTTAGTTATAGCAATAGCAGCAGAATTATCAACAAAAATAGGAGTGTTAGAAAATTGCAAACCATAGTTGCGCATTTGCTGTTGAATCCAAATTACTTGTGAACATCAACTAGCAGCAGCAACGTATTCAGCTTCACATGTTGATAGAGCAACGGAGGTATGCTTCTTACACTATCAGGTGACTAATCGTCTACCAAAGAACTGAAAACCTGCTGATGTTGACTTGTAATTCATTTTTTAGCCATCATAATCCAAGTCACTATACGCTGTAAGCTCAAAGTCATCATCATGAGAATACCACAACCTGAGTGTTGGAGTACCCTTCAGATAATGAAAAATCCTTTTGACCCCAATGAGATGATTTACTTTTAGTTTCGCCTGATATTGGAACAAACACACGTCACGTACATGATATCAGGTCGTGAGGCTATGAGGTACATGAGAGATCTGATCATTCCTCTGTACATGGTGGCATCAACCAGATCACCATTTTATTGGGTGCCATGTCATGGTTCGTGGCAAGTGGAGTTCCATCTGCTGAAGCATTCTCCATGTCAAATCAACTGAGGATATCGCCTACATACTTGGTCTGACGTAGGAAGATTCCCTTTGGTGTCTCAACCAGACTCTCCACATTTTTTTTACTTTAATGTGCTGATCTTCATTAATATGATCTCTCTGCAGACATTTATTCTGTGCTTATATTAGAGTTTGATTCTATTTTCATTTTCCTGTATGCATGTCTTTGTGTGTGAAGGCAATGTATCAATGTGCTGTGTGATCTTATTCTTTTTCATAAGAAACTTATAACTTTTTCAAACTTAAAAGTTTAGGGGGAGTAATAACTGAAAGAGTTGTTCTCAGAAAATATTCAATAATCATAATCAAAATTTGAAATGTTGAATTGAAAGGATGATGCTTTAAGTTCAAAGTATTTGTATAAACTGAAAATAGAATGTGTTTGAAAATTACAATATGAATCTACGTAATCTTTGCAAATAAATGCTTTTTAAGTTGAAAATAAGATGATATTTGATTTTATGTTGAGACTAAAATGAAGGGACAAAAGAAATTTAAAAAGAAATAGAAAATAAAATTTTATAAATTGAAAGTGCAATATGCAAAAAGTTCAAAATTTGGGGATCTAAATGGTAAAAAGTGTGCAAGTGAAGAAATTGGAAATCACAAGTGTTTAAATCATGAAAGTCAACTCATGCACCTAAACAATGCACATGTGCCTCAATAGGAGCATGATGAAATTTTCAAGATTATACAAAGTGTTGGACGTTTGATTCATTCCCATGCGTCTAAACAGTTGTAATACATCTATGAAAATTACAAGTGTTGGGCGTTTGTGATAATCCATGCGTCTAAATAGTGTTTCTGTGTTAGACGTTTGTCATGTCTCATGCGTCTACATAGTTTCAAAATTTCAAGTGTTAGACGTTTCACAAAGTCCATGCGACTGAACAGTGCAAAAGCATCTAAACAGTGCTTATGCGTCTGAACAGTTCCCATGCGTCTGATTTAAAACGCACACAGTGCTCATGCGTCTAACAAAATAAGTGAATTCTAGGTTTTCATACACCCAAACAGGGACCATACGTCTAAACAGGGCTCATACGCCTAAAAATTTCACTTATATAAATTGAACACTTACGTGTATTTCTCATTTTCACTTCAAAATTCTCAGACCAAAACCCTCGAACTTGCGACTGTCAAGTAACATCACATCCTATTTCATCTGAAATCGAATCAAATCCATTGAGTATACATTGTATTTGAATATATAAACGTAAGTTTGTGATTCAAATATATAATTTTGGGTTAAATCAGTGCTTTGTTATAGACGGTTGAATGCTATTTGGGCGTTCGAACCCAATATAATCCAAGTTAATATGATCAAATGAGTATCATATCAAGAATTGATATTGGGTTATTGATAAAAACTCATTTTCGAGTATAGTGATGTATTGTTTTGATCTTAAAGTGAAAATGTTTTGTTGATGATGAACTCAGTCGATTTTACATAGTCGAAGAAGAAGAAGATGAATAGACAGTCATTCTTTGAACAAAAATAAATAGAAAAAAATTAAATCAAAATTGAAATGTAAATAATAAATTCAAAATGAATAAAGATTAACGTTTTACAACTTGAAATCTCAATTCAAAAGTAAAAATAAAAAGGTCAAATTCAAAGTCAAAATCAAAAGTCATATGTAGAAATAAATTTCATTAATCAATATTCAATGTCTCATAATACTTTTGTGTGTTTGCAGATGACAGAATTAAAATTTGAGCCAAAGCATAATGTAGCTGCTTTTTTAGATGATGAAACAGAGAAGCTACTAGATATGAAGATATTATCATATTTTTACTCAGAACAAAATATGTGTATTCTATGTGTGCAAGGCCCATGATAAATGGAAGAATGATTAAGAAATTCTTGAGAACTGCTCAGTTGAAAGAGATGATCAAGCAAACAAAGTTTTAAGAGCCTTCATCACATCAGAAAGAATGCTTGAAGTTTCTGAAGAAGCAATCAGACAAGCTCTAAGACTGGGTGATAATGATCCTGAAGATTTATCAGAATATACATTTAATGAATGTAGAGATGTTTTTCTATAGATGGGTCATCCAGATCATTTCCCTAAGAAGCAATATTTTAGAGCTCGTGTATTTAAGCATTGGAAGCTTTTATGCTATATCTTTCAACATTGCATGTCTAACCGAAGTGCTGGTTGGGATTCATTCCCTGTAGACATTGCATCTCCAATTATAGCCTTATCCACAAACAGAAGATTTAAGATGGCTAAGTGGATAATGAATGGATTCATTTTTAATCTTGAAAGAGGAGTAAGGCATAAGTATTTGATGTACCCAAGATTTCTTCAACTTCTTATTAATGATACAAATCCAGATCTGTATGCTGAAGAAGTATTGGTGAAAAGATTCAGTTAGAGCACATGTCAGAGATTGTTTACAAAAGACTGGCAATGATCACTGGTGCTCAAAACATTCCAGTTTTTGATTATATCAGGAATGTATCAATGGATGAAGTTGATATTACTCAGCCACACTTCCATCTAATTGAAGAAGAACCAATAGATCCAAATGATCTCATTGAAGATGTAGAAGTTGATGAAGAAAGTGATGATGATGCGTCTGAAATTTCATCAAGTGAAGAAAGTGATGATGATGATGATGGAAATGATGATGCCACTGTAGCACATCAAGAAGGTTATGAAGAAATAAATGCAGAAGATATGGAAATGAGCCACAACCTTGAATGAAGAAAATGTTGAGGAAGCTGTACAAGAAAGGAATTCTCAAAATCAAACATTTGATTCTGACTTTATAAATGATATTCTATTCAATCCAGTATTTGAAATTGATACAAATGAAGGAGTAGAAGAAATCCCTGTAAGTATGTCACACAATGTGTCTATACAAACAGAGGAAATAGTTGACGTTGATGAGATCAAAAATTGAAAGAAGACAATTTAAGCAAGAAAAAGAGATTGAAGAGTTGAAAGTAGAGAATGAAATAATGAAAGAGATAAACAGATCTTGTGAAAAAGAAATTCAAAAGCTAAAAGATGAAAATTTAAAGCTGTCTGCAGAAAATACATTAAAAGATGAAAAGATTGTAAGGTTTGCCAAAGATAAAGAAGATGTGATCAAGAACTTTGAAGTAATGATTAAAGATTATGATATTCCTGAGGAGAAATTCAAGAAATTATCTGAAGAAAATGAAAATCTCAAAGCTGAATTGCTAAAAGAAAAAGAAGCTCAAAAATCTATATCACCAGTACATGTGATTACTACTGAGATGCAGATTGATGAAAATCTTGAGCAAATAAAAGGCAAAAGGAAAGTGAGTGAATTTGAAGATATTTCTCAAACTGAATCCTCTTTTAAGCTTCAAAGAACTGAAGAATCTGTTGAAGAACAAAATGTTCAAAAACAGATTGATGCTTTAGATGATATTGAGGAAATATACAATGATGATTGGTATGATGAAGTTCTTGATAATGACGATATTGATGAAGCTGAATTTGTATCACACTTCTCTGCACAAGAACATATTCAAGAACAAGATGAAGTACCACAAGACTTTGAAGAAAAATATAATTATCTTGTGAACATGAAATACAATCGAGTATATTTGGATGGACTGACTGTTCTCAGATTAACGATGAATACGAGAAATGTATCTATGCAGAGTCAGTTGCTTCAATAGATCCAAATGAGATTGTTGTTGAGCATGGTGAATGGAAAGAGCAAAAGAAGTAATAAATGTAGAAGAACTGTCTAGTTCTGAGGTGCACCATCCTGATCCAGATGATATGAGTATTCCAGCTCTTAGATCATGATTGCAAGTAGAAATTACCCTTGGAGGAAGCTAAAGAGATTACAATCTGTATCTCTGAGAAATCTTGTCAGAAGCTTTCAAGAGACTGAGAAACAAATGAAGAAAATGATAGTACTTGATACAGATAACCCTCAGTATCTTGAAATAACAAAAAGAACAAGAATGTTAAAGCTCAGGAGATAAAACAAATGTCAAGATTTGATGATGCTCATGCTCATAGAAAAGAATTGATAGAAATGTTTGCTGATCCAGAAAGACAAACTTCTAAAGCATCAACTGAAAAAAGGCATATTCTTGATAGTTCAAGAACAACCGGAGACTTGGTAAGAAACATATTGCAAAAAGGACAATCAGTTGCTGAACTGTTGAATGCTATGATTGCTCCAGATTTTATCAACCAAGTAAAGATCATTGTATGGAAGTATGATGAAGTGTTTGATGCATTTTTGATAAAGAGAGTAAATGTTGTATGTGATGCTTATCATTTTTACTCAAGTATCATAAAACTTCCTATGCAAGATTTAAAAGAGCTGAATAGATTACCTCTGATCAATCATTCTGATTCAAAACATGGGAAGATGTTTGTAGAATTGTTAAGAAGAGAATTGGATAGATCGAGTAATTTTCTTAACACAAGATGTGATCAAGAGGATAAGGAGTACTTTGCTACTCTGAAGAAAAACAAGAAGCTTAAGGGAGTTCATTCAGAAGAAGAACATTCTTGATAGAATTTTGTGATAAATATTTTGAAAAAGTTACAACTCCTGGACTGAAAGTGATTGATGGTAATCAAAACTCAAAGCCAATTCTCAGATGGTTTTATAACACTGAGACATTTGAGCTGAAGTTAGTCCGAAATCTAAAAAGATGGGATGAGGACATGATTACTTTATTGAGAGTTTTTGAACTAAAACTGTTACATCCAAGTTATATTTCATTTTTGTCAGTACAAAAATTTGAGAATGTATCTCCTGAAGTGGCTGAGCAAGATAAGAAAGATATTAAAGATATTGAATTAATGAGAATATCAAGGAAAGGGTTATTAGAAGTGTACTCAAAGGAAAGTAACAAGCCTATTGAGTTATATGCTAATATTGATATTTCATGTCTTTCAAAAGACACATTGGAGAGAATGGACAAGATGGAGATTAAAACAAATGAAGCTAAACCCGAACAAAGCATTCTTGCAAGTAAATTCAAGTCTGCAATATCAAAAGCTTTGAAAGAATTAGATATGTACAAACAAAAGCCAATGTTCAAAGTCAAAGAAGAACCAGCAGATTACTTTGAATGATGAAGTCAAGGTTGAAGATAGAATTGAAGATAAAGTTAGCAGTTAAAGCTTGAAGAGTTTGAAGACTAAAGACCATGTCAATCTTAGGGGGAGTATTGTTAAGTGCTCTAAGAAAGATTAACATGTGTTTTTATTTGTCTTTTGATAGTTTGTAATAGTATAGGGACTATTTGTGTAGATAGAAACGAATACACAAGATATTCGAATCTGCTTTTCATACTTGTAATTGTCTTAGCTTGATATTAATGAAAACTTGATGTTTATTGATATCTTGTTTTGATTTGATTACTTTGTGTGAATTTCATTGAATTATGTTCATAAATCATCACATATTGATTCATTTGATCCTATCAGTGTGAATGAGTTCAATCGTACAAATGAGCTATTCGTGCGACTAAAGGCTGCTGTGTTTGGAAAAATCGAATTTTTGGCACTTAGACACGAAGTACGATTTACCCAGAAACCCTAATATGTTGTATGACAAAAAAATCAACTTTAATGCCTGGAAACGTCGAAAAACACCTTTGGACTCAAAAAGATGACTCTTTTGAGTTAAAACATGAGTTTTGACAAAATTCTAATTGAATCAAATGCAAAATCAAGAGCTAAAGCTCTTATACCACTTGTCAGGATCGTGTATGTACGAAATAATAATAGATTCCGCGTTTATACCGAATCAAATAGTGCGGAATCCTATTTGATTGGCGATCCAATCAGTGAGAACAATTACCCGATATATATAAGATTGAAACTAAACATTATGAATAAATAGAGATTGATCAAGAGTGATCTATGAACTTGGACAAGCTTCCTTGGATGTTCTAGACGGCTAGGGTTCGTAAGAATATAAAGTGTTTTGAATTCTTAAGATTTTCCACGAATAAGTGGTATTTATAGATTAGGGGTTTCCATTCGTACGACTGAGTTCAGTCGTGTGACTGAATCATGTGATTAATCGATACGCACGACTGAAGGTTCAGTCGTGCGACTGAGTCAATCTTATGTGTTAATCGTACGACTAATCCAATCTCCTGGTTCAGTCGTGCGATTAGTCTATAAGCATGATGTATTCATGCGTATGGTCCATAAGTATGGGCCATTAGCATGAATACTCATCCGTCTATGTTGAACACATTACTCAATCATTATTGACTTAGAATTGTGTACAACAACCTCAAACCTATATAGTAGTTCATTATATTTTAACACAATAATAATATGAAATATTAAACATTAATAAACATCAACCAAAATTATATTTCATTGATCCCATTCATTACATATGTGTAAGACACGAAAGATTTTTACATTTAAGCTCAAAACTAGGTATATATGTATCTGCAGAGTTGATCATCACGAATTTGGTTAGTAAGGTTTGAGTATACAGTAAGTTCTAACACTCGCACTCATAGAGGCTTTTCTCTTTCTTTCCTACTAAGTGCATATGCTACGATGTTTGCTTTGCCTGGGTGATATCGGATATCGCAATCAAAATCGTTTAATAGCTTTACCAAGCAGCGTTGCCTCATATTCAAATCCTTCTCATTAAAGATGTGTTGCAAACTCTTGTGATCAGTATATACGATGCATTTGGTCCCATACAAATAATGTCTCCATATTTTAAGAGCAAAAACAAGAGCTCCTAATTCTAGGTCATGGGTAGTGTAATTCTTTTCATGCACTTTCAACTGTCTTGATGCATAAGCAATGACTTTATCTTTCTACAGCAATACACATCCAAGACCTAATCGTGAGGCATCACAATACACTATAAATCCATTTGTCCCATTTGGTAGGGACAGTATGGGTGCACTACATAACTTTTGTTTCAGTAATTGAGAGGCTTTTTCTTGATCCTCGCTCCATTGGTACTTTCTATCCTTGCGAGTTAATAGGGTTAATGGTTGAGCTATCTTTGAAAAGTTTTCTATAAATCTACGATAATAACCAGCCAACCCTAAAAATTGTCGTACTTCCGATGGAGATTTGGGGGCTTCCCAGTTTTTGATTGCTTCAATCTTTTGCCGGATCCACGTGGATACCTTTTTCATTAATAACGTGTCCGAGGAATCGAACTTCTCAAAGCCAAAATTCATATTTAGAGAATTTTGCATACAACTTTTCTTTCTTTAAGATGCTTAGGATTAGCCTGAGATGTTGCTCATGTTCTTCCTTGGACTATGAATATATCAGAATATCATTGATGAAAACTATCACAAACTTGTCCAAGTAGGGTTTACAAACCCTATTCATGATATATGTAAGTATATAAATATTTATGACAACCAACAATATCATAATTTTAAGGTTATAAGCGGTTTGGTCATACATTTACTATTACCATGCCATAATAGTCAACATCTCAAAAGATCATAAGTTAATTTTCTACATGAAAAAACGAGTTTATAACTCGATCAAAAGGTTCAAGCACTCCAGCTTGCATCTAACAACTATCCAAAAATGAAGCTCCACTGCCAACACGCATCAAGTACGGAATCATCATGAGACATAACGTAACCATAGCCATAGAAGTTTCTGCTCACTCTTCCATCATAATCGTGTACTGCTGAGCCGTCACTAATGCAACCTTAGCCATAACTGCTCTCTACTCTGCCTAGGTCAATTGGTCCCTAGTCTCTAAGAGACTAGTCTCTAGGTCTGCCAAACGAAAGTGCATTTGACACAAGGCGCTATCATCCAGTAATCTCTTTTCCTCGATCGTCATCATCCTCCAGTCCAAATCTTGACTCACCTCATCCTGAATCCTTATCTTCTTCTTGGCAGTTAGCAGTTCCTTCTCAATTAGGACACACCAGGCTGTTAGAGTAGCCATCACACGCTTAATGGGCTCGCCACCATAGTAGTCCCACGTGAAGTAGAAGATGACTCTCCCACCTCGAAGGTGGAAGGAATCTCATCTCTGTAGGCCCATCCTCTTATTGCCTTCATGATCCATTCCCATTTGCCATCATGAAGTCTGGCCCGTTTGGGCATAGATGTATTCTCCATACCAGCACCATTATCAATCATCCTTCTTTTCTCTCTGCGCTTCCTCCACTCATACACCAACCTAATCTTTGCCGGGTGCTGCATGAGAGGAATAGGGGCAGCTGGAGTCATAATTGTAAGGGTCTCACTCTCCGGGGCCAAGCCATCTGGCTCCTCAGAAGTGGGCTCGAGAGTGGCTGCAGGTGGTGTAGGGCTCTCATCGTCAGACTCGGATATCCAACCATTCCCCGAGTTTTCCATACCCGGGTTTAAGGTGGCTGCAAAGTGGGGCTGAGTAGGGTGATACCATGGTGTAGAGGAGATAGGTTCTGATGGACCCTCGGTGCTACTGCTAAAGTCAGGTACTCTTTCTCTGGTAACTCGATCAGACATCTACATTAAAAGAAATGTATGCATGCGTACTTATTAATTATGCAATGCTCTAGCACATAAAACTAATAATCATAATCTTAATATAACTATTATGCTCACATAATGCGTTATTCTAGCATAAGACTCATGATATGGAATTGTCTTTGGAGTCAAATAATCATTTTAACGGTTATAGTCTAGATTTTTAAAAATATTTTCTAGTTCGCTATAACCGTTGGCTCTGATACCAATTTTTGTCACACACCGAAAATCGCAGCGGAAGGTCGCGTGACGTGGTGTTAATGGAAGTTGGTGTTAATCCAACTTTCATAGTCAAACATGTTTAATAATAACATCGATTATGAAAAACCATATATTTAACATCATAAGCCAGATTATAATAGTATTTTGTCAGCTAAGGTTGAACAACTTGAAATTTGACACGTGATATTGTCTTTTATTCATTATCCTAATATTATTTAAGGATGTTTGAAATGTTTGACCCTCCAAAGACTTAGTTCTGGAATTCCACATAGAGCTTACCTATAACCCTGAAAAAAAAGGATGAAGGGTAATAACATCAACATAAAGTTGGTGAGCGATCGGGGTTTTCAGTTTCATAAACATTCATTTTGAACATAATATGATGAAACGAGGTATAATATACTCAACATAGACTAGCTAGGTACTATGATTAATTCAGGTCAAAAGTCTATAATCAAACCAAGAAACACGTTATTGCCCCACAACAGTCCAAACATATAAATTCCCTCGCAACAACCTGACCAGTGCGACTGGTCATGAGAGCGGGTCATTCTAACCCGATAGATCTACCAATATAGTCTATGGCCTCCCTAAGGTTAATGATTACAGGGGGATTTAGGGGCTCAATAGTATATATCCATACCACTGACCCAACTTATACCCTCATAACATATATTAATCCGTTTAACCCATCATATATTTTGAAATATTGTTTCTCATGCCTTTCCCCCCAAAACAGTTAAAATAAACACAACATTTAAAATGGGCCCGAAGGACTCACCTTGAGTGCGATTAACGAAATGAACCAACATGCTAGACTTCCGATTAATAAAACCCTAACTATATGCATCATGGTCAATATATGATGATTTATGCTTACTGAATCTTGTGTTTATAACTTACATTTAACTAGTGATTTTCTTACCTAAGTGTCTTATGTTATAAGATTATAATTTTTCCAAACTTATATATATATGTATATATATATGTTTTAGTCTTTGTTCAAAGTTTAATTAATAATTTCATAAAACAATGAACTTTTATTCAAAATTTCTTATTTCACTTTTATGAAATAATTCTTTTATAGTTATTAAGATTATTTAATTACTAAAACATATATTATTTTTAAAATACAAAAAATACGTTAATTTGAAGTTGTTGTCTAAAATGTATATATATATACATATATATATATACAACTGATCACTTACAAAAGAAAGAAAAGTGCTGGTGATCGACCTACTACCGAAGAAAAATCCTTGGAAGAGCTGGTAAAAGATGCAGATGACACACACAGCCGATCCATGGACAAAATCATTGAGCAACTCTTCAAGCAAGGTTTTGATACAGCCACATTAGATAGTGAGATCAGGAAATTGGAAGTGGAGGAGATTCAAACCCGATGGGCTGGGTATGATGTACTGGAGAAAGAAAGATTGGAGATCATGATCCGTTTCATTGCCAAATACTTAGGAAGATCTTTGATGGAGATTCGTGCATGGACCAGAGACAGTATTCTGGCTATAGCCACCAGAATCTGTCTGTCTGAGCAATTCCATAAGGGGATTATCATTGAAGCCCTTGATGAGGCTGGGGCTGGAAAAAGGTTTGAAATGGCAAGACTTACAAAGGCTAAACTCACAACCAAAATGCTGGAACAACCTTCCCTTCCACCCACTCAAAAACAGCCTACCCCTCAAATCTCCAAACCAATCTCAAAGCCCAAATCCAAACTTCCTCAACCCACAAAACCAACTCCCTTACCATCTAAACCAACAGCCGATGATGCACCTAAGAAGAAGAAGAGAAGGGTGTTGAGGCTAGAAGAAGAAGAAGAAGAGGATGATGTGGAAGAAGATAGGCTGCCTCTGTCTGCAGTTCTAACATTGGCGAAAGCCAAACCCACGCCCATCACTCCCACCTCACAGATGGATGCTGTGAGAGTAAAGATTGAAGAAGAGCAGCAGCGAAAGCTTCATGATGATGAAATGCTGAAAAGCATTGACAAAACTTATGCTGCTTCGTCATCTATTATTAGTATGAAGAAAGAAGCTCTGAGGTTGTACACTCTCGCCAACACATTTCAATATCAGAAGGAAAAGGTGAGAGTATGGCCTGATCCTAGGGTGGCTCACAGGATTGTAAAGAAAGATATTCCTTCGAGATACAAGGGCCAAGTCAAAAGGATCGTAGATGAAGAGATCACAATGGCCCTTGTAGTATCACCCTGGGAGATTGTCGAAGACTTCAAGAAGGCCTATGAGACTAAACAACCACCCCAAAAGATGTTAGAGAACAGAATTATAAAAAGGGGTTAGTCTACAAGAGGCTTGAGAACTTCAAACAAAATGAGCTCAGTCTGTTACTTGAAGGGACTCATCCTGATGAGTTCGCATACAGACAATTACAACAGTTGAGCTCAAAAATGGTAAACAGGCCAAGTACATCTCAGAGCTGTATGGGCGAGAAGGATTGTTTGATGGTGAAGCCGAGAACCTGACCATGGAAGAACAAATCATGTTTCTCAGAGCATACACCAGAGAATCCTACAGGCTTATACACGGAAGTAGATCTCATGAATGGGATAACAACTCTGTGTCCAGTTCCCCAAAACAGAGTTCCTATTCATATCTTGCCAAACAAATATCTGAGATTTCTTCCCAGGCCGGAGCTTATATGGGTCATCTTCTCTACTGATCAAGAAGGAAAAAGACCAACCTTTTGCCAAAAATAAGTGGGAAAATAAATAAATTAGAGGTTTTGGCTGCATTGGTTCAGGGGGAGTTTGTTGGACCAAAAGAACCCACTGAGCCAAGATCAGAAAACCTCTAAGTCCCACATGATATCACAACAACTGAAGGCTTCATCAGCAGTTCGACAAGTGCTGAAAACTCCAACAGCTGAAGATCAAGTGCTGAAGACTTCAACAGCTGAAGACTAAAGTGCTGAAGTTCAACAGCTGAAGAACACAAGTGTTGAAGCTGAACAGCTGAAGAACACAAGTGCTGAAGCTGAACAGCTGAAGAACACAAGTGCTGAAGTTGAACAGCTGAAGAACACAAGTGCTGAAGCTGAACAGCTGAAGAACACAAGTGCTGAAGCTGAAGACCAAAGTACTGAAGTATAACAGCTGAAGAGTTTACAAGTGCTGAAGATCAACAACTGGTGTACAAAGTCTGAAGACAAAGACTGAAGATATCAGCTGATGATATCTACTGAAGTCATTAGCTGATGAAACGTCTGAAGTTCAAGTCTGAAGATCAAGTACTGAAGTTTCAGTAGTTTGTCACAACAGCTGAAGAGTACTTCTTCAGTAGTGTGATATCAGTAGTTTTATGTTTTTACTTTCAGTAGTTTTGTAAAACGACTGAAGAGCTTGTTCTTCAATCGTTGTAGTTTCAGTAGTTTTATGTTTTTCAGTAGTTATAGAAACTGATTACACTTAGTATTTTTGTAAGGAGATGTCAGCTGTTTTGACATCTTCAGTAGTTGTATTTCAGGTGGAATAATTCTGTTAGATGTCACTATCAAGTGACATCAGCAGACGTCACATCTCTTATATAAGAGGTGTCGACCTAATTGTAATTGTGACATTTCGTTACCACGAAAGCGAATATTGAATGAAATATATTTGCAGAATTCTCTCTCTATAACCGTCTTTGTTCTTCATTGAATATCGTTTCGTTCTTGTGAATGGTTAATTCATTGTTTGAATTCCGCTGCTATACTCTCTAATCAATCAAACGTAGATCACTGATCCTAACATATATATATATATATATATATTATATATATATTTATACAAATTTTATTAATCATGAATTGTTCAAAATATATTTTATTTTTAGATCCATATGTGTGTATATATATATATATATATTTATAAGGTCTTGAAGTGTCAATTGTCATCTTAGTCGAGTCCTTTGGTCATAGTGTCCTTTTGGTCTTATTCTTGATCTAAATCATGATTTCTAGTCCCAAAATTATTAATCAACTTTTTATCTAGTGAAGTCTTTTAAATATCCAGTATCCATCCTTTTATTTTATCATCTTAACTTGGTCATTCTTTGTCATCATTTTCTTAGTAATGTCACCCTAAGTCTTCAACTTAGTTATTATCCTAAGTCACCATACTAACATAATCCTTCAACCAATAATATTACCTAATGTGTCTAACAAGGCCATAATCCATCAATCATCCAACTTATATATTCATACATTCATACATACACGTCATATACATACATATATCCATTCTTACCATCTAAATCTCTCAAATAACATGATTTTATCAAACTAAAATCATTACCAATACATTTTCAGATTTATTTAATCATTTAAAGAACCATTTTATATCAACATCATCAAAACAACCATTTCATACAATCTTAAATGGGTGAACCAAGGTTCATCCAGATTTTCATCTTGATCATCCATGCATGAACAAATGTAAACAATCTAATCAAAATACCTTTAGTGACAATAGATAGAACTTTTACACACAATGCAAGCACGATCCTTGACTCTTGATAAATACTTCGGTTTCTTAATCTAAGGTTTTTAACTAGATTGTAATGTGAGAGGGGTTAAGGTTTCCAAAGGTGGTGGTGAGATTATGGTGACAGAAAGAGAAGGGGGTGATTGTTGGTTGCGGGTGGTGATGGTGTAGGTGATGACAACGGTGGTGGATGGTGTAGGTGATGGCGACTGTGGTTGATGGTGATGGAGGTGATGATCGCGGTTGATGGTGATGGTGGTTGATGGTGATGGTGGTTGATGGTGATGGAGCTGATGGTCGCGGTTGATGGTGATGGGGTTGATGGTGGGGTGGCAGACGGTGATTGAAGTGGAGGCGGCGACGACATCAGGGCAGGTGGCGACGACGGCAGGGCAGGCGGGCAGGCGGGTGGGGGTGCAGGTGGCGGTGGGGTGGCCGTATGATGATGGTGGTGTGTGTGTGTGGAAGTGGTGAGGATGGGGAAAGTGGAAGGGTGGTGTGTGTGTGGAGTGGTATGTGTAGAGAGATTTTGTAGGGATTGGATGAGTTATGGGTCATCCATGTGTTGGGTTTGTTGGACACATTATCGAAGTAGTTTAACCATTTAAACATAAAAACGCAGCGGAATCACAACTTAATAATATGTTTTAGGAACTAAAATCTAAAGCATATTACTAAGCATCAACAAACCCAAGAACATGGGATCAAATATATGTGAATGAACTAGCTATCAAGAAGAAATAACAACCAAAACACACATATAAAACTACCTTTTTAGAGCTGTCAAAACATGAGATTTGGTGAAGATGATGATGTTCTTGAACGACCAAAACACCAAGGAAAGGTGTCCTCAAGCTTCCATACCCACAAGCATCAAGCGAAGACCTTTCTTGCTAGGATTTGTACACCAAAACGGACCCAGAAGAGCTACTGGAATCCTATTCCAGCCGTAACTTCTTCGAGATTGAGAGAGTTTTTGTGCCTTTGGTTCTTTTGAATGTAAGAGAGAGTGAGAGGTTGAGTGTGGGACTTCTCAAAAGTGTCCTGTTCTGAGACATAAAATGAACCAACCCCATAAAGGGGGGGCCGAAATGGTCTTTTAAAATGGGTTTTCCCCTGATTCTTTATAAGAAGGTTAACTAGTTATTTTATGAGTTATGTAATTAACTTATTAATTATATAACTCTTACACTCTCTTATTATTTGATGTTATTTGACCAACTTAAATAACAATACAAATAATACCCATGAACAAAATATCCCTATAAGTTGTTCCATCTCATATGCAACTTATTTAGAAAACCCATTTTCTAAATTGGTGTATTTATTTAATTGCATGATCATATCATCAATTAAATATTAATTAGTGTTTGCTAAGCTTGTTATTGGGTATGACCCGACTTGGATCATAACGTACTAACCACATCAATGTTCTATGTGTCTTGGGCATAAAGAATCCAACAATCTCCCACTTGCACAAGATTCATAGAAGATTGACGCAAGTAGTAAATACCGCCTAATAACGGTTTACTACCCATATTACTCATGACTAAAATCCATTCAATAACATCATCCCCTTCAAGTATCCAACTTGAAATGATTTAGGTGAATCAATCATTTATCCTTTTGTTACAGATTTCATGTTAAATCTAAGGACATAGAATGATCATTCCTTGTTGATTTAACTTAATCAGGACTTAGACATCTTGATCTCAACGAATAAGAGGAACAAATTCCATCTTGACTACATACGTTTCTCACAATCACCTCGTGTCACATTTGAACATAGCCTTATGTACTGTCCATTATTTTAGAGTAGTGAAGAACTAGCTCAAGGTATAACATTTTGGTGAATATGAAAACCCAATGTGTATCTTAGGTCGGAGGATACCAAATGATATTCGCCTTTAATCAAATTTACTTATGATCAATCAAGAAGATTCCATGTAGTGAAATTTGAGACGCAGGTCAGTCCAATATTTGTATCCCACAAATATCTATGAACTTTGATAGCAACCAGTTGCTCTATATTCATGCCTTATGAATATCTACCGATCCATGTTTATAATGGTCTTACGTTCATACTTTTTCCCACAAACATGACCGACTATGGACATTTAGAATAATAAACATATTCATGAATGTATACAGCTAAAAGGAACAAAACTCAGAATATCACAAATATATGAAAGAGTTAAATATTACATTGTTCCAAACTTTTAAATACTAAACAGATCAATTCCAATCACTAGAATACCGAAGTCCTAAGGCACAAGTATGACTTTCATGTTTTGCCCTTTCAAGGAGCTTCGTGAGTGGATCCGCAATGTTTTGATCGGTGTGAACTTTACAAATACATATCTTTCCCTTTTCAACTTCATCCCTTATATAGTTGAATCTCTGCTCAATGTGTCTAGTCTTTTGATGTGCACGGGGTTCCTTGATTTGTGCAATCGCACCCTTGTTATTGCAAAAGATTTCTACGGGATCTTGAATGGTAGAGACCACCCCTAGATCCGTGATAAATTTCTTTATCCATGCAGCTTCCTCAGCTGCTAATGAGGTGGCTATGTATTCGAATTCTGTAGTGGACAATGCTACCACGTCTTGGTTTGAACTCTTCCAGGACACTGCTCCTCCATCCATAATGAAGACATACCCCGACTGTGATCGAGAATCATCTCGATCACTTTGGAAACTCGCATCCATGTAACCCTTTAAAACGAGTTCCTCTTCATCATATCCATATATTAGAAACATATCCTTAGTCCTCCTAAGGTATTTTAATATACTTTTAACAGTCATCCAATGGCTATTACCTGGAATCTGCAGATATTCTACTTGTCATGCTTAACGTGCATGACAGTCTAGTCTAGTGCATATCATCGCATACATGATGGATCCTATAGCAGATGCATATGGGATGTCCTTCATTCGATCTTGCTCATCCTTTGAGCTTTGACATTGAGATGTACTCAATATTGTCCTTCTTTAAATAGGTACCATACCTTTCTTAGAGTTTTCCATCTTGAACCTCATCAAGATTTTATCAATATATGCACTTTGGTTTAGACCTATCAACCGCCTTGATATGTCCCTATAGATCTTTATTCCCAAAAAATAGGCGGCTTCACTGAGATCTTTTATGAAAAAACATCTTCCTAGCTAGGTTTTAACATCTTCCATGGTTGGAATATCATTTCTAAAAAGTAGTATGTCATCAACATACAATACTAAGAATGTAATTATGCTCCCACTAGACTTCTTATATACACAAGCCTGATCAGCATTCTTGATGAAACCAAATTTCTTGATCTCTTCATCAAAATGTTGATTCTAACTTCTCGATGCTTGTTTCAATCCATAGATTGATCTCTTTAACTTGCATACTTTTTAGGATGTCATGGATTGACAAAACCATCAGGCTAAGCCATATGGACAGTCTCTTCGAGATGTCCATTAAGAAAAGCGGTTTTGACATCCATTTGCCGAATCTCATAGTCATAATATGCAGCTATGGAAAATAATATCATAATTGACTTTACCATTGCCAGAGGCGAGAAGGTTTCATCATAATCAACCCCTTGAGTCTGAGTGAAATCTTTTGCTACAAGTCTTGCTTTGTAAGTATCCAAGTTTCCATGCATTTTTGTTTTCCTCTTGAAAACCCACTTGCATCCAACCGGTTTGGAGTTAAGTGGAGGGTCAACCAATTCCCAAACATGGTTGTCATACATGGATTGCATCTCTATGTTCATGGCTTCCAGCCATTTGTGACAATCCGAATTGGACATTGCATCATGGTATGAAGTTAGCTCATCGGAATCAACCACATAGCGTCCATTCATGAAAAATCCATACCTTTCAGGTGGAATGCTAACTCTACAAGATCTACGAATGTTTTTTGTGTATTGATCAACCTCTTGATAATTATCAACAACTTCCTGTTGATTGCTAGTGTCAACCAAACATGTATTGGCTTGTGGATCTTGATCCTCATCAATTTCATTGTTCTATATGATATTCCTTCCATAAGGAACTTAGCTTCCAAGAACTCTGCCTTTCAAGCAATAAATATTTTGGTCTGTTGGATCAAAGAAGTAGTATCCTATACAGTCTTTGGGATATACAACCAATATACACTTAGTGGATTGACTTTCCAACTTGTTTTGGGTGTTTAGCTTAACATAAGCTTCATAACCCCATACTTTTAAATATGACAACGATGGAACTCTTCCATGCCATATTTCAAAAGGTGTTGAATCCACTTTCTTGGTTGGGGCCATATTCAAAATACGAGCCACGGAGAGCAATGTGAAACCCCAAAATGATAGAGGTAGTGAGCTTATAGCCATCATAGATCGAACCATATCCATTAGGGTTCGGTTTCTCCTTTCAGACAAACCATTATCTTGTGGCGTTCCGGGTGGAGTAAGTTGTGAGATAATCCCACAACTTCTTAGATGGTCCTGAAAATCCTCACTGAGCCATTCACCGCCTCTATCTGAACGAAGAATTTGATAGTTTTATTGAGTTTATTTTCTACTTCATTCTTAAAGATTTTGAACATTTCAAAAGCTTCATATTTATGTGTCGTCAAGTACGCATAACCATAGCGACTATAATCGTCGGTAAAGGTAATGAAGTATCTTTCACCATTTCTTGTCATTGTCTTAAAAGGACCATATCCATCCGAATGTATGATTCCTAATAAGTCTTTTGCCCTCTTGTTAGTACCACTCAAGGGTGACTTGGTCATCTTACCTTGTAAACAAGATTCACACTTATCAAATGAACCATTTTAATTTGTTTCCAAAAGACCATTCTTTTGAAGTGTTTGAATTTGATTCTTGTTTATGTTACCAAGACGAAAATGCCAAGGATAAGAATCACTTAAACCCATTTTAAATTTCTTGGTACTTATTTGGTATAATGAGTTATCATAGGATGAATCATCATGAACCAATTCATAGATACCATTAAAAGGCATAGCCTTGAAATAAAATACATCATCCATATAAATATAAATACCATTGTTAACAAACTTTAATTCATAACCACATTATTTTAAAAGGGAAACATAAATTATGTTCCTAGTCAAACTAGGGGCATACAAAATGTTCTTAAGAACAACTTCCAAACCATTGAAAGATTCAAAATATAGTCTCTTTGGGCTTCGAAATCAACTTTTGCTTCGTTGCCCATGTAGAGACTTGTGTCTCCCTTCTTGAACTACTTATTTCTTTTGAAACCCTGCAACAAATTGCAAATATGAGTTCCACATCTAGTATCCAATACCCATGTGTTTGAAGAAATAACATTTAAACCAATATGAATCATGAAAGTTGTACCTGAGGTTTGCCCAGCATCCCTCTTGTTTCTTAACTCTTTGAGATAGGTTGGACAATTCATTTTCCAATGTCCTTGTTAGGACCTGGTATTTGAACGAAATACCTGGAGATTAGCATGTATACCAGATCAAATAGTGTGGAATCCTATTTGATTGGCAATCCAATCAGTGAGAACACACGAAGAATCATAAAGAATTGAAACTAACATTAGAAATCGATTGGAAATCGATCTAATGTGTTCTATGAACTTGGAGAACGAATTGGGAGGTTTCTGGACCGCTAGGGTACGTCTGGAATCGTAATTGATCGAGAGTTTTTATTTTTCACGAATTGAGTTGTATTTATAGGTTGGTATTATTCAATCGTACGATTGAACCATGCGGTTGATTCATTCGCACGACTGAGTGTTCAGTCGTGCGACTGAGCCAATCTTATGTTACAATCATACGACTGATCCAGTCTCCTGGTTCAGTCGTGTGACTGAGTCATTCGTATGAAGGTGTTCATGCTTATGGTCCATTCGCATGGGCCATTCACATGAGAACTTCATTATGTTAAGTTTGAATGTATTAATTAGTAAACATTATATGTAAACATTCAACCAATCACTAACCTAATTAAACAATTTTATATCAACTCATTAATGAAATATTAATCATTACAAATCACAATCAACCAATACCATTTCATTAATCATATCAAATTACACCAGAATTAGATAAACAAGATCTATTACATTTCATATCATGATCTAGGGACATACATGTATCAACAAACTTCCCCTTGGACCTAGATCTCTCTAATCTTCTGTTTTCTGCATAACCTCTTTGTATTTCTTGTACTTCTCCGCTTTTGTGACTCCCGTGTGAATCTCAAACGTGAAGCAGAGTCGTATAACTTTCTGGAACTGGAGGGCTTGTATAATATCCTGCGTATCATAGAACAGTGGCCACTTGTATAGCGTATATACATCACTTTCTGACAAGTTTGTAAGCCACATCGGGTCGAATACCCTGATAGTATCCATTTGTCCCTCTTTTCTTAAGACTATGACCACTTTAGCTGTTTTCCAATCATAGTACCACCACTTAAAATGTGGAGTGAAATCCTGTGGCATTTCCCTGAGTGGGATTCTCGACATTGTGTGTGGAGGATTCCACTTCAACACTATCTTAGGCTTGCCGGTACTGGCATCAACCTCAGACCTTCTGACATACCTCGTAGGCCGTTGGGGTCTGAAGTTAACCCATCTAGTGTGGTACTCCTTTAGGGCAGCCTCAAACCAGCCTGACATCTTCCTCGAGTCAGCATACAAAAGCTTTAGTTTGGCCAGCTGGTTGAGCTCAAAACCTGGTAGAGTCTTTAGATCATGTGGAAATCTAAAATACTCTATGCCCTTCTCCCTCTTAACTGCTTAGACGTTAAGGTCATCAAAATATGCCCATGCTATAATCCCACCTGACACCTTACGATGTTTCTTGACTCTGTAGAGTTTGGTGTAGGAATCCTTCTTTGGTGTAGTACGTTGGGCTCTAACTTCTTCAAAACATGCAGCCCACTCAGCCTTTCGAATGTCAATATCATCATTTGAGACTTGGGCTGTGTCTTCTGTTTTCTCTGTTTCTTGCTCCATATTGTTCAACACCTCAATAGTATCGCTGACAAGGGATTCACCCAGATTGGGGACCACATTACCCTTATTGTCAGTGTACTGAGGGTACTCCTCGGCAGTGACATCTTCAATCTATACATCATCAACATCGTTGAACTCTTCGTCACTAGTCGAATCGCATGTCGGAGCATCTTTTACTATTTCATCTGGATTTAGCTCGAAAAGCTCTGCGAGTTGCTCATTTGATAAGTCATGAATTATTTCCCCTTCTTCAGGGGTATAATTCACTGAACTCCTGTCTATCCCTTGCAGATCAAGAATCATTGTTAGCTGAGACTTGACCTGCTGAAGGGGAGCAACGTCAAACTCATCTCTTTGGTAATTTTGATCTGTTTGATTTAAACATTTCACACATAAATCATTAGTAATTCATCAAACAGAAAGGCATTAAAGTAATATAAACATTAAGTACATTGTGTTCAATTACATGATTCAAATACAAAGAAGATAAATACATAATCATCTAATCTTTACTTTTTTCTTGTATCAAGGTTTTATCACTTGTAGGGGCAGAGGTAGAGGCTGATTGATCTTGTCTGTTCTTAGTCCTGTTCTCTTGACCTGTAGCAGTGGCCGATGCAGGTGCATCCCCTCCTTCTGCTTCTTCATCATCGTCACTCTCTTCATCTTCATCCACATCATCATCATCACTATCATCACCATCTCCCTCTTTAATCTTCAGAGGCTCATCTTTAGATCCTTTAAGTTTGAGCATGATGATCTTCTTAGCATTCTCCAACTCTTCAATTTTCTTAGCAGAAGTGACTCTATGCTCTTGGAGTTGGGCGATCTCGAGGCTTTGAGCAGCCATTTGTTGGGCCTGCTCCTTGATTAGCCGATCCTACTCCGAGATCTGATGTGACTACATAACAGTGAGATCTGCAAGCTGTCGGATTTGTGCAGTCTTCTCTTCATGAGCAGCTAACAGTCGCATCACCATACGCTTTAGCGCTGAAAGCTGGTCTTCTACCCCAAATTGAGGTAGATGAGATCCATATATATGTGCGGGATCAGATGAGGGTCCTGATTGGTGGCTAGTGGTGGTGGTTGTGGTAAAGATAGGGTTGGGTCTGTGAGATATTGGAGGTGATGTAGGAGTGAATGATATGGTGGTGGTTGGCATATTTACAGTGGTGGGAGGTGTGGTAGTGGTAGTGGTAGCTGTGGTGGCTGTGGTGGCTGTGGTGGCTGTGGTGGTGGATGGTGTGGCTGTAGAAGTGGTAGGGATGGTGGTAGATGTAGTGGTTGTGGTGGGTACGAAGGTGAGTCTTCTTCTCTTCTTCTTCTGGCCGTGGGGCTGAGCCCTCCGTTTCTTCCTCGATCCAGTCGAGGTGGATGCTCCCCCTAGAACACGGCTAGTAGACTCAGGAGCACAGCTGGGATCTACAGTCATCTCTCCCAAATACCTAGGGCGTTCACCAACCGCCCGGAGTC
The DNA here is from genome assembly GCA_025506515.1 of Flaveria trinervia. Classification (NCBI taxonomy): domain Eukaryota; kingdom Viridiplantae; phylum Streptophyta; class Magnoliopsida; order Asterales; family Asteraceae; genus Flaveria; species Flaveria trinervia. The sequence goes on along the minus strand of CM046449.1, from coordinate 25,098,881 downwards.
CATACTCGGTGGGAACAACCTTCCTTCCCACGGTCCTCGTCAAGGGCTCCTCATCTGAATCTTCTTCCTCCTCACCAGGTATGAAGTCCTGGTGGAAGCCTGCAGACTCAGCTATGTCGCCTGTTGGGGCAGACACTGGGGTATAACATCTGAAGCTGTGCCCCTCGTTGGAGTAGGCATATCATCCCCAACATCCCCACTAACATCATCGTCTGAATCATGCTCTGGGAGCGACAACCTCTCATCATCTGAATCGCTGTCATCATGACCCCATTTGCGTCTACCTGGTGCCACAATCATTCATTTGCCAGATGGCCGATCAACCTTTTTACCTGGGGCTTTACCTGCTTGCCCCGATACACTCTCATACGACCCAAAGTCGTGTCATCCATACCCTCTAGGGCAACCGCATCATGTTTCTCCTTGGGAAGTAATGGCAGCTTCTTGTTAAAGATCAGCTGCAGAAATCAAGGATACATACAAAAACCCTCCTTCCCTTGGCCTCCAGATTCTCCACCAGATACGAGAAGATCATGCTCGAGAAGCTGAAGGGGTGGTTCAGCACCAGTGCCACATAGGCATTCTGAATCTGGTCTGACATGTCATCAAACCCACCCCTTCGAGAAGCAATACACTTCAGGATCACATGCGCCAAGTATTTATACTGGGGACACAGGTTGCTCTTGTTGAGCACACCTGAGTTGATATCCCTAGCATATTTAATCCTGAGGAAGCAACCTCTGACTGTAAATGGATGTAGTCTGGTGGGTTGATCAGTATCATTCCCAAAATCAAGTACTCTCTAGATGTCAGCTGCTGTAATTTCAATGTCATGACCATGAATGGAGCTCCGTATGCTGTAAGGCTCATGTGAACGATCTACGGAGGCATTTTCCCAGAAAGCCTGATGTAATGACCTGTAAGGGGTACACTATGTGGATATGGCTTTATGTATCCGAGAGCGTCGAAGGAATGCAATAATCTCTGTAAACTCGGCTCCATTCCGAGTCGTATGGTCCAAATGAGCACATATATTGTTCTTTGGATTTATGGACCATCTATCAACCATTGACCTGAAACACAAGACACAAAACCATTTGTAAGTTATACATTCAAAATTCAGTTCAAGGTGTATAGTTTAAATTCAATCCGATACATTCGTGCGAATGAATCATGCGACTGGAGTCAGTCGTTTGTTCTTTCGTGCGACTGAGCTTGTTCGGGTGAATGAGACATGCGACTGAGTTCAATTTGCTGACTGAGTCTGCGATTGGTTCAGTCGGCCGACTGAACTCATTCGCATGGTTCATTCTGCCGATTGATCCAATCGCAAGATTCAATCGTGCAATTGGAGTTCATCCGAACGACCAATCGAATGACCCTGTTCAATCAACTGAGGTTCGAATCTTGACCTAATTCAAGTAATTTAACATGGTTTAATGGTCCATTAGACTCGCCATCTTGTCACTAATGACCTGTTAAACTTAATTTTAACATTTTGCTTAGTTTATGTTGTTTATTAGGGCATTTTTCAATCCGGTTAATGTTTCATTCGAATAACACAAATTTGACTAAAGATCTTCTGATTTCTATAAGATTTAACTGCAATGTACCTGTATACTTGTCAATCGAATTTCAGAAGATCAATAGCAATGTGAAAACACGATCTCTAGAAATTTTTGGTAGAGTAAGGGAAAGAAAGCGATTTGGGTGCGATTGGGAGTGATGAGTGAAATGCAATCGACTGAGGCCCTTTAAATCCTGAACCTAATTTCAATCGGCCGACTGGCCTCATTCGCTCAGTTCATTCTGGCGACTGAGGTTCAGTCGTGCGATTGGCCCAGTCAGTCGCTTTCAGTTGGCCGACTGAGTCTCAGTCGGTCGACTGACTCATTCGTGGCCTTTCATTGCTTTCTCAATTAACCGACTGAGTCTCAGTCGGTTGAGTGACTCATTCGCACCCTGTCATTCGGTCGAAAGGATCATTCTTAAACGCCATTCGGGTGAATGACTAAATTTCATGTCCAGTCATGCGAATGGGATCCATTCGCATGGTTGGTCCATATTCATGGTCCAATCGTGCGAATAGGTCACACTTAGTAGATTTTCTGCCATTTTGAACATTTTAACTTTTTGAAATAGACATTATGAGTTTTGATCATCTCAGACATGATCATTTTTAACCAATTTAGTCACCTCGGACGTGACTGCTTTAAACTTAAAAATTCATGTGGTCCTCAGACATGACCCATTCAGTGAGTTGATCCCTTATCGATTTTCATGATGTAGTCCGGCAAACAAATTAACTAAAACGACTCGCTAAATTAGAAACTTAAACTAAAGACTAAAAATTAAGACTTTGCTTTGGCTTTTTGTGAGAGATAGAACCTAAGGTGGAAATCTACTGGATTTGGTTCCGGAATAGAAAGCTTCAATCTAGATTGACCGCACCTGGACCAATTCAATTTTGGAATCATACAGGCACATCAAATCATTTGGGACTTGTTATCAAAATCTTTTGATGCTCAATTCTTGGTGTTCATCCAGAGTCATTAGCAACTTTAGGAAATCATACTGGAACTCTTAGATTACCACATTGATTTGAACTTTCAAGAATTGTAGCCACAATGATTGTCAATATGTTTGTCCACTTAAATCCATACACAGACTTTTGACACAAACTGGTGATTGTTTTTGGTTTAATTATTTCAGCGAACATTTGTGGATCCCACACTTATATGGTAATCAACATTCCTCATGAGCTTTTGGCGGTCTACGGGTATTATTACAAGGAGAGACTATTCTTAGAGCTTTCAAAGAGAAGCCAGTCCTCAGGTCAGTGCCATCGCACAGCAGAGAGGCGGCAAACAACACTAAATTCTAGAATATCTAGGTTTGCTTATCCTCAGGTCAGTGCCATCGCACAACAGAGAGGCACACCACCTATCTCCTTGTTAGAGCAGCTTAATTTTATTTTGCACTAATGCACCAACAACATACGTCATTGGCTTGATAGCATTTTCTTTCATTTTTTTTCATGCTTTGCTCTATTTATGGTCATCCGCACACATTAGTGGTGTTAACATGCTCATTACCCCTTATTGAATATGTTGATTGTGTTAACCAGTGATGAGATAGGAGCCCACAGTCAGTTGAACCACTTAGTTTGATCTTGAGATCACCAGTCAGGTCTAATCATCTATTGTGTTGAATCTACCGACATATCTATTGTGGTGTAGCAACCTCTAGGTCTACTCTCCTTGTGTTACCTTAAGAGTTACCAGTTTTTCTATCATCTTCCCTTTATATTGCTTAGACTACACAGACTTATACTTTGAATTTTTGCACCTTTTCTAAATTAAAAGTTCAAATTCCCTCTTGATTTGTTCCTGTGTACTATCATATTCCAAGGGTTTGAATCGGTATCACAGATACGATCTACTTATATCAGCTTTCCACCCCTTCTACCTCGTTTTTTTTATTTGCTTGCTGACTTATTCTCCCCCTAAAATACTAAAATCATAACTGGTTTATTATTTTAGGATTTTAATAAACACAGAATAACATAAGTTTAATTTTAAACAGACTATTTAACCAAATAAGCTCAAATAAAATAAAGAATTAACTAAGCTACATCGACTACACATGATCTCATGAGGAATAACCTCACTTCTCTTTTTAACGCCGTTGACCTCTAGCAAATATTGAAAACGTGGTTTATCAAAGCTTTAGTATAGAGGTCAGCGCGTTGAAAATCAGTATTATTTTTACCACATCAATTAAGTTCTTTTCAAAACAATCTCGTATGAAGTGATATTTATACCGATATGTTGGTCTTAGGATGTTGGACCGGATTTTTAGTTACTGCAATTGCAGCAGAGTTATCTACATAAATAGGAGTTAGAATAGAACGTTAAACCGTAATCCCGCATTTGTTGTTGAATCCAGATGATTTGTGAAGAGCAACTTGCAGCAGCAACATATTCGGCTTCACAGTTGACAATGCAACCGATGTCTGCTTCTTACACTGCCAGGTAATTAATCTTCTCCCAAGAATTGACACCCTGCTGATGTAGACTTGTAGTTCATCTTGCAGCCTCCGTAATCCGAGTCACTATACGTCGTGAGCTCAAAGTCATCATCATGAGGATACCACAACCCAAGTGTGGTGTACCCTTTAGATCGAAAAATCCTTTTGACCCCGATCAGATGATTGACCTTGTGTTTAGCCTGATATCTAGAACATAAACATGTCGCATACATTATCAGTCTTGAGGCAGTGAGATACATGAGGGATCCAATCATTCCTCGGTACATCGTGGCATCTACAAGATCTCTATTTTCATCAGGTGCTATATCGTGATTCGTAGCAAGTGGAGTCCCAGCAGCAGAAGCATTCTCCATGTCAAAACGACTGAGAATGTCTCCTACGTACTTGGTCTGATGTAGGAAGATCCCATTTGGTGTTTGATCCACCTGTAGCCCGAGAAAGAACTTCATCTCCCCCATAGCACTCATCTCAAACTCTTTCTTCATAACTGCTTCAAACTCTTTGCATAACTCTTCATTCTTTGAACCGAAAATTATGTCATCAACATAGATTTGTACGAGTAGTAGGTCGCCATCTTTTTCTTTAATGAACAGCGTGCAGTCAATGACTCCCCTGCGAAAGTCGTGTTTCACAACGTGAGTCGAGAGTTTTTCATACCAAGCCCTTGGAGCTTGATGAAGCCCGTATAAAGCCTTGTTGAGCTTGTAGACTCTATCCCGATGATAAGGATCTTCAAATCCCTCGGGTTGACTGACATACACTGTTTCTCTGATTTCCCCATGAAGAAATGCACTCTTCACATCTATTGATAGACTTTAATTTTCATGTACGATGCATAGGAAAGGAAGATACGAATGGCTTCCATCCTTGCCACGGGTGCAAACACCTCATTGTAATCAATTCCCTCAACTTGGCAAAAACCCTGAACCACCAGTCGAGCTTTGTTCCTCATAATGACCCCTGGTCATCTTCTTGCATTTAAAACCCATTTGGTGCCAATGACCTTAGCACGTTTAGGTCTATCAACCAGAGTCTAACACTAACTTCTTGAACTGAAGAAGTTCTTCTTGCATGGCACTCACCCACGCCTCATCATTTAGTGCATCACTGACGTATTTTGGATCAAACTGGGAGACAAAACACCGATAAGCACCAACATGAATATATCCCTTTTCCATAACTGAGGCGTAATCAACTGAGTATAGCTGATTTCGGGTTTGCACTCCCGATCTGACATCCCCAATGACATTGTTTAGGGGATGATAGATGTTTAGTCGTGATCCTGGAGTAGTAGGAACAGCTACCTCAGAGCCAAGATTATGAACATTTGGATCTACATCTGAGGTGGTCGGAGTTTGAGGCTCTGAAGTCGAAGGTGTATCACTGATAGATGCTTGTGGGCTTCCAGGAACTGGAACCTGTTCCTCCTGACTGTTCTGGTTATCTTTTTCAGCTTCATCTTCAGAGGAGGAGTCACTGTCATCGACTACTCCCCCTGATTGAGTAGATGATTTTCCCGGTGAGCTATATGTTAGTGGATTCAAGCTATCATACATCATTCGTGTAGCTAACTCGTCATCCGAGGGAGAGAGAGGAATGTTGAACGACTTGAAGAATCCATCATAGTCGAAGAAGTAGGCGGGTCTTTTGCCAGTAGGTGGTGTGGTAAATCACTGAACGTCAACATTACACCACACTTCTACTAGACCTGTTGAGTTGTTGTAAACTCGCTTGTTCGGTATGTTGTATCCTAGAAAGATGCCTTCATCTGCCATCTCGCTGGATTTACCTTCTTGTGTCTTCTTCAGAAGTGTGCACGGTGCCCCAAATGGTTTGACATACTCCAAGTTCGGTTTGCGTCTTTCTAGTAGCTCGTAACATGTTTTACAGACTATCAGGACTCGATTCAGTGTATAACAAGCATTCGCCACTGCCTCATTCCAGAATTGGATAGGCAGTTTCGAGTCTGCCAGCATAGTCCGTGCTGTCTCTATCAAGATTCTGTTCTTTCTCTCAGCAACGCTATTCATCTGAGGTGTGTAGGCAGAAGTGAATTGATGCACAATTCCCTTTTCCTTGCAGTATGCCTCCATCCACTGGTTCTTGAATTCCGTTCCGTTGTCTGAGCGTACTTGTCTAACTTTCATCTTGTAGAGAGATTCCAGTGTGGTTACCAAGTCCTTGAATGATTCAAATGTTCTTATTTGGATTTCAGAAACATTACCCAAGTGAACCTTGAGTAGTCATCGGTGACCACAAAATAGTACAAGTCGCCTGCAATGCTCTTTGTACTGATTGGACCAAACAGATCCATGTGAAGAAGTTCAAGAGGAAGTTCTATTGAATTAACTTTCTTTTCCATATGAGACTTCTTTGTCTGCTTGCCTTTCTTGCAAGCTACACAAAAATCAGGAAGCTGAAAGTTCTTAACATTAACTCCTCTCACTAGATCCTTCTGAATCAAGTGATTCATCTTCCTTTGACTAATGTGTCCATTCTCCTATGCCAGGAGATGGAATCCTTTTCAGTAGCTTTAGATAGAAAACACTGAACCTCATGATCCATTGTAGAAGCTGTTCACAGATCCAAGACATAAAGATCTTATATCTTGAAGCAGTCATCAAAACTTGGTCCTCTAGGATCACGTAGTCTTTCTTCAGTACATAACACTTCTTGTTGTCGAAGATGACTTTAAATTCCTTATCACATATTTGAGAAACAGAGAGTAAGTTGTTTTGAAGTTGCTAGACGTAGTTCACCCTATCAAACTTAACTTTCTGATTTCCAACTTCTCCCTGAGCTGTGATATAGCCTCCCTTGTTTCCAGCAAACGAAACATGCCCTCCTTTTATTTGCTTGACGTTTGATAAAAGAGCTCTGTTTCTGTCATGTGCCTGGATGCTCCGCTGTCTACTATCCACGTGTTAGTTTCAGCACTGTATTGAACAACCTGCATATACAAGGTAAAGGATTAGTTTAGGTTAGGAACCCAAGCCTTTACTGGCTTGGGTTCCCAGAGGCATCACACATCATAAATTCAACCAATTGACCCTTAGAAGGTGAGGGTAGCTCAGGTTCCTTCTTGTCATCATTATCAGACATAAGATTGACTTCTCTTTCCATAAGCCAGATTTGTGCAGTGCCTGTTTGTGATAAACACTTGACTGGCTAACGGGTTGAACCTTGTGTTCACTAGTTCTTCTAGGTGGAGTTAAAGAGCTCCTTTTAGAAGACCTAGGTTTTGAGTCCTGAAGTTCAATCTTCTTCCTAGGTGTCTGATAATAAGAACAATAGGAAGCAATGTGTCCACATTCTCCACAGTTGTAGCACGCCCTGCTATCAACTTTATGATTAAATTTTCTTTGTGGAGACGTGTGTGACACTCTAGTAACATTACTCACTTTAGGTTTTGACTCTGGTTCTTTTGATGTTTTCACTAGTTTAACAAAAATAACTGATTTAACCTGTTTGTCATCCTTTTCTTTTTGGTTAATTGGTCTTTGACTTGAAGTATGTGAAAGATTATCCTTAAAAGCCCTTTTAGGTTCTGATTTGACTCTGTTTGACCCTGACTTTAAGTTAACCTTTTCTAATTCCTTTTCTAGATTAACACAAGGCAATTTACCCTTTGCTTTTGAAGTGGCCTCCTTTTGTTTGTTTCCAGAGTCAATAGATGAACATAAGGAATCTGGATCATTAACAAGAGGAGTAGACACTACATGATCCTTGATGGGATTACTATTTACTGGTCTAGTCTTAGTGTTCATTAAAGTCTCAGATGGTGGTGGAACCACTTTGTAACCCAATCCCTCCCCGTTGTTCCTGTCTCTCACTAAGTGTTGGACTATGTGTGAAGAACTAGTCCAACTATGCAGTTTCTGTTTTAATGAATTTACTTCTACTTCTAGAACTGCCTTTTGCTTCTTAGTGTCTTCTAAGGAGTTTAGATAGTACCTAATGTCATTAGCTTGGTTTAATGCAACTACTTCGGTTTCCCTAAGCTGTTTAGTCAAAAGGCTATCTTTTCTTTATAACTATGCTCATTTTGTTTTAGTACCCTATTAGCCTCAGTGCACAGTTGCAAATCTTTTACTAAGTTATCATTATGATCTAATAACCTAGTAAAATTTTCATCTATGCTATTCCTAAAAGTATCACAATCAGAACAAGCATGATCATTAAACATTTGATCAGTAGTACTTACCTGAGTTGATTCAGAAGAGTTAGCCATCAACACAGCATCAGATGTCTCTGGTTCTGGTGATTCTATCTTTTCTGTCTCTGACGTGGTAGTATCCTCTTTAGGCTGGTAACTGACCTCGGTTGCAGTTGCTTCTTCATTATGTCACATCGCTATCTCAACTTCTAGATCTCCTTCACTAGCGGAATCACTGTCAATATCTTCTACACTTGCAATGTTTGATTCCCCTGGTGAGACAAACCTAAAGCTCCAATCCTTCCTTCATCATCATGAGCAGTCAAGGCTTTTGGATCCTTGTTTGATGAAGTAGAACTGGTAGCTTGCTTGTCTTGACGAGTGAAGGACAAGAATGGCTTCCCGTTACCCGTCTTCTTAGGCTTGACACATTCTCTTTTGAAGTGCCCCTTCTCTCCACAGTTGAAGCAGGTCACTTTGCTCTTGTCAAAGCCGAATGTGGTGTCCTTAGTCGCTACTAAGTTATGTCCGGTTTGTTTTACAAACTTCTTTGCCCTCCGGACAGCACTGGCTAAAGCCCACATTATATCCATTCTCTCAAGCTCCATTTCGTCCACCTGCTCGTAGTCCTCGTCTGCCAAATGGCAGTTTCCAATCTTTCCAGCAACCAATTCATCATAAGAATGAACCACTGCTGCCAAAAGATCCATGTGCTCTCGAGCTACTTCCACAGTCACATTACCGAGGTTCTCGTCTTCAGTCTAGTAGCATTCGCTTCAGATCCAATGTATTCGGTACAAGAAGACCCTGACGTTTCTGAACCTGAAGGAGGTGCATGTGTAGGACCCGATGAGCTAGACACAAATGCAGTCTGGGGAGGTGCTCCAGATGTCTTAGCTTGAGGCGTGGCATTGTATAAAGCTGGATTTTGATTGTACGTAGACTTTTGAGCTCTGTACTTCATTCTAAGTGATTCTTCTCGCAACTTAAGAATGAAGTCATTAATATCCAGTTTTGCCAGCATTCCATTCTGTCTAAGATTAGACACGAATGAAACCCATTTTTCAGGCAATCCGTCTGCAAAATTAGTAACTTTCTCTTCCATGGTAGTAGCCACCCCATGTGTATGCAGTTCACTCATCAGATGGTAGAATCTATCTATAACATCGTCCAAACTCTCGTTTCCCATCGATGAGAAGTTGTCGAATTCCTTCTTTAACTCCTTAGCCTTGATTGCCTTCAACGAGGCATTCCCGTCGTACCTCTTTTCTAGCTCATCCCATAGTTTCTTGGACTGCTTATTCTCTGAGTACAAGTGGAATATGTCTTTAGGGATAGATTGTGTAATCAATGCATAGACCCTCTTCTCTGCATTATATTTGACTTTCTGCGCGTCTGTCATCCCTCCTAAGGTTAACTTTAGTCCATCGGCTCCCACCGGCGTACTATATCTAATCTCGATGGCTTCCCACAGATTCGGATCCACTCCATTGAGGTAGATCTCAAAACGTTGTTTCCAGTGGGGAAACTCATCTAACGTTAAAAGCTTTGGTGGTTTATTATGATTACCCACCTCATTCTCAAGTAACAGTAGGTTCTGGATCCTAGAGTCCTTCCCAGCAGTAAAGGCTGACATTTGATATTCAATTGTGAATAACTTTAAGTCTAATAAAAAATGTCACTGGGGCGACTGAAGGGTGCGAATGGACTAGTCGTGCGTATGAACTCTACGACTGGTTCAATCGTGCGGCTGAACTAAGTGATTAGCTCAGTCGTGCGAATGAATCTGATGCGTATGAACAGTATGACCGAACGGTTCAATCGTACGAATGGAGATACGACTATGGCCAATCGTGCGTCTGAGCAATGCGAATGAGGTCCAGTCGTGCGAATGGCTCACTCGTGCGACTGAAGCTGCTGTTATGCGAAAATTTCTAGGTTAAACATGTTTTAGCCGTAAAAAGTTGAACTTTCTCAAGGTTAATTGCCTAAGTCCATAGAAACCAAACTTTGATGAGCAGGGAACGTCCAAGATCACTTTTGACACAAAAGATTGCGTTTTTAGTGCAAAAACACAAACTTTTTATCAATCTTAATTGAATCACACGTAATCAAATATTGGTTTCATTGATAAAAACCTAACGATTACAAGCTTGTTACAACATAAGAATCAAGACTCTTGGCAAGGGGAAGATCGAGCATGATCTCCCCTCTCATCCGGCAGCCCTAGGCTCCGGGCAGACTTCCTCTCATTCCTCTATCCTTCTACACAATGAAACTGGTATATATAGGCCTCGGCCCATATTAGATGCGACTGGGCCCATTCATGCGATTGGACCATGCGTATGGTTCAATCGTACGACTGGACCATACTTATGGTTCAGTCTTACGAATGTCCCAATCGCATCTCTCAGTCGCACGGCTGGTCCATTAGCATGGCTCAGTCGTACGACTGAGTCTCATTCGCATATGCTCCTGCGAATGACCCAGTTTCATGTGTTTACAACATATCAGGTGTATAACATTAAGCTTAGATTATTCGACAAGCGACGGACACACTATATATGACTATATATGCTCCAACAAATTCCCCCTTGTACGTTGCTTGCGAATAGTAGATAACACCTCCTACAATCTTCAGTGAATCTTTGCTCTGGTTGCCAATAGAATCAAATGAAAATCATATTAGCCAACGTTGCCGATTCGTCAGGTTACTACCACATCCCGGAAAATGAATTTAGGCACAATAGCTTTCGTTTACTTTGCAGAACACCATCATAGCAGCAAGATTCCCCATATGACTGATTTTTCCAGATAATGATACGAACAGTTTTCCATTGCTTCAATCTTCACACAGGCTAACCTGATTAACATCACCACCTGCAGAAATTCCTCCTCACATTCAGCATATCCCAATATATAGACATTGTGCTCTCCTTGCGTCTTGACACAGTGTATTTGGCAAAAGGTTGAAGGTTCCAATCCACAGCTGACAATATCAACCAAATCAGCACGCACGAAGATTCATCATCGGAAACCGGTTCACATCATCACTTTCTGATTGCGTCTTCACTTTCTATATACAAGGATTCCCCCTAAGAAGCAGAATCCTTTCTGTGCGGATAAATATAACTTGATTGGCCCATAAGTAGTCAGATGCTCCTGACTACCCCACAAAATCAGCACCAACTGCTGACATCTTCTCTTCTCTCTTTCCTGTTCCAATTACATTCACCTATTCTAGAAATCCGACGAATAATGGGGTACACATCGAACTTATTTGACAAACGAACCTCTGGGTGAATATGCTTTGCTCATCTTCAAATCCATGCAAGAAGCTGTTCCAGACTTTTTTTTTTGGTCTGGAACAAATGCGAATGAGTCAATACGGATAGCTCATTTGTGCGATTGAACATACGACTAGTCCAGTTGCACGACTGAACATACGACTGGTCCAGTCATACGAATGGCTCATTCGCATGGTCCAGTCATACGAATGGTCCATTCGCATGGCCTAGTCGCATGAACGGGTCTGCACGCAGATTTTCAGATCTGCAGCCGCCAGGGCTGCCCAAAACCCTAATCTGATGAATTTAACATGAACCGAACCAAAGTAGACATCATCAGATTCGAAAGGGTGACAGGAACGTGGTTTCGAATTCGATTTCAACATAGAAGCAACACACGTAACAAGATCTGAGCAAAACACGAAGAACACGAAGTGGGTTTAACGTCAAGATCTGAAATTCAATCCAGAAATCAAGAGCTCGGGTTGCTAGAATAATTGTTGGATCATTCCAGCAGTAACTGGCTCTGATACCAATTATGAATTCGGTTTTACTCCGGATCGATAAACATCCGAGCATGTTCTTGACGGAAGGATGAACAACCAAAACCAAAAGTCAAATCAATAACACGGACTACCAAATATTGGTTTCATTGATAAAAACCTAACGATTACAAGCTCGTTACAACATAAGAATCAAGACTCTTGGCAAGGGGAAGATCGAGCATGATCTCCCCTCTCATCCGGCAGCCCTAGGCTCCGGGCAGACTTCCTCTCAATCCTCTATCCTTCTACACATTGAAACTGGTATATATAGGCCTCAGCCCATATTAGATGCGACTGGGCCCATTCATGCGATTGGACCATGCGTATGGTTCAATCGTACGACTGGACCATGCGTATGGTTCAATCGTACGACTGGACCATGCGTATGGTTCAATCGTACGACTGGACCATGCGTATGGTTCAATCGTACGACTGGACCATGCGTATGGTTCAATCGTACGACTGGACCATACTTATGGTTCAGTCTTACGAATGTCCCAATCGCATCTCTCAGTCGCACGGCTGGTCCATTAGCATGGCTCAGTCGTACGACTGAGTCTCATTCGCATATGCTCTTGCGAATGACCCAGTTTCATGTGTTTACAACATATCAGGTGTATAACATTAAGCCTAGACTATTCGACAAGCGACGGACACACTATATATGACTATATATGCTCCAACAGTCCTATCTCACCACATTTAAAGCATGGATTGTTCTCTGTTACCTTAGGCTTCTTAAGCATAGGCTTTGGAGGTTCTGTTTAGCCTTTCCCTTCTCTTTTCCTTTGATGTACCCCTTTCCTTTGGCAACATTTGCGTTGGGATTGGGGTATGGCCTTTTCTTGTTGCCTCCCTTATTGATCGAGATAACAGGCAGAAGCTTTTTAACCATCCCTGCCTCGACTGTTTTGAGCATTGTGTGAAGCTCACCAATGCTCTTACCCACTCGTTCATATTCTAATTCATTATGCACGTCTCAAAACTTTTAGTTAGGCCATTAAGGATCAAATCCGTGGCTAGCTCCTTTGAGACGGGGCAGTTAAGCCTCTCAAGGCGATCAACATGGCTTTTCATCTTAAGAACATAAGATGATCTCGATTGGGTTTCTTCCATGCGACACGCATGAAGTGCTCGAACCGTTTTGAAGAGCTCTACCCTAGCTTGTTGAAGGAACATTTCCTTCAACTGGGTAATCATGTCATATGCCCTATGATGGTCCAAGTCTTTTTGGAGTTCAGGAATCATAGTTCCCAACATGAGGCAGGAAACCTACATGGAATCCTCAGTATACTGAAGCCAATCGTTATAGGCCTCAACATCCTCGGGGTCAGGTTGGTTAGGAATGGGATCATCAAGGACATAGGCCTTTTTCTCTTGCTTGAGAACAATTCTAAAGTTTCGAAACCAGTCCATAAAATTATTATGGTTAAGATGATCCCTCTCAAAGATGGTTCTCAGTGATAGGGTATGGACGGTTGGGGTGGTAGCATTATTATTTGCGATCATTTCTACAAAATTTACAAAGTTCATATTAGTATTTCTGAAAAATTACATTTTAATTATTAATGCCCTTTTCATGTCTCATAGACAATTAATAATTAAAATCTTGAATCCAACGTTACATTTAAATGGTGGTTAGGTGAACTTTATCCTATTATTTAAATTAACAAGGTAGTCAACATTTGACAATTGGAACCTATTACAACTTCTAGCCTTATGGGATCGGTTAAACATCTTATGTTTAGTTGGCATGTAAAATCCCATCAACACCATTGTACGCCATGCTTTGGTGACCCTATGCACATGGTTTCCAATTCAAGTAGTCCTACTTACACACACATACAAGTGGTTAGGTGACCTTTATCGCACAAATATGTTAAGCCCACCTCAAACACAAAAGTTCCCTAAAAGTGGTTAGGTGACCTTTATCCCACAAATAGTTCTCAAGTGATTCGAGTATCATGTAAAAGGATGGTGTTAAACTTTTTTCCAAAGGGATTTTAGTTTTCATTAAATCTAGTTATGAAAACTCTATGTACCTTGTATTTGCATGCTTCCAAATACATGGTACCCTATGGTTCTTTTAGTAAAAATCCTTTTATTAATATCATTAATCCTTTAGTAACCTTTTTATTAATCACTTAATGATAAGGAACCATAAATTTTCAGCTTGTTGTGTTTGTTAATTAGTTTGTTATGCACATCCAAATATAAAACAACCATCATACAACAAACAACCAAACAAGCATAATCAAACAATCACAAGTGCATAACCATAGCCACTAAGTTGACAACACTTGTTTGCCATCACAAGTGTTGTCATTTGGTCTTTCCTAAGGGTTAATCACAACACAAAAGATAGGATCTCCGAAGAACCCCACTTGAAGTTGGATCCAAATGCTTCAAGTCCTCTTTGTGCTTCCACCTTGTGCATCTTCTTTTACAAAATTTATATCCTTATACAATTTTTCTAATAAAAGAAAATACACCTAATTTATTTATTACATCACCATTGAATGAATAAATGAATTACATCCAAATACAAGCACAAAAGAATAAAATTACAACCCATTATGAATAAAATCAACCAAAACAAACATCCATCCAAAACCAAATCAACACAAGGTCAGTGCTAGGTTATGCACCAATATTAAACAACATACAAGAACCAAAATAAATCCCCATTTAACCCATATATTTTCGGCCAACCTAGACCAATAATCTGGGGTTTTGTCCAAACAAAATAAATCAACCATTTGACATCTATCTTTCAAGGTTAATCATAACATGTTAGTTATAACTTTGGGAGATTGGGGATTCATCATATCATCACAAAACAGCCCCTATTAGGTTGTTAAAGTCCCATAAAACCAATTTTACAAGGACATAAGAAGCTAGTTATCCACATATCCGGCTCTAGATGCCAATGTTGGGTTTGTTGGACACGTTATCAAAGTAGTTTAATCATTTAAACATGAAACACAGCGGAATCATAACTTAATAATATGTTTTCGGAACTGAAATTTAAAGCATATTGCTAAGCATCAACAAACCCAAGAACATAGGATCAAATATATGTGAATGAACTAGCTATCAAGAAGAAATAACAACCAAAACAACACATATGAAACTACCTTTGTAGAGCTGTCAAAATGTGAGATTCGGTGAAGATGATGATGTTCTTGAATGACCAAAACACCAAGGAAAGGTGTCCTCAAGCTTCCATACCCACAAGCATTGTTAGGATCTCAACATCTAGTTTGATCAATTAGATTGGATTTGCAGTGGAATGAGCCCACGAATTAACAAATTTAAACAAGAACACACGAAATTTATCAATGAAACAGTGTTTGTTATAGAGAGAGAATTTCTGCCAAAAGGAATATATTCATTCAATACACGCTTCTGCTGGCTTACGCACCGTTACAATTAGGTCATCTTTCCTTTTATAAGGGAATCTGATGTCACTTGACAGTGACATCTAACTGTTATTTAACTACTGAAAGTTAACACAACTACTGAAGATGTCAAAAAGCTAACATCTTCTTACAAAAATACCAAGTGTTAACTATCACTACAACTACTGAAAAGAAACTACTGAAACAACAACGATTGAAGAACATGCTCTTCAGTCATTTTACAAGTACTGAAATAGAAAAAAACTACTGAAAGGAAACCATCACAACAACTGAAGAATGCTTCTTTAGCTGTTGTGACAAACTCTGAAGGCTTCAGTACTTGGACTTCTTGAACTTCAGTTGTTGTCATCAGCTGATGTCTTCAGATGTTGTCTTCAGTCTTTGTACTTCAGCTGTTGATCTTCAGTACATTAGTCTTCAGCTGTTGATCTTCAGACCATGGTCTTCAGCTGTTGAAGTCTTCAGTACTTTAGTCTTCAGCTGTTGATCTTCAGACTTTGGTCTTCAGTTGTTGAAGTCTTCAGTACTTTAGTCTTCAGCTGTTGATCTTCAGACTTTGTCAAACAGCTGATCAAGTCTTCAGCAGTTGTTGTGATGTCTTGTGGGACTTAAAGGTTTTTTGATCTGGCTCATTGGTTCTTTTGGTCCAATAAACTCCCCCTGAACCAATGCAACCAAAACCTTTAAGCTTATTGAAGATGTCCCACTTATTATGGCAGAAAGATTGGCCTTTTTGTCTTCTAGATCAACTCAAAAATGACCCTTGTAAGCACAGGCCTGGGAAGAAGTCTCAATGATCTGTTTGACAAAGGATGGATGGGAACTTTGTCTTGGGGAACTGGACACAGAGCTGTTACCCCATCCATGAGATCTACTTCCCAACTATGAGTTTGTAAGACTCCCTTGTATAGGCCTCAAGGAAGATACTTGTTCCTCCATGGTAAACTCTTCTGCCTCTCCTTCAAAGAGTGACTCTGGCCCATAATACTCAGAGAGGTATTTGACCTGCTTCCCATTTTTTAGTTCCACAGTTGTTATGACTCTATATGCGAATTCATCTGGGTGAATACCCTCTATGAACAACTAGAGCTCATTCTTTCTAACTTCCTCAAGCCTCCTATACACTAACCCCTTTTTCACCACTTTATTCTCCAGCATCTTTTGTGGGGTCAGTTTAGCTTTATAGGCTTTCTTGAAGTCATCTAGGATCTCCCAAGGTGATACTACAAGGTGAGATCACTTCATCTACAATCTTCTTTACTTGGCCAATGTATCTTTGTGGAATATTTTTCTTTTGAATCCTATGAGACACCCTGGGATCAGGCCAAATCTTCACTCTCTCTTTTTGAAATTTAAAGGTATGTCTGAGAGTGTATAATCTCTGAGCATGTTTCTTCATATTGATGATTGAAGATGTGGCAACGTATGTTTTGTCGACTCTTCTCAACAGTTCCTCATCATGTTGTTTGTGAAGCTCTTCTTCTTCTAACTTCACTTTCACAATTTGCCTTTGAGATTCAGGAGTAATCATTGGAGGGTGACTTATGGCCTTAGGCAACTGTATAACAGCTGAGATTGGCAGCCTGTCTTCATCTTCATCATTATCTTCTTCTTCCTCTTCTACCCTCGGTACCCTTCTCTTCCTCTTCTGGGGTACATCATCGGCTATTGGTTTTGTGGGTAAGGAATTGGTTAGGTGTTTTGTGGTGGTTTTGGTGTGGGAATTTTGATAGGCTGTTCTAGCATTTTGGATGTAAGTGAGGCTTTAGATTGTTTGACCAGTTCAGTCTTGCTCCCAGCACCAGCCTCATTCAAGGCTTCAATGACCAGCCCTTTGGTATATACTTCAGACGAACAGATCTTGGTGGTTATTGCCAAGATGCTATCCCTAGACCATGACTTGATTTCAATCAATGATCTTCCAAGATGCTTAGCTATGAACCTGATCATGATTTCCAGCCTTTCCCTTTCCAACACACTATAACTTTCCCATCTTGCTTGGATTTCTTTAATCTCCAATCTTCAAATTTCTGAGTCAAGTTTTTCAGTGTCATGACCTTGCCTAAACAACTGATCAATGATTTCCATTGATCGGTTGTGTTGGGCATCAGGCTCCTTCACCATTTTCTCCAACTCCTTCTCCTTCTTTCCACTCTTCCTTTTCTTGTATGTGACATGAAAGTCTTTAGTAATTTCAGTCACTTTCTCCATTTCAGCTTCCTTCTCCTTCTCCTTCTCAGTCTCTACACCCAACTCCTTCTCATTTTCCACCTCTATCTCTTTTTCTTTCTCTTTCCCATCTTCAATCCTCTTTCGTTTTGCTTTCACTGACTGAATCTCCCCCTTTTTGGTTGCATTGGTTGCAAGGGTTTGATTGTAAGAAAGCCTTTTGCTCACAACTTCCTCTATCAAGGGTTGGATAACCGAGGGAAGCCTCTCATCAAAGGTTTTAATCACTATATCAGTGATAATTGGTGTGATGAGAGGTAAGGAATTTTGAAAGATAGCAGCTATTTGCTCAGGGCGGTTCTGTTCCTGAGAGATAGTGCCAGAAGTAGAGGCAGGTGGCTGAGTGTTTTGGAGTGGCTCTGTGTATAAGAGACCTTCAGAGGAAGGTGCCATCTGTTGGTGTATTGGGGCAGATGGACTTAGATCCTCAGACATTTTGGCTAGCAGCTCTTTGAGTCTGCTTATCTCAGCCTCTAGGATTGTGTTGTGGGCTAAGACATCATAGAAGAAGTCCAGGTCATCATCAGTTTGTGCTGAATTATCTGACCACCTGATAGAATCAGGATGTACATGCATTGTGTGTAGATCAGTATAAGCATGTGCCCCTTGGTCTTGGTTCCGGGGACTTCCAGCCTCAGGACTTTGTCATTCATTGGCTGTTGCCTCTGGTGAGGTCTTATAGATGTTACCCTCTTCATCCAGGTCATTTGCTGAAATAGGGGAAGTGGCAGCCTCACCAGATGTTCTAACCTCCTCTGCTACACTAGGAGATTGAATAGTATAACCCCTGTGCTGTGGGTTAGGAGCAGCATTTGGATCCTCCCCCTCAATTGTTGAGGCTATCCTAGTTTTGATTGGTATCTGGGGAGGGGGTGAGGAATGCAATTGACTCAGCACTTTTGCAACTATTATGGTAGGACTTTGGGGGCGGTTGCAGTGGGAGATAGTGTAGAAGCAGTTCGCACCCGGGGAGAGTGGTGCGTTTCAATGGCAACCTCCTCAAATAAGGAAGGTTCCAGATGTATAGGTGTCCCGAATGTGGTTGCTACAGGCTCCTGTTGAGAGGAAGCCTGAGCGGTTGAGGTTGGGTGAGTACTTGTAGCTACTGGGGGATTAGTAGATATATCCTGCATTTGTGTTGCAGGGACATCCTCAGAAGACTCATTTCCCTGAGTAGCCGTTTTGGGATTCTTGTGTTTGGGTATGGTGGGGACTTTGGATTTGGAGGTGGTGGCTGTGGTTCCAGCTGCGTGGGTTTTCGCAGCTTGGCAGCCTGTTTGAGTGACTGGTCTGAGTTGTGCTTGGAGTATACCTCAGGCAATACAGCCATGGCAGGGACTCCAAGGCCAACAAGTCCCTTAGCTTTCAGCTGGTTCTCTATAATGGCCATTATGAACAATGGATATAATATCCATCAGTTAGCAATAGGTTTTGAGACCATATCCTTAAGTTCAAGAAATATTATTGCAAAAAAATTTAAGTTTTGTTGCTCAAGGATAGAAAAGAATACCTGCTGCCACCTGGTTGACATTTGATCCCAAGAAGAAGTCTTACGGGCTAGGCAGACATTCACCATATGAAAAATAAGGCGTTTCGCGTCATGGAAATGCTTCTTTAGGATGGTAGAAGCGCTGAGATTACCCTGGTATCCATGGTGGGCAAAGGATATATCAGTGGTGCCCTTTGAATATCCAGCGAGGAAGGTGGCATCATCCAGTTGTAGGGTTTGGCGAAGGATTGCCGGAGTGATGATCACATTAGAGTAGTTGACGAACGACTGGAGAGACTCGGTTTCATTCTCCCCAGTGGTAAGGGTGACGTTCGTCCAGAACTGATTTAGGGATTCGGCATAAATGGTAGGATTGATAAGAAGGCCGTTTTGTATGAGAATGGACCATTAGATCAATGGCAGTACCAAACTTCGTCTAGAAGGGTGATTTTGTAAGGTAGGCAACACAGTTGTGTCTTGGTTTAAGCTGCATGGTCAAGGTTCAGAGTTTTTGAACGTTAGGTTTGAGATAATGAAGCTCTGTAGGATTAGGTATTTATAGGGTATGGGTTTAAAACACTGAAGAGTTTGGTGTTAATCATTAGTAGTTTTAAATGACTGATGACATGGTATTAACCTTCAGAGGTTGAAACAACTGAAGTCTTGGATTTAGGCATCAGCAGTTATAAAACTACTAAAAACCATGGTTTTGACTTCAGATGTTGGAAACAACTGAGGACTTGGTGTTAGTCATCAGTAGTTGTGAAACTACTGAAGACATGGTTTGTCATCAGTGTTGTAAATGACTGAAGACTTGGTGTTAGTCATCAGTAGTTGTGAAACTACTGAAGACATTGGTTTTGCTTCAGTTGTTTAAGATGAAACAGCAGTTGTAAAACGACTGAAGAGAAAATTCCCATAAGTAGTTTTTGTCAATTCTTAGCTTTTCAGCTGTTTCATACTATCCTCAACACTTACTCATCAGACTTTTTAGCTGTTTTCAGTATTTCATAGGACATCAGTACTTATCTGTTTTTACTAACATCAATAGTTATAACCGCATCAGTTTCTTTTAACAGAATCAGTACATATTTGTGAGATGTTTACTAATGATCATCAGTACTTGTTTACTGAGATCATCAGTAGTTGTCACTTATTCTAGCTGCAGCATACCAAGCCTTAACACTAGGTTTTGGAAAGTTGAACTATCCAAAGGCTTAGTAAAAATGTCTGCAAGCTCATTAGCACTAGGCACAAACTTGGATCAATCAGACCTTTTTCGAAACAGTCCCTAATAAAATGGTGTCTGATCTCTATATATTTGGTCCTAGAATGCTGGACAGGATTCTTGACAATGCAAAGAGCTAAAGCACTGTCCATAATAATGGAGTCTTAGTCCCTATAATGCCATAATCCAAAAAGTTGGTTCTGAAGCCAGAGTACCTGAGATGTACAACTTGCAGCAACAATGTACTCTGCTTCAGCAGTGGATGTAGTAACAGATGTTTGTTTCTTACTCTGCCAAGAAATCAAACAGTTGCCTAGGAATTGACATCCAACAGAAGTTGACTTTCTGGTTAACTTACACCCTGTATAGTCACTATCGGAAAAAGCAACTAATTTGCAAGAGTGTCCAGTGGAATACCATAAACCTAGAGATTGTGTACCTTGCAAACATCTAAAGATCCTCTCGACTGCAATCAAATGAGAATCTTTAGGAGCAGCCTGAAATCTAGCAGAAACACAAGTTGCAAACATGATATCTGGTCTAGAAGCTGTTAAGTACATCAAGGACCCAATCATACATGTGTAAAGTGTTTCATCAACAGCTTTACCTTTCTGTTCTGCATCCAGTTGAGTGGTGTGGCACATGGGAGTAGAACAGGGCTTACAGTTTTGTAAATCAAACTTATTCAAAAGATCTTTTGTATATTTAGACTGATGATGAAAGTCCCATCAGCCTTTTGTTTGATTTGCAATCCTAGAAAGAACTTTAATTCTCCCATTGCACTCATTTCAAACTTCTTTTGCATTAAATTGGTAAAATCATCACACAACTGGGGATCAGAGGATGCAAAAATAATATCATCAACATAAATTTGAACAAGTAGCTTATGCTGATCCACCTTCTTAATAAACAAAGTTTTATCTATGGAGCCTCTAGTTAAATTATTTTGAAGAAGAAAATTTGATAATGTCTCATACTAGGCTCTAGGAGCTTGTTTCAACCCATAAAGAGCCTTATCAAGCTTGTATACCCAATCTGGATGTTTATTATCCTCAAAACCTGGGGGTTGACACACATAAACCTCTTCTTTTATTTTACCATATAAAAATGCACTTTAACATCCATTTGAAAAACTTTAAGATTGTGGAATACAACATAGGCTAAGAACAATCTAATTGCCTCCAATCTGGCTACAGGAGCAAAGGTTTCATCATAATCAATACCTTCTTCCTGTGCAAACCCCTGAACAACCATTCTGGCCTTGTTCTTAACAATAAGCCCATTTTCATCTGTTTTATTCCTAAACACCATTTAGTGCCTATTGCACACTTACCTGGGGGTAGAGGAACCAGTTCCCATACTTGCTGCTTGTTGAACTGAAGTAGCTCAAGCTGCATGGCTTCAACCCATCCATTGTCCCTTAAAGCAATGTGATAGTTCTTTGGCTCTTGCTGACAAATGAAGAGAGCATAGAAGCAGAAATTGGACAATTGATTTCTTGTTGAAACTCTAGCATTGATATCACCAATGATTTGAGACTTGGGTGATTCTTCAGCTCTTGATAAACAATGAGATCTGTGCAAGTGTTTGTAGGACCTTCAGCAGCAGCAGATGGTGATGCAGACTCTTGAAACCAAGAATGAGATGGCAAATCAAAGATGTAGAGGAATCAGAGATCTCATCAACATTTGTAGTGGATGGAACTACTGAAGCTACAGAAACATCAAGTTTAGTGGACTCGGGCAGTTGATCACTAAACTTGAATAGGTGAGTATTGATATTATCATCATCATCAATACCACCAGGTGGAGAACTGTTGACAGGAGCAACAGCTGAAGCCTGATAAGGAACATATTGCACTATGTCCAAATCAATAACTTCATAGGGTTTTGTGGAATCTTGTCCTTTGGAGATTCATTAAACTTCACATGCAGAGTCTCTTCAACTATCTTATTCTGTAGTTTAAGACTCTGTATGCCTTGCAAGTAGATGAATAACAACAAAATACCCTGCATCCACCTTAGGATCAAATTTGTGGAGTTGATCCTTTGTGTTGAGAATGAAACAAGGACACCCAAAGGCTCTGAAAAAATAAATTAGAGGAGCCAAATGATGTAGAACTTCATATGGAGTCTTCATCACCTCTGATTTACTAAGGCTCTATTCTGCACATAGCAAGCTGTGTTAACAGCTTCAGCCCAAAGGTCAGTGGCAAACCAGAGTCAGCCAACATGGACCTTACAGCTTCAGTTAGGGTTCTGTTCTTTCTCTCTACTACTCCATTTGTTCTGGAGTCCTTGGGATGCTAAACTGCCTCTTGATTCCCTTTGAGAGATAAAAATCATCAAGTGTATGGTTTCTGAATTCTGTTCCATTATCACTTCTCATACACTTGACAGATAGGGAATACTGCTTCTCAACATACAACACAAAGTTTATAATCGTCTGAGCAGCCTCATCCTTTGAATGCAAGAAGAAAGTCCATACAAATTTGGAGTAATAATCCACAATTACCAGATAGTATTTGTTCTTTGCCATACTCATTACTCTCATAGGACCAAAGATATCCATGTGTAGTAATTACAAGCAGGCAATGGACTTAGGTTCTTTAATAGGAGGGAATGAGACTTTGTGTTGTTTTCCCTTCAAACAAGCAGTGCAGTTGTCTTCACATCTGAACTCCTTCATAGGCAATCCCCTTACTAAACCATGATGTATCAGCTGATTCAATTTTTAAGATTCACATGACCCAGCCTTCTATGCCATAGAATAGATTCTGAGGAGAAGCCTTGAAAATAGGCAAGGATGGCCTTTGAGATCTATTTTCTTGGAAAGATCTAAGGCATACACTCTTCACGTCCTGTTGGCCCTCAGGAGAGTGTGATCATCCAACACCTTATCAATCAAGCTCAGAACTTTGGATGATAGAATCCTGCAGTTCTGACTGTGAAAAGAGCAACATGGCCTTCATCACACATTGACTGACACTCAAGAGATTGTACTTGAGATTCTCCACATGGTTAACATCACTTATTTCCCCATTGGAGACAAAGCCTTTCCATGATGTAACCTTAGCATCATTACCAAAAGAAACAACCCCTTCTTTCCTTGAGAGTAATCATAAGAAGAGATGTTCCCTTTCATATGCATAGATCCTCCACTGTCAACATACCAGATGCTACTGTGGCATGAAGAACCCTGCAATCATATAATTAATATAGTTTTTGAGACCCAAACCTTTTTGGTTTTGGGTCTGTTCACATCAACAGATGGTAAACTAACAGATTTGCTATGAAGAACAGCCTGAGGGGATGGAGATGGTGAAGAAGAAGAATCCTTTGGCATGGATTTTCTTCTCTGTGGTTTCAGCACAGGAGCATCTAATTGGTTGACTCTCCCCAATAGATGTTGAACCATCATAACAAGTTTGTCTGATTCTGTGATAAAGCCTTCAGCTCATCACCACATTAGTGCTTGAGATTGATGGATTCCTGTGTTGTACCATCTCCCTTTGAGCAACCTCAGCTGTTGCCTGATTAACCCCTTCCTTTTTGGATTTCTTTTTGGATTTTGGGTTACAGGTTTTGATGTTGCTCGGTAGAAACTTGGTTTCAAACTCAGTTTTCATTTATCCATTTTCTTTTAATGTTCTCATTGTGTTTGAGTTTGGAGCCCTTTTTATACCAGCAATCATCAGTAAGATGATTGAATAAGCCATATATTTCACATGGCTTTTTCTTCATCCTAAGTTGATCATCTGCTGAAGAGATGAAACTACTGAAGACTTATTCTTCAGCAGTTTGCTACCAGTACTAGCAGTTTTCTTCCTTGCAGTACATGCTTTCTTGATATCTTCTTCAGTAGTTTCCCACCCTTTCTACTAGCAGTTTTCTTTCCTTTAGTACATGCAGTAGTTTGGGTTTGTTGTCCAGGTGTTATGACTTGCTCTTTAGTACTTTCAGTACTTTGTGAAATACCATCTGGAGTGATCAACCTTTTGATCATGTGAGTGTCAGCATTTGAACCATCAACATCAGCTGATAGGTTTTGGGATAATTAATGCTCACTCTAACCTTTGATGGTGTTGTATCAGATAGTAGATCACATGAAGAAAAGGATTGGTTATTACTTTCTCCATCAGATTCTACCTCTGCTCTGGGAGTAAATCTGTAGGAGGAGCAGTGTGATTATAACCAATTCCAAACTTCAATTGGAAGTAGACTGCTTACTGAGAAGCATTTCAAAACCCTTGCAGGAATGTACCCATCGATCACACTCTACCTGGGTAGCTGCAAGTGTTCTTTGAGGTCTCTGTACCTCTCTAGAAGTACCTCTTCCCTAGCCTTATCATCAGTGATTGGCATTTAAGTTTGTAAATCTCATCATTCTTATTGTCAGGATCAGTGATCACAAGTTGATGTATTAGAGCGTAACGCAGCGGAATAAGAACAAGAATTAGACAAATTGTAGCAAGAATTTGATACTCATATGCATTAAGAACAAATACGGTATAACGAGAGATATATTTCTGTAACAGGAATGTTCTATAATATTGAAATATTCTGATCAAATCTTCTCTTTTACAATAGGTTGACACTCCTTATATAGAGTGCAATCGCTGCTGTTATCAAGGAAAGTGACAACTAGCAGATCTGTTGAAAAATAACTAACTCTTAACAAACTACTGAAATGTTCACAACTACTGAGAACATATCAGAGTGTTAAGTTCAAAATATAAAACTACTGATAAGAAACTAATGAAACTACAACGACTGAAGAACAAGCTCTTCAGTCGTTTTACAAACTACTGAAAAACATAAAACTACTAAAGGTAAACCATCACAACTACTGAAGAAGACCTCTTCAGCTGTTGTGACAACGTCTGATACTTTGGTCTTCAGCACTTGTTTCAGACTTCGTCTTCAGCACTGTCTTCAGACTTTGTCTTCAGCACTTGTCGTCAGACTTTGTCTTCAGTTCTCTTCAGACTTTGTCTTCAGCATGTCTTCAGACTTGTCTTAGCACCTGTCGTCAGACTTTGTCTTCAGCACTTGTCTTCAGACTTTGTCTTCAGCACTTGTCTTCAGACTTTGTCTTCAGCACTTGTCGTCAGACTTTGTCTTCAGCACTTGTCTTCAGACTTTGTCTTCAGTACTTGTCTTCAGTACTTGTCTTCAGTACTTGTCTTCAGACTTTGTCTTCAGTACTTGTCTTCAGCACTTGTCTTCAGGCTTTGTAATCAACTGTTGTCTTCAGCTGTTGTGGTCTTCAGTAGTTGTTGTGACGTCTGTGGACTAAAGGTTTTTCTGATCCAACTCATTGGTTCTTTTGGTCCAACAAACTCCCCCTGAACCAATGCAGCCAAAACCTTTAACTTTATTGAGGTCCCACTTATTGTTGGCAGAATGCTTGGTATTTTTTCCTTCTTGATTAGTTGAGAAGATGACCCATATAAGCACTGGCTGGGAATGAGTCTCTGATGATTTGGTTGGCAATGTATGAATGGGAGCTCTGTATTAGGAATTGGACACTGAGCTGTTCCCCCATCCATGAGACTCACTTCCCATGTATAAGCCTGTAGGATTCTCTGGAGTATGCTCTGAGAAACATAATTGTTCTTCCATAGTCAGGTTCTCAGCTTCACCATCAAACAATCCTTCACGCCCATACAGCTCTGAGATGTACTTGGCCTGTTTGCCATTTTTGAGCTCAACTGTTGTAATCTGTCTGTATGCAAACTCATCAGGATGAGTCCCTTCAAGTAACAGACTGAGCTCATTTTGTTTGAAGTTCTCAAGCCTCTTGTAGACTAACCCCTTTTTAATAACTCTATTCTCTAACATCTTTTGGGGTGGCTGTTTAGTCTCATAGGCCTTCTTGAAATCTTTTACAATCTCCCAGGGTGATACTACAAGGACCACTGTGATCTCTTCATCTACGATCCTTTTTACTGGGCCCTTGTATCTCGAAGGAATGTCTTTCTTTACAATCCTGTGAGCCACCCTAGGATAAGGCCATACTCTCACCTTTTCCTTCTGATATTGAATGTGTTGGCAAGGGTGTACAACCTCAGAGCTTCTTTCTTCATACTAATTATTGATGAAGAAGCAGCATAAGTTTTGTCGATGCTTTTCAACATCTCATCGTCATGAAGCCTTTGCTGCTGCTCATCTTCAATCTTTACTCTCACAGTTTCCATCTGTGAGGTGGGAGTGATGGGCATGGGTTTGGCTTTAGGCAATGTTAGGACTGCAGACAGAGGCAACCTATCTTCTTCCACATCATCCTCTTCTTCTTCTTCTAGCCTCAACACCCTTCTCTTCGTCTTCTTGGGGCATCATCGGCTGTGGTTTAGAGGGTAAGGGAGTGGTTTGTGGGTTGTGGTTGTGGTTGTTTTGGAGAGGGGATGTTGGCAGGCTGAGTTAGCATTTTAGAGGTGAGTGTGGCTTTTGAGTGTTTTGGCTAGCTCAGTCGTGCTCCCTGCTCCTGCTTCATTCAAAGCTTCGACTACTAAACCTTTAGTATATGCTTCAGACGAACAGATCTTGGAGGTTATGGCCAAGATACTATCCCTGGTCCAAGATTTAATCTCGATCAATGATCTCCAAGATATTTTGCAATGAATCTGATCATGATCTCTAGTCTCTCTCTTTCTAAAGCATCATAACTTGCCTATCTTGAGTAATTTCTTCAACTTCAAGTCTCCTGATCTCTGAGTCAAGCTATGCAGTATCGAACCCTTGTCTATACAGTGATCAATAATGGCATCCATTGATTTCTATGTGTAGCATCTGCCATTTTGATCATCTCATCGAGTTGGAGTTCTTTCTCTTTTCCCTTCACCCTTCCTCTTCTTATATGTGACATGAAAGTCTTTGTGACTTTCACCCACTTGATCATTTTCGGTTCCCTTCACAGCCTCCTCTTCCTTCTCAGTTTCCTTTTCTTTTAGTTTGCTCTTCCCCTTTGCTTTCACTGATGACTCTCCCCTTTTTGGTTGCATTGGTTGCAAGGGTTTGAGTAGCAGAAAGCCTTGTGCTCACAATCTCCTCCACCAGGGGTTGTATGATTGAGGGAAGCCTCTCATCCATGGTTTTGATCACAATGCTTGTGATCATGGGGTGATGAGAGGTAGGGGTTGCTGAAAGATAGCAACTGTTTGCTCAGAGGGGTTCTGTCCCTGAGAAGCAGTGCCAGAAACAAAAGCTGGTGGCTTGGAAGTTTTGAGTGGCTGAGTGTATGGGAGACCTTCAGGTGAAGGTGCCATCTATGGGTTTATGTTGGTGGCAGATGGACTTGCTTCTTGGGAGGATTGGTCAAGTAGTCTTTGTAGTCTACTGACTTCTTCCTCAAGAATTGTGTTCTGGGCCAGAACATCATAAAAGAAGCACAGGTCATCATCAGCAGATGCTGAATCACCTCACCTCCTGCTTGTAGCAGGATGTACATGCACTGGGTGTAGACCAGTTTTAGCATGTGCCCCTTTTTCTTGGAACTGGGGACTTCCAGCCTCAGGACTATGTCCTTCATCAGCTGTTGCCTCTAGTGAGGTCTTAGCTATGTACCAGCCTCATTCTAATCATGTGCTGATTCAAAAGAGGTGGCAGCCTCACTTGATGTTCTAATCTCCATATCCACACCAGGAGATAGAACTTGTAAACTCCGGTGTTGTGGGTTGTCAGAAGCATGGTGATCCTCGTCCTCAATAGCTGTGGTTCTCCCCTTTGTTGGTGGTTGTTGGGGAGGAGGGGAGGCATGCAGCTGAGTCAGCACGTTTGCAATGATAATGGTTGGACTTTGGGGGGTGGTTGCATGGGGAGATGGGGTAAAACTAGTGTGCACTAGGGAGAATGGTGCTCTTCAATGGCAATCTCCTCAAATGAGGAAGATCCCAGATTTGTGGGTACCCCTTCTGTGGTTGCTGCAGGCTCCTTTGAGAGGAATCTGAGCGGTTGTGGCTGGTGAAGTCCTTATATCCACTAGGGGGTTATAACCAGTGGATATAGCCTGCGTTTGTGTTGCAGGGGCATCCTCAGGGGACTCATTTCCCTGAGTAGCCTTTTTGGTCTTTTTTTAGTGGGTTTGGTGGGGACTTTGGATTTGGAGGTGGTGGCTGTGGGTTCCAGCTGGTGGGTTTTCGCAGCTTGGCAGCCATTTCAGTGATTGGTCAGAGTTGTGCCGGGAGTATACTTCCGGCGGTACAGCCATAGCAGGGACTCCAGGCCAACAAGTCCCTCAGCTTGAAGCTGGTTTTCAATTATGGCCATTATGAACCGAGGATATAATATCCAACGGTTAGCAGTTTGTTTTTGGGCCATATCCTTGAGCTCTAAAATAGTATTTCAGAAAAATTTAAAGGTTGTTGCTCAAGGATGGAGTACATTACTTGTGCCACCTTCTGGACATTTGATCCCATGATGAAGTCTTGGAGGCAAGGCATACATTTACCATATGAAATATGAGACGTTCGGCATCCAGGAAATGTTTCTTCGTATGGTAGATGCACTCAGGTTACCCTGGTATCCATGGTGGGCAAATGATTGATCTGTGTGTGCCCTTTGGATAACCAGTTGGGAAAGTGGCATCATCCAGATTAAGGGTTTGGCGAAGAGTGTCTGGAGTAATGACCACTTTTGGCCATGGACAAACGATTAAAGAGACTCTGTGTCATTCTCCTCAGAGACCAGAGTGACGTTTGTCCAGAATTGGGTAAGGGATTCGGCATATATGGGGATTTACCAGAAAAGCCGTTTTGTAGGTGACTGAACCATTAAATCAATGGCGTTGTGAAACTTGGTCCAGTATGGCGATTTGGTGAGATGTGCGACACAGTTGTGTGTGAGGTTTTAGTTGCATGGTCGCCATTGAAGAAGAGAGGTTAGAGAATTTTGAACGTTAGGTTTGAGAGAAGATAAAAACTCTGAAGGTGGGATAAGGTATTTAAAGGGTCGGGTTAGAAAACGACTGAAGGTTTTGGTGTTAGTCATCAGTTGTTGGAACTACTGATGACGTGGTATTAACTTTCAGACGTTGAAACAGCTGACGTCTTGATTTAGTCATCAGTAGTTATAAAACTACTGAAGACAGTTTTGACTTCAGGTGATGAAAAAACTGAAGACTTGGTATTAGTCCTCAGTAGTTGTGAAACTACTGATGACTTTGATTTTACCATCAGTTGTTGTAAACAACTGAAGACTTGGTGTTAGTCATCAGTAGTTGTGAAACTACTGAAGACATGGTATTGCTTTAGTTGTTTAGAAGGAAACAACAGTTGTAGAAACAACTGAAGAGAAATTACTCATCAGCTGTTTCGTCAATTCATAGCTTTTCAGATGTTTCACACTGTCCTCAACACTTACTCATCAGACTTTTCATCGGCTTTTCAGGTGTTTCATAGGACATCAGTACTTATCTGCATTTGTAACATCAGTAGTTGTGGCTACAACAGCTGTTGTGACTACATCAGCTGTTGTAGCTACATCAGCTGTTTTAACAGATAAAGTACTTCAGTACTGGTGAGGTATGTAGCCTTCAGTAGTTATAAAACTACTGAGGGAAAAACAAACTCATCAGTACTTATATGTGACAATAATGAACTAATGATCGTCAGTACTTATGAACTGAGATCATCAGTAGTTGTCACTTATTCTAGCTGCAGCATACCAAGCCTTAACACCAGGTTGTGGAAAGTTGAAACTATCCAAAGGCTTAGTAAAAATGTCTGCAAGCTCATCAGCACTAGGAACAAATTTTGGATCAATCAGACCTTTTTCAAACAAACTCTAATAAAATGGTGTCTGATTTCAATATTTAGTCCTAGAGTGCTGGACAGGATTCTTGACAATACAAAGAGCTGAAGAGCTGTCCAAACAATGGGGTCTTAGTCTCTGTTATGCCATAATCCAATAGTTGGTTTTGAAGCCAGAGTACCTGAGATGTACAGCTTGCAGCGGCGATGTACTCTACTTCAGCAGTTGATGTAGCAACTGAGGTCTGTTTCTTGCTATGCCAAGAAATCAAGCAGTTGCCTAGGAATTGACATCCACCAGAAGTTGATTTCCTGGTCAACTTACACCCTGCATAGTCACTGTCAGAAAAAGCAACTAATTTACCAGAATGTCTAGTAGAATACTATAAACCTAGAGATGGCGTGCCTTGCAGATATCTAAAGATTCTCTTGACTGCAATCAAATGAGACTCCTTAGGTGCAGCCTAAAATCTAGCACAAACACATGTAGCAAACATAATATCTAGTCTAGAGGCTGTTAAATACATCAAGGACCCAATCATACATCTGTAAAGTGTTTCATCAACCACTTTACCTTTCTGATCTGTATCCAGTTGTGTGGTGCTGCACATGGGGGTAGAACAGGGCTTACAGTTTTGTAAATCAAATTTGCCAAAAGATCTTTTGTATATTTGGACTGATGAATGAAAATTCCATCAGCCTTTTGCTTGATTTGCAACCCAGAAAGAACTGTAATTCTCCCATGGCACTCATTTCAAACTTCTTTGCATCAACTTTGTAAAGGCATCACACAAGTGTGGATCAGAGGATGCAAAAATAATATCATCTACATAAATTTGAACAAGTAGATTATGCTGCCCAGCTTTCTTAATTAATAAAGTCTTATCTATGGAGCCTCTAGTGAAGTTATTTTCCAGAAGAAAGTTTGATAATGTCTCATACCAGGCTCTAGGAGCTTGTTTCAACATAAAGAGCCTTATCAAGCTTATACACCCAATTAGGATGTTTATTGTCCTCAAAGCCTGGAGGTTGACATACATAAACCTCTTCTAATTTTTCCATACAAAAATGCACTTTTGACATCCATTTGAAAAACTTTAAGGTTTTGATAAGCAGCATAAGCTAAAAAACAATCGAATTGCTTCCAGTCTGGCTACAGGGGCAAAGGTTTCATCATAATCAATACCTTCTTCTTGTGCAAACCCCTGAACAACCAGTCTGGCCTTGTTCTTAACAATAAGCCCATTTTCATCAGTTTTGTTCCTAAACACCCATTTAGTGCCTATTGCAGACTTACCTGGAGGTAGAGGAACCAGTTCCACACTTGTTGTTTCTTGAACTGAAGAAGCTCAAGCTGCATGGCATCAACCCATCCATTGTCCTTTAAAGCAATGTGATAATTCTTTGGCTCTTGCTGATGATGAAGAGAGCATAGAAGCAGAAGTTTGACAATTGACTTCTTGTTGATACGCCAGCAGTGATATCACCAATGATTTGAGACATAGGGTGATTCTTTAGATCTTGATACACAATGAGATCTGTGCAAGTGTTTGTAGCAGGCTCAGCAGCAACAGATGGTGATGGTGAGTCATTTCCTTGAAACCAATCAGTGGATGGTAATTCAAAGGAAGTTGAATTTGAAGAAATCTCATCAGCATTTGTTGTGGATGGTGCTACTGGAGCTACAGGAACATCAGGTCTAGCTGAATCAGGCAGTTGATCACTAAACTGAAGAGGTGAGTACTGCTATTCATCATCATCAGCACCAGCAGAACCACCAGGTGGTGAACTGTTGACAGGAACAGCAGGAGTTTGATAAGGAACATATTGCAGTATGTCCAAATCAAATATCTCCATAGGGCTTTGTGGAATCTTGTCCTTTGGAGATTCATAAACTTAACATGTAGAGTCTCTTCAACCATCTTTGTTCTACAGTTGAAGACTCTGTATGCTTTGCAAGTTGATGAATAACCAACAAAGTACCCTGCATCCACCTTAGGATCAAATTTTTGGAGTTGATCCCGTGTGTTGAGAATGAAACAAGGACACCCAAATGCTCTGAAGAATGAAATTAGAGGGGCCAAATGATGAAGAACTTCATATGGAGTCTACATCAACTCTGATTTACTAGAACTCTATTTGTATAGCAAGCTGTATTGACAGCCTCAGCCAAAAAAGTCATTGGCAGTCCAGAATCAGCCAACATGGACCTTGCAGCTTCAATAAGGGTCCTGTTCTTTCTCTCTACTACTCCATTTTGCTCAGGAGTTCTTGGGATGCTATACTGCCTCTTGATTCCCTTTGATAAGTAAAACTCATCAAGTGTGTGGTTTCTGAATTCAGTACCATTGTCACTCCTCACACACTTACTGGTAGGGAATACTGCTTCTCACCGTGTAACACAAAGTTCATAATGGACTGCGCAGCCTCATCCTTTGAATGCAAGAAGAAAGTCCATACAAATCTGGAGTAATCATCCACAATTACCAGACAGTATTTCTTCTTAGCCATACTCATCACTCTCACGGGACCAAAGAGATCCATGTGAAGAAGCTGTAAGCAGGCAGTGGACTTAGGTTCTTCTATGGAGGGAAATGAAGCCTTGTGCTGTTTTCCTTTTAAACAAGCAGTGCAGTTATCTTCACACTTGAACTCCTTCATAGGCAGTCCCCTTACTAAACCATGGTTATCAGCTGATTTATGTTTTTGAGATTAACATGACCCAGCCTTTTATGACATAGAATAGATTCTTGAGGGGAAGCCTTGGAAAAAAGGCAAGGATGGCCTTTGAGATCTATTTTCTTGGAAAGATCTAAGGCATACACTCTTCTTGTCCTGTTGGCCTTTAGGAGAGTGTGTTCATCCAACACCTTATCAATAAAACTTAGAACTTTGGATGACAGAATCCGATAGTTCTGACTGGTGAAAAGAGCAACATGGCCTTTGTCACACATTTGACTGACTCCAAGAGGTTGTACTTGAGATTTTCCACATGGTTAACATCATCAAACTTTATTTCCCCATTGGAAACAAAGCCTTTGCCGATGATGTAACCCTTTGCATCATTGCCAAATGACACAAACCCCTTCTTTCCTTGAGAGTAGTCATTAAGAAGTGATCTGTTTCCTGTCATATGCATGGATCCTCCGCTGTCTACATACCAGATGCCTCTGAGGTATGTTGAAGAACCCTGTAAAATAAAACAAATTAGTTAGATTTTGAGACCCAAACCTTTTGGTCTTGGGCCTGTTCTCATCAACAGATGGTAAACTGACATGTTTGTTGGAAAAAAAACAGTCTGAGAGGAAGAAGCTGGTGAAGAAAAGGAATCCTTTGGCTTGGACCTCCTTTTCTGTGGTTTCAACATAGGAACATCTAATTGGTTAACTCTTCCAATAGATGTTGAACCATCATAACCAGCTGTGTCTGATTTTGTGATAAGGCTTTCAGCTCTTCAGACACATTGGCATTGGAGTTTGATAAGTTCCTATGTTGCACCTTCTTCTTTTGAGCAATCTCAGCCGTTACCTGTTTAACCCCTTCCTTTTTGGATTTCTTTTGGATTGAAGGGTTACAGGATTTGATGTTGCTGGTACAAATGTGGCTTCAAACTCAGTTTTCATTTTAACCATTTTCTCTTTACTTTCCTCTTTATGTTTGAGTTTGGATCCCCTTTTGTACCAACAATCATCTGTAAGATGATTGAACAAACCACATACTTCACATGGTTTCTTCTTCATCTTATGTTGATCATCAACTAAAGAGAATGAAACTACTGAAGACTTGCTCTTCAGTACTTTGGAAGCATTATTTGCTTTCTTGACTTCCTCTTTAGTAGTCTTCAAACTCTTTCTACTGATAGTTTTCTTCTCTTCAGTGCTGACAGTAGTTGGAGTTTGAACTTCAGGTGCTAAATCTTGCTCTCCAGTCCTTTCAGGACTTCCAGAAATAGCTCCTGAGTTGATCATCTCTTTGATCATGTGAGTGTCAGCAGTGGAACCATCAACATCAGTGATGGGTTCAGAGAGGGCTTAGTGCTGACTTCAACTTTTGATGATGCTCTATCAAAAAGTGAATCACATGATGAGGTGGATTAGTTATTGCTTTCTCCATCAGATTTCACTTCTGCTCTTGAAGCAAAATCTGTAGGAGGAGCAGTGTGATTATAACCAATACCAAACTTCACATTGGAAGCAGATTGCTTACTAAGAAGCATTTCAAAACCTTTGCATGATTGTACCCATCGATCACACTCTACTTGGCTGACTGCAAGGGTTTCTTTGAGACATTCTCTGGTCTTCCAGAATAACCTCTAGCTTAGCCTTTTCATCATTTAATTGGCATTTAAGCTTATAAATCTCATCATTTTTACTATTAGAGCAGACTCAAACTCAGCTTTTCTTTTGGAAATGGTTTTCTCAAACTCAGTTTTTGATTTATTAATGCTACATTTGCCTCTCTAATGGAGACAAAGGCAGAAATGCATGATTCAGAACATAAGTGGCTTTAGTCTCTGAAGATACCTGAGTTACCTGTGAAGATGATGCATTGAGTAGGAACCCTCAATAGACTCCAGGGCCATGAGAGCCAGATTCCAAAAGGACTGTCACCACCATGTTGACCAGCACCTGTGAACAGTGTTCATGACCAGACATGTCATCCGGTAAACTGCTCCAGTCAACAACTCCAGGGGTGAAGAAGCTGTGTTGTTGAGGTTGAGGAGGTTGATGAGATTGAGATGGTTGAGGTTCTGGTAGTGCATGAGGTATGGTACTAGGAACTTGAACTTGATTTGACTGTGGCATATAATAACAAGGGTAAGGATATGGCATTTGACCCTGAGGAACAAAATATGTAGGAGATTGTGGTTGAGAATGATGACAAGAATTAACAGGAAGTTGCCCTCTGTGTTGTTGACTATTGCCAGGGAAAGTCAAAAGGTGTAGAGGAATTAGATCCAGATGATCTGCATTCTCTAGCAAAGGTCCAAGCCTATGGCATTTGTGACACCTCAACTTACTCTTGTCAAAACCAACTTTGGTTTTGCCAGAGAGTCCTGGGAACTTTCTTCCAGTCTTTTGTAGAACTCTGAGATCTGATATTATCAAGGCCATTTGGCTCAAAATATCCATCTCTTCTAAGTCATCATCAGCAATCCCTTGAGATCATCCATGATGAAGCATAGATTGTCATTATTACACCCAGTAAACTGACTATCAACACGCACAAACGCAGAATCAGAAGTGTTTGAGGAGAAATCAATATGCTCATCATACTAGCATTCAGATGAAGCATATTCTGACTCATGACCAACCAAGGCAGTGTTGCCTGTACAAAGTCTTCAGTGAGCTTTCCAGATGAAACAGTTTTCGTTTCTGTTCTATCTCTCTCTCAAATGTGAGCAATTTCCCATGGAGTTGGGTGAGAGATAATTTGTCCAAATTTGCACTGGAGCGTAGGACAATAGTATATGTGTCCCATCTCTGAGGTAGTGATCTGAGAAATCTGTTATTCATCTGGATATTGGTGTACTCATGTTTGACCATTTTTAATTCAGAGATCAACAACAAGAGACCGCTCAAACTGTTGAGTCAGCGTCTCACCCTTTCTATGAGAGAATGTCATGGGCAAGAATTTCTCTATAATTTGCCAAGACCTCATCTGTTCCTCCAAATTGTTCTTTCAAGGCATTCCAGAGGTCATGGGCAGTTTCATGATGCATTAGCCCAGAATAGATTCCATTGGGCAGTGCCATGGCCAGAATTCCATGGGCTTTTGCATCAATCTCAAACAATTTCTTATCCTCATCTGAGTATTGCTCCCTCCTCTTCGGAACCATTTGATTGGTTTCGGGTTATTCACCACAGGCTTGTGTGGACCATGTACCACTGATGTCCAACAACCTGCGCTGTTAACAGACAGGTGATGGAGCATTCATCGTTGCCATATGTTATACTCATTCCTAACCAGCATTGGAGGCTTGGTTGAGGAACCAGTATTGTGAGGATCATTGGAAGGAGTAGTCATTTTCAGTCCAAATACAATTTAATTCAAGCTTTTAAAATTTTTTACCCAGACCACAACAGACTCAATGAAAACCAAGAGAAAATCTCAGGATGAATGACCAAAAACACAGAAAATTCAATCTCTATAACCGTTTCTTGCAAAACACAAAAATGCTAATTCAATCAAACTTGGATCTTGAATAGCAGTTTCAATGATCAATTATTAGATCGATCAATGATTAACCTCGCCCTGATACCATTTGTCACGATCAGTGATCACAAGTTTGATGTATTAGAGCGTAACGCAGCGGAATAAGAACAAGAATTAGACAAATTGTAGCAAGAATTTGATACTCATATGCATTAAGAACAAATACGGTTATAACGAGAGAATATATTTCTGTAACAAGGATTGTTTCTATAATATTGAATATTTCTGATCGAAACATTCTCTTTTACAATAGGTTGACACTCCTTATATAGAGTGCAATCGCTGCTGTTATCAAGGGAAAGTGACAACTAGCAGATCTAGTACAAAAATAACTAACTCTTAACAAACTACTGAAATGTTCACAACTACTGAGAACATATCAGAGTGTTAAGTTCAAAATATAAAACTACTGATAAGAAACTACTGAAACTACAACGACTGAAGAACAAGCTCTTCAGTCGTTTTACACAACTACTGAAAAACATAAAACTACTGAAAGGTAAACCATCACAACTACTGAAGAAGACCTCTTCAGCTGTTGTGACAACGTCTGATACTTTGGTCTTCAGCACTTGTCTTCAGACTTCGTCTTCAGCACTTGTCTTCAGACTTCGTCTTCAGCACTTGTCGTCAGACTTTGTCTTCAGTACTTTGAGACTTTGTCTTCAGCACTTGTCTTCAGACTTTGTCTTCAGCACTTGTCGTCAGACTTTGTCTTCAGTACTTGTCTTCAGACTTTGTCTTCAGCACTTGTCTTCAGACTTTGTCTTCAGCACTTGTCGTCAGACTTTGTCTTCAGTACTTGTCTTCAGACTTTGTCTTCAGTACTTGTCTTCAGACTTTGTCTTTAGTACTTGTCTTCAGACTTTGTCTTCTGCACTTGTCTTCAGACTTTGTAATCAGCTGTTGTCTTCAGCTGTTGTGGTCTTCAGTAGTTGTTGTGACGTCTGTGGGACTTAAAGGTTTTTCTGATCCGGCTCATTAGTTCTTTTGGTCCAACACTTATCATTAAGCACAGACTCAAATTCAGCTTTTCTTTTGGATATTATTTGTTCTAGCTCAATGTTCTTGTTAATTAAAGCTACATTTGCTTCTCTAATAGATGCAAATGCGGCTATGCATGTTTCAGAACATAGCTTGGCTTTGGCCTCAGAGGATACCTGTGGTGTGGAGGCATTAGAGGATGAGGTATCAGCAGACTCTAGGGCCATAAGAGCAAGGTTTCCAGAAGGATTGTCACCACCATGTTGACCAGCACCAGAAAACAATTGTTCATGACCAGACATATCATCTGGTAAACTGCTCCAGTCAACAACTCCTGGGGTGAAAAAGTTGTATTGTTGAGGTTGAGATTGTTGATGAGATTGGGAAGGTTGAGGCTCAGGAAGAGCAGGTGGTTGTTGAGCAATGGGTACTTGAACTTGACTGGTTTGTGGCATGTAATAGCAGGATATGGATATGGCATTGGACCCTGAGGGATAAAATATGCAGGAGATAGAGGTTGTGATTGATGACCAGAACTAGCAGGATGTTGCCCTCTGTTTTGTTGAATATTACTTGGAAAAGTCACAAAGGGTGCAGAGGAGTTAGATCCAGATGATCTACACTCTCTTGCAAAGTGCCCAAGCCTGTGGCATTTGTGACACCTCAACTTACTCTTGTCAAAACCAACTTTGGTTTTGCCAGAGAGTCCAGGGAATTTCCTACCAGTTCTCTTGTAGAACTTCTGAGATCTGATATTAATCAAGTCCATTTGGCTCAGAATATCCATCTCTTCTAAGTCATCATCAGCTATACCTTTCAAATCATCCATAATGAAGCACAAATTGTCACTATTACAGCCTGACTGACTATCAACACTCATAAATGCATGATCAGAACTGTTTGAAGAGAAATCTATATGCACATCATAATTACTTTCTAATGCAACATATTCTGACTGATGACCAACCAAGGCAGTGTTCCCTGATAGAAAGTCTTCGGTGAGCTTTCCTGATGATGCCAGTTTCCTTTTCTGCTTTATCTCTCTTTCAAATGTAAGCAGTTTCCCATGAAGTTGGGTGAGAGATAGGCTATCCAGATTTGCATTAGAGCGTAGGACAATTGTATATGTGTCTCATCTCTCAGGCAGTGATCTGAGGAATCTATGGTTCATCTGGCTTTTAGTGTATTCATGTTTGGCCATTTTCAACTCAGAGATCAAACATGAAAAATGCTCAAACTGTTGAGTCAGAGTCTCACCCTTCCTATGAGCAAATGTCTCATATTGTTGGGCAAGTATTTCCCTATTGTTTGCTAAGACCTCATCAGTACCACCAAATTGTTCTTTCAGTGCCCTCCAGAGGTCATGAGCAGTTTCATGATGCATAAGCCCAGAATAGATTTTATTAGGTAGTGCCATGGCCAGAATTCCATGAGATTTAGCATCAATCTCAAACAGTTTTCGATCCTCATCAGAATATTGTTCCTTCTTCTTCGGAACCATTTGGTTGGTTTCCGGATTGTTCACCATAGGCTTATGTGGACCATGTACCATAGATGTCCAGTAACCTGAACTATTAACAGACAGGTGATGGAGCATTCTTCGTTGCCATATGTTATACTCAGTCCTAACCAGCATCCGAGGCTTGGTTGAGGAACCAGTATTATGAGGGTCATTAGAAGGAGTAGTCATATTCAGAATTCAGACAAATTCAAGGTAAACAAAGTAAATCTAGCTCAAAACCACTTAGAACCTCAAGAAAATGGCCAGAAGCAACAGAAACTCAATCTATATAACCGATTCTTGCAAATTTGCTAATTTGATCAAACGTAGATAGCAAAAGAACTGTTTCAATGATCAATTTTTAAATCGATCAATGATTAACCTGCTCTGATACCATTTGTTAGGATCTCAGCATCTCGTTTGATCAATTAGATTGAATTTGCAGCGGAATGAGCCCACGAATTAACAAATTTAAACAAGAACACACGAAATTTATCAATGAAACAGTGTTGTTATAGAGAGAGAATTTCTGCCAAAAGGAATATATTTATTCAATACACACTTCGGCTGGCTTACGCACCGTTACAATTAGGTCATCTTTCCTTTTATAAGGGAAGCTGACGTCAGCTGATGTCACTTGACAGTGACATCTAACTATTATTTAACTACTGAAAGTTAACACAACTACTGAAGATGTCAAACAGCTGACATCTTCTTACAAAAATACCAAGTGTTAAATATAACTACAACTACTGAAAAGAAACTACTGAAACAACAACGACTGAAGAACATGCTCTTCAGTCGTTTTACAAGTACTGAAATAGAAAGAAAACTACTGAAAGAAAACCATCACAACAAATGAAGAATGCTTCTTCAGCTGTTGTGACAAACTCAGAAGACTTCAGTACTTGGACTTCTTGAACTTCAGTTGTTGTCATCAGCTGATGTCTTCAGATGTTGTCTTCAGCCTTTGTACTTCAGCTGTTGATCTTCAGTACTTTAGTCTTCAGCTGTTGATCTTCAGACTTTGGTCTTCAGCTGTTGAAGTCTTCAGTACTTTAGTCTTCAGCTGTTGATCTTCAGACTTTGGTCTTCAGCTGTTGAAGTCTTCAGTACTTTAGTCTTCAGCTGTTGATATTCAGACTTTGTCAAACAGCTGATCAAATCATCAGCAGTTGTTGTGATGTCTTGTGAGACTTAAAGGTTTTTCTAATCTGCCTCATTGGTTCTTTTGGTCCAACAAGCATCAAGCAAAGACCTTTCTTACTAGGATTTGTACACCAAAACGGACCAAGAAGGGCTACTGGAACCTTATTCCAGCCGTGAACTTCTTCAAGGTTGATGAGTTTTTGTGCCTTTGGTCCTTTTGCATGTAAGAGAGAGTGAGATGTTGAGTGTGGGACTTCTCAAGAGTGCCTTGTTCCAAGACATAAAATGAACCAACCCCATAAAAGGGGACGGCCGAATTGGTCTTTTAAAATGGCGTTTCCCCCAATTATTTTATAAAAAGGTTAACTAGTTATTTTATGAGTTATGTAATTAACCTATTAATTATATAACTCTTACACTCACTTATTATTTGATGTTATTTGACCAACTTAAATAACATTATAAATAATACCCATGAACAAAATATCCTATAAGTTGTTCCATCTCATTTGCAACTTATTTAGAAAACCCATTTTCTAAATTGGTGTCTTTATTTAATTGCATGATCATATCATCAATTAAATATTAATTGGTGTTTGCTAAGCTTGTTATTGGGTATGACCCGACTTGGATCATAACGTACTAACCACATCAATGTTCTATGTGTCTTGGGCATAAAGAATCCAACACCATGCACCCTATACACACAATTATTATTATTAATTTACTTAATATTTAATATAATTATAATTATCATTATTATTATGTATAGTATTATTATTATTATGAGTGTTAGTTACAATTATTATTATTATTAGTCACAAATAAT
The DNA here is from genome assembly GCA_025506515.1 of Flaveria trinervia. Lineage (NCBI taxonomy): Eukaryota > Viridiplantae > Streptophyta > Magnoliopsida > Asterales > Asteraceae > Flaveria > Flaveria trinervia. The sequence continues at coordinate 25,058,047 of CM046449.1, read as the reverse complement.
TTGTTAAATGATTCCAAGGTTCGTTAAAACGTTAACGTAAGGTTTTTCAATTAACCAAGTATAATAATTAAATATTCATAAATTTATTATTAAAAATAGTTTTGAGAATTGACCTATTTGACTAGGTGTCACATACTACACACTTTTAGAGGTTCAGAAGTTCCCACCACTTGGAATCTAGATGAGATGAACACACCCTTTTGCTTTGGGTTATTTTCAGCTTTGATTCAGCCACTTTCTTGGCAGTTTTTTTGGCTGCCTTAGCTTGGCTTCTTTTGTATTTGGTGGTAAGAGGTTGGTCATCACTTGTAAGAGAAGTAGTGTCTACCTAGATCTCCCCTGTGATGGTCTCCACACTTGTATCACTCTTTGACTCATGAGAAGGTGGGTCAGCAAATGGGATGTCTTGCTCTTCAGTGCCATACCTGGTTGTCTAATAGACTCATAAGAGTGTGGTGGAGCAATTTCATTGTCCTCAACCCACCTTTGTTTTGACGTGAGAGGATGATGCAATGATAGCTTGGAAGTTTTGCTCTGAGATAGCATGCTTCCTGGCTTCAGCCTCAGCTATGATAAGCTGGGCTTGAGCCTCAATGTAACACCTGGTTATTTATAAAAGTTAGTAAAGAAAGAATAAAGTGAAGAAAAAGAAAGAAAATATATTTTACCCAAGTTAAGGGGTAAAAAGTGTCAAAAAGGACAAAAGGTTTGGAAAAGTGGGTGTAAAAGGTGATGACCACCCATCACCTCCTACACATCTTGTACCATGGGATTTTTAAAGAGAGAGAGTAGCAGGAAGCAGCAAACTGTCGGTTTTAGAAAGAATAACAAGAAAGAATTCAAATTCAATGTAAGAATTCATGGTTTTATGGTGTTCTTAACTGGTTATGTCCTCGGGTTTATGCTCATGTGTGTTGTGTCTGTTCGGGTGTGTGTTTTGGTGGGTTTCTAGGCAGTTGAACTCAACTGCAAACGAGTTTGGAAGAAGCCATACTCAAGAGCTGCAATGGTGAGCTCTAGAACCCATTTTTTACATGTTTCAACTAATTTTGGGGCTGGAAATGCATGAATGTATGTTTTATAAATCTGGGTTTCATACCCGTATGTGTGAATGTGTGTATGTTGCAGGTATGGTGTGATTTTGGACTATGTTCACGCTTGATGATGTAATGGTTGTCTTCTAAGGCTTAGAATGCATGATTTAAGCTTAGACATGATAGATGAAGTTTGAGGACTGAATCTGATGTTAAGTGTGCCCTAGGCTGCTCATGTGCCCAAACATTAGTTCATATGCCTAAGTTTAGGAAAAACCGCTTAAGTGTGAGAAATGCGGATGAGTAAGTCATGCGACTGAACAAATGCGGATGAGCATTGACAATGCGGATGAGTAAGTCATGCGAATGAACAAATGCAGATGAGTAAGTTCATGCGACTGAACAAATGCGGATGAGCATTGACAATGCGGATGAGTAAGTCACGTGAATGAACAAATGCGGATGAGTAAGTCAGGCGAATGAACAAATGCGGATGAGTAAGTTCATGTGACTGATCAAAGTGGATAAGCATTGACAAATGCGGATGAGTAAAGTCAATGCGGATGAACAAATGCGGATGACTAAGTTATGCGAATGAACAAATGCGGATGAGTAAGTTCATGCGACTGAACAAATGCGGATGAGAATTGACAAATGCAGGTGAGTAAAGTCAATCTGGATGAACAAATGCCGATGAGTAAGTCATGCGAATGAACAAATGCAGATGTGTAAGTCATGCGAATGAACAAATGCGGATGAGTAAGTTCATGCGACTGAATAAATGTGGATGAGCATTGACAAATGCGGATGAGTAAAGTGAATGCGGATGAACAAATGAAGATGGGTAAAAGAAATGCGGATGAGCAAAAAGAAATGCGGATGAAAAAACAGGGAAATGCGGATGAACACTTAGAATAATCTCTAACTTTTGGGGTAAAAGGTGTTAAGTAGGCCTTGGCTTGGGAGGTTCCCAGGGGCATGAATGATAGAAGATGATGATGATGTATGATGAAGATGATGTATGATGATGATGCATGATGATGATTCTTGGACCCTTAAAAGGATCATACATGCAACTCAATGGGTGATTTGATGATTGTTCTGCTGAAATCCCTTAAGTCCAAGAAGAAATGCGGATGAAGAATCTTCTAAGAAGAATAAAGTATTGTCTCCTGCATTTGTCAAATGCGGAAGGTATAAAACAAATACGAACAAGTATTTGTTCTTCCGCATTGACAAATGCGGAAGACCAAGAATGGATGCGGACAAAGTACTTACTCATCCGCATTTGTCAATGCGGATGAACAAGCAAAGATGCGGATGAAGACTTAGACTAGTTATGATGTAATAGGTTAGGGGTAGTTTAGTCATTTTGTAAAAGGCATCTTGTCTTCCTATAAATAGAATAGATACCTCGTACATGAGGTGGCGGCTGATAGATAGAGAATTTTTGTTGTAATTATTCTCTGTAATTTATCAACTTTCATATATCAATACAAAAGCATTTATGAGTATTTTTCTTGCTTTGAATGTTCTTTGATTGTTTGTTTCCGCCACTAAATCATTGACTTGATTACCATATTCAATTCATAGTAAGAATATCACTCTTACTCAACCCTAGTCATTTGGTATCAGAGCTTTGGCTCTCGATTCTTTTTCAGATCTGTGAAAGAACTGAATAGAATTCGATTGATCTGGTAACGGAGTTGCTAGTAGAGTATATCATATTCTCTACTTAGTAAAAAGCAGAAATTACTCTTGTCAACACATACTCATCAAAATACTCACAACACCAAGAAACTCAAGAAACTCGGTATCATCATAGATCTGTTTCTGAATTCTGTTGGAACTGTTTGGACTAAGTTGGACTAATCCATCCAAAATCATCTAAATCTATATTTACCAGTTAAAGACATAGGTTAAATGGATTCTAACAGCTACTCAGAACTTGGTCATACACCTAAACCTCCAATGCTTAAACATAAATCTAAGTTTAAACAATGGAAAATCAGGTTTAGGAATTATATCACAGGTGTAGGTCCTGATTTTTGGATATCAATATGCAAGGGGCCACACATCCCTGTTACCCTATCTACAGATCAAGCTACAATATACAGAACTGGTAGAATACCCATTGAAGCTCTAACCTTAGATGAAGAAGACTACATGAAAAACAAGATAGACCTCAAAGCCTACTCAATTCTGACTCAAGCACTCAAGATGGATGTGCTGAAAAGACTGGAGAAGTATAGAACTGCAAAAGCTGTGTGGGATGCACTCAAAATCATGTGTGAAGAAAGCAGTGAAGTGGCTAAAATCAACAAAGACAAGCTTGTCAATCAATATGAAACATTTCACCACACCAAGGGAGAATCAATCTCTAAGCAACTGCACAGATTTGTACAGTTAGTAAATGACTTGGAAATCATGGGAGTCACTTACAAAATTAAAGAATTAAACAAAAAGATGCTTCACAGTCTCCCTAAAAGCTGGAAACAGAATGTAACCATGCTGAAAAATACTCTTGATCTTTAGAGTACTACTCTAGACATCATGATAGCCAAAATTGAAGCTTTAGAACTTGATGAAAGAAGAAGAAATCTTGGTGGACCTAGAGTAATTGAGGCTTACAAATTTCCATCAGAATCTCATTCTGTGGAAAATGCATTCATCACTCAGAGGATGATTTTATCTTATCTAGAGATCAAATGAACAATACTGGGTTCATTGCAACTCCACCAATCAATCATCCTTCAACCTCATCTCAACCTCCTAGAGTCATTGCTACTTCTCAAACTCCCTGAGTCAATACTGTTCCTCAAACCAATCCTGAAGACTCAAGATCAGAAGAACAAAAGGCAACTTACAATGCTTTTGTTGCAAGCTTTGAAGCCTACTTGGGAGGAAGACTCACTTCTGCTCATCTCATTCAAGAAGATCTGGAGGAAATGGATCCAGATGATATGGAAGAAATGGATCTACAATGGCAAATGGCCATGATTGCAATGAGAGCTAGGAAATTCTTCAAAAAAGGAAGAAAGCTGAGCCTGAATGAGAATACAAAACTTGGATATGATAAATCAAAGGTGAAATGCTTTAACTGTGGCATGGCTGGCCATTTCTTAAGAGAGTGCAATGCCCCCAGGAGAAACAACTATCAAAGGAACTCTCCAGGCCAATCATCCTCACAGCCTAACTCAAGCTTCCACTCCAACAACCAACAGCATCAGTATCATCAACACCAATCATATCAGAATCCACCCCAAATGACAAATCAAGCTCATGGAAGCAGTCAGTCTTCAGCCAGTGCTCTAGTGATAAAGCAAGATGGAGTGTGTGACTGGAGTGTGTATGCAGAGGAAGTCAAGCCTCAATTTCAAAATCATGCTCTTATGGCTCACATCAATGATGAACCATCTCTAATGCCTACTAAGGTAAAATCTAATCTTTGTAGTGAAAAATGCATTAATGAATTGCAAGGGTATAGGGAGCATAATCACAAACTGGCTGATAAAATCAAAGAAGAAAAGGTGAACTCAAGATGATGAAGAGAGAAATAAAAAATTTTGAAATCAAAATTAAATCTCTCATCCCTTATATAGAAAAACTGCATGGTGAGAAGTACACTCTTGCAGCTGAGAATGAGCTACTTACTCAAAAGTTAGCTCAATCTAAGGCTCAACAATCTATGACTGAAGTGAAACTTGAAAAGTTCCAAATGTCTTCAGTCAAGCTACAAGAGATGCTTAATTCGCAAAAGAATCCAAAGGACATGACATGGATTGGGTATAACTCATGTCCTCCACCATACAATGACAACTACACTGTCATGCCTGAATCTGTCTCACTCTCTGAAACAATTGAACCTAAAACTATGGAACCTAAATCTTTAGTGAAACAAGTGTTTATATTAAAACCAATGAGGATAAAATCAAGTTAGGTCACCCAATTAAAATCAAAGAGTGTTCAGACAAGACAGTGAGTGTCATGAAACCATCAAGCCCTGTGAAAGCAATTGTGCCTTTTATAAAATTCATACCATCTATTTTACAAGGCAAAAAGAAATATGTCAAGATAGTGAAACCCACTACTGAGAGTAGTTCTGATAATGAGATTGTATCTCCAAAAAATTCAAGCAATCAGAAAAGGTTTCACTGCAAAAGAAACAAACTGTAACACTGAGTTCAACACAAAAAAACTTCATCAGACCCTCAGTCTTCAAGATTAAGACAGGGAGTTGGGTTTGATATCTGTAACAAGGAACATGTTGACCGTTTTAAGAAAGAAGTGAGAAATAGGTTGAAGAAATAGAAACAGCCCAGACAATTGAACAAAAGTAGTGTTGTGAAGCAAACTACAAAAAGGGCTGATTCTGATTCATCACCTAAAGAAAAGAAAGTGACTCATCAAAAGAAAATATCAGTTGAGTCACACAAGGAAAAATCTGATTCAAGAAACAAGCAAATGTATTATGATATTTGTGAAATGTTCAATCACAAGACAGATAAATGCTTCTTCAACCAATATTGTTCTATCTGTGATATGAACAATCACTCCAGCAAAACTTGCTATTTCAACAAGTATTGTTCAATCTGTGACATGAACAATCACAATACATCTGATTGTTACTTCAATCAAAAGGGGTTCCGAATTCCCCAACACAAGCCCATCTCAAAAACATCTATTGTGATGCACTCTGTCAGACCTCATCTTCGTAATACTCAATCTAGGACACCTAGATCAACAAATGACAGAAATAATTAAAGGAATTAAGGAAGGGTCAGAGAAATCATCTCACAATGAAACACAAACTTAACCTTCCTAAGCAAAAACCAACTTTTGATAATGAAACTCGGACTGAATTTTTACAAAGAAATAGAGACCAATGATTTCATTATTCATTTGAATCCTCAGTAGATGTTGATGAGATGACCCAATCAATTCATTACCAAAAATCTCCCAGAACACCTCCATTCAAATCACAATTTAGAGGGAAATACCAGGAGGTCACTATCATGAATAGGAACGGGAAACCCATCAGTTCTTTTTTTCTTGTAGGTTCATCCACATAGGTCTAATAGCCTATGGTACGTAGACAGTGGATGCTCCCGACACATGATTGGAGATCGATCCCTCCTTCATGACTTCAAGTACATACAAGGAACTACTGTGGCATTCGGTAGAGATTCAGAAGGTGGTAGAATTACATGAGAAGCATCTGTGACAAACGGGATACTGAGCTTTGACAGATTGAATTACTGTGAACAACTTAATTTCAATCTGCTAAGTGTGTCTTAGATCTGCGACAAAAAATATTCCATTAACTTTACAGACACTCACTGCTATATTCTGAAACCTGGATTTCAGATCCCTAAAGAATGGGTTGTCTCAAAGATTCCGAGGAAGAATAATACATATGTCTTAAACCTGTGTTCTGCATCACCTAAGGAAGAAACATGTCTTTTGTCTAAAGCATCATTTGATAAGTCACAGCTTTGGCATAGACGTTTGGGGCATACTAACTTTAAAAATATGAACAAGTTAGTCAAAGGAAACCATGTCATTGGTCTTTCTCAAAAAGAATTCAATTTTATTGATCAATGTCAGCGTTCCTCAAAGGAAAACAACATAAATTGTCTCACAATACCAAGCTGGTGAATACTAACAATACTCCATTGAAGCTACTTCACATGGATCTATTTGGACCAACTCATGTAATGAGTATGGGAAAGAAAAAGTACTGTTTAGTGATCATTGATGACTTTTCTCAATTCACATGGGTGTTCTTCCTATTTCATAAAAACAAAACATCCCAAATCATTCAAGAATTTATCACTAAAATTGAAAATAAACTTGATCTTAAGGTCAAAATAATAAGAAGTGATAATGGTAGTGAATTTAAAAATGAAAATATGAGTTCCTTTTGTGCAACCAAAGGCATTGCTCATCAATTCAGTGCAGCTAGAACTCCTCAACAAAATAGGGTAGTTGAAAGGCGAAATAGAACACTGATTGAAGCAGCAAGAACAATGCTAGCCGATGCTAAACTGCCAATCACCTTCTGGGCAGAAGCAGTTAACATATCGTGCTTTGTGCAAAATCAAACTCTGATTGTTAAAGAAAGTAACATGACACCTTATGAACTAATCTTCCATAGGAAACCATTTATTGGATTCCTCAAATCATTTGGTTATCCTGTCTCAATATTAAACACCCGTGATCATTTGGGAAAATTTTCATCCAAGTCTGATGAAAGATTCCTTGTAGGTTATTCTTCTGTTTCAAAGGCTTATAGAGTGTTCAATCCTAGATTGAACATTATTCATGAACCTACAAATGTTCAATTCAAGGAACATTCGTTTCCAAATCTACAAATGGTCCTGACTGGTTGTTTGATATTGACACATTTACAAAATCATTTGACCAATTTCACTTATCTGATGCAGGATATATACCTTCAAGTGATACTTCATCATCTGTAGAAAGAAGAGATAATTATCCATTGATTCCACCTACATTTGATCAACACATGAATGAAGATGTTCCTCTTCAAGCAGACAACTATCGCAAAAGTGTTTCTTCCGAAGAAAGTCCCAGCCTGGTACCATCTCACTCAGATGACTTGTCAAATGAGATCAGAAATAAAAAATAGGCTTCCCCTCCAATTGAAACACAAGGTACATCAAATGATGCAAGCAATCTCAATGTTGCTAAAGATGTAGCCGTTACTAAAATAGAAGTTGACAATCTTCATAATTTAAACAATAGTACAAGATGAATGTGCCTCTGACCATAATGAACTGAATGTCTCCAATATTGATGTAACTATTCCTAGTGACACCATTCCAACCACAAGAATACACAAGAATCATCCAATTGAAACCATTGTTGGTGATCTTAATAAGGGGGTGACAAGAAGCAAGTCCAGTATTGCAAACATCTATTTGTTCTCATGCTTTCTATGTCAAACAGTACCCAAAAACATCAAAGAGGCACTTCAAGACAATAGTTGGATTGAAGCAATGTAGGAAGAATTGCTCCAATTCAAGAAGCAAGAAGTATGGCAGCTAGTAGATCTTCCTAAAGGACAATACCTTATCGGTACCTGATGGCTGTACATGAACAAGACGGATGATAGAGGGATCATCATCAGAAATAATGCAAGACTAGTGGCACAGGGATACACTCTGGAAGAAGGAATCGACTACGACGAAGTGTTTGCTCCTATTGCTAAACTAGAAGCAATAAATCTTTCTTGCATAATCTGCGTCCATGAAATTTACTGTCTATCAAATGGATGTAAAGTGTGCCATCCTGTATGGAAAGATTGCTCAAGAAGTCTATGTGAGTCAACCACCTGGCTTTGAAGATCCAGATTTCCCTCATAGAGTTTACAAGCTTGACAAAGCTCTGTATGGTCTTCATCAAGCACCAAGAATGGTACGAGACTCTATCATCCTTTCTTCTTGAACAAGGGTATGAAAGAGGAAAGATTCATCAGACTCTATTCGAAGAAAAAGAGGAAAAGACATGTTGTTAGTCTAGATCTACGTGGATGACATTATATTTGGCTCACAAACAGCAATCTGCAAAGAATTTGAAGACCTTATGCATTCAAAGTTCCAAATGTGTGCTATGGGGAACTCACCTTCTTTCTAGGGGTGCAAGTCCAACAAACAGCACATGGAATCTTCATCAACCAATCAAAATATGTAGAAACCATATAAAGAAATATGACTTGCTGACTGTCAGTCTATCAAAACCCTATGGATACTAGAGTGAAGATTGGACCTGACCCTGAAGGCAAATCAGTGGATCAACTCACTATCGATCATGATAGGTCACTTATGTATCTAACAACCAGTAGGCCTGACATTATGTTTGGTGTTGTGTGTGTGCAGATATCTGCTGATCCAAAAGAATCACATGTGAACGCAATCAAGAGGATATTCAGATATCTAAGGCCAAGCCAGCTCTTGGGTTATGGTATCCAAAAAGGAGAATTTAATCTCTATGCCTACACCGACAGTGATTATGGAGGATGCAACTTCAACAGAAATCCACCTCTAGCGGTTGTCAATTTCTTGGTCCCAGACTAGTATCCTGGCAATGCAAGCAGCACAAATATGTCTGTGTCCACAGCAAAAGCTGAGTATATTGTTGCATCAGCATGTTGCTCTCAAGTTCTCTAGATTCAAAACCAAATGCTTGATTATGGTTTTAACTTCTTGCACACACCAATTTCTATTGACGACACAGCTACTGTCTTTATAACTAATAATCCAGCGCAACGTTAAAAAACAAAACATATTGAAATTAGATATCATTTTTTGAGAGACTGTGCTGAAAAAGGTTTAATCAAATTGATTCAAGTACCAACTAAAAATCAATTAGCTGATTTGTTTAGCAAGGCATTTGAGCCTAGTAGGTTTGAATTTCTGGTTTAGTCAATTGGCATGATTAACCTTGAGTAAAAACCATGAAAAATATCAAAAAAACAATTAAAAAAACATTAGAAAACCACAAAAGAAATAAGTTTGATGAAGAAAAGAATTCATGGGAAATGATATAATTACAATCGTTATATCATTCACTGTGCTTAATTTCAAAATGTAAAAGACTGAAATGACTTACCAGATATGTTGGTAGGCTAACTTAGAAGAAAAGATACATGCAGTGATGAATTAAAGACTTATTCAATTGTGAAACACTAATCACAAAGTACATGTATGTATTGGCTTATCTAAATGCATGTGTGTGTAGTAGCCTAAACACACTAGGTAATGATACTTTATGAATCTCTTTCACCACATAATGTTTCATCTTTGTTTTGCTGAGCAAAGACCTGATGAAACTTTCACATAGTGCAAATGTTATGATCCAAAAGATTCCCAATGGGAACACATCCAAAATTGGATGAATGAATAAGTAAACATTCCAAGTGAATGAACAAAAAATCCTATCATGATCACCTTCCAAAGTGAAGTGAAAGAATCCCAATGTGGATCAACATGAAAAAGGATCAAATTAAAAGAATCCCAATGAGGATCAGTAAAAATGATATTTCATGACTTAAGTAACCTGGTAAGAAAAGTGTGAAAAAGTTCTACCAGCATTGTATAAGGAGGGTTGATCATTTCATGCTTATGTGTGTGAGGTACACATTGAATAATTAATCAACCAAAACATGATAAAAGTCATTGCATCAAACATCAACCAGGCATGAGTTTTAGAGGACAAACATCCTTCAATCTTCAAGTACATGATCATGTCCATTTAATCATAAGGATGCACAAGTGTATGTAAGACTGATATGACCCAACAAAGAGATTTTTTTCTCATTATTAATATTAATCAATAATATTCGAAGGTTTTAAATCTTTAAAGTTTCTATCCAAATGTGGACATAAACTTTAGGGGAGTAATTTAAATTTTTGAGTAAGTCCAAGGTTTGTTTATTAACTTAACATTGAAAAACAAAACAAAAAGAATTTTAGTGGCGTTGTTGCAAAAGTCATACATATATCTCAGCTTATGCAGATTCTTAGAAGATGATAAGTCCAGGTCTGTCAAATTAGGAAACTTGTATCATTTGACATACAAGTCAATCCAGCAAGAATGGACAACTTCAATAGTCAACTTCATAAGAACAATCAATCAAGGACAATCCCATAAGATGAATAATCATTTCATCACATTACTTTTGATTAAGTTCAAAAGCTAATGCAGGTAAGTGCATTCGTAATGCGGGTGGTTTAAAGTAACCATGCATGTAACTAATGCGGGTAACAATATATTTCAAGTGCAACTAATGCGGACAATGATTTTACTCTACCGCATAGTGTGTGAAGTACATGTGGAATTTACTCTACCGCATTGCTAGCAACAGTTATAACAAATGCGATGAAATATCTCTCTCGCATTTGGCTACAGTGCAATGTTGACCAGGTGTTGTCAACCTTATTTGTAAGTCGCACAATGCTGATTGACTTTGTTCTATTGCATTTGCTCTGTGTAAAATACGGATAGGATAAAACAGTAATACCTCTAACCGCAATTTTTTACAGTGGTACTTATGAACAAATCACAAGTTTGACTTCCCATTTGCACACAATATACCAATGCAAAGAATAAAAAACAAACTTCCGCATTTACAACAGTGGCCAAATGCGGATAGTCTATGTCAAAAGTTTGTCTTCCGTATTTGCTACAGTTAACAAATGTGGATGACCAAAGTCAAAAAAATTAACATTCAACATTTGCTACAGTGGTGACTGTATTTGCTTTTAACTTGTAAAATCTTTCAAAATGTATTATTTGACTATTAAAAGAATTCAACGGGTCATTTAATACTTTTCAAATTTGAGAGACTTATATTGTGACGAGCGCAAACGTACAGTACACCATCTTCAACATCATCATCATAAACATCAAAGATTTTCATGTGAATCTACTCAATCGACTTTGTTATCGATCTGAAACAACATTCGCATCGGAATAAGGTGAAAATTTCATAAAAACAATTTTAATCAAGACCTAATTTTCAGAATGTTAAACCTAAATCAGTCAATGAAAACTTATAAGGAAGAACACAAAAATATGTTTTATTGAGGTAACATATACACCTTTCAACTTCAATGAGCATGAACCCAAGAGAAATTCTGTCATCATGAATCTGATATTCATGTTCACGTAAGAACATAGCATGTTGAAAATGAAACATTTGAACAAATCAGTGAAACATATCTCATTAATGGTTCACACATAGAACTGTGATTTTAAATGACAACTCACCATTTGCCATGACAACAATGCAACAGAAATGACAAGCAGTCATCTGTGTCATTAAAGTCAAACTGATACTAATACCCCTGTCTCTTGGCAGATTACATGGCAAACTTACATGGAGCAAGCTCCACAACGGCAGCGTTTATTTAAACCCTTATGTCCCGAAGGATATGAGAATGATAAGATTCTTATCTACCACAAGGGTAGCATATGCCATGACGGTGAGACACCCAATCTATGAGAATCTCATCAGGTCCTTCTGGGACTCAGCTGAGGTATTGAAGCTGATGGTGTGAGAAATTAACTGAGAGAATCAACAATGAGCTAACTCTGAGGATCACTGAAAATTCTTTAGAAGTCTACAATTTGGTGATAATGCTAATGAACCCTCAAGACTAGATGATGAAGAAATACCAAATTTTCGCTGAAATTGGTTATGAAGAGGTTATGAAGCAAAACAGAAGTTAAAGGATTAGGATCAGCCTTAGAGATTCCTAATTCATATGTTCCAACACTGTTCTGTCAAAGAGAAAAACAGATGGAATGACATTCCAGTCCTCACATCTACTGCAATTTGTGCTCTCTGCACCAACAAACCGTTAATATATGTCTGCATAGTTTCATGGCCTAATTCTAACATTCAAGAAGGTAAGATACAATTTCTGATCATCCAAATTCATTCAATGTCTAATCAATGAATCATTCATGACTTGTTAATGAAGGACCTGTGCTGGACATCCCTCATATGATGCAATATCCTATAAATCATCAAGAAGAAGGACCCAAGGAACGTTTACAGTGTTGCCCACTCACCTCTTCTTCCTTGGATGATTCAACATTAAAATCAGCAGTTAAGCTCAACACCCCCCACAACCAATACCCCAACCATCACCACAACCACTCCCCAACTATCACCACAACCAACTTCCACAACCATCTCCACAAACATACCATAACCATCACCACACCAACTCCACACTATCTCTCCACAAACATTTCCCACAACCATCACCACAACCAACTCCTAACCTCTCCACAACATCACCACAACATCACCACAACACACACAAACCACCCCTCAACCGCACCTATATCACTCATCTCATCTCCAATATCACCACCACATCAATCACCTATGTCACCTTACACCTTTACCTCATCCCATGATCACCCTGCTGAAACTGAAGGATCAACAAGTGCATCTAAATCATCCAAAGTATCTTTTGATGACGAGGATCATCATGATCAAATCCCTGCATGAAGCACCTTCTGAGGCTGTTCCTTTAGATAGCTGTTTCTAATCTAACATCAACAGGCCTGATGAAAGGATGAACTAATATCAAGTCTTACAAAAGAGTGTAAAGATGGAAAGGGACTTCTAATAGAGATACTAGATCATCATTGCTAGAATTTTAGAGGTTTCGTCATGAGAACGAGATGAATGAATAACTGAATGAAAACTATGAAGCTGAAAGAAACGAAAAGACAAAGAGATTGAGTACTAAAAGCGCACTAAACCATGGCCAAGAGAAGTCAGTGATCATGTGGACACTCTTGCTATTCAGACTATAGCAATGGAGGAACAAGAGATATCTTGAGAACAGCAGAAATCATTTCTGTCTTTGAAAAAGAGCTTCAAAGACAAAACAAATATCTCCTGAACTAGAACTGCCAATTTACAGTCAAAGAATAAAGGGGTGAGGAAAAGAAAGATGAAGAACAAGAAAAGGTAGATATGGATGATAACGTCTGTGTTCTAAAATGAAGAAAAAGAAGGTGATGCATTCAACAAAGTTTAAAGAACAAAGTCTGGAAGTGTATACTTTTGAAACACAGAGGACTCTCACTATGAAAAAGCTAAATTTTACGAACTCTTCAGTGCATTAGACATTTTTTTCATCTGAAAAATTCGCATAGATGATGACTTTTACGAATTTGGTAAACAATCACAGGACTGATACAGAGCCTATGTTGGACCAAAAGAACCAATGAGCCAAGATCAGAAAACCTCTAAGTCCCACACGGTATCACAACAACTGCTGAAAGCCTCATCAGTAGTTTGACAAGTGCTGAAGACTTCAACAGCTGAAGATCAAGTGCTGAAGACCTTAACAGCTGAAGAACCAAAGTGCTGAAGTACAACAGCTGAAGAACACAAGTGCTGAAGCTGAAAGACCAAAGTACTGAAGTACAACAGCTGAAGAGTTCACAAGTGCTGAAGATCAACAACTGATGTACAAAGTCTGAAGACAAAGACTGAAGACATCAGCTGATGATATCTACTGAAGTCATCAGCTGATGAAACACCTGAAGGTCAAAGTCTGAAGATCAAGTACTGAAGCCTCAGTAGTTTGTCACAACTGCTGAAGAGTACTTCTTCAGTAGTTGTGATATCAGTAGTTTTATTTTCTATGTTTCAGTAGTTTTGTAAAACGACTGAAGAGCTTGTTCTTCAGTCGTTGTAGTTTCAGTAGTTTTATATTTTGTACTTAACATGCTGATATGTTCTCAGTAGTTGTGAACATTTCAGTAGTTTGTTAAGAATTAGTTATTTTTGTATTGGATCTGCCAGTTGTCACTTTCCGTGATAACAGCAGTGATTGTTGCACTCTATATAAGGAGTGACAACCTATTGTAATCGTGTGGAATGAGTAATGAATGGAATGATGATTGATTTGATTAGAAATATTCTACATCTATAAACATTCCTAGAAATCAGAAATATCATATTCTCTCCCTATAACCGTATGCGATCTTAATGCTTACAAGTATCGATTGCTTGCTACAATTTGTCTAATTCTTGTTGTATTCCGCTGCTTGTATTCTGATACATCAAACTTGTGATCACTGATCCTGTCAAATGGTATCAGAGCAGGTTAATCATTGATCGATCTAATAATTGATCATTGAAACTGCTATTCAAGATCTAAGTTTGATTGAATTAGCTTTTGTTTTTGCAAGAAACGGTTATAGAGATTGAATTTTCTGTATTTCTGCTCATTCATCCTGAGATCTTTTCTTGGTTCTCATTGAGTTTGTTGTGGTCTGTCTAAAACTTTTTAAAACTTGAACTAAACTGTTTTTGAACTGAAAATGACCACTCCCTCCAATGATCCTCACAATACTGTTCCTCAACCAAGCCACCTATGCTGGTTAGGAATGAGTATAACATATGGCAAAGACGTATGCTCCATCACCTGTCTGTTAACAGCGCAGGGTGTTGGACATCAGTGGTACATGGTCCACACAAGCCTATGGTGAATAACCCGGAAACCAATCAAATGGTTCCGAAGAGGAGGGAGCAATACTCAGATGAGGATAAGAAGTTGCTTGAGATTGATGCAAGCCCATGGAATTCTGGCCATGGCATTGCCCATGAAATCTATTCTGGGCTAATGCATCATGAAACTGCCCATGACCTCTGGATTGCTTTGAAAGAACAATTTGGAGGAACAGATGAGGTCTTGGCAAATAATAGAGAAATTCTTGCCCAACAATATGAGACATTCTCTCATAGAAAGGGTGAGACACTGACTCAACAATATGAGCGGTTTTCTTGTTTGATCTCTGAACTAAAAATGGTCAAACTTGAATACACCAATATTCAGATGAATAACAGATTTCTCAGATCACTGCCTGAGAGATGGGACACATATACTATTGTCCTACGCTCCAGTGCAAGTTTGGACAAACTATCTCTCACCCAACTCCATGGGAAATTGCTCACTTTTGAGAGAGAGATAGAACAGAAGAGAAAGCTGTCTTCATCTGGAAAGCTCACTGAAGACTTTATACAAGGCAACACTGCCTTGGTGGGTCATGAGTCAGAATATGCTTCATCTGAATGCCAGTATGATGAGCATATTAATTTCTCTTCAAGCACTTCTGATTCTGCATTTGTAAGTGTTGATGGTCAGTTTACTGGGTGTAATAATGACAATCTATGTTTCATTATGGATGATCTCAAGGGGATTGCTGATGATGACTTAGAAGAGATGGATATTTTGAGCCAAATGGCCTTGATAAATATCAGATCTCAGAAGTTCTACAAAAGAACTGGAAGAAAATTCCCAGGACTCTCTGGCAAAACCAAAGTTGGTTTTGACAAGAGCAAGTTGAGGTGTCACAAATGCCAACGGCTTGGACACTTTGCAAGAGAGTGTAGATCAACTGGATCTAACTCTACTGCACCCTTGTGACTTTTCCTGGCAATAGTCAACAACACAGAGGGCAACATCCTGTCACATCTAGTCATCATCCTCAACAACAATCTCCGGCATATTTTGTCCTCAGGGTCAAATGCCATATCAGTACCCTTGTTATTACATGCCACAGTCAAATCAAGTTCAAGTTCCTATGACACCACAACCTCATGCATTACCAGAACCTCAGCCTTCCTATCTCATCAACAACCTCAATCTCAACAACACAGCTTCTTCACCCCAGGAGTTGTTGACTGGAGCAGTTTACCAGATGACTTGTCTGGTCATGATCAACTGTTCTCAGGTGCTGGTCAACATGGTGGTGACAGTCCCTTTGGGAATCTAGCTCTTATGGCTTTGGAGTCTGCTGATACTTCTTATCTTCCAATGCCTCTACACCTCAGGTATCACAGGTATCCTCTGAGGCAAAAGCCAAATTATGTTCTGAACCATGCATAGCAGCATTTGCTTCCATTAGAGAAGCAAATGTAGCTTTAATTAATAAGAACATTGAGCTAGAACAAATAATTCCAAAAACAAAGCTGAGTTTGAGTTTGTGCTCAAAGATAAAAATGATGAGGTTTATAAACTGAATTGCAAATAATTGATGATAAGGCTAGAGAAGATGTACTTCTAGAGAAGTACAAAGATCTCAAAGAAACCCTTGCAGTTACCCAGGTCGAGTGTGATAGATGGGTACAATCATGCAAAGGTTTTGAAATGCTTCTTAGTAAGCAATCTGCTTCAAATGTGAAGTTTTGGACAATGGTACATCACACTGCTCCACCTACAGATTTTACCCAAGAGCAGAGGTAGAATCTGATGGTGAGAGTGATAACCAATCCATCACATCATGTGATCTACCTTCTGATACAGCACAATCAGAAGTAGCAGTCAGCATCAAGCCCTCTTTGAACCTATCAGCTGATGTTGATGGTCCAAATGCTGACATTCACATGATCAATAGGTGATCAACTCAGGAGTTAATCCTGAAGGTCCTGAAAGGACTGGAGAGCAGGATTTAACACCTGAAGTTCAAACTTCAACTGCTGTCAGTACTGAAGAGAAGAAAACTGGCAGTAGAAAGAGTTTGAAGACTACTAAAGAGGTGTCAAGAAAGCAACCAATGCTTCCAAAGCATTGAAGAACAAGTCTTCTGTTGCTTCACCATCTTTAGTTGATGATCAACCTAAGATGAAGAAAACCATGTGAAGTATGTGGTTTGTTCAATCATCTTACAGATGATTGTTGGTACAAAAGAGTTCCAAACTCAAACAAAAAGAAGAAATTAATGAGAAAATGGTAAAAATGAAAACTGAGTTTGAGACCACATTTGTATCAGCAACATCAAATCCTGTAACCCTTAAGTCCTTAAAGAAATCCAAAAAGGAAGGAGTTAAACAGGTGACAGCTGAGGGTGCTCAAAAGAAGAAGGTGCAACATAGGACCTTATCTAACTCCACTAGCAATGTGTCTGATGAGCTGAAAGCTTTATCACAAAATCAGACACAGCTGGTGATGATGGTACAACATCTGTTGGGTAGAGTTAACCAACTAGATTCTCCTATGTTGAAACCACAGAAAAGGAGGTCTAAGCCAAAGGACTCCTCTTCTACACCATCTTCTTCTTCTCAGGCTGTTGTTACAAATAAACATGTTAGTTTACCATCTATTGATGAGACCAGGCCCAAAACCAAAAAGGTTTGGGTCTCTAAAACTAACTGATTGTTTATTATTGCAGGGTTCTTCAACATGCCAAAGTAGCATCTGGTATGTAGACAGTGGGGGATCTATGCACATGACTGGGAACATCTCTCTTCTTCATGACTACTCTCAAGGAAAGAAGGGATTTGTCTCTTTTGGCAATGATGCTAGGGGTTACATCATCGGTAAGGGCTTTGTCTCCAATGGAGAAATCAAATTTGATGATGTTAATCATGTGGAAAATCTCAAGTACAACCTCTTGAGTGTCAGTCAAATGTGTGATAAAGGCCATGTTGCCCTTTTCACAAGTCAAAACTGTAGGATTCTGTCATCCAAAGTTTTGCACTTGATTGACAAGGTGTTGGATGATCACACTCTCCTGAAAGCCAACAGGACAGGAAGAGTGTATGCCTTAGATCTCTCTAAAAGATAGATCTCAAAGGCAATCCTTGCCTATTTTCCAAAGCCTCTTCTCAAGAATCTAAACTGTGGCACAGGAGGCTTGGTCATGTTAATCTCAAAAACATGAATCAGCTTAGCCACAATAGTTTAGTCAGAGGCTTACCAATAAAGGAGTTCCACTGTGATGAAACCTGCACTGCTTGTTTAAAAGGAAAACAGCACAAGGTCTCATTCCCTCCTATTGAAGTGTCCAAGTCCACTGCCTGCTTGCAATTACTGCATATGGATCTATTTGGTCCTGTGAGAGTAATGAGCATGGCAAAGAAGAAATACTGTCTGGTAATTGTGGATGATTACTCCAGATTTGTATGGACTTTCTTTCTACATTCAAAGGATGAGGCTGCTCAGAAGATTATCCACTTTGCTGTACATTGAGAAGCAGTATTCCCTTCCAGTCAAGTGTATTAGGAGTGATAATGGAACTGAGTTCAGAAATCATACACTTGATGACTTCTATCTTCAAAGGGAATCAAAAGGCAGTTCAGCATTCCAAGGACTCCAGAACAAAATGGAGTAGTGGAGAGAAAGAACAGGACCCTCATTGAAGCTGCAAGGTCCATGCTGGCTGACTCAGGTTTGCCATGACCTTTTGGGCCGAAGCTGTCAACACAGCTTGTTATGTGCAAAATAGAGTTTTAGTAAATCAGAGGTTGATGAAGACTCCATATGAAGTTCTCCATCATTTGGCTCCTCTGATTTCATTTTTCAAAGCATTTGGGTGTCCCTGTTTTATTCTCAACACAAAGGATCAACTCCACAATTTGATCCTAAGGTGGATGCAGGATACTTTGTTGTTATTCATCTACTTGCAAGGCATACAGAGTCTTCAACTGCAGAACAAAGATGGTTGAAGAAACTCTACATGTTAAGTTTAATGAATCTCCAAAGGACAAGATTCCACAAAGTCCTGTGGAGTTATTTGATTTGGACATACTGCAATATGTTCCTTATCAAACTCCTGCTGTTGCTCCTGTCAACAGTTCACCACCTGGTGGTACTGCTGATGATGATGATGATTGCAGTACTCACCTCTTCAGGTTTAGTGATCAGCTGCCTGACTCAGCTAGACCTGATGTTCCTGTAGCGCCAGTAGCACCATCCACAACAAATGCTGATGAGATTTCTTCGAATTCAACTTCCTTTGAATTACCATCCACTGATTGGTTTCAAGGAAATGATTCACCATCACCATCTGTTGCTGCTGAACCGGCTACAAACACTTGCACAGATCTCATTGTGTATCAAGATCTGAAGAATCACCCTATGTCTCAAATCATTGGTGATATCACTGCTGGAGTATCAACAAGAAGTCAATTGTCAAATTTCTGCTTCTATGCTCTCTTCATCAGTCAGCAAGAGCCAAAGAATTATCACATTGCTTTAAAGGACAATGGATGGGTTGATGCCATGCAGCTTGAGCTTCTTCAGTTCAAGAAACAGCAAGTGTGGGAACTGGTTCCTCTACCTCCAGGTAAGTGTGCAATAGGCACTAAATGGGTGTTTAGGAACAAAACTGATGAAAATGGGCTTATTGTTAAGAACAAGGCCAGACTGGTTGTTCAGGGGTTTGCACAAGAAGAAGGTATTGATTATGATGAAACCTTTGCCCCTGTAGCCAGACTGGAAGCAATTCGATTGTTTTTAGCTTATGCTGCTTATCAAAACCTTAAAGTCTTTCAAATGGATGTCAAAAGTGCATTTTTGTATGGAAAATTAAAGAAGAGGTTTATGTATGTCAACCTCCAGGCTTTGAGGACAATAAACATCCTAATTGGGTGTATAAGCTTGATAAAGCTCTTTATGGGTTAAAACAAGCTCCCAGAGCCTGGTATGAGACATTATCAAACTTTCTTCTGGAAAACAATTTCACTAGAGGCTCCATAGACAAGACTTTATTCATTAAGAAAGCTGGGCAGCATAATCTACTTGTTCAAATTTATGTAGATGATATCATTTTTGCATCCTCTGATCCAAAGTTGTGTGATGCCTTTACAAAGTTGATGCAACAGAAGTTTGAAATGAGTGCCATGGGAGAATTACAGTTCTTTCTGGGGTTGCAAATCAAACAAAAGGCTGATGGAATTTTTATTCATCAGTCCAAATATACAAAAGATCTTTTGCAAAAGTTTGATTTACAAAACTGTAAGCCCTGTTCTACTCCCATGAGCAGCACCACACAACTGGACTCAGATCAGAAAGGTAAAGTGGTTGATGAAACACTTTACAGATGTATGATTGGGTCCTTGATGTATTTAACAGCTTCTAGACCAGATATTATGTTTGCTACATGTGTTTGTGCTAGATTTCAGGCTGCACCTAAAGAGTCTCATCTGATTGCAGTCAAGAGGATCTTTAGATCTGCAAGGCACTCCATCTCTAGGTTTATGGTATTCTCGGAACATTCTGGTAAATTAGTTGCTTTTTCTGACAGTGACTATGCAGGGTGTAAGTTGACCAGGAAATCAACTTCTGGTGGATGTCAATTCCTAGGCAACTGCTTGATTTCTTGGCAGAGCAAGAAACAGACCTCAGTTGCTACATCCACTGCTGAAGCAGAGTACATTGCTGCTGCAAGCTGTACATCTCAGGTACTCTGGCTTCAAAACCAACTTTTGGATTATGGCATTACAGAGACTAAGACTCCATTGTTAATGGATAGTGCTTCAGCTCTTTGCATTGTCAAAAATCCAGTCCAGCACTCTAGGACCAAAATATAGAGATCAGACATCATTTTATAAGGGATTGTTTTGAAAAAGGTCTGATTGATCCTAAGTTTGTGCCTAGTGCTGATGAGCTTGCAGACATTTTACTAAGCCTTTGGATAGTTCAACTTTCCAAACCTGGTGTTAAGGCTTGGTATGCTGCAGCTAGAATAGGTGACAACTACTGATGATCTCAGTAATTCATACTGATGATCATGAGTACCTATCACATATAGTACTGATGAGCTCTTTTAACCTCAGTAGTTTTTATAACTACTGAAGGCTAAATGTCTCACAAGTACTGAAGTACTTCATCTGTTCTAAACTACTGATGTAGTTACAACTACTGATGCAGTCATAACTACTGCAATCAGTAAAAACAGATAAGTACTGATGTCCTATGAAACAACTGAAATCAGCCAAAAAGACTGATGAATGTGTTGAGGACAGTTTGAAACAGCTGAAAAGCTAAGAATTGACGAAAACAGCTGAAGAGAACTTTCTCTTCAGTCGTTTGTACAACTGCTGTTTCATTCTAAACAACTGAAGCAAAACCACGTCTTCAGTAGTTTTATAACTACTGATGACTAATACCAAGTCTTCAGTTGTTTACAACAGCTGATGACAAAACCACTGTCTTCAGTAGTTTCATAACTACTGATGACAAACACCAAGTCCTCAGTTGTTTCAATCATCTGAAGTCAAAACCACGGTCTTCAGTAGTTTTCTAAACTACTGATGCCTAACACCACGACTTCAGCTGTTTCACGTCTGAAAGGATAACCATGTCAACGGTCGTTTAAAACTACTGATGACTAACACCACATCCTTCAGTCGTTCCCTTACCCGTACCCTATAATACCCCTAACCTGAGCTCTCCATGCTTCATCTTCTTCAAACCTAACGTTCCTCTCCAAAACTTCCTCTTCTCATGGCGTCTATGCAAATTAAACCGCGACACAACTGTGTTGCCTACCTCACAAAATCGCCGATCTGGACTAAGTTCGATACTGCTATCGATCTTATGGTTCAGTCCCAATACAACAAGGCATTTCTTCTGAACCCCGTCTTACATGCCGAATCCTTGAACCAATTTTGGATGAACGTTACTGTTACCACTGAGGAGAGCAACACACACCATCCCTCCGGTCAGTCGTCAACAACAAAGAAGTCATTACTCCTGCAACAATCCGTAAAATTCTTCAACTGAATGATGCTACTTCTCCTGCTGGATATCCGAAGGGCACCATAGATCTATCATTTGCTCAGCATGGATATCAAGGCGATCTCAGTGCCACCACCATCATGAAGAAACACTTTAATGACGCTGAGCGCCTGATTTTTCACATGGTAATGTATGTTTGGCCCCTAAGACGTCGTCTTGGGATCAAATGTCCACCAAATGGCAGCAGGTAATGTATTCTATCCTTGAGCAACAACCACTAACTTTTCAGAATTAATATTTTCAGAGCTCAAAGATATGGCTCAAAAACTAACTGCCAACCGTTGGATACTTTATCCACGGTTCATAATGGCCATTATTACAGACCAGCTTAATGCTGAGGGACTTGTTGGCTTGGGAGTCCCTGCTACGGCTGTTCTGCCGAAGTATACTCCCGGCACAACTCTGACCGGACACTAAAAATGGCTGCCAAGCTGCGAAAACCCACGCAGCTGGAACCCACAGCCACCACCTCCAAATCCAAAGTCCCCACCAAACCCACCAAAAAGAAACCCAAAATGGCTACTCAGGGAATTGAGTCCCCTGAGGATGCCCCTGCAACACAAACGCAGGATATATCCACTAGTCCAAACCCCCTAGTGGATACAATGACTCCTCCAGCCACAGCCGCTCAGGCTTCCTCTCAACAGGAGCCTGCAGCAACCCAAGGGGCACCTACTTATCTGGGATCTTACTCACTTGAGGAGATTGCCATTGAAGAGCACCATCCACCCCAGGTGCACACTGCTTCTATCCCTCACCCCAAACACCGCCCCTCACAGCCCAACTTTAATAGTTGCACAAGTGCTGACTCAATGCACTCCTCACCCCCTCCCCAGAAACCACTTACTACTGGGAATACCTCTACAATTGAGGGGGAGGAACACAGTGCACCTGAGAACCCACAGCACAGGGGTTTCCCAATTCTATCTCCTGGTGTAGACAAGGAGCTTAGAATATCTAGTGAGGCTGCCACCTCCTCTGACTCAGCACATGACCAGAGTGAGGCTGGTAACATTGCTAAGACCTCCCTAGAGGCAACAGCTGATGATGGACATTGTCCTGAGGCTGGAAGTCCCCAGTACCAAGCACAAGGGGCACATGCACCAACTGGTCTACACCCAGTGCATGTAAATCCTGCTCTAAGCAGGAGGTCAGGTGATTCAGCTTCGCTGATGATGACCTGGGCTTCTTCTATGATGTTCTTGCCCAGAACACAATCCTGAAGAGAAGTCAGTAGGCTCAAAACCTACTGACCAACTCTCACCAGGAGAAAGACCATCTGCCTCTATCCACCCACAGATGGCACCTTCCTTGAAGGTTTCCCAAACACAGAGCCACCCCAAAATCAACCACCTGCCTCTGCTTCAGGCCCTACTTCTCAGGAACAGAACCCTCCTGAGCAAATAGGTGCTGTACTCCAAAATTCCCTCCCTCTCATCACACCCATAATCACTGATATAGTGATCAAAGCCCTTGATGAGAGGCTTTCCTCAACATTACAGCCTTGGTTGATGCTGCTGTCCAAAGAACTCTTCTGCGGTACAAACCCCTTCCTCCAATGCAACCAAAAAGGGGGAGAGTACTGCAGTGAAAGAAAGGAAGAAAAGATCCGAGGAAAAGGAAGAGAAGCAAGTCCAAGAGGAGGAAAAAGAAAAGCAACCTCTGCTCACTTACAAGCGAAAGAGAAGTGCTGATGATCACACTGCTGAAGACAAATCCTTGGAGGAGCTGGTCAAAGAAGCTGACACCACACACAGCCGATCCATGGATAAAATAATTGAACAACTCTTCAGGCAGGGGTTTGACACAGCCACACTGGATAGTGAGATCAGAAGGTTAGAAGTACAAGAGATACAAACCCGATGGGCAGGTATGATGCTCTTGAGAAAGAGAGGTTGGAAATAATGATCCGCTTATTGCAAAATACTTGGAAGATCATTAATGGAGATCCGCGCATGGACCAGGGACAGCATTCTGGCTATAGCCACCAGAATCTGTCTGTCTGAGCAATTCAACAAAGGGATTATTGTGGAAGCCCTTGATGAGGCTGGGGCTGGTAAAAGGTTAGAGATGGCTAAACTCACAAAGGCGAAACTAACTACAAGGATGCTAGATCAACCTTCCCTTCCACCCACTCAAACAGATCTATCCCTCAAATCTCCCAACCAACCTCTAAGCCAAAATCCAAACATCCTCATTCTTCAAAACCAATTCCTTCACCAACCCAACCATCATCCAGTGATGTACCAGAAGGAGGAAAGGGTGCTGAGGATGGAAGAAGAAGAGAAGAAGAGGATGAAGATGATAGTCTGCCACTCTCTGCTGTTCTGAAGCTACCAAAACCCCGAAGTCACCCATGATCACACCTGACTCTCAAAGGGAAATGGTCAGAGTCAAGATAGAAGAAGAAGAACAGCAGAAACAGCACGATGAGCAACTGTTGAAGATGGTTGACAAGGAATTTCCTCAGTCATCATCTATTCAAGCCATGAAGGGCATGCTCAAAGGCTGTACACTCTCAGGCACACCTTTCAGTATCAGAAGGAGAGAGTGAGAGTATGGCCAGACCCCAGGGTGAGTTCTAGAATCCATAAAAGAACTATCCACACAGATACAACGGCCAGGTACGAAAAACATAGAGTCTACCATCATGTGGGCCGTTGTAGTCTCACCTTGGGAAATCATTGATGAATTCAAGAAAGCTCACCAAGCAAAGAAGACCCCTCAAGCCTTACTAGAAAACAAGATGATTAAAGGGGTTGTTATATAAAAAGCTTGAAGACATCCAAAGAATGAGCTCCAGTTACTCCTTGAAGGCAACCATCCTGATGAATTTGTATATAGGGAGGTAACTACGGTGGAGCTGAAAATGGCAGGACCATGAAGTACTTATCAGAGTACTATGGTCCAGAGTTCTTCTTCGAAGGAGGAGCAGAAGAACTCTCTCAGGAGGAACAAGTTGTTCTCCTTGAGGCCTATGTTCGTGAGTCATACAGACTCATTATGGGGAAGTAAATCTCATGAATGGGATAACAACTCTGTGTCCAGTTCCCCAAAACAGAGTTCCCATTCATACTCTGCCAAACAAATATTTGAGATTTCTTCCCAGGCCGGAGCTTACATGGGTCATCTTCTCTACTGATCAAGAAGGAAAAAGACCAACATTTTGCCATCAATAAGTGGAGTATAAATAAGTTAGAGGTTTTGGCTGCATTGGTTCAGGGGGAGTTTGTTGGACCAAAAGAACCAATGAGCCAAGATCAGAAAACCTCTAAGTCCCACACGGTATCACAACAACTGCTGAAAGCCTCATCAGTAGTTTGACAAGTGCTGAAGACTTCAACAGCTGAAGATCAAGTGCTGAAGACCTTAACAGCTGAAGAACCAAAGTGCTGAAGTACAACAGCTGAAGAACACAAGTGCTGAAGCTGAAAGACCAAAGTACTGAAGTACAACAGCTGAAGAGTTCACAAGTGCTGAAGATCAACAACTGATGTACAAAGTCTGAAGACAAAGACTGAAGACATCAGCTGATGATATCTACTGAAGTCATCAGCTGATGAAACACCTGAAGGTCAAAGTCTGAAGATCAAGTACTGAAGCCTCAGTAGTTTGTCACAACTGCTGAAGAGTACTTCTTCAGTAGTTGTGATATCAGTAGTTTTTATTTTCTATGTTTCAGTAGTTTTGTAAAACGACTGAAGAGCTTGTTCTTCAGTCGTTGTAGTTTCAGTAGTTTTATATTTTGTACTTAACATGCTGATATGTTCTCAGTAGTTGTGAACATTCAGTAGTTTGTTAAGAATTAGTTATTTTTGTATGGATCTGCCAGTTGTCACTTTCCGTGATAACAGCAGTGATTGTTGCACTCTATATAAGGAGTGACAACCTATTGTAATCGTGTGGAAATGAGTAATTGAATGGAATGAATGATTGATTTGATTAGAAATATTCTACATCTATAAACATTCCTAGAAATCAGAAATACATATTCTCTCCCTATAACCGTATGCGATCTTAATGCTTACAAGTATCGATTGCTTGCTACAATTTGTCTAATTCTTGTTTGTATTCCGCTGCTTGTATTCTGATACATCAAACTTGTGATCACTGATCCTGTCACCTATTGTATTCATCCTAAGTCCACCAGTGTCCTTGGAGAGGAGCTACTATGCAAATTGTCCTACTATCTCTTTATTTGAATAAACAGAAAGAAAAAATAAAAAGAATGTTATGCAAAGAAAGAAAGAAGAAAAAGAAACAGCAAGAAAGAGGAGGAGAAAAGTGAAGTTAATGATCAAGAGCCAAGCACACCTGAAAAGGTACCTAAAGTCATAGAAGCAGCTGAACTTCTAGCCCTCACTTCAAACTTACTCACAAAAAGGAAATATTTAGCTGAAAAGGTCAAAGGTAGAGACCAACTAGTTGAAGAAAAACAGTTAGAAACAAAAAGATGACCCCCGAATCCTAGCAACAATTGCTGATTTTCTGGAATAGCATGAGTATGCTGAAGCTCAATGAAGACCTTAGTTGGTGGGTCCAAAACATTGATTTAGAAGAAGGTGAATTGCTGGTGGATATGATGTTGATAAGGATGTCATATGGACCTTCCCATGAAAAACAACATGCATTAGAAGAAATGTGGTCCCTAATCCCAAACTTGACTGGATGATCAGCATGTTTCTGATTAATCGTATATGATCTAGATGAAGTTTTGGATGACATATGAAGGAATGAAAGAAAGAAGATAAGTGAAAAGGTGCTTGATCCAACATTGAAACATAATATGAAAAGCATCACCAAGGGATGCCCCCAATGCATAAAAATCTTCTGTGATGAAATCAACCGGTAGAAAGACCATTGCCAAGAAGGCTCCCCTACCCAGCTGTCTTCAATGAAGAAATCATCCCAACTCATGAACCATTATTTCCTGATCCTTTAATATGTTTGATAAGAAATGAAGGACTATCTCTCGTGAGGGGTTCATAAGAAAGGATTGGAACATGAAGACCAACTCATTCAGGGCTGCAACTCTTCAATTGATTAATGAGAAGAAAGAAAAACTTAGAAGCTTAAGAAAGAAAACTTAAGAAGCTGGAAGAGAATTATCAAGCACTAAGACAAGAAATAGAGTATCAGCTGAAGACATGATGCTGAACCAGAAAGACCAAGAACTACTTGCTCCTGTACTACACAAGTACCCTAAATGGTTTGCAGAACCATCTCAGTTGAAACTGCAAGAAGGATTGACCACTACAGAACTGATCAAAGGGTGTCTACTCCCAAGGGTAAAGTTGATCTAAAGATATAGCTTGGAAGTACGACAGTACATGGAATATGTTCATGGTGAAAGGATATCAAGACTAGTACAATTCTTTACAAAGTACACAACTCTTGTAAATGCCCTAGAGATTCATGATTTGAAGGAACTAGCTCAACTTGAACTGATCAATCATGCAGCTATGTTCAGGGGATATGAAATTGAGAACATACTTAAGATGTTCAGAAGAACAAACAACTTCAATTCATTAAAGACAATATGCATGAGAAAAGATAAAACATTTGTCAATCACCTTGAGAAGAAGAAAAAGATGCAAGCAGAAGAAATTGTGTTCCCTGAGCTGAAGGTGAAGCCTACAGAATCATTAAAGAGGAAAATGGTGTCTGGTACATATTCCTCTACACCTATCTCGAATGTGTACTATGATGAGAAAACTTATGAGATAGTTATTGAAAGGAAGTGGGGAGGAAAGGAGGGAGCTGAAATCAGATTATTCAGTGGATATGAGGTTAGATTGCTTGATGAATTATATCCCTTACATATACACCAGACATTTCAAGGAATTGAATAATAAACCGGGAGAGTTGGATATGCACTTCTTTCTAAAGTGCATCAAGCTGCTAAAGCTGGCATATGATCAGATAAGAGCCAAAAGAGAGAAAAGAAAGAAGAAGAAGACACCATTGCAGCTTGGCAACATTGTAAAACTTGAGGTTGATGTGGGGGGAGCTTACTGATACATAGAGATGGACTTTCTAAAATTTATATATGGGGCCTATTTCACTAAAGAAGCTGCCAATGGAAGCCATCTCCAACATGAGCAAGATGAAGATTCATGTGCTAAGCAGAGAAAGGATGTCAGAAGCAATAGATTTCGTGAATATGATCAAAGCTATACTGGATCCTACTAAAGCTGCATTCATCTTACCCCCAGAAGACCGAGCAAAATCTTCACAACATCAATCATCTCGCAAACATTAAGGAAAACTTAGCTGTATAATCCTTAGGGGAGGATTGTTGGACCCTTAAAAGGATCATACATGCCAACTCAATGGGTGATTTGATGATGAAGAATAAAGTATTGTCTCCTGCATTTGTCAAATGCGAAAGGCATAAAACAAATACGGACAAGTATTTGTTCTTCCGCATTGACAAATGTGGAAAACCAAGAATGGACGCGGACAAAGTACTTACTCTTCTGCATTGACTAATGTGGAAGACAAAGTAAATGCGGACAAGACTTTGCTCATCCGCATTGACAAATGCTGATGACCGAACAAATGCACACAAGTATTTGTTCATCCACATTTGTCAATGCGGATGAACAAGCAAAGATGCGGATAAAGACTTAGACTAGTTCTGATGTAATAGGTCAGGGGTAGTTTAGTCATTTTGTAAAAGGCATCTTGTCTGCCTATAAATAGAATAGATACCTCGTACATGAGGTGACGGCTTATAGATGGAGAATTTTTGTTGTAATTATTCTCTTTAATTTATCAACTTTCATATATCAATACAAAAGCATTTATGTGTATTTTTCTTGCATTGAATGTTCTTTGATTGTTTGTTTCCGCCACTCAATCATTGAATTGATTACCATATTCGATTCATAGTAAGAATATGGCTCTTACTCAACCCCAGTCAATGATGATGTATGATGATAATGATGTATGATGATGATCATGTATGATGAGGATGATGTATGACGAGGATGATGTATGATGATGATGATGTATGATGATGATGATGGAATGATGATGATGTATGATATAATGAATGATTGATAGTATGTATGATGTATATTACGCATGTATGATGATGTGTGATTGATGATATGCGATTGATGATGTTATGTTTATGTATGATTGCATGTTATGTTCTGTTATGTTCCCTATTACGTGTGATGATGTGACTTTACGTGGTTTGATATTGTTAATGAACGTAAAGTATTATCTTAACAAAGTGAAAGATTTAAGATAATGAAATTGGAACATAATGAGCGAACAAATGAAAAGCCTTGCAAGCATATAAAGGGAAGTTCACAACTCATTGAGAGTTGCTACTTTGTGTGTGTCTACAGCATGCGATTTTGGCTAACTCATAAGGGTTCATACACACAGTAAGAGTTTAGTCTTGGTGACTGCTCCAATAATGTTCGATTTCCTAATTACTGTGTGTATATCTATTTACAGCGTGCGATATTGGCTAACCCATGAGAGTTCACACACACATAGGGGGATCCTGTCCTAGTGACCACTCCATACGTGCGATATATGCGATACGTGTGATATGTGCGATATGTGCGATAAGTGAAATAAATACGAAATGTACTAACGAGCGACGATGAAGATGATAATTATTACTTTGATGTATGTGCGATGTATGATCACGTGCAATAGTAACGAAAATGTTTTAACGAATGGAAGGTAATGCAATGTTTTTATAAACTAGAACTCACTCAGCAACACTAACTTTTTATGCATTTTCCAGTTGGCAGGTAGAGTTGCTAAGGATGGCACGGGCGGCTACTTGGCCCTTTTGGATGGCATTCCTCTGTTTAATGTTTTTGGTTTGTAATACAAATGAATGATGTTTTGAAATGAATGATTGTATTAACTTTCAAAAGCATTTTAATGAAATAAAAGTTATTTTAATGTTCCGCTCCGATGTTTTATGAAGGTTAAATGTAATTATATGTTTCATGTGCGATGATCGACCAGCTGTAAGCATCCCGGGATCGGGGCCTTACAAGTTGGTGTTAGTGACAAAGTTTAAGTGAAATGGGTAAATCTTCAAAATAAACCTAAACTTAAACTAAGAATGGGATGGAAAGGAAAGGGATGCCAGTTCGAGTAGCCACGTGCCATCAGGTATTTTCTTAATGTTAACTGGTATTACGTGTGCATGTTATGTGGGTATGTGTTGCTAGTAGATTTAGATACTGATGTAGTCAAGATAGGTAATGCTTGGGGTATGAAGAGTAAAGTAAGTGGCTAATCACAACTGGCCACTTTAATTAGGTACTTACTATACTTGACATAAACTAAGTTGTTCCCTTGAATGACCGTGTTGGTGTTTGAATCCTTCAGTGTGTGTGTTAGAGGATGGCCAGTGGTAGATCATCTAAAGCTTCACGTGGTCGAGGTCGTGGTGCTGAACCACGAGCTAAAAGAGGAAGGCCTAGAGCAAAAAGGTGGTTCATAAAGAACCTGAGACCCCTCATCCGGAGGGCTGAGATGAGAGTGCTAATTTGAGAGCCTTAGTAAAAGAGGCTATTGTAGAAGAAGTTCATCAAGTCATGCAGACAATCTTACCGTCTGTAGTGACTAAAGTGATTAAGGTTGTACGAGAGGGGAGAGGAAGGAAAGAAGTAGACCTACGGGCGAAAGAAGACAGCCCGAGACTAAGACGGTTCTATCTGATGACGAAGAAGAAGCCCATGCCGGAGGCGGCACGAGGCTATAACTATGGGGCACTCCAAAGGTGTAAGCCCCCTACTTTTGATGGTAATGGCACTGCAACTGCTGCTCACCAATGCATGAGGGAAATGGAAGCTGTTCTGAATATCAACATTTAAGATGGACAAAGTTGAGAGGGAGTTCCTATAGCTGGAGGCGGGAACGATGACACATCAGCAATACACCACCAAATTCAATGAGATGGCATGGCTGGTGCCAGATCAAGTGTCACCCTTGTCAGGGAATATTAAAAGGTATATTCAAGGCTTGCTGGCGGATATCCGCAGGCACATAATCGCCGCCCGGTCGAGCACGTTTAGGTCGGCGGTTGATTTGGCAGGGAGGTTGTATGATGAGAGAACTGTGGTGGTGGCTGAAGGTAGCGAGAAAGGTGGTGGTGACTGGAAATGGAGTGGGAAAAGGTTTGGTCGAGGTGGTGTCCCGACGAGTAACAAGATGGCAAGGGTAGATGACCATAGTGTGGTTACACCTGGCGCGGGGTCAAAGAGGTGTGGTAAATGTGAGAAGGAGCATTCGAGAGAATGAAAATGGGGGACAAACATTTGCTTCAAGTTCGGGAATCCTAGCCATATAGCGAGGGAATGCGGGGTTGTAAGGTGTTACAACTGTGAAGAGAATGGTCACTTGAGCAGGGACTGTAAGAAGCCAAGGGTTGGAGGATCAGGAGCGAAGAAGGCAAGAGGAGAAGGGCAGAGGGCGAGTGCCAGAGCGTTCACTATGATGGAGAAGGAGGCTAGGACGAACCACAATGTTATGTGAGGTACGTTTGTAGTAAACCAAACTTTATCCTCTGTGTTATTTGATTTTGGTGCTAGTAAAAGTTTTATTTATGTTGCTTTCTATGATAAATTGCCTGTTAGTAGTAGGAATATAAATACGCCCTTTGATGTAGAAGCTGTTATAGGTAAGTCTACCAGGATTTCCAAGATGATAGAAGGATGTTAACATAGAACTAGAAGGTCATAAGTTTCCTGTTAGACCATTGGTGATGACCTTAGGCGGGTTCGATGTAGTCCTAGGAATGGATTGGTTGGCGGACTACGACACGAACATTGTGTGTCGCAAGAAGATGATACCGTTGACAGCGCCTAATGGGAGTACGGTGATGGTTTATGGTGATCGAGGCACGATGATTCTGAAGGTGATTTCAAAGGTGGTGGCGGGAAAGTGCATGTGGCGTGGATGTAGTGCCTACTTGGCCTATGTGAAGGATGTGGATACGCCAACACCACAACTGACCGAAGTACCGTTAGTGTGTGACTTCCAGATGTGTTTCCCAAAGACTTACCAGGAGTGCCACTTGACCGAGAGATCGAGTTTCAGATTGATCTGATACCGGGTGCCCAACCTGTTGCCAAGACACCGTATCAGTTGGTTCTGACTGAGATGACTGAGATGAAAGAGTGGATGGAGCAATTGCAGGAGTTGCTTGATAAGGGGTTAATTAGATCGAGTATCTCTCCTTGGGGTGCTCTGGTCTTATTCGTGAAGAAGAAAGATGGTAGTATGAGAATGTGTATGAACTACCGTGAGCTGAATAAGTTGATAGTAAAGAATCAGTACCCGTTACCGAGAATTGATGATCTTTTTTATCAACTCCAGGGTGCCAGTTGGTTTTCAAGGATAGACCTTTGATCTGGCTACCATCAGTTGAAGGTGAATGAGCAATATATTCCTAAAATAGCTTTTCGCACGCGTTAGGGACATTACGAGTTTCTTGTTATGTTTTTTGGTTTGACCAACGCGCCAGCTGCTTCTATGGACGTGATGAATCGAGTGTGTTGGCCGATGTTAGATAAATTAGTGATTGTGTTTATTGATGATATCTTGATTTATTCCAAGAGTGAGGATGAGCATGCCGGCCACATTTGAGAGGTGTTGGAGACGTTGAGAAGGGAGAGGTTGTATGCTAAATTCTCCAAGTGCGCATTTTGGTTGCGCGAGGTTCAGTTTTCGGGTCACGTAGTGAATCCTGGTGGGATTATGGTGGACCTGGCAAAGGTGGAAGCGAAGATTTAGTAGTTTATTATGATGCTTCCTACTCGGGGATGGGATGTGTGTTGATGTAGAGAGGGAAGGTTATAGCCTATGCATCCCGACAGTTGAAAGTTCATGAGGTCAATTATCCCACTCCCAACTTGGAGCTAGCAGCCGTGGTCTTTGCGTTAAAGATATGGAGGCACTATCTATATGGGATGAAGTGCACCATATTTAGCCGAGATACATAAGGCCTTTCTGAATTATTGCTCGAGTAGGAGATGTGGCCTACAGATGCGAGTTACCAAATGAGTTAAGTGAGATTCACCCGACATTTCATGTACCTCATGTGAGAAAGTGCTTAGCAGACGAGGATATGATTGTACCACTGGAGAATATCGAGGTAGATGAACGGCTCAACTATGTGGAGCAACCCGTGGCGATCATTGATCGTAAAGAAAAGAGGTTGAGAGTAAAGTGGTTCATCTTGTAGGTGTAGAGTGGAAGCACAGGAAGGGATCTGAGTCTACGTGGGAGACTGAAGTAGAGATGAGGCAGCATTACTATGACATCCGTCACCATCAGGTCTATCAATTAACTCAAAATCCGTTAATTCTTTTTTTCGCACATTTATTATTTTGCGTAATTAATTGTTTTCAAACCAAATCTCGTCATATCTCCCTTCGTGCCAACCTCAATATTTAATGACGCTAATAATATAAAATTTATTCTATTATTATTATTACCGTAAATATTGTTAATATTATTATTAATAATATTATTATTATTATAATTATGTTTAGGGTTTAAATTGTAATTTAACTAAACTTAGAGGATTAATTAAATGAAAATCTAGGGTCCTAAGTGTAATATTAATATTTTATAATTAAAACTTTAAAACTCTTGGCCTTCACCCCCCTGCTAACCCTAATCAACACCCTCCCTTCGCCATTGCCGTCGCCATGAGTCCATCCCGAACACCGTCGTTGCGCCACCGAATCTGCCCCCGTTGGCCACCGCCTGTTGTCTTCACCTCACCGTTCACTCGTTTCGCCGGCAACCGATCGTCCCGAAATTTCTTTTATCTCGTTTCGTTTCGGTTTATTGTCGCAGTTGGTTCGGTTTCGTTTCGGGCTTGTTGAATGACTATTTCAGTTCGATGTTGGTGGCGTGTATATATCACGTACGTATGTATTATGTGTGTGCAGTGTGTGTGTGTGGTGTGCGTGTTTGTGCAGTGTGTGTGTGGTGTTTGTGTGTGCAATGTGTGCGTGTGGTGTGTGTGTGCAGTGTGTGCCTTGGTGTGTTTGTGTGCGCAGTGTAAGGCCCCGTTCCCAGGACGCTTACAGTTGGTCATTCATCGCACATATAACATATAATTTCATCTCTTTCATAAAAGCATTGTAGCGGAAATATTAGAATAACATTTTCATTTCATCAAAATGCCTTTGCAAAATAATACAACCGTTCATTACATAATGTCATTTTACATTTCATTACAAAAGCATTAAAAAACAATGGATGCCATCCCCAAAGAACTGAGTATGTCGTCCTGTGCCATCCCAGCAACATACATGCCAACTTGAAACACATCAAAGTCAGCGTTACTCAGTGATTTCTAGTTTTAAGAAAACATACTTTACTTCCTTTATAAAACCATCGTTACTTTCTACCGATCACACACATACATACACACATAATATAATTATTATCTTCCATTACGTTCGTTACATTCTTCCATTCGTTCATACATTCTTACTTTCATTCCATTAACCATCGCACGATACATTTCATTCGGTTCATTCGTTCATAACATCTTTAACTCTTTCCGGATCAGTGTCATCAGCTATACCCCAAACCTATGCACACAGCGGGTACTGGGCCGAAGATCATAATGACTTCCATAACGCACATAGCCTAGCACCAGCACCAGGGCAAGTGAAAAGGATCCCACTGCTCTATACACCCCCAACATTATGCATACCGAATACTAGGCCAAAGATCATAAAATAACTTCCACACTGCACATAGCCTGACCAGCACGGGTGGGTAACCACTATAACCACGTATACAACACCCCACATTGCATACTCGAGTACTGGGTCGAAGATCATAAAATGACTTCCACACCACACATAGCCTGGCACCCAACATCGAGGTGGTTAACCACTATAACCATGTACCATAACCGTGGTCAGTCACAACGACTGGAACCCCTACGTGTATCCTTACGGGTTAGCTAAACCACATGCAATGAGCTTACACAATTCATAGAGTCATGGACCTCTGTACATATTGCTTGCAAGCCTTTCCATACGCTCATTCGTTCATTAATGCATGCACACCATCCTTATGTTCCCCTTTTCATTATCTTCCACTTTATGTTACATAATACTTTAATATCATTAACATTCAATGCAAAACCATGGGAAGACAATCATACATAATAATAAGAAACATAAAAACATACAACATCAATCACACAAGGCAGCATTGCACATACATCATGCATAACATACAACATGCACAATCACACGACATCAAACTCTCACGAATCACGCGCATCACAACATACACCATACGGCATCACACATCATCATCATCATCATACATCATCTTAAATCATCCATGCCCATCAGACCATCTACAACCCTAAAGATCCGGCCTACGTCCGCACTTTCCCAAAAGTCCAGACAATACAAGGGTCATTCGGGCGTATGGACCCTATTCAGTAGCATGGTCTTCCATGTGTATGAGAACACTCATGCGAACGGACCACCAGTCGCATAGCCTTCAATCGCATGCTTTCCATGCGAATGAACCTCAGTCGCATGACATCATGGCGTGTGGACTTCAGTCGCATGACCTTCATGCGAATGGCCCTCAGTCACACACCTTTCATGCGAATGAACCTTAATCACACGTCTCGCAAGCATGTGAACTCCAGTCGCATAACCTTCATTCTCATTTCCTTCGGTCGCATAGCCCTCATACGTATGACCCTCAGTTGCACCACTTTTGTGCGAATGAATCTTAGTCGCACACCTTTCGTGCGTATGACCCAGCCACACCTCATTCGGACGCATGGACCTCTAGTTGCATAGCCCTAGCTGGGTGCAGAATGCAGTTCATCCCGAACTGCAGCGGCCATTTTCGGCCTCCAAACTCTTCCAAATCTCATTTATGCTCAATAACCCATTCTAAACCTTAGGAAAACATGCCATGACATCATTCAAGCACAACCAAGCCCGAAATCAAGCCCCAAATGAATCATACACATACACATACATACGAAAATGGGTTTACACCCAAATACTCGACAAATGGTTTTCAGATGTATTCCAGCCCCAATATCATTCAAAAATGTGTAAAAGAGGAGTCCTAGAACTCACATAAACGATCCCATCGAGTAGAGCTTCGATTTGACCCGCTACACTTCGATTTTCACGCTCAATCCACCCGAACCAAGCATTTCTCCTCTTTTTCCTCCTTCTCTTCTCCCTTGAGTGAGTTTTGGAAAGAATGGGGAGGGTGTGGGCTGCCCTTCCCTTTTATACCCCCACTCATCCAAGGTCTTCCCGTTTTGGCAAGTTTGGTCCCTCGACTTTGGGCTTTATTTCTTTTCTTCTTTCGTCGGCTTTAAGAAAATTTCGGGGGTTACATGCAGCATGTTGTGCAGTGTGTGTGCGGGTGTAGTTGTGTGTGTGTTGAGGGTGATGTAGTGTGTGTTGTGTGTGTGCAGTGTGTGTGTGGTGTGTGTGTGTGTGTTTGCGGGTTGTATACGTATATTTGCGATGAATGTATATGTGGAGTGTGTCTTGTTTGTTGGTGTGTATGTGTATGTATGTATGTATAGTATATATGATTGAGTGTGTGAGATGATGTTGAGTATGTATAATGCATGTATGTGTGTGTCGATCATGTGCGCGGGTGGTTGTTGATCGTGTGGTTCATTGCGTGTCGTTCAAGAGAAACAAACGCAGCAGCCTTCGACTACTAGTTCGCGACGAATGGATGTGTTTGGTGTGTATATGTTGATATCGTATGCGTGTGTGTGCAGCTATGTGTATGTATATAAAATATGGGAGTGTTGGATGAAGATAAGTACATATATATACATATGTGTGTGTTATTATGTGTGAATGCAAATATGGTGTATATATGAGTGTGATGTGTGTACTCGAGTGTGTGTATATATTGTGTTTATGTAATTGTGTGTGTTATTATTATTATTATTATTATTATTATTATTATTACTATTATTATTCTTATTATGTTATTATTACCCATATTCTATTATTATTTTTATTTTATTTTGCTAATATAGTATGTCGTGTGGTGTGAATTATATATTATGTGTGTGAGTTGCACCTCGAACCCGAATCGACCCGAACCGAACCAGAACCGACCGGACTTATCTATTCTCGTTAAACATGCCTAAAAACTTAGTTACAACTATTATAGGTGTTTGATCGTTCATTGCTCACATGCTTCGAAGCCCTTTGTTCACTTTATTTTCATCATATTTCAAGGTGAGTTTCACGGCCCCGTTTTCATTTTAAACATTTATAAACTAGGGGGAAAAAGTATCTCACACCTCTTTATGCTATGAACTTATTCAATTCTTTTGGATTGTTGTGTTTACTCTTTGTAAGTATTTATCTAGTACATGCATGAGTTGTCTTTGTGGTTCTGTATTCACAAC
This sequence comes from Flaveria trinervia, assembly GCA_025506515.1. Classification (NCBI taxonomy): domain Eukaryota; kingdom Viridiplantae; phylum Streptophyta; class Magnoliopsida; order Asterales; family Asteraceae; genus Flaveria; species Flaveria trinervia. The sequence continues at coordinate 25,020,488 of CM046449.1, read as the reverse complement.
TATGTAACTCCGGTGTTGGAGCCGACGGACAAATATTGATAGTACTATTAGGTTGACACCCCCACGCGTTGTTTGTTAGTATACTAGTTGGGACTGACAGTGGCCAGGAACGGGCCCTAGGGTGAATATGTTCCGACAAATTCTTTGTGTACGTCGTAGGTTTAGTTGTGATGCTCATGATTACATATGATATTACTTGCTTATAACTATATGCACTCATATCCTACTAAACTATTACACAACATTAAGTTTTGTTTATTATTTAAACTTGCAAACTCACCACCATTATGTTGACCATTTTGATCATATCTTTTCAGGTAATAATCATTAAGGATTGCTAGGGAATGTGACATCCGTCGCCTTAAGGTTCGTCGAACGACATAAATAAGCATAGGAAATATTTTAATTATTCTTCCTTTTCTTCATGAACTCCTGCTTTAAGGAATCATGGCTCTCATTTTCCCTTGTGCCTGTACTTCCTCCGAGAACGTATGTTAAGCATAACCTTTTATAAACTCATCACCATTACCATCAATATATCATTTTTTAATTTCAACCACCGTCATTAATAAAACCATTTTAGACTATCAAATGCCATTAACCACGCTTTTAACCTTAACAAATGAACATTTTAAGGTCGTAATCAACAGAAACAAATTTGGGGAACTCGAGGGTTAAGTGCAGGGACTAAACATGTAATTTTGCAAACTTGGACTGGGTAATAACCCCCTTCCCAGCCACATTCCTCATTCACTTCACCTTCTTCACCTCTTCATTCCCTACACACATTTTCTTCATTCTAGCACCAAATTCTACCCGTGTGGTCTCGTTTTCATCGTCTAGTCTTCATCTACAGCCTCATCTACTCATTTCTAGCAGGTAGACGACTTTGGTTGTCTCTTTTCTTGCCTTTTTTGGCTATCCATCCAATCTAGGGTTTCGGGCGCTCGGTTCATCCGAGCACATGAGGTCGTGTGGGTGCGTGTGAGGTCTTTCTGCTTGTGTTTCATATTTGTGTATGTTTGTAGAATGTTTCTGGAAGTCCTTGTGGTGTAAAACTCGCGTTTAGAGCAGCTCGGGCTGCTCAGCCCGACCACAGTCGCGATTCTGCAGTTCAGCGACTGGCTCTGTCAGGCGATGAGCCGTGCGACTGAGTGAGTCGTGCGACTGAATCTTGCATCTAAGTCATCGTGCGACTGAGTTGTGCGACTAGGCATGTCTGCGCTCTGAGTCGTGCGACTGTGAGTTTCTATGTGATTGAGTCATGCGTGCGACTATGAGTGTATGTGATTGAGTCATGCGATGAATGATTGTGTGCGATTGAGTCAGGTGACCGACTGAATGTATGCGATGTGCGTGTCTCGCACGACTGGAGTCCAATCGCATGAATGAAGGTTCATCGCACGAAAGTAGCTATTTCGCACCATTGAGGATTGATTCGTGCGCATGGAGTTTGGGTCGTGCGAATGTGTGTTGTGTGGTACGACTGAATGCCAGCCATACGAATGAAGACTCAATCGTACGAATGAAGCTGATTCGTACGATTGAAGGTTGATTCGTAAGGATGGAGCTTTGAGTCGAGTGTCTGGTCCTGTTGTGTGACTGATGATGTTGAATGTGAATTCCCCCTTGAACGTCTGATTGATAAGGCCACATCAGTAAAAATGTCATTGCTTGACCACAAAGATTAAAGTCACGCTATCACATGCACATACTATTTCAATTGAAAACAACCTAACATTTTACAATTATCGACACATCCAATTAGAACTCCAAATACTTAACAACTGCTATCTTTCATAACCACGAGATCATTTCACGGATGTCATAAGCAATGACGACTACTCGTAGTACTTGGATCTACATAAGATCCGATACGTGTGTACGCTTGTGTGTGTGTGCTACCCACGACCGAACCGATACAACCGAACCGACCAAACATACTATATGCTTATACATGTCATTAATGCTTGACAATAACTGTCAATAGGTGTTTGACCGATCATTGCATTCAACTGTTGGGAATCTCGATCTTTCATACTTACCACTTAACATGTGAGTTTCGTGCCCTTTTTATGCTTATACTACTTCACAAACATTACAACATGGGGAAAAGTGTGCTCGCTCCCCTTTTCTATGCTGTACAACATACATACAATTTACATACTTGGAATCAACGTGCTACTGTTTTGTGGGTACTTATCTGATACATGCTTGAGTCTGCTTTGTGGTTCTTTCTTACAACCATTTAATTCCAGTGTGAACCGACGGTTAGGTATTGGTAGTACTACTGGGTTGACACCCCCACTCGTGTTGGTATACTAGTTAGTACCAACAATAGCCAGGTACGGGCCTTGGGTGAATATATTCCGACAAGATTCTTTGTGTACGTCATTAGGTTTGGTTGTAAAGCTCTTGCCATGTGATTTTGCTTATGCACGGTATTCTGCAACAACTTTATACAGCATTAATTACTTATTTACTTTAAACCTGCGAACTCACCAACAATTTTGTTGACCATTTGGAGCATATCTTTTCAGGTGATCATGCTAGCTAAGGTTCTAGGTGTGCTGCCTTAGTGGAGACCCTAGGATGCATTTTCGAGCTAAACTTGTCTTTTTGAAAACAATTTATGTATCTATTTCAAACAACATTACCTTTGTAACTTGTTCCCGGTTTGTGGGAATTGCATACAATGTTATCTATGTTTTGTGATTTATGTATCATGTTTATGCTTATGGCTATGTTGTCGTGAATACTGACTGGACACGACACAAGTCCCCTTGTTGTCGGGTGTTGTCATGACACGCTTGTCATCATTATTATTATTGCATCTCTATCGCTTACCATGTGTTATGACGATTCCCGTGTCGTTACGCCCCCGTGTTTCCGCTCTCAGCGGGGGTGTGACAGACTGGTATCAGAGCCATTGGTTATAGAGAATTAGGCAATACACTTGACCTAGACTATAACCTAGGAACCTTCATGTAGATTGCATGCCAGGGTTGTGTGCATTTTGTATCTCATACGTGTTCCTCATTACTTGTTCGTTTGTCTATCTATTTCGTGATCTTTTCACCCTATGAGAGAGCCTTGTTCTCACTCTTTTATGGGATGCTCCTATTAGATCTTCCGTTCCCTCTGCGCGCCAAGTTATCATAACCAAATTCGGGTATTGAGACCCGAAGAGATCTTCACAATCATATAATAATGCGCTTAACCTTGGATACTGAGACCGACCCGAGGCGGCTATGTCTGAATCCTTTAAGGATGCGAGATAGCAACCTCCACCAGACTATACGTGATTACATGCTTGGGCTCTCAGTTGACTTGATGGATTATTATGGATATGATGAGAAGGAAAGTCGGATGTCATGTAACCGGATCGGGCATCATTCTCGGTACATCGTGGGTGTCGTGGGAACGCTGCGGGGAACCCTATATATAACATCACCGGTATACCGAGAATATGCTTGAAATGGGCTGCATGGTGATCTTGGCCGACCGAACATGAACATTGGAACTTGATAAGTGGAATACTTGTGTATTTTATGGTGATTAAAGCTTACATGTTACCTCTTTTATGAATAGAACATGCCGCCTCGAAGATCTACTCGCAGTAATAGTAGCGGAATTGAAGCCCCAAGGGGCAGAGGCAGAGGCAGAGACAGGGGAAGTACCCCAAGAACAAGTGATGCTCCTGCCAGTAACAATCAAGGAACAGGGAACGCGGATGTGGCAGCCCTGATCGCTCAATAGCTGGCCGCACTAATCCCGACTATCATGGCCCAAGTGAGCGATGCTCTTCAGAATTCTCACCCCCACGGGGACGGTGGCAACGATAATGAGGATAACGGTAACCCGACTGGGAACGAAAGCAATCTGGAGACCGAAATGGGTGACACAGCCGTTAACGAAACTGTAATTGTTAATGAGACCGGGGTTGTGAATGCTAGACGGGGATGTTCGTACAAGGAATTTGTGGCTTGTAAACCACGAGAGTTTGATGGCAAAGGTGGAGCCATAGCTCTGACCAGATGGCTTGAAAAGATGGAGGCCGTGATCGACATCAGCGAATGCCTCGACAGTCAAAGGATTAAGTACGCCACTTGCTCACTACAGGGCAAGGCACTAACGTGGTGGAACACTCAGATTCAGGCTAGGGGAAGAGAATCCGCGATGCAAATGTCGTGGGATGAGTTCAAGGCCCTAATCACCGAGGAGTACTGTCCTCTCAATGAGATGCAAAAACTTGAGCATGAGTTCTAGAATCATGCCATGGTGGGGGCTGGGCACGCAGCTTACACCGATCGATTTCACGAGCTAGCAAGGTTGGTTCCACATCTAGTCACCCCGGAATCAAAAAGGATAGAGAGGTACATTTGGGGACTTGCGCCTCAAATCCGGGCAATGGTAACCGCTACTGCTCCTCCTACTATCCAGAGCGCGATTCTGAGCTGGCGCTCTGACTGATGAAATGTGAGAACAGGGGTATTGGGCAGGGGAGCAAAGAAAAGGAAAGAAGTTGGGGAAACGAGTCGGTCGAGTGCCGGGAAATTCGAGAAAAGGGCCAAGCAACCAGAAATTTTGTGGCCGTGACCCAGGGCAGGCGAGAATATGTGGGTCCGCACCCTCGATGCGATAGGTGCAACTTTCATCATCCCCTAGCTATGTCGTGTCGGGTGTGCGCTAACTGTAGACGCCCGGGACATTTAGCAAGAGACTGCAGAACAGCGCCGAATATGGTCGCACCAGTCAACGCGGTTAACCCCGCTGGGACGCCAGGGCTGTTATGAGTGTGGAAGCCCTAATCACTACCGAAACATGTGCCCCAGACTGAATCGAGCGTCGAGCCAACAAGGAACAACCAACATCAGACTATGGCTATAGCTGGAAATCAAGGCCCGACAAACCAGGGGAACGTGGCTCGGGGAACGCGGCTCGGGGACGCGCTTTTGTCATGGGAGCCAATGAAGCCCGTCAGGAGCCAAATGTTGTCACGGGTACGCACTTACTCAATAATCACTTTGCATCTGTATTATTTGACACTGGAGAAGACAATAGCTTTATACCTTCTGAATTTGTGCAATTGCTCGATTTGAGTCCTAGTAGGCTAGAAACTAGCTTCTCTGTAGAAATGGCCAATGGTAGGATTGTTCAGGCCAACGGGATTATTAGAAAGTGCTCGATAATATTAGAGAACCACACATTCGATATAGACTTGATACCCTTTGAGCTAGGAAGTTTCGAAGTGATTGTGGGAATGGATTGGTTGTCGAAACACGGGGCCGAGATTGTCTGTCGAGACAAGGTAGTGCGAATCCCTATGTCAGACGGGGGAGTACTCAGAGATCAAGGAGAAAGACCAGGGAGAAAATTAAAGCTTATTTCCTGCATGAAAGCACGTCGGAGTTTACGAAAACAGTGCTACTCTTTTCTGGCTCGCGTGGTGGAAAAGAAGGAAGAGGAGCAGAAATTGGCAAATATCCCTGTAGTGCGGGATTACCCAGATGTATTTCCTGATGACTTGCCTGGTTTGCCTCCTCCACGACAGGTGGAATTTCGCATTGAGCTGGTTCCTGGAGCTACACCAATAGCAAAGACACCGTATCGATTGGCACCGTCTGAAATGCAAGAGTTATCTAGTCAGTTATAGGAACTACTGGAGAAGGGTTTTATTCGGCTGAGTCACTCGCCTTGGGGAGCACCAGTGTTATTTGTCAAGAAGAAGGATGGGTCGTTCCGTATGTGCATCGACTACCGTGAGTTGAACAAATTAACTGTGAAGAATCGGTATCCTCTCCCCAGGATCGACGACCCGTTTGATCAGTTACAAGGAGCTTCGTATTTTTCCAAGATCGGCCTTCGATCTGGATATCACCAACTAAGAGTTTTCGAGGAGGACATACCGAAGACAGCATTTAGAACTCGTTATGGGCACTATGAGTTCTTGGTCATGCCGTTTAGATTGACTAACGCACCAGCTGTGTTCATGGACCTGATGAATCGGGTGTGCAAACCTTACTTGCATAAGTTTGTGATCACATTCATCGACGACATACTTATCTACTCTCGATCGAAGGAGGACCATGAAGAACACCTTCAGGCAATACTAGAACTGTTAAGAGAAGAGAAACTTTTCGCCAAGTTCTCGAAGTGTGAATTCTGGCTGCGAGAGGTGAAGTTTTTAGGTCATGTGGTTAACAAGACGGGATTCATGTAGATCCCGGCAAGATCGAAGCGGTAAAGAAATGGTATACACCCCAGACACCTTCAGAGATACGGCAGTTCTTAGGATTAGCCGGATACTATCGTCGTTTCATTGCGAACTTTTCAAAGATCGCTCAACCGTTGACGTTGCTACTCAGAAAGACAAGAAGTTTGATTGGGGAATGCGCAAGAACAGGCGTTCCAAACGCTGAAAGAAAAGTTGTGCAATGCACCGATATTGTCCCTCCCAGATGGAATTGATGATTTTGTGGTGTACTGTGATGCTTCGCATCAAGGGTTGGGATGTGTACTAATGCAGAAAGATAAGGTGATCGCCTACGCTTCGCGACAACTTAAGGTGCACGAGAAGAACTACACGACTCATGATCTTGAGTTGGGCATTGTAGTATTCGCACTTAAAATATGGAGGCATTACCTGTATGGAACCAAATGCATCGTATACACAGATCATAAAAGCCTTCAACATATTCTGGATCAGAAGGAACTCAATATGCGACACGACGTTGGGTAGAGCTTCTTAGTGACTACGATTGTGAAATCCGGTATCATCCGGGAAAGCTAATGTGGTGGCTGATGCTCTAAGCCGCAAGAACGCGTGAAACCACTACGTGCTCGAGCTTTGGATTGACCATTCAAACAAATTTGAAAGCTCAGATCCAAATTGCACAAAGTGAGGCGTTGAAAGAAGAAAACCTTGCGGGAGAAGAATTCTGAGGGTTGGATAAACAACTGATGTGCAAGGACGATGGTGTACAGTACTTCGTGGACCGTATATGGTACCCAAGTGGGGAGGTGTACGTACCTTGGTCATGGATGAAGCATACAAGACACGATATTCTATTCATCCTGGCGCAGACAAGATGTACCACGATCTCAAGGATCTGTACTGGTGGCCAGCCTAAAGAAAGACATTGCCATGTACGTCAGCAGATGCTTGACATGCTCGAAAGTTAAAGCTGAACATCAGAAACCATCGGGACTGTTACAGCAACTTGAGATTCCCGAATGGAAATGGGAGAACATAGCCATGGACTTCATTACCAAACTCCTCGAGCGAGCAACGGGCATGACTCGATATAGGTCGTAGTGGATCGAATGACGAAATCAGCCACTTCTTGCCAATCCGAGAAGACTACAAAATGGACAAGTTGGTGAGATTTACATAAAGAGGTCGTGACAAGACATGGGGTGCCGGTGTAAATCATATCCGACCGTGACGGCCGATTCACTTCACGATTTTGGCAAACACTACAGAAAGCAATGGGCACTCAATTAGACATGAGTACCGCCTATCACCTCAACAGATGGCCAAAGTGAACGAACCATACAAACACTAGAAGACATGCTGACAGCGTGTGTAATCACTTTGGCGGTAGTTGGGATACTCATTTGCCATTGATTGAGTTCTCTTACAATAACAGCTACCACACCAGCATTGGTGTGCTCCGTTCGAAGCTCTGTACGAAAGGAAGTGTAGATCACCCGTTTTTTGGGCCGAGATTGGTGAAAGTCATTAACAGGCCCAGAGATCATTCAAAACAACCGACAAGATCTTCCAAATCAAAGATAGGCTGAAAGCTGCTAGAGATCGCCAAAAGAGCTACGCCGACAATCGTCGAAAGCCTCTAGAATTCAACGTTGGGGACCGAGTGCTACTCAAAGTCTCTCCTTGGAAAGGAGTTGTTCGGTTTGGAAAGAAAGGGAAGTTAGCCCGAGATACGATGGACCATTCGAGATTACAGAAAGAATTGGTCCGTGGCTTACCGATTAAGGTTACCACAGAACTCAACGGTGTGCATGATACTTTCCATGTGTCGAACCTCAAAAGTGTTGGCTGACAAATCACTTCACATACCCATTGACGATATCAAAATCGACGAAAAGCTTCATTTTATTGAGGAACCATTGAAGTCATGGATCGTAAGGTCAAACAGTTGAAGCGCAGTAGAATACCAATGTTCGCGTAAGGTGGAATTCAAAACGAGGGCCAGAGTTTACATGGAACGGGAAGATCAAATGAAACTCAAATACCCACACCTATTCGTGGATGACACTCTTGACCTAACTCCAGCTGAATTTCGGGACGAAATTCTCTCAACTGGGGGATACTGTGACATCCGTCGCCTTAAGGTCCGTCGAACGACATAAATAAGCATAGAAATATTTTAATTATTCTTCCTTTTCTTCATGAACTCCTGCTTTAAGGAATCATGTCTGCTCATTTTCCCTTGTGCCTGTACTTCCTCCGAGAACGTGTGTTAAGCATAAACCTTTTATAAACTTCATCACCATTACCATCAAATATATCATTTTTTAATTTCAACCACCGTCATTAATAAAACCATTTTAGACTATCAAATGCCATTAAACACGCTTTTAACCTTAATATAATGAACATTTTAAGGTCGTAATCAACCGAAACAAATTTTGGGGAACTCGAGGGTTAAGTGCAGGGACTAAACTTGTAATTTTGCAAACTTGGACTGGGTATATAAACCCCATTTCCAGCCACATTCCTCATTCCTTCACCTCTTCTTCACCTCTTCACCCCTACACACACATTTTCTTCATTCTAGCACCAAATTCTACCCGTGTGGTCTCGTTTTCATCGTCTAGTCTTCATCTACAGCCTCATCTACTCATTTCTAGCAGGTAGACGACTTTGGTTGTCTCTTTTCTTGCCTTTTTATGGCTGTCCAAATCTAGGGTTTCGGGCGCTCGGGTTCATCCGAGCACATGAGGTCGTGTGGGTGCGTGTGAGGTCTTTCTGCTTGTGTTTCATGTTTGTGTATGTTTGTAGAGTGTTTCTGGAAGTCCTTGTGGTGTAAAACTCGCGTTTAGAGCAGCTCGGGGGCTGCTCAGCCCGACCACAGTCGCGATTCTGCAGTTCAGGCGACTGGGTCTGTCAGGCGATTGAGCCGTGCGACTGAGTGAGTCGTGCGACTGAATCTTGCGTCTACGTCAATCGTGAGACTGAGTTGTGCGACTAGGCATGTCGTGCGACTGTGAGTTTGTATGCGATTGAGTCATGCATATGAATGATTGTGTGCGATTGAGTCAGGTGACCGACTGAATGTATGTGATTGTGCGTGTCTCGCACGACTGGAGTCCAATCGCATGAATGAAGGTTCAATCGCACGAAAGTAGCTAATTCGCACCATTGAGGGTTGATTCGTGCGCATGGAGTTTGGGTCGTGCGAATGTGTGTTGTGTGGTACGACTGAATGCCAGCCATACGAATGAAGACTCAATCGTACGAATGAAGCTGATTCGTACGATTGAAGGTTGATTCGTAAGGATGGAGCTTTGAGTCGGGTGTCTGGTCTTGTTGTGTGACTGATGATGTTGAATGTGAATTTCCCCTTGAACGTCTGATGTTGATAAGGCCACATCAGTAAAAATGTCATTGCTTGACCACAAAGATTAAAGTCAACGCTATCAACATGCACATACTATTTCAATTGAAAACAACCTAACATTTTACAATTATCGACAATCCAATTAGAACTCCAAATACTTAACAACTGCTATCTTTCATAACCACGAGATCATTTCACGGATGTCATAAGCAATGACGACTACTCGTAGTACTTGGATCTACATAAGATCTGATACGTGTGTATGCTTGTGTGTGTGTGCTACCCACGACCGAACCGATACAACCCGAACCGACCAAACATACTATACGCTTTATACATGTCATTAATGCTTGACAATAACTGTCAATAGGTGTTTGACCGATCATTGCATTCAACTGTTGGGAATCTCGATCTTTCATACTTACCACTTAACATGTGACTTTCGTGGCCCTTTTTATACTTATACTACTTCACAAACATTTACAAACATGGGGAAAAGTGTGCTCGCCCGTTTTCTATGCTGTACAACATACATACAATTTACATACTTGGAATCAACGTGCTACTGTTTTGTGGGTACTTATCTAATACATGCTTGAGTCTGCTTTGTGGTTCTTTCTTACAACCATTTAATTCCAGTGTGGAACTGACGGTTAGGTATTGGTAGTACTACTGGGTTGACACCCCCACCCTCGTGTTGGTATACTAGTTAGTACCAACAATAGCCAGGTACGGGCCTTGGGTGAATATATTCCGACAAGATTCTTTGTGTACGTCATTAGGTTTGGTTGTAAAGCTCTTGCCATGTGATTTTGCTTACTTATAACTGTATGCACGGTATTCTGCAACAACTTTATACAACATCAATTACTTATTTACTTTAAACCTGCGAACTCACCAACAATTTTGTTGACCATTTTGAGCATATCTTTTCAGGTGATCATGCTAGCTGAGGTTCTAGGTGTGCTGCCTTAGTAGAGACCCTAGGATGCATTTTCGGGCTAAACTTGTCTTTTTGAAAACAATTTATGTATCTATTTCAAACAACATTACACTTTGTAACTTGTTCCTGGGTTGTGGGAATTGCATACAATGTATCATCTATGTTTTGTGATTTATGTATCATGTTTATGCTTATGGCTATGTTGTCGTGAATAATGACTGAACACGACACAAGTCCTCTTGTTGTCGGGTGTTGTCATGACACGCTTGTCATCATTATTATTATTGCATCTCTATCGCTTACCATGTGTTATGACGATTCCTGTCTCGTTACGCCCCCGTGTTTCCGCTCTTAGCGGGGGTGTGACAGGGAAGCTGGCCTTAGTGTTGACCTTAGTCTTACATTATCTTAAACTTGGTGCATTGGCATTTACTTGTTATTCACATTTTGCTTGCTTGTTCCCAGGTTGTGGGATTTTTACTCTTTTGTTTTGTATGACTATGTTTGTCGTGGAACTGACTAACCATGACACAAGCCTCCATTTATGTCCGATGACGTCATGACACGTTGACTTTCATTATTTAATGCATCTCTATTAATATCAATGTGTTATGATGATCCCGTCCGTTACATCCCCGTGTTTCCGCTATAAGCGGGGGTGTGACAATTACCCATGATTATCTGAGGAATAACTAGTTTCGGGGACGAAACATATATAAGAGGGGTGGACTTGTAACATCCGGTTATTTATAAAAGTTAGTAAAGAAGAATAAAGTGAAGAAAAAGAAAGAAAAGATATTTTACCCAATTTGAGGGGTAAAAAGTGTCAAAAAGGACAAAAGGTTTGGAAAAGTGGGTGTAAAAGGTGATGGCCGCCCATCACCTCCTACACATCTTATACCATCAGATTTTTAGAGAGAGAGGGAGTAGCAGGAAGCAGCAAACTCTCAGTTTTAGAAAGAAGAACAAGAAAAAAATTGAATTCATGGTTTTATGGTGTTCTTAACTGGTTATGTCCTTGGGTTTGTGCTCATGTGTGTTTTGTGTGTTCGGGTGTGTGTTTTTGGTGGGTTTCTAGGCGGTTGAACTCAACTGCAAATGAGTTTGGAAGAAGCCATACTCAAGAGCTATAAAGATGATTTCTAGAACCCCACTTTTACATGTTTCAACTGATTTTGGGACTGGAAATGCATATATGGCTTAGAATTCATTATTTAAGCTTAGAACATGATAGATGAGGATTGGGGACTGAATCTGATGTTAAGTGTGCCCTAGGCTGCTCATGAACCCAAACAGTAGTTCATACGCTTAAGTTTAGGAAAAACTGCTTAACTGTGAGAAATGCGGATGAGTAAGTCTTGCGACTGAACAAATGCGGATGAGCATTGGCAAATGCAGATGAGTAAGTCATGCGAATGAAGAAATGCGGATGAGTAACTCATGCGAATGAACAAATGCGGATGAGTAAGTTCATGCGACTGAACAAATGCGGATGAGCATTGACAAATGCGGATGAGTAAAGTCAATGCGGATGAACAAATGCGGATGAGTAGTCATGTGAATGAACAAATGCGGATGAGTAAGTTCATGCGACTGAACAAATGCGGATGAGCATTGAAAAATGCGGATGACTAAAGTCAATGCGGATGAGTAAGTCATGCAAATGAACAAATGTGGATGAGTAAGTCATGTGAATGAACAAATGCAGATGAGTAAGTCATGCGAATGAACAAATGCGGATGAGTAAGTTCATGCGACTGAACAAATGCGAATGAGCATTGATAAATGCGGATGAGTAAAGTCAATGCGGATGAACAAATGTGGATGAGTAAAAGAAATGCATTTGAGCAAAAAGAAATGCGGATGAACAAAAAGAAATGATGTATGATGATGATGATGTATGATGTATGATGATGATGATATATGATAATGATGATGTATGATGATGATGATGTATGATGAGGATGATGTATGATGATGATGATGTATGATGATGATGATGTATGATGATGATGATGTATGATGATGATGATGTATGATATGATGAATGATTGATGCTTATGCATGATGGTATGTATGATGTATATTATGCATGTATGATGATGTATGATTGATGATGTGCGATTGATGATGTTATGTTTATGTATGATTGCATGTTATGTTCTGCTATGTTCCCTATTACGTGTGATGATGTGACTTTACGTGGTTTGATATTGTTAATGAACGTAAAGTATTATCTTAACAAAGTGAAAGATTTAAGATAATGAAAGTGGAACATAATGATCGAACGAATGAAAAGCCTTGCAAGCATATGAAGGGATGTTCACAGCTCATTGAGAGTTGCTACCTTGTGTGTGTCTACAGCGTGCGATTTTGGCTAACTCATAAGGGTTCATACACACAGTAAGAGTTCAGTTTTGGTGACTACTCCAATAACATGTGATTTCCTAATTACTATGTGTATATCTACTTACAGCATGCGATCTTGGCTAACCCATAAGAGTTCACACACACAGGGGAGTCTGTCCTAGTGACCACTCCATACGTGCGATATGTGCAATACGTGCGATATGTGTGATATGTGCGATATGTGCGATACGTGCGATAAGTGTGATAAATACGAAACGTGTGAAATGCACTAACGAACGATGATGAAGATAATAATTATTACCTTGATGTATGTTTTATGTGTGATCACGTGCGATAGTAATGAAAATGTTTTAACGAATGGAAGGTAATGCAATGTTTTCATAAAACTAGAACTCACTCAGCAACACTGACTTTTTATGTATTTTCCAGTTGGCAGGTAAAGTTGCTGAGGATCGACCTGCTGTAAGCATCCTCTGGATGGCATTCCTCTGATTAATGTTTTTGCATTGTAATACGAACGAACGATGTTTTGAAATGAATGATTGTATTAACTTGCAAAAGCATTTTTAATGAAATGAAAAGTTATATTAATGTTCAGTTGCGATGTTTTATGAAGGTTAAATGTAATTATATGTTTTATGTGCGATGATCCACCTGCTGTAAGCGTCCCGGGATCGAGGCCTTACACTCAGACAATTTGGATATTAAATCATTTATTTGAGTCTTGTAGTTTGTGTGTTCATGTTTTAAAAGCGACATAGTTTTCTCTAACTCTTCAATTTTTCTTTGATAGTTTGATTCAACTCTTTTAAAGTTAGATTTTAAAATATTAAAGACTCAATATTAGATTTAATCTCCATATTATAGTCCTGATATAGTTTTACCTTAGCAATACAAGCTGGAGTGCAGAGATGCTCATATACCTTTTTATCATATGTTCTAGCCATGAGTGCTTGAGCAGGAGTCACATCCTATAACATAAAGCTCCAGTCAACTTCTTAAGCTACAGTTGCTATTTCAGTTGACTTCCCAGGGGCTTTAGGTGTAGAGGCTTGTGAGGAGGCATGTCAGGTCCCCGGATTTGACTTGGGAGCCTTGCATTCCCTAGCAAAATGACCAAGTTGGATACAGTTGTAGCAGTTGCCTTGGTTTTGTTAAAGCCAAACTTGCTGTTGGTTGGGTTTTGAGGGAATCACTTCTAGTTCTCTTAAAGAACTTCTTTGCTCTGTAGGTAAGGAAAGACATTTGTTGGACTATGTCCACGTACTCCACATCATCTGGGCTGAAGCACTCTAGATCATTAAAGAAGAACTAATGATCACCAGATTGCCTATTTCTTGAGATATGTCTTTGCTTTAACAAACTGGGTTGAAGCACTCTAGATAATATTAATGTCTTTGCTTTAACTGATGATCATCAAAGAAGAACTATGTCCATGTACACCACATCATCTGGGCTGAAGCACAAATGTCCTCGTGTAACACCCGGAATAAACTCGAGACGAGCAAATTAATATTAATGGGCTTAGCCGGGATTTTTTTAAAAAACAAGCAGGATATGGAGTATGGACCGAGTAGACCTAGCGGGTTATGTGTTCGATGAGTTTTAGGTCTCGGGAACACCCAGTATATAAAAACGGATCAACTTGAGCCACTCTCATTTGCAACTCAACACCCAATTTCTAAAGAGAGAGTGTAGAGAGAGAAAGTGAGGAGAAAGTGGTGATTCAAGGCTCGGTTGATCAAGAGATTGGAAATCAGTGTTCATGGAAATCCAAACAACAAGGAAAGACTATAAATTTAGGTAAGAAACATCATTTAATGGGTGATAAACCAAGTTTTGGGTGTAAAAGATTGAAGTTTTGGGTCAAAAATGGGTTGGTTAGTAATTTCAGCCCGTTCTGCGAAACTGGGTGTTCATCCGGTGAAATTATGTAGCCGTCCAGTGAAACTATGAAGACTTCCTATGAAACTATAGTTTCGCAGTAGTTTTGTAGACATGGTTTTCCAATGAAAGTTGGGCGAAACTGGAAACGAAGATGCCGGCAAAACTGCCGGCCAAACTGCTGGCGAAACAGCCGGCGAAACTTCTGGCGAAACTGCCAACGAAACTACCAACAAAGATGGCAACAAAACTGCTGGCAAAACTAGCAGCGAAACTATTGATCTAGCAGCGAAATTAGTAGCGAAATTAGGCAGAACTTAACTCCTTTGAGTGTTAACTTATCCACAGGTTGTGTAGTGCAACCCTTTCTTTGAAAGCTTGATTGAGAAGCTACTCATCGAGTCCAGGTGAGGTTTAGATCCCCTATTTAAAGGTTTTAAACTTTTTTGGGGCTGGAAATGCATACTAAATATACGATTTAAATGACCAAGATTTTAAGAGGTTTTTATAGGAAGATTGATTTTTCTATAACAAAATGTGCTATACGAATGTTTAAAAATAAAAAAATTTCACACTGACTTCGCAGTGCGACCCTAGCCAGGGGCGTTGCCCCTTGGGCCCCAGTAGGGGTTGCTGCCCCTAGGACTCCGTTGTTAGGGGTTGCCGCCCCCAAACCCCCGTTGTCGTGCGGTGGGTTCGTTGTGCTCAATGATGACTTTTTCTTGGTGCATGTGTATGTGTTTATGAATGAATGATGCATGATGTATATTATATTTGATGATGTTTGATGATATTATGCTTATGTATGATATGTTTCTTTGTGTTTCTTATTACGTATTATGATGTGATTTTACATGGTGTGATTTTGATAATGAACGTAAAGTATTATCTTAATGAAGCAAAAGATTTAAGATAATGAAAGTGGAACATAATGAATGAACAAATAAAAGTCTTGTAAGCAAATGAAAGGATGTTCATAACTCATTGAGAGTTGTTAGCTGAACTGTGTGTTTACAGCGTGCGATTTTGGCTAACCGTTAAGGGTTCACACATAGGGGGAGTTAGTCTACATAACTACTCCATATGTGTGATATGTGCGATATGGGGTCCTTGTCGCTTAACCCTAGATGATATGGCTTTGTGCTTAAGAGGGGGGTTAAGCATGTGACAGAACCTAGATAGAATTGAAAAGATAATAACTGTATGAAAAGCGCGATGAGTACGAAATGTGCGAAACATGCGATATGTACGAAATGAATGATGATGGAAGATAATAAATATTACCTTGATATAAATATGATGTGTGATCATGTGCGAAAGAAAGAAAATGTTTTAATGAATGAAAGGTGAACATTGTTTTCTATAAACTAGAACTCACTCAGCAACACTGACTTTTATGTATTTTCTAGTTGACAGGTAAATGTTGCTGAGGATGGCACGGGGCGGCTACTTGGCAATTTTTGATAGGCATCCATTTTAATAAACGATAATGTTTTGCATTTTAATGAGAACAAACAATGTCTTGTAATTATTATGAATGTTTCATTATTTTGCATAAGCAAGGAATTAAATGATTTTAAATTATTTCATTGTGTTGATTTAGAAATTTTAATATATATTATGTTTTATGTGCGATGATTGACCAACTGTAAGCGTCCCGGGAACGGGGCCTTACAAGTTGGTATCATAGCCAAAGTTTAAGTGAAACGAGTAAATATTTTCAAAAGAACGCTAAACTTAAACTGAGAAAAAAGGGAAGGGATGCCAATCTGAGTAGCTACATGCCATCAGGTATTTTCTTAATGTTAACCGGTATCATGTGCACATGTTATGTGATTTATGTGCTTCGTAGAAGATTTAGATAATGATGTAATCAAGATAGGAAATTCTTGGGGTATGAAGAGTAAATCACAACTGGCCACTGTAATTAGGGACTTACTATACTTGACATAAACTAAGCTATTAGCTTGAATGACCGTGTTGGTGTTTGAATCTTATAGCGTGTTAGAGGATGGCTGTCGGTAGATCTTCTAAGGCTTCTCGAGGTGGAGGTCATGGTGGATATGGTGCTGGACCACGAGTCACGAGAAGAAGGCCTAGAGTTGAAGAGGTGGCTCATGAAGATCCCGAGACCCCTCATCCTGAGGGCGGAGATGAGAGTGCTAACTTGAGAGCCTCAGTGAAGGATGTTGCTGTAAAGGAGGTTCATTGGGTCATGGAGACGATCTTACCGTCTCTGGTGACCAAAGTGATAAAGGCTATATGAGAAAGGGAAAGGAAAGAGAGGAATAGGTCCTCGGGAGGGAGAGAGCAACAGGAGATTGAGATTGTTGTCTCTACTGATGAGGACCGGGAAGAAGAGCTTGTGCTTGAGGCAGCACGAGGCTATAACTACGGGGTGTTTCAGAGATGCAAGCCCCTAATTTTTGACGGAAATGGCACTTCTGCTGCTGCTCACGGTGCGTGAGAGAGATGGAAGCTATTCCAGACATCAACGAGTGTCGGGAGGATCAGAAGGTGAAGTTTGCAGCCCACTCCTTTGTGGATTCGGCCTTGTGTTGGTGGGACAATATTGTCCAAGCTGAGGGTAGCAAGGCTATTTGGAGGATAACGTGGCAAGAGTTGAAGAAGTTGGTGATTGAGGAGTTCTACCCTCATAGGGAGTTGGATAAGGTTAAGAGAGAGTTCCTGCAGTTGGAGGTGAGAACCATGACACAACAGCAGTTACCACCAAATTCAACGAGATGGCACGACTAGTGCCAGACAGGTGACACCTCTATCGTGAAAGATCAGTGGTATATTCAGGGCTTTCTGACGGATATTCACATGCATATGATTGTCGCTCGGCCAAGTACGTTTAGGTCGGTGGTCGATCTGGCGGAAGACTGTATGACGAGTGAGAGGTGGTGGTGGCTGAGGTGAGCAAGAAGGGTGGTGGTGACCGAAACTGGAACGGGAAATGGTTTGGACGTGGCGGAGCCGCTCCAAATAATAAAGTTGTGAAGGTGGGCGACCAACGTATGGTCACACCCGGCGTGGTGTCAAAGAAGTGTGGTAGATGCGGGAAGGAGCACTCGGGAGAATGCAGATGGGGATAAAACATCTACTTCAAATGTGGGAAGCCTGGTCATATGGCGAGAGTGTGTGGGGTATAAGGTGTTAAAACTGTGGTGAAAACAACCGTCTGAGCAGGGAGTGCAAAAAAGCCAAGGGCGAAGATTTCCAGGGCTGGGAAGAAGACCGGAATTAAAGGGCAGAAGGCGAGCGCCCGAGCTTTCACGATGACTCGGGAGGAGGCTATGACGGACCCTCATGTGGTGTCAGGTACGTTTCTAGTAAACCAAACTCTTGCATCTTTGTTATTTGATTCCATTGCTAGTAGGAGTTTCATTTGTGCTGCCTTTTGTGCTAAGTTGCCCATTAGGAGTAGAAGTATTGGTGATCCCTTCGATGTAGAAACTGCCATAGGTAAGTCTACCAGGATTTCTGATATGATAGAAGGCTGTGACATAAAATTTGAAGGTCATAGGTTTCCTATTAGACCGTTCGAGATAACTTTAGAAGTATTGGTGAGTCCTTTAATGTAGAAAATGCCATAGCTGACTTGCAGTGCTCAAACCCCATCATAATGGAGTTGGGTATAACAGTCATAAGAGCCATCACAACATTGCTATCTATGTCGATCTTCTTCCGGTCTTCATCAGAGTAGTCTTCAACAGCCTTCTCGATCATGGTACCATTTCCTGCAGGTGCAGAAACCTTGGGTTTGTAAGGACCATTAATGATAGACAATCATATTTTACCATCAAGGTACCTGATGAAACCTTCTATGCGTCTACTATATTGTCTAAAGTTTTCAGGGGTGATGATAGGTGCTTTAGTCATCGTCCCCATATCAACTTTAGAGTTTTGAATAAGGGCCATTTTAAAGTGTGGTAAAGAAAGGAGTGAAAACAAGTTGATTTGGATGGTAAGATCACACAATAAAGAGCTAAAAAGCTCTAATACCAATTGCAGGATCGATATATGTCACTAAACACTGGTTTTCTCTCTAACTCACTCGTACTCACACGGTTATGATAAAGCAAAATCTCTCAAAGAGTTGATTATAATATACTACGTAACTTAAGATCACAAACAAATAATTTTCAACGTACTTGTATATATTAGTTCTCAACTCAAAGTTTAGAAGACTCTTACAAGCATGGTACAAGAGTTACAATGAGAAACTATATATACTATCACCTACAGCCGGTTATACTTTAATACTAGCTAGAATCCTATAACTAAAGCAGATACTACAAACCTATAGTTAAGGTATCTTAGATAATGTATTATCTAAGATATGGTAGTCATGACATGTCCATAACTTACCTTTTGTCACCAACTAAAGTTAGAAACTATACTAACAAACAAAGGTGAATTGTAGAATAATGTATGGTCAACTACATTGCCTTTTGGGAAAACGCCATGTAGTATCAAAGGTCTGCAGCAGAGTGTCAGAGAACCATACTCATGTCGACTGGTCCATAGCAGCATCTTCCGAAGGTTAATTGGCTTCGTAAGAACAAGTTCTTCTGAAGCCTTCTATATTTCAAAAGAGGCTGCTTCTTTCATGGCTTGAGGACTTATTCTTCAGAAGTCATTGTCTTTAAATTCTTTTAAGTCTTGAACTTCGGAAGAGAAGACTTTGTCTTCAGAAGTTGGAGCTTTTCTTTCGGAAGATGATCTTGCACTTTGTCTACCGAAGAACTCCATTTCCTTCGGAAGTCCATACTTAGCTTCAGAAGTCCATAGTTAGATTCGAAAGTCCATTATTTAGCTTCAGAAGTCCATTATTTAGCTTCGGAAGTCCTTTATAGATTGCACCAAAAATAGTCTAAGTGTTGGGTTTTGGTTGCACCAGCCTTTCAAGATCCAACATGACATGTGACAAAAATGTAGTTTAGAGAATAACAAGTGACAAAAGAAATCCTCTTTTCTCACTATAATGCTATTTGATCAATTTATTTCATTTTAAAATAAGATTATATAAAAAGAGTCAAGTACAAAGGTTAATTAACAAAATTGTAAAACATTTGGTTCATATTCGTAATTAAATACAAATTTTTTTTCTAAAACTTATTTTTCTTTTTACTCAGACTTAATATTAAATCGTCTTTTATATAGAAAATTTAAAATTTTTGTATCTATAATTTAGTTTCAATTTCACACAAAAGTAGACCATTTGTTTTTTTATGCTTTCTAAAAATATATTTAAATTGTTTTTAAGTAGCTTAAAGATGTAATAAGAAAATAAAATTATTTTTAACAAAAAAAATGCATTTTTATAAATGTTTTAAATAGATATCATGACAAAACAAAAAATAAGTTAATGGTTTATTTTTTATGTTATGAACTATACATGTAATCCTCAAATGTTGAGGGAATGTATGTTGCTAAGAGACTACCAACAACAATAAGGGAAGAAATGGGTAATGCCATCTCGTGAACCACTTGGGACTGACTCGCTAAATGCTCTAACTCATTTTACAACTCATATGTCGAGATCGAGCTTCATATGTCGAGATCGAGTCGGCTCGCAAAATGAAACTAACGTTGTATGTATACGATGTTTATTTTATCTTTTTTGTATATTCATATATAGATGATTATTACTATATCTAACTTTATGTTTAAAATAGTTAAATAATATATATTGTTGTTAAAAAATCACATAAACTATTTAATTTCATAGAAAGAGATTTTTTTATATAAGAACCATACTATATAAAGAGACGTTAAAAAATATGACGAAATAGTATTAATATTTTTTGCAGGACCGTTTGAGGGGGTTTGGTCACTTCCAACACAACACACAATAAGGAGAGATTAATTTTAGAACACTTAACAGATTAAATGGGAACTAGTAAGCAGTTACAATGATACTAAGAAACACAAGAAATTGAGACAGAACAATAACAAAAATAACACAAGTGTTCGGTTTTCAAGAATGATGTATATTCCTCTCTAGTTCTTTACAAGTGTTACAAAACACACATTAAGATACAAAGGACCAGATATACTTTATACTACATCCTACAGCCGGCCATACTTTGAAAGCCAGATTGATACATGATCTAGACAACAACAAAATCAATGTAGAGTCATAAGGCAGATTGCCTTTTGACTAGTGACTATGACATGTCATAGCTCATATCCTAATATATTACAACAAGGATAAAAGTACATAAAGTAGAAATAAATAGACTCAAGACTTTAATCTACAGTTTACCAAAAGCATGGACCTTTTCACCAACTTGTGAAAGTTGGTGAGTCAACCATAGTTGCAGCGGAAATGTGGTCCAGCTTTATGGCAAAACGTACATCAGATAAAGCATGTATTCAAAAGTCTTCGGAAGAAATCTGTCTTCATAAATTGGCTTTAGAGGAGTTGTCTCTGAAGCTTCGAAAGACTTCATGTTTGGCTTCGGAAGATATTGGTCTTGGCTTCGGAAGATTTCACACTTAGAATAATTTCTAATGCAGATTGTGAAACATTCGAAGCATGCTACTTCAACACTTTGTGCATGCATGCAGGACAAACTATTTGGATGTTTTGGGTTGCATTAGACTTATATGAAACCTTACAAACTCCCCTAGGCTGATGCTACCAAAACACTTGAAGACTTCAGATATTGATAGTCCTGATTATGATAATGACCATGCCTTTCTTCATAAGATGGTCAGGATCATTCAGACTCTCAAAATATCTTCTCATCTTAAAGAGATCATGCAGAGGTAGATTGAACATGTCTTGCCATGTGTAGACATCTTCGACACCTTGATCTCTGATGACATGCCATTTTTTTGGATTAGTAGAGTAAGTCCAGGACAAGATGGGTCTTCCTGATGCCAGAGAAGCTACTTGAATTGGAGTTAGTTGAGCTTCCTCTTGTTGCACACTCTCAAGATGTTCTTACTGATCTTGAGATTTGGAGATGGATGCCTCTTTCTTCTTCTTCTGTAATACCCGGTTATTATAAAAGACAAAGAAAGAAGAACAAAGTGAAGAAAAAGAAGGAAATGAAATAAAACCCAAGTCTAGGGGTTAAAAGTGACAAATAGGACAAAAAGTTTAAAAGTTGGTGACAAAGGTGGTATGGCCGCCTAAATGGTCATACCACACCTTTTTCATTCGGATCTTGATAGAGAGAGAGAAGGGGGCAGAAACTTTCGGATTTTGAAGAACAAGATACAGAAATCGAACTCAAGGTAAGAATTCATGTGTTTATGATGTTCTTAACTGGTCATATCCTTGGGTTTGTGCTTATGTGTGTTTGTATGTGTTCGGACATGTTTTTGGTGGGTTTCTAGGCGGTTGAACTCAATTGCAAATGAGTTTGGAAGAAGCCATACTCAAGAGCTGCTAAGGTGAGTTCTAGAACCCCTCATTTACTGGTTTTCAACTGTTTTGCAGCTGGAAATGCATGAATGAATGTTTTTATTAAATTGGGTTTTTACTCGTATGTATGAATGTGTGTATGTTGATGTAATGATTGGCTATATTCATGCTTGATGATGTATGATGGTGTTTCTAAGCCTTAGAAGGTAAGACTTAAGCTTAGAACATGATGGATGGTGATTGGGAACTCAAATCTGATGTTTAAGGCTCATAAGTTCAGTTTTAGAATCTGCCTAAGTTTTAGAATCTGCCTAAGTATGCAGAAGAAATACGGATGAGTAATGGAAGTCAATGCGGATGAGTAATGGAAGTCAATGCGGATGAGTAATGGAAGTCAATGAGGATGAACAGTTAAATGCGGATGAGCATTAACTATTAAGTAAGCCAATGCGGATGAGTATGGAAAGTCAATGCGATTGAATAGCTAATGCGGATGAGCATTAACTGCTAAGTAAGCCAATGCGGATGAGTAATGGAAGTCAATGCGGATGAACAGTTAAATGCGGATGAGCATTAACTATTAAGTAAGCTCTAACACCCGGTTATTTATTTTCTTTGAAGCCGACGAAAGAAGAAAAGAAATAAAGTCCAAAGTTGAGGAACCAAACTCGCCAACGAGAGAAAGTCGGTTGAATTGAAGTATTTGAAGGGAGAGGGCACCCAAAATTCAGCAAAGAAAAGAGAGGAGAAAAGAAAGGGAGAAAAGAGAGAAAAAATTGGTTCGGGTGGATTCAAGTGAGCAAAATCATCGTGTAGCGGGTCCAATCGAAGCTCTACTTTTCGGTGTTGATTGTGTGAGTTCTAGGACCCCTCATTTAAACTTTTTTGGTCAATTTTGGGGCTGGAACATATCTGAAAACCCGTTTGTGTGTGTGTGTGTGTGTTTGACCCATTTGCGTGTGTTTGCATGTGATGTGTTTGGAGTTTGTTTCCGGGCTTGTGCATGCTTGAATGGTGTTGTGGCATGCATTCCTAAGGTTTAGGATGGTTTATTTGGGCTTAAAATGGGTTTGGATGAGCTTGGATGTCGAAAATTGCAGATTGGGTTCAGGATGAACTGCATTCTGCATCAGCTAGGGCTAGGCGACCGAATGGAGGCCATCCGGCCGATTGAGGTGTGATTGAGGGTTCATTTGCACAATTGGGGGTTCACTCGCATGATTAAGGTTCAGTCGCATGTAAGTCGTGCGACTGGAGCCCATACGCCTATGAGTCGTGCGACTAAGGGTCATTTGCATGGGGAGTAATGCGATTGAGGCCCATACACCTAGTTCCATCCGCATTAGGTCCATTCGCACAAGTATTCATCCGCATTGGTTCATTCGCATAGGTATTCAATCGCATATTATCCATTCGCATAGAGTTCAGTCGCATGAGAGGTCATGCGACTGAAAGGTGCCCATACGCCAGGTAGGGATGGTGTGCTCGAGGAAAATGTAGTGTATTTACTGACTTTCGGGGGAAAGTACAGATGTAAGTTTTGACGTGGAAGGTTCCCATAAGTTCATGTAAGATTACTTTTGAGGCCTTAGAGGTTATGATGGGCATGATGATGTATGATGTTGTATGCTTATGCATAATGTATGCTATGTATGTACGATGATGCCCTGTATGATGATGACTATGCATGTTATGTTCCTTATTATGATGTATACTTATCTTTCCCGTGGCTTTACATTAAATTTTAATGAATGAAATGAAAGTATTATGTAACGTAAAGTGAAAGATAATGAAAAGAGGAACACGATGAATGAATGCATGCATTAATGAACGAATGAATGTAAGAAAGGCTTGCAAGCAAATGTATGGAGGTGCACACCCAATGAAGGTGTTAGCTCAACCGTGTGCGGGTTAGCTACCCCGAAGGATGCACACTTGGGTCCAATCTTTGTGATTGACCATATGTATGGGATCCTTGCCGCCTGCCCTAGGTGCTGGAGTCAGCTTCATGCACAATGTTCAAGGTCTATGAATGACCTCAGGCCCAGTTACCCGATTCGTGCATAATGTTCGGGGTATAGCATATGGCATTGATCTGGAATGAAAGAGAAAAGATAATTCGTCAATGTACTTACCCTAGGTACTGGAGTCAGCTCCGTGCCTAATGTTCGAGGTCTATGAAAGACCTCAGGCCCAGTTACCCGCTTTGTGCACAATGCTCGGGGTAATGTACATGTCATCGAAAGTAATGAACGTACGTATGAATGTAAGAAGTATGAACAAATGAGAATGATAATGACCTACGATGAATGATCGGAAGTTAAAGAATGAACGATGAAGATAATAATGATATTATCTGTGTGTACGTATGATGTATGATCGCATGAATGTAAAGAACGGTTTTAACGAAAGAAAAGTATGTTTTATTATAAAACAAGAACTCACTCAGCAATGCTGACTTTTATGTGTTTCCAGTTGGCAGGTAATGTTGCTGAGGATGGCACGGGGCGGCTATTCAGCTCTTTTGGATGGCATTCTTTTGTTTAATGTTTTTGCATTGAAATGCGAACAAACTATGTTTGAAATGAATGTTGTATTAACTTACAAATGCATTTGTAATTATATGAAAAGCCATTTTTATGTTTCCGCTGCAATACTTTATTGAAGTCAATGCAATTATATGTTTTACGCGCAATGATTTATCAGCTGTAAGCGTCCCAGGAACGGGGCCTTACATAAGCCAATGCGGATGAGTATGTAAAGTCAATGCGGATGAACAGCTAATGCAGATGAACATTAACTGCTAAGTAAGCCAATACGTATGAGTATGGAAATTCAATGCGGATGAACAGTTAATGTGGATGAGCATTAAGTAAGTCAATGCGGATGAAAGTCAATGCGGATGAAAATTGACCAAGTATGGGAAATGCGGATGAGTATTGATTAAGTAAAAGAAATGCGGATGAAGGAAAGGAAATGTGGATGAAGGAAAGGAAATGCGGATGAAGTAAAATAAATGCGGATGAAGGAAAAGAAATGCGGATGAGGGGAAAACAAATGCGGATGAACACTTAGAATGTTTGTTGACTTTCTGGGGAAAAAGATGAATGTAGGCTTTGACTTGGGATGTTCCTAAGGGTTCATGTAAGCTAACTTTTGACGTCATAGATGTTATGATGGGCACGGTATGATTTAAGATTGATGCTTTGGCATGATGTGTATGATGTTATGCATGATGGTATGTATGATGTATATATGATGTCCTATATGATGATGTTGACTGTTGATGTTGATGTTCCTTAGAATGTATGTTTATTTTCCCATGGCTTTACGTTGGATGTTAATGAATGAAATAAAAGTATGATATAACGTAAAGTGGAAAATAATGAAAAGAGGAACGTAATGAATGAATGCATGCATGAATGGATGAGTGAGAGTATGAATGGCTTGTAAGCAAAAAGGAAGGAGGTTCATAAATCATTAAGAATTGTTAGCTCAACTGTGTGTGTATTTATAGCCTGCGATCTTAGCTAACTCATAAGGGTCCAGAGACACTGTAAGAGTTCAGTCTTGGTGACTGCTCCGATACACGCGATGTGGTATTCACTGTGTGCTGTGTAGTGTGCGATTTTGGCTATCTCATGAGGGTTCATACACACAGTAGGGGTTCAGTTTTGGTGACTGCCTCTAATACATGCTATGTGGTATTCACTGTGTGTATGTAGCATGCGATTTTGGCTAACCCATGAGACAGTGTATGATTTTGGCTAAACCCTAAGAGTCCACACACACAGGGGGAGTTGTCCAAGTGACCACTCCATATGTGCGATATGTGTGATTTGTGTGATATGTGCGATGAGTACGAAAGTGAGAAATGGGCAAAATGTGTGAAATGAATGAACGTAATAAAAGAAGTTATGAACTAATGAAGCGAATGATAATGACGTACAATGAATGAAAGAAAGTTAATGAACGAATGATGAAGATAATAATGATATTATCTATGTGTACGTATGATGTGTGATCACATGCAAAAGTAAAGAACGGTTTTAATGAAAAATAAAGTATGTTTTATTATAAAACTAGAACTCACTCAGCAACACTAACTTTTTATGCATTTTCTAGTTGGCAGGTGAGCATTACTGAGGATGGGGCGGGGCAGCTACTTGGCATTTTGGACGGCATTATTTTGTTACTGTTTTTGCATTGTAATGCGAACAAATGAAAATGTGTAATGAATGATTGTATTACCTTCCAAAAGCAGTTATTATGAAATGAAAAATTATTTAAATGTTCCGCTGCAATGTATTTTTATGAAAGTTAGATGTAATTATATGTTTTGTGAGCAATGATTGGCCAACTGTAAGCGTCCCGAGAACGGGGACTTACAAGTTGGTATCAGAGCCAAAGTTTAAATGAAATGAGTAAATTTTCAAAATAAACCTAAACTTAAACTGAAAATGGGACGGAAAAGGAAGGGATGCCAGTCCAAGTAGTTGCGTGCCATCAGCTATTCTTAATGATTAACCGGCATTATGTGCGCATGCTATGTGGTTATGTGTTGTTGGTAGATTTAGATACTAATGTAGTCATGACAGGTAATGTGTGGGGTATGAAGAGTAAAGTAAGTGGCTAATCAGAATGGGCCACTGTACTTAGGGACTTACTATACTTTACATAAACTGAGCTGTTCCCTTGAATGACCGTGTTGGTGTTTGAATCTTTCAGCGTGTGTGTGAGGATGGCCGGTGGTAGATCATCTAAAGCCTCATTTGGTGGAGGTCGTGGTGCTAAAACACGGCTTATGAGAAGAAGGCCTAGAGCCGAAAAGGTGGTTCATGAAGAACCAGAAACCCCTCATCTGGAAAGTGGTGATGAGAGTGCTAATCTGAGAGCCTCGGTGAAAGAGGCTGTGGTTGAAGAAGTGCATCAGGTCATGTAGACGATCTTACCATCTGTAGTGACTAAAGTGATTAAAGTTGTGCGGGAAGGGGAGAGGAAGGAAAGAAGTAGACCCACGGGCAAAAGAAGACAGCCCGAGACAAACAGTTTTCTCTAAGGATGAAGAGGAAGAGGAAGAAGAAGAGCCTACGCTGGAGGCGACTCGAGGCTGCAACTACAGGGAATTTCAACAATGCAAGCCCCCTACTTTTGATGGTAACAGCACTGCTGTTGCTGCTCAGCGGTGGGTGAGAGAAATGGAAGTTGTTTTGAACATCAGCGAGTGCTAGGAGGATCAGAAAATGAAGTTCGCTGCCCACTCTTTCGTGGATTCAGCTTTATGCTGGTGGGACAATATTGTTCAAGCTGAGGATAGTCGGGCAATTAGGAGGATGAGGTGGTCAGAGTTAAAAAGTTTGGTTATTGAGGAGTTCTGTCCTCACCGTGAGATGGACAAAGCTGAAAGAGAGTTACTGCAGCTGGACGCGGGAACAATGACGCATCAGTAGTACACCATCAAATTCAACAAAATGGCATGGCTGGTGCCGGATCAGGTGACACCTCTTTTGCGAAAAATCGAGAGGTATATTCAGGGCTTACCGACAGATATCCGTAGGCATGTGATCGTTGCCCGACCGAGCATGTTTAGGCCGGTAGTTGACTTGGCGGGGAGGTTATATGATGAAAGGACTGTGGTGGTGGTTGAGGGGAATGAGAAAGGTGGTGGCGACTAGAATTGGAATGGACATAGGTTTGGCCGAGGTGGTGCCCCGACGAGTAGCAAGAAGGCATGGGTGGATGACCGCCGTGTGGTCACACCTGATGCAGGGTCGAAAAGATATGGTAAGTGCGGGCAGGAGCATTCGGGAGAACGCAAAAGGGGATCAAATACATGCTTCAAGTGTGGGAAGCCTGGTCATATGGCTAGAGAATGTGGGGTTGTGAGGTGTTACAATTGTGGAGAAAATGGCCACATGAGTAGGGACTATAAAAAGCCAAGGGCGGAAGGTTCGGGAGTGAAGAAGACTGGAGGAGAAGGTGAGAGGGTGAGCACACTGCCTTCACCATGATGCAGGAGGAGGCTAGGACGGACCCTGATGTTGTGTCAAGTACGTTTCTAGTATACCAAACTTTAGCCTCTATGTTATTCGATTATGGTGCTAGTAAAAGTTTTATTTCTGCTGCTTTCTGTGCTAAATCACCTATTAGTAGTAGAATTATAGATACCCCCTTTGATGTAGAAACAACCATAGGTAAGTCTACCAGAATATCTGAGATGATAGAAGGCTGTGATGTGGAATTAGAAGGTCATAGATTTCCTGTTAGACCATTTGTGATGACTTTAGGCGGTTTCGATGTGGTCCTAGGAGTGGATTGGTTGGCGGACTACGAGGCAAACATTTCGTGTCGCAGAAAGATGATACGGCTGACAGCGCCTGACGGGATCACGGTGACGGTTTAAGGTGAGCAAGTCACATTGATTCCGAAAGTGATTTTGATGGCGGTGGCAGGATGGTGCTAGAGGCGTGGACGTAGTGCCTACTTGGCCTATGTAAAAGGGTATGGATACACTAACATCACAACTGTCAAATGTATCGAGACATGAATAGAGATTATTGGTGGTCGGGTATGAAGCGTGATATAGAGGAGTACATGAGTAAATGCCTTGTTCATAAGCGAAAGCCGAGCACCAAAGGTCGTATGGGAAGTATTGAGGTGGCCGAGGCTACGACTGAGAAGCTTGAGAGGATCAAAGCCTTTATGAAGGCAGCCAAAGATAGACAAAAGTCATATGCTGAAAAACGACGTAGACCGATTGAGCTCCAAGTGGGTGATCGGGTTATGTTGAAGGTCTCACCTTGGAAGGGTATCATTCGATTTAGAAAGCGGGGCAAGTTGAGTCCGAGATATATAGGGCCTTTCTGAATCGTTGCTAGAGTAGGAGAGATGGCCTATAGGTTGGAGTTACCAGATGAGTTAAGTGGAATTCACCCGACATTCCATGTATCTCATCTAAGGTAATGTTTAGCAGGCGAGGATATGATTGTTCCACTGGAGGATATCGAGGTAGACGAATGGCTTAATTATGAGGAGCAACCTGTGGTGATCATTGATCGAAAAGAGAAGAGGCTGACGAATAAAGTGGTTCCTCTTGTGCGTATACAGTGGAAGCACAGGAAGGGATCCGAGTTTACGTGGGAGACTAAACAAGAGATGAGACAACATTACCCACGTCTGTTTGAGGAATAAAAATTTTCGGGGACGAAACCTAAATAAGGGGTTGGACTTGTAACACCTAGTTATTATAAAAGACAAACAAAGAAGAACATAGTGAAGAAAAAGAAGGAAATGAAATAAATCCCAAGTCTAGGGGTTAAAAGTGACAAAAAGGACAAAAAGTTTAAAAGTCGGTGATAAAGGTGGTATGGCCGCCTAAATGGTCATACCACACCTTTTCATTCGGATCTTGATAGAGAGAGAGAAAAGGGGCTGAAACTTTCAGATTTTGAAGAACAAGAAGCAGAAATCGAATTCAAGGTAGGAATTCGTGTGTTTATGATGTTCTTAACTGGTCATATCTTCGGGTTTGTGCTTATGTGTGTTGTATGTGTTCGGATATTTTTTTGGTGGGTTTCTAGGCGGTTGAACTCAATTGCAAACGAGTTTGGAAGAAGCTATACTCAAGAGCTGCTAAGGTGAGTTCTAAAAACCCTCATTTATTGGTTTTCAACTATTTTGGGGCTGGAAATGCTTGAATGAATGTTTTTATTAAATTGGGTTTTTACACGTATGTATGAATGTCTGTATGTTGATGTAATGATTGGCTATATTCATGCTTGATGATGTATGATGGTGTTTCTAAGGCTTAGAAGGTAAGACTTAAGCTTAGAACATGATGGATGGTGATTGGGAACTGAAATATGATGTTTAAGGCTCATAAGTTCAATTTTAGAATCTACCTAATTATGCAGAAGAAATGCAGATGAGTAATGGAAGTCAATGCTGATGAATAGTTAAATGCGGATGAGCATTAACTATTAAGTAAGCTAATGCGGATGAACAGCTAATGCGGATGAGCATTAACTGCTAAGTAAGCCAATGTGAATGAGTAATGGAAGTCAATGTGGATGAACAGTTAAATACGGATGAGTATTAACTATTAAGTAAGCCAATGCAGAAGAGTATGGAAAGTCAATGTGGATGAACAGCTAATGCGGATGAACATTAACTGCTAAGTAAGTCAATACGGATGAGTATGGAAAGTCAATATGGATGAACAGTTAATGTGGATGAGCATTAAGTAAGTCAATGCGGATGA
The DNA here is from genome assembly GCA_025506515.1 of Flaveria trinervia. NCBI lineage: Eukaryota > Viridiplantae > Streptophyta > Magnoliopsida > Asterales > Asteraceae > Flaveria > Flaveria trinervia. Next base: position 24,990,057 of record CM046449.1, on the reverse strand, counting down.
AAGTCAATGCGGATGAACATTGACCAAGTGTGGGAAATGCGGATGAGTATTGATTAAGTAAAAGAAATGCGGTTGAAGGAAAGGAAATGTGGATGAAGGAAAGGAAATGCGGATGAAGTAAAATAAATGTGGATGAAGGAAAAGAAATGTGGATGAAGGGAAAACAAATGCGGATGAACACTTAGAATGTTTGCTGACTTTCTGGGGAAAAAGATGAATGTAAGCTTTGACTTGGGATGTTCCGAGGGGTTCATCTGAGCTAACTTTTGATGTCATAGATGTTATGATGGGCATGGTATGATGTAAGATTGATGCTTTGACATGATGTGTATGATGTTATGCATGATGGTATGTATGATGTATGTGATGTATATATGATGTCCTATATGATGATGTTGACTGTTGATGTTGATGTTACTTAGTATGTATGTTTATTTTTCCATGGCTTTATGTTGGATGTTAATGAATGAAATAAAAGTATGATATAACGTAAAGTGCAAAATAAAGAAAAGAAGAACGTAATGAATGAATGCATGCAAGAATGGATGAGTGTGAGTATGAATGGCTTGTAAGAAAAAAGGAAGGAGGTTCACAAATCACTAAGAGTTGTTAGCTCAACTGTGTGTTTATAGCGTGCGATCTTGGCTAACTCATAAGAGTCCATAGACACGGTAAGAGTTCAGTCTTGGTGACTGCTTCGATACATGTGATGTGGTGTTCATTGTGTGCTATGTAGAGTTTGATTTTGGCTATCTCATGAGGGTTCATACACATAGTAGGGGTTCAGTTTTGGTGACTGCCTCCAATACATGCTATGTGGTATTCACTGTGTGTTATGTAGCGTGCAATTTTGGCTAACCCATGAGACAGTGTGTGATTTTGGCTAAACCCCTAAGAGTCCACACACACAGGGCGAGTTTGTCCAAGTGACCACTCCATAGGTGCAATATGTGTGATTTGTGCGATATGTGTGATTTGTGCGATATGTGCGATGAGTACGAAAGTGAGAAATTGGCGAAATGTGTGAAATGAACGAACATAATAAAAGAAGTTTTGAACTAATGAAGCGAATGATAATGACGTACAATGAATGAAAGAAAGTTAATAAATGAATGATGAAGATAATAATGATATTATCTATGTGTACGTATGATGTGTGATCACATGTAAAAGTAAAGAACGGTTTTAATGAAAAGTAAAGTATGTTTTATTATAAAACTAGAACTCACTCAGCAACGCTGACTTTTTATGCATTTTCCAGTTGGCAGGTGAGCATTGTTGAGGATGGGGCGGGGCAGCTACTTGGCATTTTGGATGGTATTCTTTTGTTACTATTTTTGTGTTGTAATGTGAACAAATGAAAATGTGTAATGAATGATTGTATTAACTTGCAAAAGCATTTATTATGAAATGAAAAGTTATTAAATGTTTCGCTGCGATGTACTTTTATGAAAGTTAAATATAATTATATGTTTTGTGAGCAATGATTGGCCAACTGTAAGCGTCCTGGGAACGGGGACTTACAAGTTGGTATCAGAGCCAAAGTTTAAGTGAAATGGGTAAATTTTCAAAATAAACCTAAACCTAAACTGAAAATGGGACGGAAAGGGAAGGGATGCCGGTCCGAGTAGCTACGTGCCATCAAGTATTTTCTTAATGATTAACCGACATTATGTGCGCATGCTATGTGGTTATGTGTTGCTAGTAGATTTAGATACTGATGTAGTCAGGATAGGTAATGCTTGGGGTATGAAGAGTAAAGTATGTGGCTAATCACAATTGGCCACTATAATTAGGGACTTACTATACTTGACATAAACTGAGCTGTTCCCATGAATGACCGTGTTGGTGTTTGAATCTTTCAGCGTGTGTGTGAGGATGGCCGGTGGTAGATCATCTAAAGCCTCATGTGGTGGAGGTCATGGTGCTGAACCATGGCTTACGATAGAAGGCCTAGAGCCAAAAAGGTGGTTCATGAAGAACCATAGACCCCTCATCCGGAGGGTGGTGATGAGAGTGCTAACATAAGAGCCTCGGTGAAAGAGGCTATGGTTGAAGAGGTGCATCAGGTCATGCAGACGATCTTACCGTCTGTAGTGACTGAAGTGATTCAAGCTGTATGAGAAGGGGAGAGGAAGGAAAGAAGTATACCTACGGGCGAAAGAAGACAGCCCGAGACTGAAACGGTTTTCTCTAAGGACGAAGAGGAAGAGGAAGAAGAAGCGCCTACGCCGGAGGCGACTCAAGGCCGCAACTACAGGGCGTTTCAACGATGCTAGCCCCCTACTTTTGACGGTAATGGCACTGCTGCTGCTGCTCACCGGTGGGTGAGAGAAATGGAAGCTATTTTAAACATCAGCGAGTGTCGGGAGGATCAGAAAGTGAAATTTGATGCCCACTCTATCATGGACTCAACTTTATGCTTGTGGGACAATATTGTCCAAGCCGAGGGTAGTCGGGCAATTGGGCGGATGAGGTGGTCATAGTTAAAACGTTTGGTGATTGAGGAGTTCTGCCCTCAACATGAGATGGACAAAGTTGAAAGAGAGTTCCTGCAGCTGGAGGCGAGAACAATGACGCATCAGCAGTACACCACCAAATTTAATGAAATGGCACAACTGGTGCCAGATCAGGTGACACCTCTGTCGCGAAAAAGCAAGAGGTATATTCAGGGCTTGCCGGCGGATATCCGTAGGCATATGATCGCTGCCCGACCGAGCACGTTTTGGTCGGCAGTTGACTTGGTGGGGAGGTTATATGATGAAAGGACTGTGGTGGTGGTTGAGGGGAATGAGAAAGGTGGTGGCGACCGGAATTGGAATGGAAAAAGGTTTGGCCGGGGTGGTGCCCCGACGAGTAACAAGATGGCACGGGTGGATGACCGCCGTGTGGTCACACCTGATGTAGGGTCGAAGAGATGTGGTAAGTGCGGGCAGGAGCATTCGAGAGAATGCAAAAGGGGATCAAATACCTGCTTCAAGTGTGGGAAGCCTGGTCATGTGGCTAGAGAATGTGGGGTTGTGAGGTGTTACAATTATGGAGAAAATGGCCACATGAGCAGGGACTGTAAAAAGCCAAGGGCGGAAGGTTCGGGAGTGAAGAAGACTGGAGGAGAAGGTCAGAGGGTGAGTGCAGCGCCTTCATGATGATGCAGGAGGAGGCTAGGACGGACCCTAATGTTGTGTCAGGTACTTTCTAGTAAACCAAACTTTAGCCTCTTTGTTACTCGATTCTAGTGCTAGTAAAAGTTTTATTTGTGCTACTTTCTGTGCTAAATCGCCTATTAGTAGTAGAATTATAGATACGCCCTTTGATGTAGAAACTGCCATAGGTAAGTCTACTAGAATTTCTAAGATGATAGAAGGTTGTGATGTGGAATTAGAAGGTCATAGATTTACTGTTAGACCATTTATGATGACCATAGGCGGGTTCGATGTGGTCCTAGGAGTGGATTGGTTGGCGGACTACGAGGGAAACATTTCGTGTCGTAGAAAGATGATACGGCTGACAGCTAGTTGGCATTTTGGATGGCATTTTTTTGTTACTGTTTTTGCATTGTAATGCGAACAAATGAAAATGTGTAATGAATGATTGTATTAACTTGCAAAAGCAGTTATGATGAAATGGAAAGTTATTTAAATGTTTCGTTGTGATGTATATTTATGAAAGTTAAATGTAATTATATGTTTTGTGAGCAATGATTGGCCAGCTGTGAGCGTCCGGGAACGGGGACTTACATCTTCTTACACATAGGTTTAGAAGCCATCCTATTTCTCCTCTTTAAACTTTTTAACTGAGATGACTAGCCTGCAACACCTTGTTGATCATCTTTATCTTGCTCAGTTGGGTTTTCCTCTCTCTCTCAAGTTCATATTGAGAGGTGATAGAACCTTGCTGTGGATCAGAAGATGAAGCTTGCTGAGACTCAGCAGGAGGTCCAGGTTGTGTTGTCTCAAAAGGTTCAACCATAACCTTCACTTCTTGAGGGACCTGACTTGGTGGGGAGTGTAAGTCAACAAGTTCTCCTTTTTTGATCTTCTGGTTTATTACCCTAATATGCTTATCCGTGGTGGATAGAGACATAGGGGCAATTCTCCTTCCTGGGAATCCATACAGCTTTAAGAAGCTCATCATCCTCTACCTATCATGAGACTTCTTCATGCACTTTTAGATGATGGCTCTTTCCTTTGCAGCCTCTTCTCTCATCTTTCTCTTGTTGCCTTTCTCGATTTGAGTACTTCAAGTTCAAGCTGTTTAAGATAATCAAACTCTATGTACTCAAAGGACAAGGGAAGAAGTGCATCTGCCTGATATAGGCCTATGGCACTTAGGTAGTTGATCATATTGATCGTATCAGTTTCTTTATCTACCTTAGGTTCTTATGGAGCCACCCCAGTCTCTTGTTCAGGACTTTCTTGAACAAGTGAAAGGGTAGGAACATGTTTGTAAAGCCTTTTCAGTCTTTTTTCTGCCTTAATTTGAAGAAGCAATCTTGCATCCTCTGCCTCCTTCCTTTCTCTTGTCATTTCCATGTTAGCCAGTTCATTTAGTTCCTCTAAGGGGAGGGAGATGATATTATCAATATCATAGTTCCTAGTCTATAAGTAAGCAATCCTAACTGCCCTCAACTCATCATTTTGAGTGTTTGGTTTGGGAGCAGCCCTAATTGCAGCTTCCATGAAGCCAACAGATCCAGCAAAGGAAATTTCTCCGCTTACCTTACTTTTCCTCTCCCTCTCCTCCTCCTCAATCTCCTCAGGAGTCATTTTCCTTTTCCATTTGTGACTCACAAACCTTTGTGACTTAAGGTGGAGAGAGCTTTGGCATTTATTGCTTGGTGTAGCATCCAAACTCTTGTAAGAGAGAGGTTAAGATGCACCTTCACCAGCAGGTGTCTCATCAAGGGAATGAAATTGTGAAGCAGTTGTACGTGTGACAGGGCTCTTAGGTTCAATCAGAAGATTCATTAGGGGATGAGATAATTGGACCAAATTCTTCAGTATCGCCACCAGCATGATGTTTAAGCTGCTATATTTCCTCTGCTCATTGACTACTTCAGATGGAGTATCAGTGGGTTGAGTTGCCATGGTTGAGGTCTTAAAGATGTAATCACTTGCAGAAGTGAGAGCCTCTTCCATATTGACTTTCTAAGCAGAGTCAAGGACATCCACCTTAGTAGTGGATAGATGATGTGGGCTATACAAGGGAGAAATAGGAGCACTCATATCTCTTTGAGTGGGGGAAGAGAAGAGAGACTCATGATACTCACTGAATCCTAAGTCTTCATCATCATAAAAATCAAGGCTAGGAATTGATTGGTTGAGATGAATCCTAAGTCTTTATCATCATAAAAATCCAGGTTGGGGATGGTAACTTTCCCCTAAAGGTTGTTCACTAAGGTGTTGAGACTCTGAGTGAAGGCTTAAGGCTATTGGGCTAATGAGCTCATAAGTCTGAGCATGAGGAACCTCAGGACTAATAGTTAAAGTAATGGGAGTGGTTTGCTACTTAGGATATGTGGGAGCTCTAGAGTCCACTTCCTCCTATGTGGGTAGTAGTATGGGGTCATGCACAAATTGAGTAACTTGTGCAGGGGTTCATTTGGATTTTATTATGTAGGTGAGGATGATTTGTGGTTGTTTTGGTGGTTGAGAGCTTGAAGGTGTGGGTTCAACACTAGCTTGTGTTGCTAGGTTGTCATGTTAAGCAATGAGCTCTAACATTTTGGGGACAAGGGTTGTTTCTACCCTAGAGAAGCCAATAGTTGGCTTCTTCAAATTTTAAAGATGTTGGGCTTCATCTATCCTAATTTAAAAATACTATTTGTTTCCCTCAACTGTGAGCCCAGTTCACAGTTGAGAATGTGTTGAACATATCTACGAAACATGTAATACTCTAAGGAGTCCAAGTTAGCAAGTAACTATGTATAGACAAACTGAGAGTGCCTGAACTTGACCCTGAACCATTCCATGTACTATGAAGGAGAGATCTTTAGGAATCTGGTCCCATCCCCCATGCTTGTTGGACAAGCTGTGAATGACCACATGTTGTAAGTACTTTCACTGGGATGAGACCTTCCCTTTCCTGAAGGTATTTACAGAGAAATCCCCCTCATAGACCATCTGCTCAAAGGAGTGGTTGACTGCTTCCTTGGGAAAGAACAACTCACCTTCCTCATCATCCAGTTAAAGATGGGTGTTTATGATTCCAGGAGTGATGAAGATTGTCTTCCCCTGCACTATGGCAGATAGTGCCTTCTCCCTATCTGGAATAACCTCTTGACAGGTCTTCTAGAAATCAAGCAAATGATCCTCATAGAGAACAGGATCAATGCTAAGAGAGGTGGAGTAGTTTGACGGAGCCAAAAATTGACAAACCTCTGAGAAATGAGGTCTTTCTTAGAATGTAACAGAGTAACCTGATTGTGTTGCCTGTGTAACTGCATGGAAAAGTTTGGGTCATTTTTGCGTTGAGGTTGGCCATTTAAGAAAGCTTAGAGGTGAAGAAATTGAAGAACATAAGCGGTTTTATAGAGAAATTAGGAATTTAGGTCTGGGAGAAGATGAAGATGATAAAGACCGAGGGGGAACCATTGGGTTTATATATGAAATGGATTTAAGACAAAGTTAATGAAAGAGGATAAACTTTGAAATCCAGATGTTGGCCCCACCTTTGAAAGAGGATAAACTTTGAAATCCGGATAAACTTTGAAATCCCAATAGCTGATATGAAATATTTAATTCTTTGCTCATCAAAAGGTTTAGTGAACAAATTGTTGGTCCATTTGATCATTTTATAGTACAATTGATATGTTTAATTGTTCAATATCAAAAACAAAAGCCAAACAATGAAGATGAAGAAGAATGATCATAACCACCAAAGTATTCAAAAATAAACAATCAAGGATCCAATACAATCAATAGAAATAAAGCTCAAATGTATTTTAATGAAATGACAGCTTATAGAGGTCTCTTACAACACAAATATTCAATTATGGTTTTGTAAGGATACCCAACAATGAGCAACATCAAAACTATATATAGAAGGCATAGTTTTGCTGACAGTTTCGCTATCAGCGAAACTATGTTGCCAAAACAATAGATTCGCCAGATAGAATCAATAGTTTCGTCGGGTGAACTAAACAGCTGACTATGAGTGAAACTGTAGTTTCGCTCATAGTTTCGATGGGCAACAAAACTAATCAAAATAAACAACTAACATAAGTAAACTAACATTAAACTTATTACAATAAAATATAAACAAAATCTAAACTAAAGTGAGTCCAACCTATATATGATCTACAATACTCCCCCTAGGTTGGACCTCACTATCTTCATCAGTCTTGATTTGTTTCATCAGCTCCAATCTCTACTACTGCCTCCGATGAATCTTTTCTAGTTATTGCAGCATTATCCTTAGAAGCTTTAGCTACTGATTCTCCCTGGTTAGCTCCTGCATCATCAGCTACGTCTACCTGTGCACTAGCTTCAGGTAATTTCTTAGTAAGATCCTACACATCCATTCTAATCTCATCCTCTACCCTTACTTTCTCAGCCAACTCTTTAACTTCCGCTCTCACTGCTCTTACTTTATTATCAACAGTCACGAACAGACTGCCTTCCTTTCTAGTCTCCTCCCCTACCCCTGCCTTAATATGACACAAAGAGCCTCCAAATCTTCATCAGAGAAAGTAAATATCTCCATAGGGTCAAACATCTATATTCAACTCCTCCCTACACTCTGATCACTACCTCCCCCATGTTGTTGTTTGTAGAACCATTTTTAAAACTATTTTAATCTTGGGGTTTCATGATCTGAAAACATAATCCTATTCACTATTTTTGGGGTTTCACCTTTAGCACAATCTTACTTTACCAGTCTCCCAATCTTATCCTTTTTTGACCTTCTCCATTTAGCTTTCATAAACCCAAACAACTCAAAATTATCATTCAATCCATTCTGTATCTCTTACTCCAGCAACATGGCTCTTTCAGTTAAATCAACATTCATAGTGGAAGTATAGCCAATCTTCTTAAATCCCATTTTGGCAAGGTCTTGAATGCATTCCTCTTATGCATGTAAGTAACCCCTCCCCCTCTCTTGATCATAAACATCTTGAAGTCGGGGTTGACAGGATCACGATCACAAGTTTGATGTATTAGAGTTCAAGGCAGCAGAATAAGAATAGGAATTAGACAAATTGTAGCAAGAGTCGATGCTTGTATGCATTAAGAGCACATACGTTATAGCGAAGAATATATTTTGATTCAAGGAATGTTTATAGATATGGAATGTTTCTAATCAAATCATTCATTCATTCACGTCATTCATACTATTACAATAGGTTCACTCCTTATATAGAGTGCAACAAACACTGCTGTTATCACGGAAAGTGACAACTGGCATATCTAATACAAAATTAACTAACTCTTAACAAACTACTGAAATGTTCACAACTACTGAGAACATATCAGAGTGTTAAGTACAAAATAAAACTACTGATTGGAAACTACTGAAACTACAACGACTGAAGAACAAGCTCTTCAGTCGTTTTACAAAACTACTGAAACTAGAAATAAAAACTACTGATATCACAACTACTGAAGAAGTACTCTTCAGCATTGTGACAAACTACTGACGCTTCAGTACTTGATCTTCAGACTTTGACCTTCAGATGTTTCATCAGCTGATGACTTCAGTAATATTATCAGCTGATGTCTTCAGTCTTTGTCTTCAACTTTGTACATCAGTTGTTGATCTTCAGCACTTGTAAACTCTTCAGCTGTTGTACTTCAGTACTTTGGTCTTTCAGCTTCAGCACTTGTGTTCTTCAGCTGTTGTACTTCAGCACTTTAGTTCTTTAGCTGTTGGAATCTTCAGCACTTGATCTTCAACTGTTGAAGTCTTCAGCACTTGTCAACTGCTGATGAGGCTTTCAGCAGTTGTTGTGATACCATGTGGGACTTAGAGGTTTTCTGATCTTGGCTCATTGGTTCTTTTGGTCCAACAAACTCCCCCTGAACCAATGCAGCCAAACCTCTAAATTATTCGTTGTCCCACTTATTGTTGGCAAAGTGTTGGTCTTTTTCCTTCTTGATCAGTAGAGAAGATGACCCATGTAAGCTCTGACCTGGGAGAAACCTCAAATATTTGTTTGGCAGGGTATGAATGGGAACTCTGTTTTGGGGAACTGGACACAGAGTTGTTATCCCATTCATGAGATTTACTTCCCTATAATGAGTCTGTACGACTCTCTTGTGTAGGCCTCAAGGAAGGTGATTTGTTCCTCCATGGTTAGCTCTTCAGCACCTCCTTCAAACAATGATTCAGGCCCATAATACTCAGACAGGTATTTGGCTTGTTTCCCATTCTTTAGCTCCACAGTTGTTATTATTCTGTAAGCAAACTCATCCGGGTGATTACCCTCTAGGAACAACTGGAGCTCATTTTTCCTGACTTCCTCAAGTCTCTTGTAAACTAACCCCTTTTTCACTATTTGTTTTCCAGCATCTTCTGAGGGGTTAGATTAGCTTTGTAGGCTTTCTTGAAGTTTTCTAGGATTTCCCAGGGTGAAACTACAAAGACCAGAGAGATCACTTCATCTACGATCTTTTTCACCTGGCCAATGTATCTCTGAGGTATATTTTTCTTATGAATTCTGTGAGAGACCCTGGGATCAGGCCAAATCCTCACTCTTTCCTTTTGATATTGAAAGGTATGCCTGAGAGTGTAAAGTCTGAGGGCTTGCTTCTTCATATTGATGATAGAAGATGTGGCTGCATAAGCTTTGTCAACTCTCTTCAGCAATTCCTCATCATGCTGTTTATGAAGCTCTTCTTCTTCTAGCTTCACTTTAACCATTTGTCTCTGGACTTCAGGAGTAATTGCTGAGGAGTGACTTGTGGCCTTAGGCAACTGAATCACAGCTGAGAGTGGCAGCCTATCTTCATCATCTTCTTCATCATCTTCTAGCCTCAATATCCTTCTCTTCTTCTTCAAGGGTATATCATCGGCTATGGGTTTTGAGGGTAAGGGAGTTGGTTGGTGGGTTGTGTTTTGGGTGGTTTTGGTGTGGGAATGTTTACAGGCTGTTCTAGCATTCTTGAGGTGAGTGTGGCTTTTGATTGCTTGGCTAGCTCAGTCCTTCCCAGCACCCGCTTCATTTAAAGCTTCAATAACAAGCCCCTTAGTATATGCTTCAGACGAACAGATCTTGGTGGTGATTGCCAAGATACTGTCCCTGGACCAAGCTTTGATTTCGATCATTGATCTTCCAAGATATTTTGCAATAAATCTAATCATGATCTCAAGCCTTTCTCTTTCTAACACTTCATAACTTCCCATCTATTCTGGATTTCTTCAATCTCTAATCGTCGAATCTCAGAGTCAAGTTTATTGGTGTCATGGCCTTGCCTAAACAGCTGATCAATGATGTTGTCCATTGATCTGCTGTGTTCGGCATCAGCCTCTTTTATCAGTAGCTCCAAGGCTTTATCTTCAGCAATGTGATCATCAGCACCTTTCTTTCGCTTGTAGGTGAGCATGGTTGCTGTTCTTTCTCCTCCTTTGGGCTTGCTTCGCTTCCTTCTTTTCCTCGGATCTTTTCCTCTTCTTTTCTTTCACTGCAGTACTCCCCCTTTTTGGATGCATTGGAGGGAGGGGTTTGTACCGCAGAAAGAGTCTTTTGGACAGCAGCATCAATCAGGGGCTGTAAAGTGGAGGAAAGCCTCTCATCAATGGCTTTAGTCACAATATCGGTGATTATGGGTGTGATGAGAGGGAGGAATTTTGAAGTACAGCACCTATTTGCTCAGGAGGGTTCTGTTCCTGAGAAGTAGGGCCTGAAGCAGAGGCAGGTGGTTGAGTTTGGAGTGGCTCAGTGTTTGGGGAACCTTCAAGTGAAGGTGCCATCTGTGGGTGGGTAGAGGCAGATGGTCTTTCTCCTTGGGAGAGTTGATCAAGTAGGTTTTGCAGCCTACTGACTTTCTCTTCAAGGATTGTGTTCTGGGCAAGAACATCGTAGAAAAAGCCCAGGTCATCATCAGCCGAAACTAAATCATCTGACCTCCTGCTTAGAGCAGGATTTACATGCACTGGGTGTAGACCAGTTGGTGCATGTGCCCCTTGTGCTTGGTACTGGGGACTTCCAGCCTCAGGACAGTGTCCATCATCAGCTGTTGCCTCTAGTGAGGTCTTAGCAATGTTACCAGCCTCATTCGGATCATTCGCTGAGTCAGAGGAGGTGGCAGCCTCACTAGATATTCTAAGCTCCTTGTCTACACCAGGAGATAGAAGTGGTAAACCCCTGTGCTGTGGGTTCTCAAGTGCACTGTGTTCCTCCCCCTCAATTGTAGAGGTATTCCTAGTAGTAAGTGGTTTCTGGGGAGGGGTGAGGAGTGCAGTTGAGTCAGCACTTATGCAACTATTAAAGTTGGGCTGTGAGGGGCGATTGTTTTGGGTGAAGGGATAGAAGAAGTGTGCACCTGGGGAGGTGGGTGCTCTTCAATGGCAATCCCCTCAAGTGAGGAAGATCCCAGATATGTAGGTACCCCTTGTGTGGTTGCTGCAGGCTCCTGTTGAGAGGAGGCCTGAGCGGCTATGGCTGGAAGAGTCATTGTATCCACTAGGGGGTTTGGACTAGTGGATATATCCTGCGTTTGTGTTGCAGGGACATCCTCAGGGGACTCAATTCCCTGAGTAGCCGTTTTGGGTTTCTTTTTGGTGGGTTTGGTGGGGACTATTGATTTGGAGGTGGTGGCTGTGGGTTCCAGCTGCGTGGGTTTTCGCAGCTTGGCAGCCATTTTAAGTGTCTGGTCAGAGTTGTGCCGGGAGTATACTTCCGGCAGAACAGCCGTAGCAGGGACTCCCAAGCCAACAAGTCCCTCAGCATTAAGCTGGTTTGTAATGATGGCCATTATGAACCGTGGATATAGTATCCAACGGTTGGCAGTGAGTTTTTGAGCCATGTCCTTGAGCTCCGAAAATATTATTTCTGGAAGTTTAGTGGTTGTTGCTCAAGAATAGAATACATTACCTGCTGCCATTTTGTCGACATTTGATCCCAAGACGACGTCTTAGGGGCCAAACATACATTCACCATGTGAAAATTAGGCGCTCAGCGTCATTAAAGTGTTTCTTCATGATAGTGGAGGCACAGAGATCGCCTTGATATCCATGTTGGGCAAAGGATAGATCTGTGGTGCCCTTCGGATATCCAGCAGGAGAACTAGCATCATTCAGATGAAGAATTTGGCGGATTACTGCAGGTGATGACTACTTCTTTGTTGTTGACGACCGATGGAGAGATGGTGTCTTGTTCTCCCCAGTGGTATAGTAACGTTCATCCAAAATTGTTGAAGGGATTCGGCATGTAGTATGGGATTCAGAAGAAATGCCGTATTGTATTGGGACTGAACCATAAGATCGATAGCAGTATTGAACTTAGTCCAGATGGGCGATTTAGTGAGGTAGGCAACACAGTTGTGTCGCGGTTTAATTTGCATGGACGCCATTGAGAAAAGGGAAGGTTTTGGAGAGGAACGTTAGGTTTGAAGAAGATGAAGCATTGAGAGCTTAGGTCAGGGATATTTATAGGGTACGGGTAAGAAAACGACTGAAGGATGTGGTATTAGTCATCAGTAGTTTTAAACGACCGTTGACATGGTATTATCCTTTCAGACGTTGAAACAGCTGAAGTCGTGGTGTTAGGCATCAGAAGTTAGAAAACTACTGAAGACCGTGGTTGGACTTAAGATGATTGAAGCAACTGAGGACTTGGTGTTTGTCATCAGTAGTTATGAAACTACTGAGGACAGTGGTTTTGTCATCAGCTATTGTAAACAACTGAAGACTTGGTATTAGTCATCAGTAGTTATAAACTACTGAAGACAGTGGTTTTGCTTCAGTTGTTTAGAATGAAGAAAGTTCTCTTCAGCTGTTTTCGTCAATTCTTAGCTTTTCAACTGTTTCATACTGTCCTCAACACATTCATCAGCCTTTTTGGCTGAGTTCAGTTGTTTCATAGGACATCAGTACTTATCTGTGTTTACTGATTGCAGTAGTTGTAACTGCATCAGTAGTTGTAACTACGTCAGTAGTTTAGAGCAGATGAAGTACTGCAGTACTTGTGAGACATTTAGCCTTCAGTAGTTATAGAAACTGCTGAGGAAAAGAGCTCATCAGTACTTATATGTGACATAGTTACTAATGATCATCAGTATTTATTACTAAGATCATCAGTAGTTGTCACTTATTCTAGCTGCAGCATACCAAGCCTTAACACCAGTTTTGGAAAGTTGAACTATCCAAAGGCTTAGTAAAAATGTCTGCAAGCTCATCAGCACTAGGCACAAACTTAGGATCAATCAGACCTTTTTCAAAACAATCCCTTATAAAATGATGTCTGATCTCTATATGTTTGGTCCTAGAGTGTTGGACTGGATTTTTGACAATGCAAAGAGCTGAAGCACTATCCATTAACAATGGAGTCTTAGTTTCTGTAATGCCATAGTCCAAAAGTTGGTTTTGAAGCCAGAGTACCTGAGATGTACAACTTGCAGCAGCAATGTACTCTGCTTCAGCAGTAGATGTAGCAACTGAGGTCTGTTTCTTGCTCTGCCAAGAAATCAAGCAGTTGCCTAGGAATTGACATCCACCAGAAGTTGATTTCCTGATCAACTTACACCCTGCATAGTCACTGTCAGAAAAAGCAACTAATTTACCAGAATTTCCAGTAGAATACCATAAACCTAGAGATGGAGTGCCTTGCAGATATCTAAAGATCCTCTTGACTGCAATCAGATGAGACTCTTTAGGTGCAGCCTGAAATCTAGCACAAACACATGTAGCAAACATAATATCTGGTCTAGAAGCTGTTAAATACATCAAGGACCCAATCATACATCTGTAAAGTGTTTCATCAACCACTTTACCTTTCTGATCTGTATCCAGTTGTGTGGTGCTGCACATGGGAGTAGAACAGGGCTTACAGTTTTGTAAATCAAACTTTTGCAAAAGATCTTTTGTGTATTTGGACTGATGAATGAAAATTCCATCAGCCTTTTGTTTGATTTGCAACCCAGAAAGAACAGTATTCTCCCATGGCACTCATTTCAAACTTCTGTTGCATCAACTTTGTAAAGGCATCACACAACTTTGGATCAGAAGATGCAAAATGATATCATCTACATAAATTTGAACAAGTATTATGCTGTCCAGCTTTCTTAATGAATAAGTCTTATCTATGGAGCCTCTAGTGAAATTGTTTTCCAGAAGAAAGTTTGATAATGTCTCATACCAGGCTCTAGGAGCTTGTTTTAACCCATAAAGAGCCTTATCAAGCTTATACACCCAATTAGGATGTTTATTGTCCTCAAAGCCTGGAGGTTGACATACATAAACCTCTTCTTTAATTTTTCCATACAAAAATGCACTTTTGACATCCATTTGAAAACTTTAAGGTTTTGATAAGCAGCATAGGCTAAAAACAATCGAATTGCTTCCAGTCTGGCTATAGGGGCAAAGGTTTCATCATAATCAATACCTTCTTCTTGTGCAAACCCCTGAACAACCAGTCTGGCCTTGTTCTTAACAATAAGCCCATTTTCATCAGTTTTGTTCCTAAACACCCATTTAGTGCCTATTGCACACTTACCTGGAGGTAGAGGAACCAGTTCCCACACTTGCTGTTTCTTGAACTGAAGAAGCTCAAGCTGCATGGCATCAACCCATCCATTGTCCTTTAAAGCAATGTGATAATTCTTTGGCTCTTGCTGACTATGAAGAGAGCATAGAAGCAGAAATTTGACAATTGACTTCTTGTTGATACACCAGCAGTGATATCACCAATGATTTGAGACATAGGGTGATTCTTCAGATCTTGATACACAATGAGATCTGTGCAAGTGTTTGTAGCAGGCTCAGCAGTAACAGATGGTGATGGTGAATCATTTCCTTGAAACCAATCAGTGGATGGTAATTCAAAAGAAGTTGAATTCGAAGAGATCTCATCAGCATTTGTTGTGGATGGTGCTACTGGAGCTAGGAACATCAGGTCTAGCTGAATCAGGCAGCTGATCACTAAACCTGAAGAGGTGAGTACTGCAATCATCATCATCATCAGCAGTACCACCGGGTGGTGAACTGGTGACAGGAGCAACAGCAGGAGTTTGATGAGGAACATATTGCAGTATGTCCAAATCAATAACTCCACAGGGCTTTGTGGAATCTTGTCCTTTGGAGATTCATTGAACTTAACATGTAGAGTTTCTTCAACCATCTTTGTTCTGCAGTTGAAGACTCTGTATCCCTTACAAGTAGATGAATAACCAACAAAATACCCTGCATCCACCTTAGGATCAAACTTATGGAGTTGATCCTTTGTGTTGAGAATAAACAGGGAACCCAAATGCTTTGAAAAATGAAATCAGAGGAGCCAAATGATGGAGAACTTCATATGATGAGTCTTCATCAACCTCTGATTTACTAAAACTCTATTTTGCACATAGCAAGCTGTGTTGAGAGCTTCAGCCCAAAAGGTCAGTGGCAAACCTGAGTCGGCCAGCATGGACCTTGCAGCTTCAATGAGAGACCTGTTCTTTCTCTCCACTACTCTCCATTTTATTCTGGAGTCCTTGGATGCTAAACTGCCTTTTGATCCCCTTGGAAAGATAGAAGTCATCAAGTGTATGATTTCTGAACTCAGAGTCATTGTCACTCCTAATACACTTGACTGGAAGGGAATACTGCTTCTCAATATACAACACAAAGTGAATGATCTTCTGAGCAGCCTCATCCTTTGAATGTAGAAAGAAAGTCCATACAAATCTGGAGTAATCATCCACAATTACCAGACAGTATTTCTTCTTTGCCATGCTCATTACTCTCACAGGACCAAATAGATCCATATGCAGTAATTGCAAGCAGGCAGTGGACTTAGGCACTTCAATAGGAGGGAATGAGACTTTGTGTTGTTTTCCTTTTAAACAAGCAGTGCAGGTTTCATCACAGTGGAACTCCTTTATTGGTAAGCCTCTGACTAAACTATTGTGGGTAAGCTGATTCATGTTTTTGAGATTAACATGACCAAGCCTTCTGTGCCACAGTTTAGATTCTTGAGAAGAGGCTTTGGAAAATAGGCAAGGATTGCCTTTGAGATCTATTTTCTTGGAAAGATCTAAGGCATATACTCTTCCTGTCCTGTTGGCTCTCAGGAGAGTGTGATCATCCAACACCTTGTCAATCAAGTGCAAAACTTTGGATGACAGAATCCTACAGTTTTGACTGGTGAAAAGAGCAACATGGCCTTTATCACACATTTGACTGACACTCAAGAGATTGTACTTGAGATTTTCCACATGATTAACATCATCAAATTGATTTCTCCATTGGAGACAAAGCCCTTACCTATGATGTACCCCTAGCATCATTGCCAAAAGAAACAAATCCCTTCTTTCCTTAAGAGTAGTCATGAAGAAGAGAGCTATTCCCAGTCATGTGCATAGATCCCCCACTGTCTACATACCAGATGCTACTTTGGCATGTTGAAGAACCCTGCAATAATAAACAATCAGTTAGTTTTAGAGACCCAAACCTTTTTGGTTTTGGGCCTGGTCTCATCAATAGATGTTAAACTAACAGGTTTATCTGAAACAACAGCCTGAGAGGAAGAAGATGGTGTAGAAGAGGAGTCCTTTGGCTTGGACCTCCTTTTCTGTGGTTTCAACATAGGAGCATCTAGTTGGTTAACTCTACCCAACAGATGTTGAACCATCATAACCAGCTATGTCTGATTTTGTGACAAAGCTTTCAGCTCATCAGACACATTGCCAGTGGAGTTTGATAAGTTCCTATGTTGCCCCTTCTTCTTTGAGCATTCTCAGCTGTCACCTGTTTAACCCCTTCCTTTTGGATTTCTTTGAGGACTTAAGGTTACAGGATTTGATGTTGCTGATACAAATGTGGTCTCAAACTCAGTTTTCATTTTTACCATTTTCTCATTGGTTTCTTCTTTTTGTTTGAGTTTGGAACCTTTTTTGTACCAACAATCATCTGTAAGATGATTGAACAAACCACATACTTCACATGGTTTCTTCTTCATCTTAGGTTGATCATCAACTAAAGAGGGTGAAGCAACTGAAGACTTGTTCTTCAATGCTTTGGAAGCATTGTTTGCTTTCTTGACTGCCTCTTTAGTAGACTTCAAACTCTTTCTACTGGCAGTTTTCTTCTCTTCAGTACTGACAGCAGTTGAAGTTTGAACTTCAGGTGTTAAATCCTGCTCTCTAGTCCTTTCAGGACCTTCAGAATTAACTCCTGAGTTGATCAACTCATTGATCATATGAGTGTCAGCATTTGAACCATCAACATCAGCTGATAAGTTCAAAGAGGGCTTGATGCTGACTGCTACTTCTGATTGTGTTGTATCAGAAGGTAGATCACATGATGTGATGGATTGGTTATCACTCTCACCATCAGATTCTACCTCTCTCTGGGTAAAATCTGTAGGTGGAGCAGTGTGATTGTAACCAATTCCAAACTTCACATTGGAAGCAGATTGCTTACTAAGAAGCATTTCAAAACCTTTGCATGATTGTACCCATCTATCACACTCTACTGGGTAACTGCAAGGATTTCTTTGAGATCTTTGTACTTCTCTAGAAGTACCTCTTCTCTAGCCTTATCATCAATTATTTGGCAATTCAGTTTATAAATCTCATCATTTTTATCTTTAAGCACAGACTCAAACTCAGCTTTGTTTTTGGAAATTATTTGTTCTAGCTCAATGTTCTTATTAATTAGAGCTACATTTGCTTCTCTAATGGAAGCAAATGCTGCTATGCATGGTTCAGAACATAATTTGGCTTTTGCCTCAGAGGATACCTGTGATACCTGAGGTGTAGAGGCATTGGAAAATGAAGTATCAGCAGACTCCAAAGCCATAAGAGCTAGATTCCCAAAAGGACTGTCACCACCATGTTGACCAGCACCTGAGAACAGTTGGTCATGACCAGACATGTCATCTGGTAAACTGCTCCAGTCAACCACTCCTGGGGTGAAAAAGCTGTGTTGTTGAGGTTGAGTTTGTTGATGAGATTGGGATGGCTGAGGTTCTGGTAGTGCATGAGGTTGTGGTGCCATAGGAACTTGAACTTGATTTGACTGTGGCATGTAATAACAAGGGTACGGATATGGCATTTGACCCTGAGGAACAAAATATGCCGGAGATTGTTGTTGAGGATGATGACTAGAAGTGACAGGATGTTGCCCTCTGTGTTGTTGACTATTGCCAGGAAAAGTCACAAAGGGTGCAGTGGAGTTAGATCCAGTTGATCTACACTCTCTTGCAAAGTGTCCAAGCCTTTGGCATTTGTGACACCTCAACTTGCTCTTGTCAAAACCAACTTTGGTTTTGCCAGAGAGTCCTGGGAATTTTCTTCTAGTTCTTTTATAGAACTTCTGAGATCTGATATTTATCAGGGCCATTTGGCTCAAAATATCCATCTCCTCTAAGTCATCATCAGCAATCCCCTTGAGATCATCCATAATGAAGCATAGATTGTCATTATTACACCCAGTATACTGACCATCAACACTCACAAATGCAGAATCAGAAGTGCTTGAAGAGAAATTAATATGCTCATCATACTGGCATTCAGATGAAGCATATTCTGACTCATGACCCACCAAGGCAGTGTTGCCTGGTACAAAGTCTTCAGTGAGCTTTCCAGATGAAGACAGCTTTCTCTTCTGTTCTATCTCTCTCTCAAACGTGAGCAGTTTCCCATGGAGTTGGGTGAGAGATAGTTTGTCCAAACTTGCACTGGAGCGTAGGACAATAGTATATGTGTCCCATCTCTCAGGCAGTGATCTGAGAAATCTGTTATTCATCTGAATATTTGTGTACTCAAGTTTGACCATTTTTAGTTCAGAGATCAAACAAGAACCGCTCATATTGTTGAGTCAGTGTCTCACCCTTTCTATGAGAGAATGTCTCATATTGTTGGGCAAGAATTTCTCTATTATTTGCCAAGACCTCATCTGTTCCTCCAAATTGTTCTTTCAAGGCATTCCAGAGGTCATGGGCAGTTTCATGATGCATTAGCCCATAATAGATTTCATTTGGCAGTGCCATGGCCAGAATTCCATGGGCTTTAGCATCAATTTCAAGCAACTTCTTATCCTCATCTGAGTATTGCTCCCTCCTCTTCGGAACCATTTGATTGGTTTCCGGCTTATTCACCATAGGCTTGTGTGGACCATGTACCACTGATGTCCAACAACCTGCGCTGTTAACAGACAAGTGATGGAGCATACGTCTTTGCCATATGTTATACTCATTCCTAACCAGCATTGGTGGCTTGGTTGAGGAACCAGTATTGTGAGGATCATTGGAGGAGTGGTCATTTTCAGTTCAAAAACAATTTAATTCAAGCTTTTAAAAGTTTTAAACAGACCACAACAAACTCAATAAAAACCAAGAGAAGATCTCAGGATGAATGACCAGAAATACAGAAAATTCAATCTCTATAACCGTTTCTTGCAAAAACAAAAGCTAATTCAATCAAACTTAGATCTGGAATAGCAGTTTCAATGATCAATTATTAGATCGATCAATGATTAACCTGCTCTGATACCATTTGACAGGATCAGCGATCACAAGTTTGATGTATTAGAGTTCAAGGAGCGGAATAAGAATAGGAATTAGACAAATTGTAGCAAGAAGTCGATGCTTGTATGCATTAAGAGCACATACGGTTATAGCGAGAGAATATATTTCTGATTCAAGGAATGTTTATAGATATGGAATGTTTCTAATCAAATCATTCATTCATTCACGTCATTCATACTATTACAATAGGTTGTCACTCCTTATATAGAGTGCAACAAACATTGCTGTTATCACGGAAAGTGACAACTGGCAGATCTAATACAAAATTAACTAACTCTTAACACTACTAAATGTTCACAACTACTGAGAACATATCAGAGTGTTAAGTACAAATATAAAACTACTGATTGGAAACTACTGAAACTACAACGACTGAAGAACAAGCTCTTCAGTCGTTTTACAAAACTACTGAAACTAGAAATATAAAACTACTGATATCACAACTACTGAAGAAGTACTCTTCAGCAGTTGTGACAAACTACTGACGCTTCAGTACTTGATCTTCAGACTTTGACCTTCAGATGTTTCATCAGCTGATGACTTCAGTAGATATTATCAGCTGATGTCTTCAGTCTTTGTCTTCAGACTTTGTACATCAGTTGTTGATCTTCAGCACTTGTAAACTCTTCAGCTGTTGTACTTCAGTACTTTGGTCTTTCAGCTTCAGCACTTGTGTTATTCAGCTGTTGTACTTCAGCACTTTAGTTCTTCAGCTGTTGAATCTTCAGCACTTGATCTTCAACTGTTGAAGTCTTCAGCACTTGTCAAACTGCTGATGAGGCTTTCAGCAGTTGTTGTGATACCATGTGGGACTTAGAGGTTTTCTGATCTTGGCTCATTGGTTCTTTTGGTCCAACAGGGGTTATACTTCCAACTGATAATCTTCTTGTTCACCTCTTTCTTACTCAACCCTTATAAATTTTGAAAAAGGGGAGTTAGCTCTTCAATCTCCTTCTCTTTCACAACCATTCATCCTTTAACATCTTAAATACATCATTCTTATCATCTCCCTTCTTGACTACATATGTTAGTGGTCTTTCGCCCACTTCATAATATTCGGGCTCCGAGTCATAATCGACTAGCTTCTCATCATCTTCTTCTTCATCCACCAATCCCTTCTCAATAGATTTCTCAACACCTTCAGTTTGTGTGGGGACATCTTTTTTCCACCAGAATCATCAATGCCCATTCCTATATCCACAAAACTTGATTCATACACCTGCTCCACATTCTCTACATTCACATTTTCTCCTTCCTCAGTCTCTTTCTCAGCCTCCTGCCTTACACCAGAACCTTCTACCTCTTCAATTACAGCACCAGACGTTCCCTCCCCTACTCGAGTAGCTGTACCAACATTTAGAAATAGGTATTTGGAGGTGTCAGTCAAATCAACTAACTCAGTTTGAGTTAGCTGATTGGGCAGGCCAGTAGCTTGCTTCAGTTCATTCACCTCCGTCAGCAGTCTTTTTTATCAATCTTTGTTGATCCATGATCAATCTTGTCATACCCTCAATCATCTAATCTTTCCTTCTTTCCCTCAGTTCTTGATTGGTAAGCTTGGTCTTAATCATGCTCAACTCATTTGCAAGAGAAGAGTTGAGGTTTCTGATCACATTCTCATCCAAACCTGCCCTTTCCTCCCTCCTCTTGGGCTTAGTGAAAGATTGATGTCTCTGTTTGGTTCTCCTCTCAGTCTCTCCCACATCTGCTTTTTTCTTAGATCTCTTCTCTTTCTCAGCTCTGGCTTCCTCTACCATCTCATGAACTTCCTCCTTAAAATCATAGTCCTTCTCTTTCGCGTATCTCTTCCTCTTCTTGACAACTTCGGTCTATTTTAGTCTAGTCTCTTCTACTCTTTTCTCCTCTGACTCATTAACTCTCCTGATATAATTCCATCATTCTGGAGGGTACATGTTTTCCCAAAGGTGAGTGATCTTCCCTATAATCATGTCTAATAGCACAGCAGTCTGTATTTATACGGGTGTTCATCTGCACCAATCTCTTAATCTCTCCATGCCTTGGAATATTTGGAATAGCATTATCTATAATTATCTAAATAAATCTTAGGTATAGCAACCACTTGTCCTTCTTCAAAGCCATGACATTTTCAGCCATACAATCAAAATTTAGTCATGCAATGTTGGCCTTCTGCCCCCTACAACAAATCACCATGGCCTTAGCCCAATCCAAGTTAAGCCCATCTGATCCACCTTTTTGGTGATCTAAGCACATGATAAGCACATGGGCTACATATCTCCACTCTTCAGAGAGAAAGGATTTTTTAATTTCCTTTCTCGTGCCAAAATGAGGACCCTCATATCCCATCAACCAGAAAGCATCAAACACCTCCTGATCTGACAGTATCACTTCCTCTTTGGTATCCTCATCCAATCGTAATACCCTTGATATAATCTCAAAAGTGATAATCAGGTCATTCTCCAATACCCTAGCCATAATCCTTTGAGGATTGGCTCTCGAATGTGTAAGTCATATATGGTAGAAGAGTGTGAGATCGCGTAGGCTATTGGAGATCTCTGCAGCCAACGAATTCAGCCTCTAAAATTAGTTGCCTTAGGATGAGAGTCATCCAGAAGAGAAGTAATGTTATTCCGCTCGTCTAATTTGAGGTTGGCCATATAACTTGAAAAATAGATGAAACACATTAGAACGATATATTAAAAAGTAATATAAAAGAAAAATAATAAAAATGATAAAAATGAATAATCATCAATTTAAATTCGCTAGCTGAAAGTATAGTTTCGCCAGATGAAAACTTAGTTTCAGCAAGCGAAAATGTATTTTCGGCAGTAGTATGGATTAGTTTCGGCAATATAGAGGAGTAGATTTGTCATGCCGAAACTATTGTTTCTACCAAGCGAAAAAAATTATGGTCAGCGAAACTGTTATGTTCGCTCGGACAACATGACAAGATAGTTTCGCTAAGAATCCTTTGAACTTTCATTCAGTTTCGCTGGACTATCGATACTTTCGCAGCAAGAACTGTGAAGGTACCAAAGAGTCCAACTCATATAAGATCATTAAGAGATGTTGAAACCCAGATTAAACTAAGTTCCTTGGTTCGAAACTCACATTCAAAGAGAAAATGGGAGACTAACAAGAATCAAAAGTCCAAAATCTCATAATCGTGAAACAAAGGCGCAGGAGCGTTCACAAAGACATGAGGTGTGGGCTAATAAAAAATAAAATAATATTAACTAGTTGGGATTAAATGATTCCATCTCGATGAAGAAATATTCAACGATTAGAAAAGATTTATAAAAAAAGAGCTTAACGCCAGTTGCTAAGATTGCATAGAGTGACATTTTTTTAAATATTTTTCCCGGGGGAGAAATATTTTACACTTTTTTGGGAAAAAATACTTTTGGGGGTTTAAATGAAATAAAAAATGGCTTTGGCAGAACTGTTTAAATCTTTTGAATCTGATAATCTCATAATTGCATAATGTCGGTTTGATAATTTTGCAGCTTTAAAGAATGAAAAGATGTCCGATTTTGTTGATAGTTTTCTATTGGTGGCAAACAATCTGAAAACTTTGATGCCCAATTGGGAAGTCATGAAAAAGTTCTAAGATTGCTTGATTCCCTCCCGTCATAATGGAGCTAACATGACAAGTCGATTAAATGAGATAAAGGCTTTCAGGATTACAAACTAATGGAGGTGATCAACAAACTGAAAGAAATGGAGTTGGATATCAAACGATGTGAGTACTATGAAGTGACATATCTAACTCCAAAGATCACTTCAAACTCCAAAGAGAAACCAGAAGAGATATCAGGTTCTGGAACGAATTCTGAAGGTTTACCAAAACTTGGAATTGAAGAGGTACAAGGGGAGCTTAATCATACATCAATGGGTAAGGGTGGAATTGAGTTGAATGATGAAGGTCGTGATGATAAGAAGGAAGAGGAATGTAAGCGAAATACCAGAGTTTGCAACTACGAGAAGGCTCTTACTACTGAAAGAGTCATCCTGGATCTTTCATACAAAACAGTTCAGGATATGTGTTCTTCTGCTTGCAAATTTTATTTATTTGGTGTGTATAAAGCTAATAGGTTACTTTTATATAACAAAAGGAATTAACCACCATAAACGCAGGTAACATTGGTGAAATATCAGTTGCCTCTTCCATCTTCTTCAAAACATTCAAAACAGGTAACATTCCTTCATGTGTTCCTGTCAGGTTTGTCAAAGAGGGAACAGTTGTCGAATCGTTAGGCAATTAGAATCCTATAATCGAAGCTGACACAATAGGAGGTGTCAATCAAGATCTGTTGGAGAAAAATTTGTGTATACGAGACTGGATAAGTTCAGATGATGAATCAAACACAGAGGAGCGTGTTGGTTTCTCATAAACCAAGATATCTCCTGACATTGTCAAGTCTCAAAAGCTTCCAAAAGCTAAATCAAGACCTATACGTATCTCTTATTCAATGCAAAACAACCTAGTCAATTAGTGAAGATCTCATTCCCTGTTCAGCATAGGAAACTTCAAAACAAGCAAGAATCTGCTACAAGCTCAAAGCAATCCTCTTCCCCACCTACACAACATGGGACTATAAAGAATAAAAAGCCTTTCAAGGCTTGTTTTGAGTGTCGAAAAGAAGGTCATGTGGTAAAGAAGTGCCCTCAAAGACTTGCTTCGAATGGTAAAGGCAAAACTAGTTGCTTCTCCGGATCACAGTCTACAAGGGATGCTCCAGTTGGTAAAGGCAACATGGTTGCTTCTCTAGATCAAGAGGTAAAAAGCACACATCTTTGAATGTTTGGATGAAAAACCCTCCATCCAAACCTTTTCATATGAAGTTGGTTTCACATGATTCCAAGATGAAACTGACCAAAGGTTCAAAACCAAATTATTTTCCTTCTTGTCTTAAATAGAAAATTATATATATATATATATATATAATATATATATATATATATATATATATATATAATATATATATATATAGTTCATTCAAATCCAAATTAATTGAACCTAAACAAATTTGGTGTTAGGAGGACCGTGTACGTATGGAGTACTAACTGATTTTGTGTTATACCGGATCAAATAGTGCGGAATCCTATTTGTTTAGTGATCCAATCAGTGAGAACGATTACCTAATCAATATAAGATTGAACTAAAACGTTAAGAATGAATAGGAATTGATCAGGAACGAACTATGAACTTGGACAGGCTGTTTGGGATGCTCTGGACGGCTAGGGTTTATGTGTATGCGTAATATCTCTTCAAGTGTTATGTTTTTCCACGAATTAGGTGGTATTTATAGGTTAGTAGTTTCCATTCGTACGACTAAACCATTAGCATGGTTCAGTTGAGTGACTAAATCATGTGATTGAGTCATATGCACGACTGAAGGTTCTATGGTGCGACTGAGTCAATCTTATGTCTCAATCATGTGACTGATCTAGTCTTCAGTCGTGCGACTGGTCCATAAGCATGATGTATTCATGTGTATGGTCCATAAGTATGGGCCATTAGCATGAATACTCATCCGACTAGGTTGAACATAATACTCAATCATTATTGACTTAAAATTATGTACAGCAACCTCAAACCTATATAAGAAGTCATACATATGAATTAAAGATAAATAGACATCAAATCATATATCATATTTCATTATATTATCCAATTACACATACGTAAGAAATGAAAGACCTTTACATTTAAGCACATAAACTAGGTACACATGTATCTACATTTGGTAATTAAAAAGAGAGATACAAATATCCTTGATATTTCAACAGATTGGTTGTTGAAGCAGGTTACTTCTACCATTGCAAAATGAACACCCTAGACTACGATGCCCCGGGTTTCTCTTTCAAACTAGTCTGTTTATGAGCGCAAGAACAATTTAGTAGGATAGTTAGTAATTCGGTTTACTGATAGAGATTGTTCCTAATTCAAATTTGAGGCGGAACAAATAGGTTAAGGTCATGATATTTTATCCACAATCTGGATTTTTATCTGCATAATCATAGTTCTCACTTCATAATCACTACATATTTCTTGATAATTCGTTTCTTATCATCATATCAGGGTAGTTTGGAAGACCTTCTTTGGTAAATTTCTATTTTTGTATAGTATTATAAAAACATATTAAAACAATAAAAAAACATATAAAAAATAGGTTTTCAAAAATAAAAATTTAGGGGAAGAGTATAGTAAATAAAAAAATGAAAAGAGAACTAGGAACATGATTCGAGACCGAGAAATGATTGTATATCATGTTAATATGCTTGTTTTAGCATGAATTATGTTTTAAAATAAGAAATAACAGTAATTGATGTTGTTATCTTATCCACGTCTTATTTTTAATTGCAAGTAAAAGAAAATCAAACAGATTCTTTAATGATATGCTTGGTAGACTCAGCTTGAAGAATAAAGTAGATAACAACAAAATGATTTAAATTAAAATCTATGCTTAAGGATGTTTAGATTTAGGTAATCATTTTGGCCTACATGAAAACTGAGTCCCAAAAAAAATTGGATTGGGAATTGATCTTTCACCCACCATGATACAATTCATATAACCCATATCTTTGAGTCATGTTTGGTGATTTATGTGTTGGTCCATTTAATTGATTTTCAATACCAATATGATGTTGATTTCTTCAATATCAGATACAATAAAGAGATAACAAAGATGAATAACACTAAGAACAACCACAATGTCAACAAATATGAACAATAATAATCAATACAATTGTAGAAACATGTGTACCTAGTTTAGGAGCTCAAATGTAAAATTTCTTTCATGTCTTACATATATGTAACAGAATGGGTATGAATGAAATGTAATGTGTGTGTGATGCTTATAATGTTAATATTTCATTGATTATTGTGTGTTAACACATATTGAACTAACTATATAGGTTTGTGGTTGTTTACATAGTTCTTAGTCAATAATGGTTGAGAAGCGTGCTTAAACTTAATCGTGTGAAGTTCTCATGCGAATGGACCATGCTAATGGACCATACCCATGAATACTTCATGCTAATGAACCAGTCGCACGACTGAAACAGGAGACTGGATCAGTCGCACGATTGTAACATGAGACTGACTCAGTCGCACGATTGAATCTTCAGTCATGCAGATGGATCAACCACATGCTTCAATCGCACGACTGATTCAGTCGCACGAATGGAAAACCCTAACCTATAAATACCACTTAATTCGTGTAAAAACGTAACAATTCGAAATCTTACGCACTAATCGTACCCTAGCCGTCTAGAGACCTAAGATAACCTGTTCCAAGTTCATAGATCGCAATTAATCATTCTAACATTGTTCTTAATGTTTAGATTCATTCTTTGATTGATTATACTTGTGTTCTCACTGACTGGATCGCCAATCAAATAGGATTCCGCACTATTTGGTTTGGTACACACGTAAATCAGTTAGTACTCCGTACCGAAAACGATCCTAACAAGTGGTATTAGAGCTTTGGCCCTTGATTTGTGTGTGATTCAATCGATTTTGATATAAAAATCATGTTTTACACTCAAAAACGTAATCTTTTTGTGTCAAACAATGTTTTCGATGTCTCCAGGTCAAACATTTAATGTTTTTCCGGCATACGGCAATTAGGGTTAGTGACAAATTCGTGTTTTTGCGTCAAAGTATTCAAAACCTTCATTTTTGCAAAAACAGCAGCCTCCAGTCACACGATTGACTCAATCGCACGGCTGAACCCATTCGCACCACTCACACGCACGATTGGCTTAGTCGTCCATCCATTCGTACGACTGAAGATCATCATTCGCATTGCTCAGCCGCACCTGTCCAATCGCCCAATTGAACCATCTGCATTAGTTCAGTTGCACGATTGAACCATCCGCATTGTTCAATCGGACGAATAGTCCAATCGCATTCTTTCATTCACACAAGTACAACAGTTTGTTCTAAAATCAAAAGTAAATAGCAATGGAAGATCAGTATTTAGCATTCACCGCAAGTAGAGATTCATGGATCCAAAATCTATTGCTTCTGGAAAATGAAGTGGGGAATCACAATAAGCCCCCTAGCTCATAACGTTAGATGATTATCCACAATGGAAGAAAAGGTTCGAGATCTACCTTGTAAGGATTCCTTAAGTCTGATGCAACCCAAAACATCCAAAGTGTCTCAGCAACATGCACTAAGTACTAAAGTGAAGAATGCTTCGGAAGTTTTACACAATGCATTAGAAAATACTCTAAGTGTAAAAACTTCCGAAGCCAAGACCAATATCTTCCGAAGCCAAAGATGAAGTCTTCCGAAGGCTCAGAGACAAAGTCTTCCGAAGCTTCAAGTTATGAAGATAGATTTCTTCCGAAGACTTTTAAGACATGCTTTTTCTGATGTACTTTTCTGTAAAGTTGGACACCTTTCCGCTGTACCTCTGCAAGTCACCAACTTACATGAGTTGGTGAAAAGGTCCATGCTTTTGGTAACTGTACATTGAGGTCTTGAGTCTGTACACTTTCTACTTTATGTACTTTATCCTTTTTGTAATAGATAAGGATGTGAGCTATGGCATGTCATAGTCACAAGTCAAAAGGCAATCTACCTTTTGACTCTACAATTGATTTTGTTTGTGTGTCTAGTCAATTGTATCCAGCTAGCTTTCAAAGTATAGCCAGCTATAGGATGTAGTATAAGTATCTCATGTTCTTGTATCTTTTATCTTATGCTTTGAAACACTTGTAAAAGAACATAGAGAAAGCAATATACTGCATTCTTGAAAACCAAACTCTCTTGTTCTGTCTCTTACTTTACTTGTGCTCTTTGTATCACTTTGGTTAACCCAGTTCACTATTTGATTAAAGTTTAGTTAATCTCCTCTTTTTGTGTCGTTGTGTTGTAATTGTGTTAAAGCCCTTAAACGGTCCTGCAATTGGTATCAGAGCTTTCCAGGCTCTTGATATAAGATCTAACCATCTTAAGATCCCTCACACACACAAAAACTAAACTCTTCAAATGGCTTCCATCTCAAAGACAGATATGGAGACTGGAACCATGAACAAATCTCCACTGATCACTCTTGATGATTTTGACACTTGGTGCCTGAGGATGGAAGGCTTCATCAGGTCTCTTGACTCAAGAATGTGGGAATCTGTTGTAAATGGAACTTTCATACCCAGCACCCCCTTTGCTACTGGTGCTGGTATGATCCCTAAAGATATGGCCAACTACTCAGATGAAGATAGGAAAAGAGTAGAGATTGATAGGAAGGCCATGACTGCTCTTCAGACTGCTCTCCCAAACTCTGTATACAAAGGTTTTAAGAAGTGCAAAACAGCTAAACAGCTGTGGGATGCACTGAAGCTGATGTATGAAGGCTCCTCTGAAGCCAAGGAGAATAAGAAAGATCTTCTGAAGCAGCAATTTGAAAATTTCACCATCAAAGCTGGTGAAACCATGACCCAACAATACTTCAGGTATGTTGAGATTGTGGATACCCTAGTGGATGGAGGAGTACCCCTTGAGAACAGGGACATTGTAAGGAAGTTCATGTCCTCACTTCCTAGGCAATGGACACACTATTGTGTGGTGATCAAGAGGACTGAGAACCTCTTACTCTGACAGAGTTGTATGGGATTCTCAGTGGATACCAGATGGAAATGAACATGCAAGGTTCATCTGCAAACTCCAACAATCAAATAGGTTCAGCCCTTCATGTAGTTGAAAGGGACAGCATAGAACCCCAACATCATCTCATATGCTACCCTGACAAGTCACATAAGGGTCCTTTCATCACCTTCCGGAGACACCAAGAGAGAACTTTACTCAAGGAAGTCCATTCCAAGAGACAAGTTCTTCTCAAGCCTTTGTGTCTACTGATGAAAGCTGTGGGAATTATCTCTTCACTCTTGAAGACCTGGACTGTATTCATCCAGATGACCTGGAATACATGGAGATAGTTTAGCAGATGGCTCTCCTCACTCATAGAGCCAAGAAGTTCTACAAGAGAACAGGAAGAAGATTTCCAAGCAATGCTATCAGTGGAAAGTTTGGGCTGGATAAAAGCAAAGTTAAGTGTTACAACTGCAACCTTATGGGTCACTTTGCTAGGGAGTGTAAGGCACCTAAAGAAAATGGGGGCCAAACACAACCCAGACCAAACTACACTGACAAAGCTCCTCAGTCTGAGAAGACTAAGCAACATGCTGCTGTCGCTGTTGAAAAGGAGGTTTTGACTGGAGTTTTCAGGTGGAAGATGCTTCTCCAAACCAAGCACTGATGGTTGATTATGATGAAGCCAAGGTATTGGAACATATTTGTACTCCTGAATGCATTGCTAAAGTAAATAGATACAGGTCCTACAACTTGGAGATGAGATCTGATCTTGAGTCCTTAAACATTTTAAAATCTGATTTTAGAAAGTCTGAAAATGATTATAAACTAAAAATAGAGGACTTAGAGAAAACCATTTCAGCTCTAAAACATGAACACACAGACTTTAGAACTCAATTCAAGATCTCATAACCAAGCTAACTGAGTGCCAGGCTGAGCTTGTGATCAGCAAAGCCAGGGCAGAAAAGAGTGTTCTTGAAGAAGAGACCTTCAAGAACATGATATCCTCATCCCTGCACAACAAAGTGTGCTATCAAAACAGACAGGGACTGGGATCACATGAGATAGCTCCTCCACACACAATCTTGTCTGTAAGATCTCCTAGATGTGGAACTTGTGAAGATGAGCTTCCTCTCATAGATCCTATAAGTGAGGATGATGAAGAAGTGATAGTGAAGAATTCCTCTAAGAAGAGTGAAGATGAGGATTCTTCCAAGGGCCACTATCCTTCTGAGGAGAAGAAATCAACTGTGATGACCAAGTCTAAAAGAAAGAACTTGATCAGGAAGAGCAAAAGGAAAGCAAAGAAGGCTCAAGAAATCAAGGCTACTTATGATGCTAAGCATAAACAAGTTTTTATCTTTGCAGATTTCAAAGTAGTAAAGACTGAAGACATCAACCAAGACTTCTCAGCTAAGAGTACTGGTTCATGTTCAAATCATCACAGTGCAAAGAAGAAGACTGAGCTGCTGTGTACCACTGCTGCACAGCCTGGACCATCAAACTCCAAGAACATTTCACAGCCCAAAAGAACTGTCTCAGCATCTACCAAGATGAAGGTGGAGAAGGAATGTGACCAAAGCCAGTCTTGCTCTCAAAAGGAGACTCCTTGAAGAAGAAGAAAATGTTATGTGTCATGTGTGAAAGTACCTCTCACATTGCCAAGGATTGCCCATACAATCCTAAAAGTACCATCCACATGACCAATTCAAAGACTTCGGAAGCTCCAAATCAAAGAAGAAGGTAAATGGAAAATTACCTTCGGAAGTAAAATTGGTCTCGGAAGAAAGGAGTTCTTCCGAAGCACTAAAGTCTACTGCAGTGACTGTAGAATCTTCCGAAGGTTCAGTCATCAAAATGTGTGAAGTTCCAAAAGCTTCTAAGGTTTTGAAGGTCAAGTCCAAGACTCCAAAGGTGGTGTGGAAGTCTAAGAAAGACCAAATGACTGAAATTCTCCATCAACAACAGCTGAAGATCCCCATAGTACAACATAGGATCTATTACTGTTGCATTACCTTCTATTACACTTAGTAAGCCCAAGACAAGTAAGGCTTGGGTTTCCAAATGTAACTAATCATTTTCTTTGTGCAGGAACAGCTCAAGAAAAACAGGAATGTCTGGATAATTGATAGTGGTTGTTCCAGGCACATGACAGGCAATAGGTCTCTACTCCATAATTTTGAGAGAATTGATGGAGGACCAGTTGCTTTTGGAGGACATGAAGGGTTTACATTTCTAGAAGGGCAAGGTCACAAATGGTAAGCTCAGCATCGAGAATAAACTTTGTTAGGGAGCTTGGGTACAATCTTCTGAGTGTATCCCAATTTTGTGATCAGAGTCATAACATGCTCTTTACTAAGCATGAGTGCATTGTTCTCAAGCCAGGAGTGGTCATTCCTCATGAGCATATCCTGCTCAGAGCCCCCAGGAAAGGGAACATGTACAAGATGGATTTGCAAGAAACGTCTCCTTCTGGAGAAGTTTCATGCTTTCTATCTAAAGCAAATACTGATGAGTCTTTCCTATGGCATAAAAGAATGTGCCATGTAAAATTTAAGAACATAAATAAATTGATTAAACATGATCTGGTAACTGGAATGCAAAGAAAGAGTTTACAAGTGATGATCTTTGTGTTGCATGCCTGAAAGGGAAGCAACACAAGTGTCTCACAAGCCTAAGGAAAAGAACTCCATCACTACTCCCCTACACTTGTTACATATGGATCTCTTTGGCCCCACCAGTGTAATGAGTTTAGGAAGGACCTCTTACTGTTTGGTGATCACAGATGACTTTACAAGATTCACTTGGGTCTTTTTCTTAGAACTAAGGATGAAACCCCTGAGATTCTAAGAATTTCATCTTAAAAGTTGAGAATCAATGTGATCATAAGGTCAAAACCATAAGATGTGATCAAGGAACTGAATTCAAGAACCAAATCCTTGATACATTTTGTGATGAAAAGGTATTACAAGACAATATAGTGCTCCCAGGACTCCTCAGCAAAACGGAGTTGCTGAGAGGAGAAACAGGACAACTATTGAAGCTGCAAGAACTATGTTGTCTGACTCTAAACTGCCTATCACCTTCTGGGCAGAGGCAGTTAATACTGCTTGCTATGTGCAGAATAGAGTTTTAGTAGTTAAGACACATGGTAAGACCCCTTATGAACTTTGGCACAAGAGGAAACCTTTCATTGGTTTTCTCAGGTCATTTGGATGTCCCTGCACCATCTTGAATACCAAAGATCAAATCACCAAGTTTGCTGAGAAATCAGATGATGGACACTTCATTGGATACTTCTCTCAAGTTAAGCTTATAGAGTATACAATCTCAGAACTAGAATAGTTAAGGAGTCAGCCAATGTGACTTTCAATGAACACACACCATGTGTTGCTGGTTCTGGTCCGGATTGGTTGTTTGATCTTGATTTAGTTACCAACTATTTTAACAAATCTTGTGAGCATGTTTCAGGATCTGCAGAAAATTTAAATACAGGTGATCCTGACCCAAGATTTGAGCTAGGAAGATCTTCAAGTCATACATCTTCAGCTCCAGTTGAAACTACTTCAACAAATGAAGTTTCTATCAGCACAACAATGACAAATTCAGCTGAAACATCTGGTATGCCTTCAAATTCCAGCTCAGAGGCTTCTCAACCAGATAAAGATACCTCAATTGTAGAAGAAAACAATGGTGATGGTGATAGTGATCAAGAATTTCTTGATGCTAATAACCATACCATAGATGACAACATCAATGATGTCACATTATTCTTGATAAGTGTGATAATGTGGAGGGTAAATCTTTAAGCCCAGATCTAAATTTCTCAATTTAGATCACTCTCAGCAACTTGCTGTGATCCCTCAGCTAAGGATCCACAGGTCTCACCCCACCACAAACATCATTGGAGATGTTGACACAGGGGTAAGAACAAGAGGACAAACTCATGAAGCAAATATTTGTCTTCACTCTTGTTTCTTATCTCAGATAGAGCCAAAGAAAGTTGATGAAGCTCTAAAGGATGGAAGTTGGGTTGAAGCTATGCAACAAGAGATGCTTCAATTCAAAAGTAGAAAGTTCGGAACCTTTGTCCACTTCCTCATGGGAAGAGTACCATTGGAACAAATGGGTTTTTAGGAATAAGAAGGATGATAGAGGAATCATCATCAAGAACAAGGCAAGACTAGTTGTTCAAGGATACACACAGAAGAAGGGATTGACTACACTGATGTCTTTGCTCCTGTAGCGAGACTAGAAGCTGTTAGATATTCCTGGCATTTCTGCATCCAGAACTTCAAAGTCTATCACTTGATGTAAATGTGCTTTCATATAGAGTGATTGATCAGGAGGTTTATGTCAAACAACCACCTGGTTTTGTAGACCCTATCATCCTGATTATGTCTGCAAGCTTGACAAAGCTCTTTTGGGCTGCATCAGGCACCCAGAAGTGGTGAGACACTATCTGAGTATCTCTGTAATCATGGTTACAGGAGAGGTGCTATAGATGAACTCTCTTCATCAAGGACAGGGAAATGCTTATGCTGGTTCAAGTATATGTAGATGACATCATCTTTGGTTCACCAATCCAAAGCTCTGCAAAGACTTTGAGAAGCGATGAAAGACATTGAAATGATTTCAATGAGATACTCAACTCTTTTGGAATTCAGTGAAGCAGGTCGGGATGCATCTTCATAGTCAGTCAAAGTGTTGGACCAAAAGAACCAATGAGCCGGATCAGAAAAACTTTAAGTCCCATAGACATCACAACACTACTGAAGACCACAACAGCTGAAGACAACAGCTGATTACAAAGTCTGAAGACACAAGTGCTGAAGACAAAGTCTGAAGACACAAGTGCTGAAGACAAATCTGAAGACACAAGTGCTGAAGACAAAGTCTGAAGACACAAGTGCTGAAGACAAAGTCTGAAGACACAAGTGCTGAAGACAAAGTCTGAAGACACAGTGCTGAAGACAAAGTCTGAAGACACAGTGCTGAAGACAAGGTCTGAAGACACAAGTGCTGAAGACCAAAGTATCAGACGTTGTCACAACAGCTGAAGAGGTCTTCTTCAGTAGTTGTGATGGTTTACTTTCAGTAGTTTCTTTTCAGTATTGTAAAACAACTGAAGAGTATGTTCTTCAGTTGTTATTGTTTCAGTAGTTTCTTTTTAGTAGTTGTAATAATGTTAACACTTAGCATTTTTGTAAGAAGATGTCAGCTGTTTGACATCTTCAGTAGTTGTGTTAACTATCAGTAGTTTGTGATAATTCGTTAGATGTCACTATCAAGTGACATCAGCAGACGTCACATCTCTTATATAAGAGGTGTCGACCTAATTGTAAGTGTGACATTCCGTTACCACGAAAGCGAATATTGAATGAAATATATCTGCAGAATTCTCTCTATCTATAACCGTTTTTGTTCTTACATTGAATATCTTTTCGTTCTTGTGAATTGGCTAATTCATTGTTAGAATTCCGCTGCTATACTCTCTAATCAATCAAACGTAGATCACTGATCCTAACAAGTGGTATCAGAGCAGGTTAATCATTGATCGATCTAACAATTGATCATTGAAACTGCTAATTGATATCTATGTTTGATTGAATTAGCATTTTGCAAGAACTGGTTATAGATTATTGAATTTCTGACGCTTTCGTTCATTTATTGAGATCTCTCTTGGTTCAATTGGTTGTTGTGTTTTGTTCTAAATCTTTATAGCTTAATTGAATTTGATTGAATCTGAGATGACTACTCCTTCTAATGATCCTCACAATACTGGTTCCTCAACCACCCCCGATGCTGGTTAGGACCGAGTATAACATATGGCAGCGAAGAATGCTTCATCACCTGTCTGTTAACAGTTCAGGTTGTTGGACATCTGTGGTACATGGACCACATAAGCCTATGGTGAACAATCCGAAACCAATCAAATGGTTCCGAAGAAGAAGGAACAATACTCTGATGAAGATCAAACTGTTTGAGATTGATGCTAAAGCCCATGGAATTCTGGCCATGGCACTGCCTAATGAAATCTATTCAGGGCTTATGCATCATGAAACTGCTCATGATCTCTGGAATGCCCTGAAGGAACAATTCGGTGGCACAGATGAGGTCTTAGCAAACAACAGAGAAATCCTTGCCCAACAATATGAGACATTCTCTCATAGAAAGGGTGAGACACTGACTCAACAGTTTGAGCGTTTTTCCTGCTTGATCTCTGAGCTGAAAATGGTGAGAAAGGAATACACCAATAGCCAGATGAATAACAGGTTCCTCAGATCACTGCCTGAGAGATGGGACACATACACTATTGTCCTACGCTCCAGTGCAAATCTGGATAGCCTATCTCTCACCCAACTTCATGGGAAACTGCTTACATTCGAAAGAGAGATAGAGCAGAAGAGGAAACTGTCCTCATCAGGAAAGCTCACTGATGACTTTGTACCAGGAATACTGCCTTGGTTGGTCATGAGTCAGAATATGCTGCATCTGAAAGCAATTATGATGAGCATATTGATTTCTCTTCAAATAGTTCTGATCATGCATTTGTTGGTATTGAGAGTCATTCTGGCAGTAATAGTGACAATCTATGCTTCATCATGGATGATTTGAAAGGAATAGCTGATGATGATCTAGAAGATGGATATTCTGAGCCAAATGGCATTGATTAATATCAGATCTCAGAAGTTCTATAAGAGAACTGGCAGGAAATTTCCTGGACTCTCTGGCAAAACCAAAGTTGGTTTTGACAAGAGTAAGTTGAGGTGTCACAAATGCCAAAGGCTGGGACACTTTGCAAGAGAGTGTAGATCAACTGGATCTAACTCTTCTGCACCCTTTGTGACTTTTCCTAGTACTAGTCCACAAAACAGAGGGCAACATCCTGCTGGTTCTGGTCATCATTCACATCCTAGGTCTCCTGCATACTTTGTCCCCAGGGTCAAATGTCATATCCTTATCCCTGCTATTATATGCCTCAACCAAATCCTGTTCAAGCTCCAATTGCACAACAACCACAAGCATTGCCTGAACCACAACCTTCCCAATCTCATCAACAAACTCAACCTCAACAACACAGCTTCTTCACCCCAGGAGTTGTTGACTGGAGCAGTTTACCAGATGATTTGTCTGGTCATGAACAACTGTTCACTGGTGCTGGTCAACATGGTGGTGACAGTCCCTTTGGAAATCTAGCTCTTATGGCTTTGGATTCTGCTGATACTTCATCCACTAATGCCTCTACACCAAAGGTATCACAGGTATCCTCTGAGGCAAAAGCCAAATTATGTTCTGAAACATGCATAGCAGCATTTGCATCTATTAGAGAAGCAAATGTAGCTTTGATTAACAAGAACATTGAGCTAGAACAAACAATTCCAAAAGAAAGCTGAATTTGAGTCTGTGCTTAATGAAAAGAATGATGAGATTTACAAACTTAAATGCCAAATCACAGATTATAAGGCTAGGGAAGAGGTACTTCTAGAGAAGTACAAAGATCTCAAAGAAACCCTTGCAGTCACCCAGTAGAGTGTGATCGATGGGTACAATCATGCAAAGGTTTTGAAATGCTTCTTAGTAAGCAATCTGCTTCCAATGTGAAGTTTGGCATTGGTTACAATCACACTGCTCCACCTACAGATTTTACTCCCAGAGCAGAGGTAGAATCTGATGGTGAGAGTAATAACCAATCCATTTCATCATGTGATCTACTTTCTGATTCAGCACTATCAGAAGTAGAAGTCAGCACTAAGCCCTCTCAGAACCTATCAGCTGATGTTGATGGTTCCACTGCTGACACTCACATGATCAATGAGTTGATCAACTCAGGAGTTAATTCTAAAAGTCCTGAAAGGACTAGAGAGCAGATTTAACACCTGAAGTTCAAACTCCAACTACTCTGCCAGTACTGAAAAGAAGAAAACTGTCAGTAGAAAGAGTTTGAAGACTACTAAAGAGGAAGTCAAGAAAGCAAACAATGCTTCCAAAGCACTGAAGAGCAAGTCTTCAGTTGTTTCATCCTCTTTAGTTGATGATCAACATAAGATGAAGAAGAAACCATGTGAAGTATGTGTTTGTTCAATCATCTTACAGATGATTGCTGGTACAAAAGAGGATCCAAACTCAAACATAAAGAGGAAATTAAAGAGAAAATGGTTAAAATGAAAACTGAGTTTGAGACCACATTTGTATCAGCAACATCAAATCCTGTAACCCTTAAGTCCATAAAGAAATCCAAAAAGGAAGGGTTAAACAGGTAACAGCTGAGATTGCTCAAAGAAGAAGGTGCAACATAGGAACTTATCAAACTCCAATGGCAATGTGTCTGATGAGCTGAAAGCTTTATCACAAAATCAGACACAGCTGGTTATGATGGTTCAACATCTATTGGGAAGAGTTAACCAATTAGATGTTCCTATGTTGAAACCACAGAAAAGGAGGTCCAAGCCAAAGGATTCCTCTTCTTCACCATCTTCTTCCTCTCAGGCTGTTGTTTCCATCAAACCTGTTAGTTTACCATCTGTTGATGAGACAGGCCCAAAACAAAAAAAGGTTTGGGTCTCCAAAACTAACTGATTGTTTATAATTGCAGGGTTCTTCAACATGCCAAAGTAGCATCTGGTATGTAGACAGTGGGGGATCTATGCACATGACTGGGAACAGCTCTCTTCTTCATGACTACTCTCAAGGAAAGAAGGGGTTTGTTTTCTTTGGCAATGATGCTAGGGGTTACATCATTGGAACGGCTTTGTCTCCAATGGAAATAAAGTTTGATGATGTTAATCATGTGGAAAATCTCAAGTACAATCTCTTGAGTGTCAGTCAAATGTGTGATAAAGGCCATGTTGCTCTTTTCACCAGTCAGAACTGTAGGATTCTGTCATCCAAAGTTCTGCATTTGATTGATAAGGTGTTGGATGATCACACTCTCCTGAGAGCCAACAGGACAGGAAGAGTGTATGCCTTAGATCTTTCCAAGAAAATAGATCTCAGAGGCAATCCTTGCCTATTTTCCAAAGCCTCTTCTCAAGAATCTAAACTGTGGCACAGAAGGCTGGGTCATGTTAATTTCAAAAACATGAATCAGCTTATCCACAATAGTTTAGTTAGAGGCTTACCAATAAAGGAGTTCCACTGTGATGAAACCTGCACTGCTTGTTTAAAAGGAAAACAGCACAAAGTCTCATTCCCTCCTATTGAAGAGCCTAAGTCCACTGCCTGCTTGCAATTACTGCATATGGATCTATTTGGTCCTGTGAGAGTGATGAGCATGGCAAAGAAGAAATACTGTCTGGTAATTGTGGATGATTACTCCAGATTTGTATGGACTTTCTTTCTACATTCAAAGGATGAGGTTGCTCAGAAGATTATTCACTTTGTGTTGTATGTTGAGAAGCAGTATTCCCTTCCAGTCAAGTGTATTAGGAGTGACAATGGAACTGAATTCAGAAACCATACACTTGATGACTTCTATCTTTCAAAGGGAATCAAAAGGCAGTTTAGCATACCAAGGACTCCAGAACAAAATGGAGTAGTGGAGAGAAAGAACAGGACCCTAATTGAAGCTGCAAGGTCCATGCTGGCTGACTCTGGTTTGCCACTGACCTTTTGGGCTGAAGCTGTTAACACAGCTTGCTATGTGCAGAATAGAGTCTTAGTAAATCAGAGGTTGATGAAGACTCCATATGAAGTTCTCCATCACTTGGCTCCTCTAATTTCATTTTTCAAAGCATTTGGGTGTCCCTGTTTTATTCTCAACACAAAGGATCAACTCCAAAAATTTGATCCTAAGGTGGATGCAGGGTATTTTGTTGGTTATTCATCTACTTGCAAGGCATACAGAGTCTTCAACTGCAGAACAAAGATAGTTGAAGAGACTTTGCATGTGAAGTTTAATGAATCTCCTATGGACAAGATTCCACAAAACCCTGTGGAGTTGTTTGATTTGGACATACTGCAATATGTTCCTTATCAACCTCCAGCTGTTGCAGATCATGTGGATAAATCATCTTCTGCAGCATGTCTTCCACCTGGTGGTATTGATGATGATGATGATAATATCAATACTCACCTATTCAAGTTTAGTGACCAACTGCCTGTGTCTGCTAAATTTGATGTTCCTGTAGCTTCAGCAGTTCCATCCACAACAAATGCTGATGAGATCTCTGATTCCTCTACATCTTTTGAGTTACCATCTAATTCTTGGTTTCAAGAGTCTGCATCAACATCTGCTGCTGCTGAAGGTCCTACAAACACTTGCACAGATCTCATTGTTTATCAAGAACTGAAGAATCACCCAATGTCTCAGATTATTGGTGATATCAATGCTGGTGTTTCAACAAGAAGTCAATTGTCTAACTTCTGCTTCTATGCTCTCTTCATCAGTCAGCTAGAGCCAAAGAACTACCATGTTGCTTTGAGAGACAATGGATGGGTTGAAGCCATGCAGCTTGAGC
Organism: Flaveria trinervia; assembly: GCA_025506515.1. NCBI lineage: Eukaryota > Viridiplantae > Streptophyta > Magnoliopsida > Asterales > Asteraceae > Flaveria > Flaveria trinervia. The sequence goes on along the minus strand of CM046449.1, from coordinate 24,950,345 downwards.
TACTTCAGTTCAAGAAACAGCAAGTGTGGGAACTGGTTCCTCTTCCCCCAGGTAAGTGTGCAATAGGCACTAAATGGGTGTTTAGGAATAAAACTGATGAAAATGGGCTTATTGTTAAGAACAAGGCTAGATTGGTTGTACAGGGTTTTTCACAAGAAGAAGGTATTGACTATGATGAAACCTTTGCCCCTGTAGCCAGACTAGAGGCAATCAGATTGTTTTTAGCCTATGCTGCATTCCACAATCTTAAAGTTTTTCAAATGGATGTCAAAAGTGCATTTTTATATGGTAAAATAAAGGAAGAAGTTTATGTGTGTCAACCACCAGGTTTTGAGGATAATAAACATCCTGAATGGGTGTATAAACTTGATAAGGCTCTTTATGGGTTGAAACAAGCTCCTAGAGCCTGGTATGAGACACTTTCCACTTTTCTTCTTAAGAATAATTTCACTAGAGGCTCCATTGATAAAACTTTGTTTATTAAGAAGGTGGATCAGCATAAGCTACTTGTTCAGATTTATGTTGATGATATCATTTTTGCATCCTCTGATCCCCAGTTGTGTGATGATTTTACAACATTAATGAAAAAGAGGTTTGAAATGAGTGCAATGGGAGAATTACAGTTCTTTCTAGGCTTGCAAATTAAACAAAAGGCTGATGGAACCTTTATTCATCAGTCAAAATATACAAAAGATCTTTTGAATAAGTTTGATTTACAAAACTGTAAGCCCTGTTCTACTCCCATGTGCAACACCACACAACTGGATGCAGATCAGAAAGGTAAAGCTGTTGATGAAACACTTTACAGATGTATGATTGGGTCCTTGATGTATTTAACAGCTTCTAGACCAGATATTATGTTTGCTACATGTGTTTGTGCTAGATTTCAGGCTGCTCCTAAAGAGTCTCATTTGATTGCAGTCAAGAGAATCTTTAGATATTTGCAAGGTACACAATCTCTGGGTTTATGGTATTCCACTGGACACTCTTGCAAATTAGTTGCTTTTTCAGATAGTGACTATGCAGGGTGCAAGTTAACTAGAAAGTCAACTTCTGGTGGTTGTCAATTCCTAGGCAACTGTTTGATTTCTTGGCAGAGTAAGAAACAAACATCTGTTGCTACATCAACTGCTGAAGCCGAGTACATTGCTGCTGCAAGTTGCACTTCTCAGGTACTCTGGCTTCAGAACCAACTTCTGGATTATGGCATTACAGAGACTAAGACTCCATTATTAATGGATAGTGCTTCAGCTCTGTGTATTGTCAAAAATCCAGTCCAGCACTCTAGGACCAAACATATAGAGATCAGACATCACTTTATTCGGGATTGTTTTGAAAAAGGTCTGATTGATCCTAAGTTTGTGCCTAGTGCTGATGAGCTTGCAGATATTTTTACTAAGCCTTTGGATAGTTCTACTTTCCAAAACCTTGTGTTAAGGCTTGGTATGCTGCAGCTAGAATAAGTGACAACTACTGATGATTTCAGTAAAAAACTGGTGATCATTGGTAACCATGTCACATATAAGTACTGATGAGTCCTTTCACCTTCAGTAGTTTTTATAACTACTGACGGCTAAATGCCTCACAAGTACTGAAGTACTTTATCTGTTCTAAACCACTGATGTAGTTACAACTACTGATGTAGTTACAACTACTGAAATCAGTACAAACAGATAAGTACTGACGTCCTATGAAACACCTGAAAAGCAGATGCAAAGTCTGATGAGTAAGTGTTGAGGACAGTATGAAACAGCTGAAAGGCTATGAATTGACGAAAACTACTGAAGAGAACTTTCTCTTCAGTTGTTTCTACAACTGCTGTTTCATTCTAAACAACTGAAGCAAAACCATGTCTTCAGTAGTTTTATAACTACTGATGACTAACACCAAGTCTTCAGCTGTTTACAACAACTGATGACAAAACCACTGTCTTCAGTAGTTTCACAACTACTGATGACAACACCAAGTCCTCAGTTGTTTCATCATCTGAAGTCAAAACCATGGTCTTCAGTAGTTTTCTAACTGCTGATGCCAAAACCACGACTTCAGCTGTTTCAACGTCTGAAAGGGTAATACCATGTCAACAGTCGGTTTAAAACTACTGATGACTAACACTAAACCCTTCAGTCATTTTCAACCCTACCCTATAAATACCTGTCCTCTTCTCTGAATGTTTCATTAGCCGTTATTTTCTGAGCTTCTCTCTCTCAAACATGGCGACCATGAGTCTGAACCACGACATAACTGCGTTGCTTACCTTACAAGTCGGCTTTCTGGAACAAATATGATAATGCCATTGACTTAATGGTGGATTCCCCATATCGCACAGCCTTTCTCTTGAATCCCATCTACCCTGAATCCCTCAGTCAATTCTGGTCAAATGCTTTTGTTCATACTGATGAGTCTACCGGCCAAATCTCTGTTCGGTCCCTTGTCAACCAGAAACCAGTGGTCGTTACAGCCGACATCATTCGTCAGGCATTACACTTACACGACTCCACCGCTGTGACTGATACCCAAAGGGCACAACAGATATGTCCTTTATCAATCATGGGTATGAAGGTGATCTTCGGGCTACAACCATTCTGAAGAAACATTTCCATGATGCTGAGAAATTTATTTTTCACATGGTAAATGTCTGCTTAGCCTCCAAGACATCTTCTTGGGATCAAATGTCATCCCAATGGCAACAGGTATTGTATTCTATTCTAGAACACCAACCGCTAAATTTTTCTGAAATCGTGTTTCTAGAAATAAAGAACTTGGCTCAGAAACCTGCGGCAAACCGATGGCCATTATATCCCAGGTTTCTGATGGCCATTATTTTAGATGAATTAAAATCTGATGGCCTTGTTGGCCTTGGAGTCCCTGCACCAGCTGTTTTGGCTGAGGTATACTCCAGGCACAACTCAGACCTTACTCTCAAGAAGCTGCCCGAATGCTAAAGCCCAAGCACAGGGAACCCACAGCTTCCACCACCAGAACCAAAGTCCCCACTAAACCAAAACCAAAACACCCCAAAACAGCTATTCAGGAGATGAGTCCCCTGAAGATGCTCCTGTACCACCAGGCAGGATATACTTGCTGGTTTAAACCCCCCAGCAGTATCAGAGACTCTACCACCCAGCCGCTCAGGATTCCTCTCAAAAGGAGCCTGCAGCCACCACAGAAGGGGTACCCACACATCTGGGATCTTCCTCACTTGAGGAGATTGCCATTGAAGAGCACCATCCTCCCCAGGTGCACACTGCTTTTACCCCATCTCCCCATGCAACCCCCCCCCAAAGTCCAACCAATATTGCAAACGTGCTGACTCAGTTGCATGCCTCTCCTCCTCCCCAACAACCACCAACAAAGGGGAGAACCACAGATATTGAGGAAGAGGATCACCATGCTTCTGACAACCCACAGCACCGGGGTTTACAAGTTCTATCTCCTGGTGTGATAGGGAGATTAGAACATCTAGTGAGGCTGCCACCTCTTCTGAATCAGCACATGATCAGAATGAGGCTGGTAACATAGCTAAGACCTCACTAGAGGCAACAGCTGATGAAGGACACAGTCCTGAGGCTGGAAGTCCCCAGTTCCAAGACAAGGGGCACATGCTAAAACTGGTCTACACCCAGTGCATGTACATCCTGCTACAAGCAGGAGGTCAGGTGATTCAGCATCTGCTGATGATGACCTGGGCTTTTTCTATGACGTTCTAGCCCACAACACCATCCTGGAGGCTGAGGTAAGCAGACTACAAGAACTGCTTGCCAAGAAGTCTCAGGATGTAAGTCCATCTGCCCCCACCAACCCACAGATGGCACCTTCATTTGAAGGTCCCCCAAACACTTTACCCTCTCACTTCACTGAGCCTCCAGCCTCTGCTTTTGGCACTATCTCTCCGGGACAGAACCCCCCTGAGCAGATGGTTGCTGTATTCCAACAATCCCTACCTCTCATCACTCCCATCATCAATGACATTGTTTATAAAGCCATTGATGAGAGGATCTCCTCAAGTCTACAACCACTCATTGATGATGCTGTGCACAAGAACTTTCTGCGGTACAAACCCCTGCCACCAATGCATCCAAAAAGGGGGAGAGTACTGCAGTGAAAGAAAAGAAAAGAAAAAGAACTGAGGATGAGAAGGCACAAGAGAAAACCAAGGAGTTGGAAAAGGAAAAGGAACAACAACTGATCACTTACAAAAGAAAGAAAAGTGCTGGTGATCAAACGAATGCTGAAGAAAAATCCTTGGAAGAGCTGGTAAAAGATGCAGATGAAACACACAGCCGATCCATGGACAAAATCATTGAGCAACTCTTCAAGCAAGGCTTTGATACAGCCACACTAGACAGTGAGATCAGGAGGTTGGAAGTAGAGGAAATTCAAAACAGATGGGCTGGGTACAATGTGCTGGAGAAAGAGAGATTGGAGATCATGATTCGATTCATAGCCAAATACTTAGGAAGATCACTGATGGAGATTCGTTCATGGACCAGAGACAGCATTCTGGCTATAGCCACCAGAATCTGTTTGTCTGAGCAATTTCATAAGGGGATAATCATTGAAGCACTTGATGAGGCTGGGGCTGGAAAAGGTTTGAAATGGCAAGACTCACAAAAGCCAAACTCACAACCAAAATGCTTGAACAACCTTCCCAATCACCCACTCAAAAACAGCCTACCCCTCAAATCTCCAAACCAATCTCAAAACCCAAATCCAAACATCCTCAACCTTCAAAACCAATTCCTTTACCACAAAAACCAACCCAACCATCATCCAGTGATGCACCTAGAAGGAGGAGAAGGGTGCTGAGGATAGAAGAAGATGAAGAAGAAGAGGATGAAGATGATAGTCTGCCACTCTCTGCTGTTCTAAGGCTACCAGAACCCAGGAGTCAACTCATGATCACACCTGACTCACAAAGGGAAACGGTTAGAGTCAAAATAGAAGATGAAGACAGCAGAAGCAGCACGATGAGCAACTACTGAAGATGGTTGACAAGGAATTTCCTCAGTCATCATCTATACAAGCCATGAAAGGGCATGCTCAGAGGCTGTACACTCTCAGACACACATTTCAGTATCAAAAGGAGAGAGTGAGAGTATGGCCAGACCCCAAGGTGAGTTCTAGAATCCACAAAAGATCCATTCCACATAGATACAATGGCCAGGTTAGAAAAACAATAGACTCTACAATCATGTTGGCCATTGTAGTCTCACCATGGGAAATAATCGATGAATTCAAGAAGGCTCATCAATCAAAAATGACCCCTCAAGCCTTACTGGAAAACAAGATGATCAAAAGGGGTTATTATATATAAGCTTGAAGACATTAAGAAGAATGAGCTCCAGTTACTTCTTGAGGGCACTCATCCTGATGAATTTGTCTATAGGGAGATAACTACTGTGGAGTTGAAGAATGGCAGGACTGTAAGTACTTATCTGAGTACTATGGTCCAGAGTTCTTCTTTGAAGGAGGAGTAGAAGAACTCTCCAAGGAGGAACAGTTGTTCTCCTTGAGGCCTATGTTCGAGAGTCGTACAGACTCATCATGGGGAAGTAGATCTCATGAATGGGGTAACAACTCTGTGTCCAGTTCCCCAAAACAGAGTTCCCATTCATACCTTGCCAAACAGATCTCTGAGATTTCTTCCCAGGCCAGTGCTTATATGGGTCATCTTCTCAACTGATCAAGAAGGAAAAAGACCAACCATTCTGCCAACAATAAGTGGGAAAATCAATAATTAAAGGTTTTGGCTGCATTGGTTCAGGGGGAGTTTGTTGACCAAAAGAACCAATGAGCCGGATCAGAAAAACCTTTAAGTCCCACAGACATCACAACAACTACTGAAGACCACAACAGCTGAAGACAACGCTGATACAAGTCTGAAGACACAAGTGCTGAAGACAAAGTCTGAAGACACAAGTGCTGAAGACAAAGTCTGAAGACAAGTGCTGAAGACAAAGTCTGAAGACACAAGTGCTGAAGACAAAGGTTGAAGACACAAGTGCTGAAGACAAAGTCTGAAGACACAAGTGCTGAAGACCAAAGTATCAGACGTTGTCACAACAGCTGAAGAGTCTTCTTCAGTAGTTGTGATGGTTTACCTTTCAGTAGTTTCTTGTTTCAGTATTTGTAAAACAACTGAAGAGTATGTTCTTCAGTTGTTATTGTTTCAGTAGTTTCTTTTTAGTAGTTGTATAATATTAACACTTAGCATTTTTGTAAGAAGATGTCAGCTGTTTGACATCTTCAGTAGTTGTTTAACTATCAGTTTTGTGATAAATTCTGTTAGATGTCACTATCAAGTGACATCAGCAGACGTCACATCTCTTATATAAGAGGTGTCGACCTAATTGTAAGTGTGACATTCCGTTACCACGAAAGCGAATATTGAATGAAATATATCTGCAGAATTCTCTCTATCTATAACCGTTTTTGTTCTTACATTGATATCTTTTCGTTCTTGTGAATTGGCTAATTCATTGTTAGAATTCCGCTGCTATACTCTCTAATCAATCAAACGTAGATCACTGATCCTAACAAGTGGTATCAGAGCAGGTTAATCATTGATCGATCTAACAATTGATCATTGAAACTGCTAATTGATATCTATGTTTGATTGAATTAGCATTTTGCAAGAACTGGTTATAGATTATTGAATTTCTGACGCTTTCGTTCATTTATTTTGAGATCTCTCTTGGTTCAATTGGTTGTTGTGTTTTGTTCTAAATCTGTTATAGCTTAATTGAATTTGATTGAATCTGAGATGACTACTCCTTCTAATGATCCTCACAATACTGGTTCCTCAACCAAGCCCCCGATGCTGGTTAGGACCGAGTATAACATATGGCAGCGAAGAATGCTTCATCACCTGTCTGTTAACAGTTCAGGTTGTTGGACATCTGTGGTACATGGACCACATAAGCCTATGGTGAACAATCCGGAAACCAATCAAATGGTTCCGAAGAAGAAGGAACAATACTCTGATGAAGATCGGAAACTGTTTGAGATTGATGCTAAAGCCCATGGAATTCTGGCCATGGCACTGCCTAATGAAATCTATTCAGGGCTTATGCATCATGAAACTGCTCATGATCTCTGGAATGCCCTGAAGGAACAATTCGGTGGCACAGATGAGGTCTTAGCAAACAACAGAGAAATCCTTGCCCAACAATATGAGACATTCTCTCATAGAAAGGGTGAGACACTGACTCAACAGTTTGAGCGTTTTTCCTGCTTGATCTCTGAGCTGAAAATGGTGAAACAGGAATACACCAATAGCCAGATGAATAACAGGTTCCTCAGATCACTGCCTGAGAGATGGGACACATACACTATTGTCCTACGCTCCAGTGCAAATCTGGATAGCCTATCTCTCACCCAACTTCATGGGAAACTGCTTACATTCGAAAGAGAGATAGAGCAGAAGAGGAAACTGTCCTCATCAGGAAAGCTCACTGATGACTTTGTACCAGGGAATACTGCCTTGGTTGGTCATGAGTCAGAATATGCTGCATCTGAAAGCAATTATGATGAGCATATTGATTTCTCTTCAAATAGTTCTGATCATGCATTTGTTGGTATTGAGAGTCATTCTGGCAGTAATAGTGACAATCTATGCTTCATCATGGATGATTTGAAAGGAATAGCTGATGATGATCTAGAAGATGGATATTCTGAGCCAAATGGCATTGATTAATATCAGATCTCAGAAGTTCTATAAGAGAACTGGCAGGAAATTTCCTGGACTCTCTGGCAAAACCAAAGTTGGTTTTGACAAGAGTAAGTTGAGGTGTCACAAATGCCAAAGGCTGGGACACTTTGCAAGAGAGTGTAGATCAACTGGATCTAACTCTTCTGCACCCTTTGTGACTTTTCCTAGTACTAGTCCACAAAACAGAGGGCAACATCCTGCTGGTTCTGGTCATCATTCACATCCTAGGTCTCCTGCATACTTTGTTCCCCAGGGTCAAATGTCATATCCTTATCCCTGCTATTATATGCCTCAACCAAATCCTGTTCAAGCTCCAATTGCACAACAACCACAAGCATTGCCTGAACCACAACCTTCCCAATCTCATCAACAAACTCAACCTCAACAACACAGCTTCTTCACCCCAGGAGTTGTTGACTGGAGCAGTTTACCAGATGATTTGTCTGGTCATGAACAACTGTTCACTGGTGCTGGTCAACATGGTGGTGACAGTCCCTTTGGAAATCTAGCTCTTATGGCTTTGGATTCTGCTGATACTTCATCCACTAATGCCTCTACACCAAAGGTATCACAGGTATCCTCTGAGGCAAAAGCCAATTATGTTCTGAAACATGCATAGCAGCATTTGCATCTATTAGAGAAGCAAATGTAGCTTTAATCAACAAGAATTGAGCTAGAACAAACAATTTCCAAAGAAAAGCTGAATTTGAGTCTGTGCTTAATGAAAAGAATGATGAGATTTACAAACTTAAATGCCAAATCTAGATGATAAGGCTAGGGAAGAGATACTTCTAGAGAAGTATAAAGATCTCAAAGAAACCCTTGCAGTCACCCAAGTAGAGTGTGATCGATGGGTACAATCATGCAAAGGTTTTGAAATGCTTCTTAGTAAGCAATCTGCTTCCAATGTGAAGTTTGGCATTGGTTACAATCACACTGCTCCACCTACAGATTTTACTCCCAGAGCAGAGGTAGAATCTGATGGTGAGAGTAATAACCAATCCATTTCATCATGTGATCTACTTTCTGATACAGCACAATCAGAAGTAGAAGTCAGCACTAAGCCCTCTCAGAACCTATCAGCTGATGTTGATGGTTCCACTGCTGACACTCACATGATCAATGAGTTGATCAACTCAGGAGTTAATTCTGAAAGTCCTGAAAGGACTAGAGAGCAAGATTTAACACCTCTGAAGTTCAAACTCCAACTACTGCCAGTACTGAAAAGAAGAAAACTGTCAGTAGAAAGAGTTTGAAGACTACTAAAGAGGAAGTCAAGAAAGCAAACAATGCTTCCAAAGCACTGAAGAGCAAGTCTTCAGTTGTTTCATCCTCTTTAGTTGATGATCAACATAAGATGAAGAAGAAACCATGTGAAGTATGTGGTTTGTTCAATCATCTTACAGATGATTGCTGGTACAAAAGAGGATCCAAACTCAAACATAAAGAGGAAATTAAAGAAAAAATGGTTAAAATGAAAACTGAGTTTGAGACCACATTTGTATCAGCAACATCAAATCCTGTAACCCTTAAGTCCATAAAGAAATCCAAAAAGGAAGGGTTTAAACAGGTAACAGCTGAGATTGCTCAAAGAAGAAGGTGCAACATAGGAACTTATCAAACTCCACTGGCAATGTGTCTGATGAGCTGAAAGCTTTATCACAAAATCAGACACAGCTGGTTATGATGGTTCAACATCTATTGGGAAGAGTTAACCAATTAGATGTTCCTATGTTGAAACCACAGAAAAGGAGGTCCAAGCCAAAGGATTCTCTTCTTCACCATCTTCTTCCTCTCAGGCTGTTGTTTCCATCAAACCTGTTAGTTTACCATCTGTTGATGAGACCAGGCCCAAAACCAAAAAGGTTTGGGTCTCCAAAACTAACTGATTGTTTATAATTGCAGGGTTCTTCAACATGCCAAAGTAGCATCTGGTATGTAGACAGTGGGGGATCTATGCACATGACTGGGAACAGCTCTCTTCTTCATGACTACTCTCAAGGAAAGAAGGGGTTTGTTTCTTTTGGCAATGATGCTAGGGGTTACATCATTGGAAACGGCTTTGTCTCCAATGGAGAAATAAAGTTTGATGATGTTAATCATGTGGAAAATCTCAAGTACAATCTCTTGAGTGTCAGTCAAATGTGTGATAAAGGCCATGTTGCTCTTTTCACCAGTCAGAACTGTAGGATTCTGTCATCCAAAGTTCTGCATTTGATTGATAAGGTGTTGGATGATCACACTCTCCTGAGAGCCAACAGGACAGGAAGAGTGTATGCCTTAGATCTTTCCAAGAAAATAGATCTCAGAGGCAATCCTTGCCTATTTTCCAAAGCCTCTTCTCAAGAATCTAAACTGTGGCACAGAAGGCTGGGTCATGTTAATTTCAAAAACATGAATCAGCTTATCCACAATAGTTTAGTTAGAGGCTTACCAATAAAGGAGTTCCACTGTGATGAAACCTGCACTGCTTGTTTAAAAGGAAAACAGCACAAAGTCTCATTCCCTCCTATTGAAGAGCCTAAGTCCACTGCCTGCTTGCAATTACTGCATATGGATCTATTTGGTCCTGTGAGAGTGATGAGCATGGCAAAGAAGAAATACTGTCTGGTAATTGTGGATGATTACTCCAGATTTGTATGGACTTTCTTTCTACATTCAAAGGATGAGGTTGCTCAGAAGATTATTCACTTTGTGTTGTATGTTGAGAAGCAGTATTCCCTTCCAGTCAAGTGTATTAGGAGTGACAATGGAACTGAATTCAGAACCATACACTTGATGACTTCTATCTTTCAAAGGGAATCAAAAGGCAGTTTAGCATACCAAGGACTCCAGAACAAAATGGAGTAGTGGAGAGAAGAACAGGACCCTAATTGAAGCTGCAAGGTCCATGCTGGCTGACTCTGGTTTGCCACTGACCTTTTGGGCTGAAGCTGTTAACACAGCTTGCTATGTGCAGAATAGAGTCTTAGTAAATCAGAGGTTGATGAAGACTCCATATGAAGTTCTCCATCACTTGGCTCCTCTAATTTCATTTTTCAAAGCATTTGGGTGTCCCTGTTTTATTCTCAACACAAAGGATCAACTCCAAAAATTTGATCCTAAGGTGGATGCAGGGTATTTTGTTGGTTATTCATCTACTTGCAAGGCATACAGAGTCTTCAACTGCAGAACAAAGATAGTTGAAGAGACTTTGCATGTGAAGTTTAATGAATCTCCTATGGACAAGATTCCACAAAACCCTGTGGAGTTGTTTGATTTGGACATACTGCAATATGTTCCTTATCAACCTCCAGCTGTTGCAGATCATGTGGATAAATCATCTTCTGCAGCATGTCTTCCACCTGGTGGTATTGATGATGATGATGATAATATCAATACTCACCTATTCAAGTTTAGTGACCAACTGCCTGTGTCTGCTAAATTGATGTTCCTGTAGCTTCAGCAGTTCCATCCACAACAAATGCTGATGATCTCTGATTCCTCTACATCTTTTGAGTTACCATCTAATTCTTGGTTTCAAGAGTCTGCATCAACATCTGCTGCTGCTGAAGGTCCTACAAACACTTGCACAGATCTCATTGTTTATCAAGAACTGAAGAATCACCCAATGTCTCAGATTATTGGTGATATCAATGCTGGTGTTTCAACAAGAAGTCAATTGTCTAACTTCTGCTTCTATGCTCTCTTCATCAGTCAGCTAGAGCCAAAGAACTACCATGTTGCTTTGAGAGACAATGGATGGTTGAAGCCATGCAGCTTGAGCTACTTCAGTTCAAGAAACAGCAAGTGTGGGAACTGGTTCCTCTTCCCCCAGGTAAGTGTGCAATAGGCACTAAATGGGTGTTTAGGAATAAAACTGATGAAAATGGGCTTATTGTTAAGAACAAGGCTAGACTGGTTGTACAGGGGTTTTCACAAGAAGAAGGTATTGACTATGATGAAACCTTTGCCCCTGTAGCCAGACTAGAGGCAATCAGATTGTTTTTAGCCTATGCTGCATTCCACAATCTTAAAGTTTTTCAAATGGATGTCAAAAGTGCATTTTTATATGGTAAAATAAAGGAAGAAGTTTATGTGTGTCAACCACCAGGTTTTGAGGATAATAAACATCCTGAATGGTGTATAAACTTGATAAGGCTCTTTATGGGTTGAAACAAGCTCCTAGAGCCTGGTATGAGACACTTTCCACTTTTCTTCTTAAGAATAATTTCACTAGAGGCTCCATTGATAAAACTTTGTTTATTAAGAAGGTGGATCAGCATAAGCTACTTGTTCAGATTTATGTTGATGATATCATTTTTGCATCCTCTGATCCCCAGTTGTGTGATGATTTTACAACATTAATGAAAAAGAGGTTTGAAATGAGTGCAATGGGAGAATTACAGTTCTTTCTAGGCTTGCAAATTAAACAAAAGGCTGATGGAACCTTTATTCATCAGTCAAAATATACAAAAGATCTTTTGAATAAGTTTGATTTACAAAACTGTAAGCCCTGTTCTACTCCCATGTGCAACACCACACAACTGGATGCAGATCAGAAAGGTAAAGCTGTTGATGAAACACTTTACAGATGTATGATTGGGTCCTTGATGTATTTAACAGCTTCTAGACCAGATATTATGTTTGCTACATGTGTTTGTGCTAGATTTCAGGCTGCTCCTAAAGAGTCTCATTTGATTGCAGTCAAGAGAATCTTTAGATATTTGCAAGGTACACAATCTCTGGGTTTATGGTATTCCACTGGACACTCTTGCAAATTAGTTGCTTTTTCAGATAGTGACTATGCAGGGTGCAAGTTAACTAGAAAGTCAACTTCTGGTGGTTGTCAATTCCTAGGCAACTGTTTGATTTCTTGGCAGAGTAAGAAACAAACATCTGTTGCTACATCAACTGCTGAAGCCGAGTACATTGCTGCTGCAAGTTGCACTTCTCAGGTACTCTGGCTTCAGAACCAACTTCTGGATTATGGCATTACAGAGACTAAGACTCCATTATTAATGGATAGTGCTTCAGCTCTGTGTATTGTCAAAAATCCAGTCCAGCACTCTAGGACCAAACATATAGAGATCAGACATCACTTTATTCGGGATTGTTTTGAAAAAGGTCTGATTGATCCTAAGTTTGTGCCTAGTGCTGATGAGCTTGCAGATATTTTTACTAAGCCTTTGGATAGTTCTACTTTCCAAAACCTTGTGTTAAGGCTTGGTATGCTGCAGCTAGAATAAGTGACAACTACTGATGATTTCAGTAAAAATACTGGTGATCATTGGTAACCATGTCACATATAAGTACTGATGAGTCCTTTCACCTTCAGTAGTTTTTATAACTACTGACGGCTAAATGCCTCACAAGTACTGAAGTACTTTATCTGTTCTAAACTACTGATGTAGTTACAACTACTGATGTAGTTACAACTACTGAAATCAGTACAAACAGATAAGTACTGACGTCCTATGAAACACCTGAAAAGCAGATGCAAAGTCTGATGAGTAAGTGTTGAGGACAGTATGAAACAGCTGAAAGGCTATGAATTGACGAAAACTACTGAAGAGAACTTTCTCTTCAGTTGTTTCTACAACTGCTGTTTCATTCTAAACAACTGAAGCAAAACCATGTCTTCAGTAGTTTTATAACTACTGATGACTAACACCAAGTCTTCAGCTGTTTACAACAACTGATGACAAAACCACTGTCTTCAGTAGTTTCACAACTACTGATGACAAACACCAAGTCCTCAGTTGTTTCATCATCTGAAGTCAAAACCATGGTCTTCAGTAGTTTTCTAACTGCTGATGCCTAAAACCACGACTTCAGCTGTTTCAACGTCTGAAAGGGTAATACCATGTCAACAGTCGGTTTAAAACTACTGATGACTAACACCAAACCCTTCAGTCATTTTCTAACCCCTACCCTATAAATACCTGTCCTCTTCTCGAATGTTTCATTAGCCGTTATTTTCTGAGCTTCTCTCTCTCAAACATGGCGACCATGAGTCTGAAACCACGACATAACTGCGTTGCTTACCTTACCAAGTCGGCTTTCTGGAACAAATATGATAATGCCATTGACTTAATGGTGGATTCCCCATATCGCACAGCCTTTCTCTTGAATCCGACCATCTACCCTGAATCCCTCAGTCAATTCTGGTCAAATGCTTTTGTTCATACTGATGAGTCTACCGGCCAAATCTCTGTTCGGTCCCTTGTCAACCAGAAACCAGTGGTCGTTACAGCCGACATCATTCGTCAGGCATTACACTTACACGACTCCACCGCTGTGACTGAATACCCAAAGGGCACAACAGATATGTCCTTTATCAATCATGGGTATGAAGGTGATCTTCGGGCTACAACCATTCTGAAGAAACATTTCCATGATGCTGAGAAATTTATTTTTCACATGGTAAATGTCTGCTTAGCCTCCAAGACATCTTCTTGGGATCAAATGTCATCCAATGGCAACAGGTATTGTATTCTATTCTAGAACACCAACCGCTAAATTTTTCTGAAATCGTGTTTCTAGAAATAAAGAACTTGGCTCAGAAACCTGCGGCAAACCGATGGCCATTATATCCCAGGTTTCTGATGGCCATTATTTTAGATGAATTAAAATCTGATGGCCTTGTTGGCCTTGGAGTCCCTGCACCAGCTGTTTTGGCTGAGGTATACTCCAGGCACAACTCAGACCTTACTCTCAAAGAAGCTGCCCGAATGCTAAAGCCCAAGCACAGGGAACCCACAGCTTCCACCACCAGAACCAAAGTCCCCACTAAACCAAAACCAAAACACCCCAAAACAGCTATTCAGGGAGATGAGTCCCCTGAAGATGCTCCTGTACCACCCGCAGGATATACTTGCTGGTTTAAACCCCCCAGCAGTATCAGAGACTCTACCAGCCACAGCCGCTCAGGATTCCTCTCAAAAGGAGCCTGCAGCCACCACAGAAGGGTACCCACACATCTGGGATCTTCCTCACTTGAGGAGATTGCCATTGAAGAGCACCATCCTCCCCAGGTGCACACTGCTTTTACCCCATCTCCCCATGCAACCGCCCCCCAAAGTCCAACCATAATCATTGCAAACGTGCTGACTCAGTTGCATGCCTCTCCTCCTCCCCAACAACCACAACAAAGGGGAGAACCACAGATATTGAGGAAGAGGATCACCATGCTTCTGACAACCCACAGCACCGGGGTTTACAAGTTCTATCTCCTGGTGTGGATAGGGAGATTAGAACATCTAGTGAGGCTGCCACCTCTTCTGATCAGCACATGATCAGAATGAGGCTGGTAACATAGCTAAGACCTCACTAGAGGCAACAGCTGATGAAGGACATAGTCCTGAGGCTGGAAGTCCCCAGTTCCAAGACAAAGGGGCACATGCTAAAACTGGTCTACACCCAGTGCATGTACATCCTGCTACAAGCAGGAGGTCAGGTGATTCAGCATCTGCTGATGATGACCTGGGCTTTTTCTATGACGTTCTAGCCCACAACACCATCCTGGAGGCTGAGGTAAGCAGACTACAAGAACTGCTTGCCAAGAAGTCTCAGGATGTAAGTCCATCTGCCCCCACCAACCCACAGATGGCACCTTCATTTGAAGGTCCCCCAAACACTTTACCCTCTCACTTCACTGAGCCTCCAGCCTCTGCTTTTGGCACTATCTCTCCGGACAGAACCCCCCTGAGCAGATGGTTGCTGTATTCCAACAATCCCTACCTCTCATCACTCCCCCTCATCAATGACATTGTTTATAAAGCCATTGATGAGAGGATCTCCTCAAGTCTACAACCACTCATTGATGATGCTGTGCACAAGAACTTTCTGCGGTACAAACCCCTGCCACCAATGCATCCAAAAAGGGGGAGAGTACTGCAGTGAAAGAAAAGAAAAGAAAAAGAACTGAGGATGAGAAGGCACAAGAGAAAACCAGGAGTTGGAAAAGGAAAAGGAACAACAACTGATCACTTACAAAAGAAAGAAAAGTGCTGGTGATCAAACGAATGCTGAAGAAAAATCCTTGGAAGAGCTGGTAAAAGATGCAGATGAACACACAGCCGATCCATGGACAAAATCATTGAGCAACTCTTCAAGCAAGGCTTTGATACAGCCACACTAGACAGTGAGATCAGGAGGTTGGAAGTAGAGGAAATTCAAACAGATGGGCTGGTACAATGCTGGAGAAAGAGAGATTGGAGATCATGATTCGATTCATAGCCAAATACTTAGGAAGATCACTGATGGAGATTCGTTCATGGACCAGAGACAGCATTCTGGCTATAGCCACCAGAATCTGTTTGTCTGAGCAATTTCATAAGGGGATAATCATTGAAGCACTTGATGAGGCTGGGGCTGGAAAAGGTTTGAAATGGCAAGACTACAAAAGCCAAACTCACAACCAAAATGCTTGAACAACCTTCCCAATCACCCACTCAAAAACAGCCTACCCCTCAAATCTCCAAACCAATCTCAAAACCCAAATCCAAACATCCTCAACCTTCAAAACCAATTCCTTTACCACAAAAACCAACCCAACCATCATCCAGTGATGCACCTAGAAGGAGGAGAAGGGTGCTGAGGATAGAAGAAGATGAAGAAGAAGAGATGAAGATGATAGTCTGCCACTCTCTGCTGTTCTAAGCTACCAGAACCCAGGAGTCAACCATGATCACACCTGACTCTCAAAGGAAACGGTTAGAGTCAAAATAGAAATGAAGAACAGCAGAAGCAGCACGATGAGCAACTACTGAAGATGGTTGACAAGGAATTTCCTCAGTCATCATCTATACAAGCCATGAAAGGGCATGCTCAGAGGCTGTACACTCTCAGACACACATTTCAGTATCAAAAGGAGAGAGTGAGAGTATGGCCAGACCCCAAGGTGAGTTCTAGAATCCACAAAAGATCCATTCCACATAGATACAATGGCCAGGTTAGAAAAACAATAGACTCTACAATCATGTTGGCCATTGTAGTCTCACCCTGGGAAATAATCGATGAATTCAAGAAGGCTCATCAATCAAAAATGACCCCTCAAGCCTTACTGGAAAACAAGATGATCAAAAGGGGTTATTATATAAGAAGCTTGAAGACATTAAGAAGAATGAGCTCCAGTTACTTCTTGAGGGCACTCATCCTGATGAATTTGTCTATAGGGAGATAACTACTGTGGAGTTGAAGAATGGCAGGACTGTAAAGTACTTATCTGAGTACTATGGTCCAGAGTTCTTCTTTGAAGGAGGAGTAGAAGAACTCTCCAAGGAGGAACAGGTTGTTCTCCTTGAGCCTATGTTCGAGAGTCGTACAGACTCATCATGGGGAAGTAGATCTCATGAATGGGGTAACAACTCTGTGTCCAGTTCCCCAAAACAGAGTTCCCATTCATACCTTGCCAAACAGATCTCTGAGATTTCTTCCCAGGCCAGTGCTTATATGGGTCATCTTCTCAACTGATCAAGAAGGAAAAAGACCAACCATTCTGCCAACAATAAGTGGGACCTCAATAAAGTTAAGGTTTTGGCTGCATTGGTTCAGGGGGAGTTTGTTGGACCAAAAGAACCAATGAGCCGGATCAGAAAAACCTTAAGTCCCACAGACATCACAACACTACTGAAGACCACAACAGCTGAAGACAACACTGATTAAAAGTCTGAAGACACAAGTGCTGAAGACAAGTCTGAAGACACAAGTGCTGAAGACAAAGTCTGAAGACACAAGTGCTGAAGACAAGGTCTGAAGACACAAGTGCTGAAGACAAGTCTGAAGACACAAGTGCTGAAGACAAGGTCTGAAGACACAAGTGCTGAAGACCAAAGTATCAGACTTGTCACAACAGCTGAAGAGGTCTTCTTCAGTAGTTGTGATGGTTTACCTTTCAGTAGTTTCTTGTTTCAGTATTTGTAAAACAACTGAAGAGTATGTTCTTCAGTTGTTATTGTTTCAGTAGTTTCTTTTTAGTAGTTGTAATAATGTAACACTTAGCATTTTTGTAAGAAATGTCAGCTGTTTGACATCTTCAGTAGTTGTGTAAATATCAGTAGTTTGTGATAAATTCTGTTAGATGTCACTATCAAGTGACATCAGCAGACGTCACATCTCTTATATAAGAGGTGTCGACCTAATTGTAAGTGTGACATTCCGTTACCACGAAAGCGAATATTGAATGAAATATATCTGCAGAATTCTCTCTATCTATAACCGTTTTTGTTCTTACATTGAATATCTTTTCGTTCTTGTGAATTCTAATTCATTGTTAGAATTCCGCTGCTATACTCTCTAATCAATCAAACGTAGATCACTGATCCTAACACAAGTATTTCAGACATACTCAAGAGTTCACATGACTGATTGTAAGATTGCTAAGACACCATAGCCAGAAACCACTCCCTTGGTCTAGATCTTGAGGGCAGTGTTAGATGAACAACTTATACAGGGCTATGATTGGGTCTCTTATGTATCTTACAGCTAGCAGGCCTGATATCATGTTTGCTACAGTATTGTGCAAGATATCAAGCCAACCCTAAGATGTCTCACTTAATCACTGTGAAAAGAATTTTAAGATACCTCAAAGGTGCTTCAACACTTGGTCTATGGTATCCAAAATCCTAATTTCAATCTGTATGCCTATACAGACAGTGATTATGGTGGTTCAACATGACTGCAAAGTCTACATCTGGGGGATGTCAATTCCTTGGTGGAAGGATTGTCTCATGGCAATGCAAGAAACAATCATGTGTGTCTGCATCAACTGCTCAGGCTGAATACATTACTGCTACAATTGCTGTGCTCAAGTGCTTTGGATTCAAAATCAGATGCTGGACTATGGATTTAACTTCAAAGAGACTCCTATCCACATAGACAACAATAGTGCTATCTCTATCACTGAGAACCCTGTGCAGCACTCAAGGACCAAAACACATCAACATCAGGTATCATTTAATAGAGATAATTATGAAAAGGGATTAATTAAACTTGTCAAGGTTCACACAGATGACCAATATGCTGATTTGTTTACACAGGCTTTTGATGAACAAAGATTTAAATATCTAATATCAGCTATTGGGATGATCAACCTTGAGTAAATTTTTCTTAAAACTAATTCTTATTATTTCTTAAAAATGTGTGTTCTAAGTTGTCTAGTCAATCATCTTCATAAGCTCATGTTTTTCCTTGGATTGGAAGATTTTCTTTAGATTAATTGATGATTTTATACTTGGAAGTTATTCATTTTAACTTCATAAGAAAATCACATCTTCAAAATATTTAACTATCTAAGAAATTATCTTCGGAAGAAATTTCAATTTTATCTTCCGAAGCTTAAATAGTTATCTTAGACACTTACTTGTTTTCAAGGACCGTTTCCTTTCGAAGCAATAATTAACTCTCGGAAGCTATTTTGATCCCTATACAAAGCTTTCAAGTCTTAATTTTTTCTTCCAAAGCAAAATCATCAAATACTCTCAGGAAATTCTTCCGAAGTCATTTTAGCTTCGGAAGCTTTTTCATTAAAACTTCCGAAGATAATTTACCTTCGGAAGCTTTTCGAATTCCAAGAAAAATACTTTTTGAGCAAAAGAAAACTACTTTTTCAGAGGTGGGACTGACGTTCGGATTTCAAAGTTTATCCTCTTTCATTAAACTTTATCTGAAATCCCTCTCTCTCATATAAACCCAACGGTTTCCCCCTCTTCTCTCATCTACTTTTCATCCAAACCTAAAACCCAAAATCTTCTCTCTGAAATTTCTTCTTCATCTCTAAGCTACCTCACAATGGCTAACCTTGCTCACAGAAATGATCCCAACTTTACCATGCAGCTACACAGACAACATAATCAAGTTGCTCTGTTATGCTCTGAGAAAGATCCTTATTTCTCAGAGGTTTGTCGTTTCTTGTCTCTGTCTCACTATTAACCTCCCTAACCATTGATCCTCCACTCTATGAGGATCAGTTGCTTGAATTCTGGAAGACCTGCCAAGAGGTCATTATGGACGGGGAGAAGGCACTGTCTGCCACAGTGCAAGGGAGAACAATCTTCATCACTCCGGCCATCATCAACCGACATCTTCAGCTGGATGATGAAGAAGGTGAGGTGTTCTTCCTAAAGGAAGCTGTAAATCATTCCTTTGAGCAGATGGGCTACGAAGGAGATTTCTCTGTAAAGACCTTCAGGAAAGGGAAGGTCTCATCCCAGTGGAAATACCTGCTCCACGTGGTTATCCACAGCTTATCAAACAAGCATGGTGGATGGGACCAGATTCTGAGGATCTCTCCTTTATAGTTCATGGAATGGTTCAGAGGGTCAAGTTCAGGTATTCACAATTTGTTTATACTAATTTACTTGCAAACTTATACTCCTTAGAGTATTACATGTTTCCTAGATATGTTCAACACATTCTCAACTGTGAACTGGGCTCACAGTTGAGGAAACAAGTAATATTCTTAAATTGGGAAAGATGAAGCCCGGCATCTTTAAAATAATGAACAAACCCACTATAGGCTTCTCAGGGGTAGAAACGGCCCTAGTCCTAAAAATGTTAGAGCTCATTGCTCAAGGTGACAACCTAGCAGCACAAGCTAGTGTTGAACCCACACCTGCTGCTTTCCAACCACCTACACAGCCCCAAATATCCATCACCTACCAAAGAAAATACAAACGAACCCCTGCTCAGACTATTCAGTCTGAGGAGGCACCCATATACTCACTCATACAGGAAGAAGTGGATACTGGAGCTCCCACTTCTCCTGAGGAGCAGACCACTCCATTTTTTCAAGAATCAGTGCTGAGGTTCCTCATGCTCAGCCTGATGAGCTCACTAGCCCAACAGCCTTAAGCCTTCACTCTGAGTCTCAACACTCAAGTGAACAACCTTCAGGGGACAGCTACCATCCCCAGCCTTTGGATCTCAACCAACCAATTCCCAACCTATCCTTCTATACTGATGAAGACTTAGGATTCAGTGAGTACCATGAGTCTCTCTTCCCATCCCCTACTCAAAGAGAGATGAGTACCTCTGACTCTCCTCAGTCTATCCCATATCAGTCACCTATTACTGAGGTGGACACTTCTGAACTTGTTCAGGATGTCCATATGGAAGAGGCTCTCACTTTTGAAAGTGATTACATCATTAAGACCTCAACCATGGAAACTCAGCTCCCTGGCATCTCATCTAAGGCTGCCAGTGAGCAGAGGAAAACCAGCAGCCAAGAAACTCAAGCTGGTGGTGAGCAAGAGGACTTTGGTCCAATCTTCTCATCCCCCACTGATTCTTCTGATGAAGATGAGGGGAATTTGAGACTAAAGGTGTAGAAATTGTCAAAAACATGCACCTATTTAGTCTCTAAGGTTAGTCACTTGGAATCTCAGATAACTACCTTACAAAACCAGGTCAATGATCAGCAACTTCAGATTTCATATCTGCAGGAACAACTAGCTGAGAGACCTTTAAGGACAACTCAACCAGGAACACAAGAACCTGTGGAAGTAATTGACTTATCCTCCAGCTCACCTATGCAAGTGGGTGCTGCTACCAAAAAGGGGGAGAAAGTTGTTACAACCACAGAACCTGGGAGTTCTTCAAAGAGAATGGACATAGAGGACTCACCATCCTCACTTGCTATTGTGCATTCTCAGCAACTTCCTCAAGTTCACATTAATGTGGACTCTATAGACTCAATCATCAGGAGTCTCTTTGAGGAAGGTATACCAAGGGCTGTCTCATCTCCACCACAAGGAACTTGCAACTACATCATAAGGTGGAGGTATGATGAGGATAGAAGAGCCCTTATACTTCATAGAGTTCAAGGCCAACAAGAAGTTTTTCAGTTCCAAAGCCTGAGCTTCTATGAAAGACTGGATTTAGTCAACATGCCACTTGTCAATCCAAGCAATTCAAGACAAGCTGGCAGGCTGGCTCAAAGAATCCAAGAAAGGATCCTTGCAGAGTTTACTCTAAGAAGGAGACATAGGCAATCAGGCAATGTCATCGGTCAACTGGATGTTGAGGTGGACCCTAAGATTAGTTTCATGGGGGAAACCTTGACTGAAGGCCCAGTGGCGAAACCTGAGACCCCTGTCTCATATCAACAACTGCTGCAGAGGTCCAAACTCCATCTGAAACACCTGCTGGTGAAGGTGTTTCTCAGCCTCTCTCTGGCCAGAGCATGGAAGCTACACCAAGCAATAAAGGCCAAGCCTCAATCCACCCTGAATCACAAAGGTCTGTTGGTGACAAAGGGAAAAGGAAAATGACTCCTGAGGTAATTGAGGAGGAAGAGAGAGAGGAAAAGGAGGCTAAGGGGAGAAAGTTCTTCTGGGTCATCTACCTTCATGCAAGCTGCAATCAGGGCTGCCCCCAGACCAAATACTCAAGATGATGAGTTAAGGGCAGTCAGGATTACCTATTTACAAACCAGGAACTATGATATTGATGAAATCATCTCCCTCCCCTTAGAAGAGTTAAATGAACTGGCTGACATGGAAGTGTCAAGAGAGATGAAGGAGAAAGAGGATGCAAGGTTACTTCTCCAATTCAAAGAGGAGAAGAGACAGAAAAGGCTTTACAAGCATGCTCCCACTCTCTCTCCAGTTCAAGAAAGTCCTGCACAGGAAGATGTGGCTCCACAAGAACCTCAGGTAGATAAAGAAGAAGATAGGATCAAGATGATCAACTACCTGAGTGCCACAGGCTTCTATCAGGCAAATGCACTTCTTCCCCTTTCCTATGACTTCATTGAGTTCGAGTACCTAAAGCAACTTGAGCTTGAGCTAGTCAAAGAAAGAAAAACAACCAAAAGGAAGCTTAGGGAAGAATCTGCAAAGTCAAGAGCCATCATTCAAAAGAATGCAAAGAAGTCTGCTGACAGACAAAGAATGATGAGCTTCTTGAAGCTATATGGATTCTCCGGAAGGAGACTTGGCCCCATGTCTCTATCTATAATGGATGAACATATAAGGGTGATCAAGCAGAAGATTAAAAGTGGAGAACTGATTGACTTGCACTCTCTTCCAAGTCAAGTTCCACCTGAAGTGGAGGTCAAGTTTGAACAACCTGAGACACCTCAACCAGAACCTCCAGCTAAGCCTCAGCAAACTTCATCTTCTGATCCAAGACAGGGTCAAACTCCCTCTCCTTCTGAACCTGTGAGGGAGGAACACCCAACTGAGAAAGACACTGATGATCAACATGGTGCTGCAGACTAGTCTTCTCAGTTAAAGACATCTAAGAGGAAGAAGAAAATGGCTTCTAAACCAAAGACTAAGAAGAAGAAGAAGCCAAAGTCATCTACCTCTACACCTTAGGCTGAACCAGATCAACCTGAGGAAGTGCATGATGAGGCAGCCCAATCAACTCCTATGCAAGTGGCTCCTCTAACAACTGAGACACCCATCTTGTCCTGGACTTATTCTACCAATCCAGAAAGATGGCATGTTATCAGAATCAAGGTGTTGAGAATGTCTACTCCTAGCAAGACATAATCAACTTACCTCTGCATGATCTTTTTGAGATGAGAAGATACTATGAGAATCTTGATGATCCTGACCATCTAATGAAGAAAGGAATGGTCTTGATTGTACTGAAGACTACCAACATCTGAAGATCTTTTAAGTGTTTTGGTAGCATCAGCCTAGGGGGAGTTTGTAAGGATTCCTTAAGTCTGATGCAACCCAAAACATCCAAAGTGTCTCAGCAACATGCACTAAGTACTGAAGTGAAGAATGCTTTGGAAGTTTTACATAATGCATTAGAAAATACTCTAAGTGTAAAAACTTCCGAAGCCAAGACCAATATCTTCCGAAGCCAAAGATGAAGTCTTCCGAAGCCTCAGAGACAAAGTCTTCCGAAGCTTCAAGTTATGAAGACAGATTTCTTCCGAAGACTTTTAAGACATGCTTTTTCTGATGTACTTTTCTGTAAAGCTGGACACCTTTCCGCTGTACCTCTACAAGTCACCAACTTACATGAGTTGGTGAAAAGGTCCATGCTTTTGTAACTGTACATTGAGGTCTTGAGTCTGTACACTTTCTACTTTATGTACTTTATCCTTTTTGTAATAGATAAGGATGTGAGCTATGGCATGTCATAGTCACAAGTCAAAGGCAATCTGCCTTTAGACTCTACAATTGATTTTGTTTGTGTGTCTAGTCAATTGTATCCAGCTGGCTTTCAAAGTATAGCCAGCTGTAGGATGTAGTATAAGTATCTCATGTTCTTGTATCTTTTATCTTATGCTTTGAAACACTTGTAAAAGAACATAGAGAAAGCAATATACTGCATTCTTGAAAACCAAACTCTCTTGTTCTGTCTCTTACTTGTGCTCTTTGTATCACTTTGGTTAACCAGTTCACTATGTGATTAAAGTTTAGTTCATCTCCTCTTTTTGTGTCGTTGTGTTGTAATTGTGTTAAAGCCCTTAAACGGTCCTACATACCTAAATGGTGTAGACCTAAATCTGTGGGAATCATAGAGATAGGGTATAGCATGCTGGTAGGTGCGAATGGAGTTAAACTTACCTTAGGAGGCTTGACTAATGGACAAAAGCTAAAGTACAATGCAGAGAAGAAGGTGTACGCTTGTTAACTCAGCCCATTCCGAAGGATATATTCCATCAGTTCTCTGAGAACAAGCAAGCAAAGAAGCTATGGTATGCTCTGGAACAGCGATATGACGGGAATGCATCACTAAAAGCTCTAAAGGCTAAAGCTTTGAAGAAGGATTTCGATAACTTCTCGTCAATATGTAAGGAGAGTCTGGATGATGTTATCGGCCACTTCTACCACTTAATGAGTGAGTTGTACACTCATGGGGTTACTACATCCATGGAAGACAAGGTATCGAATTTCGCAGATGGATTGCTAGAAAAATGGGTTTCTTTTGTGTCAAACCTCAGACAGAATGATATGCTGGCGAAGTTAGATATCAACGATTTCATTCTGAAGCTGAGAGAGGAAGAGTTGAGGATGAAGTCCAGGTCTCAAAAGGCGTCATATGATCAGAACCCGTCACTTTACAACTCAACTCCTCAAGCAAAAACGTCTGGAGCATCACTCTAAACAGCGTTTGTGTCAAGTTTAGCCGCTCCGTCTCCAGTAGTTACTTCAAGATCTGACACGTCAGGGTTGTCTTGCACCAATACATAGCACCTGAAGCCAATGCTACAAAATCGAAGATTGAGAATCTCGGTAACGTGACTGTAGAGGTAGCAAAGGAGCATATGGATCTCTTAGCAGCTGTCGTTCCTCCCATGAAGGACTAGTTGCAGGGAAGATTGGAAACTATCACTGGCAGATGAAGACTATGAGCAAGTAGACGAGACTGAGCTGGAGAGATGGATATCATGTGGGCATTGGCAAGTATTTTCCGGAGGGCAAAGAAGTTTGATAAGAAGACAGGACAAAATTTGATTACCACAAAGGATACAACCTTTGGTTTTGACAAAACCAAAGTTACCTGTTTTAATTGTGGACAAAAGGGGCACATCAAAGTGAATGTGTTAAGCCCAAAATGACAGGTAATGGAAATCCATTCTCATCCTTCAATCGTCAAGATAACCCACAAGTAGTTCTACACCCTCAAGCAAGGATCCTAAGGCCTTGATTGCTCAAGATGACGAAGGCCAAGATTGGACCTTTCAATTTGAATCTCCGGGAGAATCCAACATTACGTGTGTGGAGGGTTTGGATGACAACTTTGCAAGTGAAAGAGATATAGCAGTTGAACTCGCAATGTCAAATAATGAAGAAACTGCAAATGTGTTTAGTCACCTGAATGAAGATTGTTCAAGCACCAAATGTTCAAAATCACTAGCACAAGAAGAGTCAGACTCTGCTATGATGGCTTATTCAACCGAATCTTCTCAGGTATGTACCTAAGACGAATTGTTTGATATTCATGCTTGTATTGAATGTAATAAATTTAGAGAAAATAGTAGATTAAAATTTGCTAGGTTATTAGATCACAATTGTAGCTTAGTAAATGATTTACAACTGTGCACAGAAGCAAACAGGATTTTAAAACAAAATGAGCACAGTTACAAAGAGAAAATAGAACTGTTAAATAAACAATTAAGGGAAACTGAAGTTGTGGCTTTTAACCAAGCTAATGATATTAAGTTCTATTTAAACTCGTTAGAAGAAACCAAGAAACAAAAAGCAGCTTTGGAAGTGAAGTAAACTCATTAAAACAAAAACTGCACAGTTGGACTAGTTCTTCTCACATAGTCCAGCACTTAGTGAGAGAACGAAACAACGGGGAGGTGTTGGGTTACAAAGTGGTACCACCACCACATGAGACCTTGTTGAATGCTAAATTCAAACCAATTAATAACAACCCAATCAAGGATCATGTGGTGTCCACTCCTCTTATAAGTGATCCAGATTCCACAAGTAAACCCATTGAATCTGTCACTAAACAAAGGAGACCACTTTAAAGTCAAAGGAAAGTAAAATGCCTATTGTTAATCTGGATGAACAAATGAGAAGTTAAGGTAAAGTCTGGTTCAAATACGTCTACTTCAAAACCCAAAAAGACTAAACAAGTTACCTAAACACGTGCATCATGTCTAAGTCCGGATAATAAAAGAGTAGAGATGTTAAGAAGGTTCAAACAATTAATTTTGTTAAGCAAGATAAAACATCTAAACAAGAAGTGTCAAAACTCAACCAAGTCAAAGTCACATGAGTGTCACACACTTCTCCATAGAAACAGCCATACCAGCATGTCGAAAGTAGATCTTGCTGCAACTGTGGAAAGTATGGACACATCGCGTATAATTGTCCTTACTATCAGACACCTAGGAAGAAAGTTACTTCAAGATCCTAAACCCAGTTCTTCTAAAAGGAGTTCTATATCCCCATCGAGAAGAGTTAGTGAACATAAAGTTCAAACCATAACCAATCGTCTGTTTATCACAAACAGGCCTTACACAAAATTGGCTTATGGAAAGAAAAGCCTAGAACAATGTCTCGTAATGAGAACAAGAAGACGAATGATCTTCCCTCACCCTCAAATGGACGATGGGTGGAACTTATGATGTGTGATGCCTCTGGGACACCCAAGCCGGTTAAGGCTTGGGTCCCTAACCTTAACTAATGATTTCCTTTGAATGTGCAGGGTGTTCGCTACAACACTGCCACAAATACCTGGATCGTAGATAGCGAAGCATCTAGGCACATGACTGGGACCCTGGCACTCCTGTCAAACGTCAAACAAATAAAGGGAGGTCATGCTTCATGTGCTGGAAACAAAGGAGGTTACATCACAGGCAAGGGAAAGTGGGGAATCAGAAAGTGAAGTTTGACAAGGTAAACCATGTTCAACAACTTCAAAATAATTTGCTTTCTTTCTCCTAAATCTGTGACAAAGGATTTAAAGTAGTATTCAACAACAAGAAATGCTATGTTCTGAAAAATGACTACGTGATCTTGGAGGACCAAGTCTTAATATCAGCTTCAAGATCTAATGACCTTTATGTCTTGGATCTTTCAAAGGCCTCCACAACGGATCATCAAGTTCAGTGCTTCTTGTCCAAGGCTATAGAGAAGGATTTGATCTCCTGGCATAGGAGAATGGGACACATCAATCCACGAAAGATGAACCACTTGATCCAGAATGATCTAGGCGAGGAGTAAACGTCAAAAACTTCCAACTACCGGATTTTTGTGTCGCCTACAAGAAAGGTAAACAGTCTAAGAAGTCTCGTAAGGAAAAGAAAGTTCATTCCATAGAACTACCTCTTGAACTTCTTCACATGGGTCTGTTTGGTCCAGTCAGCACAAGGAGCATCGTCGGTGACTTGTACTGTTATGTAGTTACAGATGACTACTCAAGATTCTCTTGGGTAATGTTTCTGAAATCTAAATCTAAGACATTTGAGTCATTTTCAAAGAGTTAGTAACTACTTTAGAGTCTCTCTACAAGCTGAAGGTAAGACAAGTACGCTCAAACAATGGTATTGAGTTCAAGAATTAGGGATGAGGCTTTCTGCAAAGAAAAGGGAATTGTGCACCAGTTCACTTCTGCCTGCACTCCACAAATGAACGGAGTTGCTGAGAGAGAATCGCAGCTTGATAGAGACAGCAAGGACAATGCTAGCAGACTTGAAACTGCTCATCCAATTTTGGAATGAGGCAGTTGCCAATGCATGTTACACTTTAAATCGAGTCCTGGTGGTAAAACGGCATGGTAAGACATGTTACGAGCTACATCAACGACGTAAGCCAAATCTAGAGTACCTCGAACCATTTGGCGCAACTTGCACCCTTTTGAAGAAAAATAAAGAAGGCAAGTTCAGCGAGAAGGCTGAAGAAGGAATTTTCCTAGGATACAACATACCAAATAAGAGAGTTTACAATAACTCAATGGGTCTAGTTGAAGTGTGGTGTAACGTGGACGTTCAGAGATACACCACCCCTCCCCAGCTGGAAAAGGACCCTCATTCTTTTTCAATTATGATGGATTCTTTAAGTCCTTCAACATCCCTCTATCCACTTCTAAAGACGAGTTAGCAACCAAGATGATGTATGAGGGCTTAAACACATCGCCCCTAGACTCAACAACATCCGGCTCTCAAGGCCAATCTTCTAGTAACTCAGGGGGAGCACTGGAGGTAAGTGATTCCTCTTCTGACGATGAAGAAGGGGAAAATGTTCAAGTGGATCAGGAGGAACAGGTTCCAACTACTACAAGTACACGTGCATCAAATGTTGATGCCTCTGACACTTCGGAACCCCATACTCCCACTGCCTCAGATACTGAACCTGTGGTTCACAATCTGGATAATGAGGTAGTTGTACCCACTACTCCTGGATCTCATCTAAATGTTTATCATCCTCTTGACAATGTCATAGGGAATGTACAATCAGGAGTACAGACAAGAAATCAGCTACATTTAGCTGATTATGCCTCAGTCATGGAAAAAGGCTACCTTCACAACGGTGCTTATCGATGTTTTTTGTCTCAATTTGAGCCATAATATGTAAGTGATGCCTTAAATGATAAGGCTTAGGTGAGTGCCGTGCAAGAAGAACTACTTCAATTCAAGAAGTTAGGTGTATGGACTTTGGTGGACAGACCTAAAGGTTAAAATGCAAGAAGGATGACCAAGGGGTCATTATCAAAAACAAGGCTCGACTTGTGTTCAAGGATTTCGACAAGTCAAGGGAATCGATTACAACGAAGTGTTTGCACCCGTGGCAAGAATGAAATACATATGTATCTTCCTAGCCTATGCGTCGTATATGAAGATTAAAGTCTATTAGCTTGATGTGAAAAGTGCATTCCTTCATAGTGAAATCCGAGAAACAGTGTACATCAGTCAACCCGAGGGATTTGAGGATCCGTATCATTGGGACAGAGTTTACAAACTGGACAAGGCTCTATACGGGCTTCATCAAGCCCCCAGATCCTGGTATGAGAAACTCTCGACTCATCTTTTGAAACACGGGTCTCGAATAGGAGTGATTGATTGTACATTGATTATCAAAGAGAAGGATGGTGACTTACTGCTTGTACAGATCTATGTTGATGACATAATCTTCGGTTCCAAGAACGAAGACTTATGTAAAGAATTTGAAGCAGTAATGAACGCTAAATTTGAAATGAGTGCCATGGGAGAGATGAAAATCTTTCTTGGGTTACAGGTGGATCAGACACCTCAGGGG
Organism: Flaveria trinervia; assembly: GCA_025506515.1. Classification (NCBI taxonomy): domain Eukaryota; kingdom Viridiplantae; phylum Streptophyta; class Magnoliopsida; order Asterales; family Asteraceae; genus Flaveria; species Flaveria trinervia. Next base: position 24,920,969 of record CM046449.1, on the reverse strand, counting down.
ATATTTCTACATCAAACAAAGTATGTAGGCGATATTCTCGGTCGGTTTGATATCGAGAATGCTTCCACAGCCGGGACTCCACTTGTTACAAACCATGATATAGTGCCCCACGAGAATGGTGATATGGTGGATGCTACTATGTACCGAGGCATGATTGGATCTCTCATGTATCTCACTGCCTCAGGACCTGACATCATGTACGCAACATGTCTCTGCTTAAGATATCAGGCGAAACCGAAAGTCAACCATCTAATTGGAGTCAAAAAGATATTTCGTTATCTAAAGGGCACCCCAACACTCGGGTTGTGGTACCCTCTTGATGATGATTTCAAGCTTACAACGTATAGTGACTCAGATTACGGTGGTTGCAAAATGAACTACAAATCAACATCAGCAGGATCTCATTCTTTGGGAGAAGATTAGTCATGTGGCAGTGTAAGAAGCAGACATCAGTTGCACTTTCAACTTGTGAAGCTGAATATGTTGATGCAGCAAGCTGTTGTTCTCAAATCATCTGGATTCAACAACAAATGCAGGACTACAGTTTGAAATTCTCTAATACTCCTATATTTGTTGATAATTCTATTGCTATAGCCGTAACTAAAAATCCGGTCCAACATCCTAAGACCAAACACATTATCATTAAATATCACTTTATACGTGATTGCTTTGAAAAGAATTTAATCGATGTTGTTAAAATTAATACGATTTACAACGCGATGACCTCTACACAAAGGCTTTTGATAAACCACGTTTTCTATATCTGTTAGAGGTCAACGGCGTTAAAAAGAAAAATGATGTGATTTCCGACGATGACAGTACTTAGTCCCACAAGTAGATTTTATTTTACTTTTAATTTTTATTTTATTTTATTTTGTTTCCTCGCCTATTAAAATCCTAAAAGCAAAAATTTTTGGTTTTAGAATTTTAGGGGGAGAATAGGTAAGTTAAATAGGTTAAGTTAGTATTTAATTTCAAAAAAGGAGGGAAGAGGACAGTCAAGCTAAAAGAAATGAGATCGTATCTGTGATACTGATTCAATGACTATAGAAAATGATAGTACACAGGAACAAATAGTTTGGGACTTTAAAAGAAGAGATTGTTTAAAATGCAAAATTCGAAGTATAAGTCTGAGAAGTCTAAGCAAAAATAAATGGAAAAATGATAGTAAAACTAGCTACTACTAAGGTAACACAGAGAAAATAGACCTAGAGGTTGCTAGACCATTAGATGATGTGTCGGTAGATTCAACACAATAGATAAGTAGACCTCGTTGGTGATTTCAAGATCAAACTAAGTTGTTCAACAAGTTGTGGATTATCATCTTATCCCTGGTTAACACAATCAACAGAGTTTCGATAAGGGGTGACGAGCAAAATAAATGCCACAAATGTGTGCGGATGACCATAAAATAAGCAAAGCACATGATGAAAAATGCAAAAAGCAATCAAACTAATAACCTATGTTGTTAGTGCAATCTGTGCAAAAAGAATAAAATTGCTCAAACAAGAAGATAGGTTGTGTGCCTCTCTGCTGTGCGGTGGCACTGACCTGAGGATAAGCACAACCTAAATATTCTAGAATTCATTGGTGTTTGTGCCTCTCTGCTGTGTGGTGGCACTGACCTGAGGCTTAGCATCTCTTTGAAAGCTCTAGAATAGTTTCCTCTTGAATACTACCCATAGACCACTCAAAAATCTCCTTAGGAATGTTGATTACCATATAAGTGTGGGATCCACAAATGCTTGTTGAAATAATTAAACCTTAAATCATCACCAATCTGTGTCAAAAGTCTGTGTATGGATTTAAAAGGACAAGTATACTGACAATCATCGTGGCTGCAACTCTTGAAAGTCAACACCATTGTGTGCATCTTGTGGTACTAGTATGATTTCCTAGACTTGCTAATGACTCTAGATGAAAACAAGAATCGAGCATCAAAAGGTTTTGATAACATGTCCCGAATAATTTGACTTACCTGTATGATTCCATAATGAATCGTTCCACTTATGGTCAAAATAACTTGAAGCTGCCTATTCTAGAAATAAATCTATTACATATCTATCTTAAGATTTCCACCTCACACAAAATTTACAAAAATATGTTTTACTTCTGTTCTTCAGTTCTAGTAGTTTCATTTGTTTAATTTTGTCAGTTTAGTTGTTAAAAGTCGGACTACGTATTGGAATTCTGTCTGGGATCTGATCACTAAAAGGGTCACGTCTGAGTTGACCAAACAGGTTTTCTAATGTTAAAAGGATCACGTCTGAGGTGATCAAAAGTTTTTGAAGTTGAAATCATCATGTTTGTGACTATAGAATGTTCAAAATTTATTATCTATAGTTAAAAGGGTTAAGTGTCAAATGATCATAAAGTCAAAATCATAAGTATGAGGCCATCCGCACGACTAGACCATGAGTATGGACCAACCGTATGATTGGACCACCAGTATGAGCCCATTCGCACGACTGAACCATGAGTATGGACCAGGCGTACGATTGGACCATCCGTATTAGTCCAATTGCATGACTAATCCACAAGTATGGCCCATACGTGCGATTGGACCATCAGCATGAGTAATCTCACACGATTGGTTCACAAAATGAACCAATCGCATGAATGGAGGTGACCGAATGACACAGTCGCATGACTGACATCTAGTCGCACGACTGATGGTGACCAACTGTGCCAGGTGCATGACTGATACTCAGTCGCATGAATTAAGTATGCGACTAGGCTCAGTCGCACGACTAAAGGAAACCCTAGTATAAAAGGAGAGGGAGTCGGTCGCAGTCGCTCATCACTCCCAAATTGCCTCCAAATCGTTCGACTCTACCATTACTCTACCCGATTTTCATTTGACCTTTCTAGACTACAAATTGTTGTGTTCTGACGATTGCCAGTGATTATACAGGTACAGTGCGATGCAATCTACTCAAATGTCAATCGATTTGTGCCCTAAATGACTGAATTAGCCCTAAATAGAACCGAGACTTAGTTTGGACTAATAAACTAATAAAACTAAGTATATTGTGAAATTAAAAGCTATTAGATGTTATATCGGTCACTTACGAGACTAATGAGCCAAACCACGACGTCTAACATTAAGTTTTGCTCAAAATTTGAATTTGAATTGAACAGACAGTCTGTCATGCGATGGACACCCTGATGAACTTCAATCGCACGACTAAGCTGGGCGAATGGCTCAATCGCATGACTGTACCATGCGTATGAGTTCAGTCGCACGACTGGTGTAACCGCATGAGATAGCATACGACTGATCCAAGTCGCATGCCTAGTCGTGCGTAAGAGCTCATCGCATGACTAAATCTCAGTCGCACAGTTCATTCACACAAAAGAACATAAAACTTCAAGTTCAAATGAATCAAACTTTTACACATCGACACACACTAACGTTTATCTGCATTGTGTAACAGATGGCTAGTCGTTGGACCATGTGCACGAAGCACAACATCTGTGCTCATCTGGATCTGACATTCAGGAATGCAGCTGACTTCTCGGGCATTATTACTTTCCTACGGAGATCGAGGATCTTCTGAGCCATATCGACTCCTTGCACACCATACTGGTCGGTCCAGCAGGCTTTCTGGGAAGGTGCGGTTATTGACAGGACCTCAGAGCCCCACCGTATCAGGAGCTCTATCTTTGGTGAGGCCATTGAGATCACTGAGCATGATCTCAGGACTATATTAGAGTTCGGGGATGATGCTGACTGCCCGACCCGATTACACCCACTGACAGTACGGGGTTGTTTTCTGCGGGTCAAATACTCGGGGGATATCACCGCAGGGGTGCTCAACAAGAGCAACCTGTGCCCCCAATTCAAGTACTTGGCCCACATGCTGCTCAAGTTTATTGCCTATGTGGTGTTGGTGCTGAACCATCCGTTCAGCTTCTCCAGGATGATCTTCACTTACCTGGTGGAGAAAATCGAGGCGAAGGGGACGGAGGGATTTTGCATGTACCCTCGCTTCATGCAGATGATTATTGATCAGAAGCTCCCACAGCTACCAAAGGACAAGGCGGATGTCATGGTGCTCGAGGTGATGGACGATGCCACTATAGGTGGATGAAGGTGTACAGGGGGAAGTAGGTGAAACCCCCTATTAGGCGGCTGTTCGAGCATCTGGCCCGTGAGGACTATATGGCACCGTCACGAAGGAAGTGGCGCCATGATGACAGCGACTCAGATACTGAGCAGATTGTGCTCCCTACTGGTGAGTCAGATGATGATGATAGTGATGATGGTAGAGACTCTGGCCCCGCTTCATCTAGGGCCCCTACTACAAATGTTACACCTCCACCACCCACTCATGGAGATGCTACCACAGCTGGTTTCCATGAGCATTTATGTCCTCCTGAGAAGGAGGAGGAGGAGGAGGAGGATGAGGAGCCACTGACTCGGATGGTGGGCAGTAAGGTTGTTGCCACCAAAAGAGGGATTCAAGCGGTTGGTGGACGCTCGGGCGAGTCTGGGGAGACTATGACTGATCCTACCTACACCCCAGCTCAGTCCAGCATCCTAGGGGGAGCATTCTCCTCGAGGAGTTCGAGTAAAAAGAGGATGGCTCAGCCCCATGGGATGAAGGCCAAGAGACGGAGGTACACGATGATCACTGCCACCACAGCTACCACCACAATCACTACCTCACCTACCACCACTACTACTACACCACCCATCTTTACTACCACACCTCCACCTACCACTACCTCACCCACCACCACTACTACCACTCCACCCACTCACATACCACCACCTATATTCACTACATCCACCACTACCACCACTAGCCACCAAGCAGGACCATCATTTCACCCATCATTCCCCTCAGGATATCTCTACCTCCCAGTGGGGTAGAGGAACAGCTGTCAGCACTAAATCGTATGGTGCTGAAGCTGTTGGATGCCAATGATGAGAAGACTGCTCAGCTATGACATCTAATGGAACTAACTGCTGCCCAATCATAGCATATCTCTCGCAGGCACTGGAAATTGCCCAACTCAAGGAGCATAAAGCCCAATCAGCAAAGAAGATTAAGGAGTTGGAGACATCTAACAGGTCTATCATGCTCAAGCTTAAGGGATCAGAAGAAGAGCCTCTAAAGATTAGAGAAGATGATGAGGAGGAGGATGAGGATGATGAGGATGATGATGAGGATGAGACAGACGATGGAGGTGATGAAGGAAGGGATGAGGATGATAAGGATGATGATGATGAAGGAGGTGATGCGGGTGCTTCAAAGGCCTCACATGCTAGAAATAGGCGCACCAAGAAGACTCAGGACCAGGGGCCTCGACCTCATCCCCGCCTGAAGCAGAGCACATGATTCAAGATAAAAGTAATATTTAGACGTTTATGTAAATTAAATCGTATGTAATTGAATCAAGTATTAAACTTATGTACTTAATGTTATGTATATATTTGCTATTTAACTGACTTGATTATTGACAAATGATTGATGTGTTAAATGTCTAAATAAAGCAGATCATCCATCTCAGCAAGACCAGTACGATGTTGCTCCCTTACAGCAAATCAAGTCTCAATTCACTATGATACTTGATTTGCAAGGGATTGTCAGGAGATCCGTGAGTTATACTCCTGAAGAAGGAGAAATATTCACGATCTTACTGATGAGCAACTGGCGGAGATGTTCCGGCTGAATCTGGATGAACTAGTCAAAGATGCTCCTACTGTGGGCGTGGCTAGTGACGAAGAGCTTAATGATGTGGACGAGATAGAGATTGAGGATGTCACAGCCCAGCACTATCCAGAGTATGCTGATAAAGAGGGTAATGTTGTCACCAATTTGGGTGACACTTTTGTCAATGATACGTTCGAGAAACTGGATCGGATGGAACAAGAATCAAAGAAGAATCCGGATCAAGCCCAAGCCTCGGATGCCGATGTCAACATCAAAAAGGCTAAATGGCCGGCATGTTTTGCGGAGATCCGAGCTGATAGGATCGAATGTACCAATCTGTGATGATGTATGAACACAATTCAAAAAAATACAAACAAAGTAATCAAATCAAGCAAGATATCAATAAAATTCATAGTTTCGTTAATATGAAGCAAAGACAATTACAAAGTAAGTAAGCAGTTAAAACTCTGTTGTTCGTCACTTCTCTCCTCTTACAAGTCTAAGCTATTTATAATGAAACATAAGGAACTAACAAATTACAAAACTAATCCCTATACTATTACAAATAGTACACAGACACATATAGACAACATGTTAATCTTTCTAGAGAACTAACAATACTCCCCCTAAGATTTTCATGGTCTTCGGTCTTCAAAATCTTCAATCTTGACTTCTTTTTATCTTTTCTTCAGCTTCATATTTCAGCATTCATCTTCAGCTTTTATCTTCTATCTTCTATCTTCAACACTCAAAGAAATCTTCAGGTTCTTCCTTGATCTTGAACATTGGCTTATTTTTATACATCTCCTGTTCTTTCAAAGCATTAGCAATAGCAGACTTAAATTTGCTAGCAAGAATGCCTTATTCTAGTTTTGCTTCATTTGTCTTTATCTCCATTTTGCTCATTCTTTCCAATGTATCTTTTGATAGACATGTGATATCAATATTGGCATATAACTCAATAGGATTTTGACTTTGCTTTGAGTATATTTCTAATACTCCTTTTCTTGAAATTCTCATGAACTCGATGTCTTTGATATCCTTCTTAACAATATCTGCATATGCAAGAGCTTTCCTTAATGATATTCTTTCCATGCAGCATTCATCACATTGATGATGGAAAGAAAATACTTCTTATCTTGCTCTGCAATCTCTAGAGATACCTTTTCAAACTTTTGCACAGATAAAAATGATATATAACTTGGATGCAATAGTTTCAATTCAAAGCACCAAATAATGTAATCATATCCTCATCCATTTGTTCGAGATTTCGGACCAGTTTAAGCTCAAAAGTCTCAGAGTTATAGAACCATCTGAGAATTGGTTTTGACTTCTGATTACCATCAATCACCTTTAAACCAGGAGTTGTGACTTTTTCAAAATACTTATCATAAAATTCTATCATGAAATGTTCTTCTTCAGATTGTAATCCTTTCAGCTTTTGTTCTTCTTTAATGTAGCAAAGTACTCCTTGTCTTCTTGATCACATCTTGTTCGAAGAAAATTACTTGATCTATCCATTCCTGTTCTTAATAATTCTATCATCAACTTACCATTTTTAGAATCAGATGGATTAATCAGAGGTAATAGTTTAACTCTTTCAAGTCTTGCACTTGAAGTTTAATGATGCTTGAGTAAAAATGATATACATCACAAACTACATTTACTCTTTTTATCAAAAATGCATCAAATATCTCATCATACTTCCATGCTATTATCTTTACTTGGTTTGTGAAATCAGGAGCAATCATAGCATTTAACAACTCAGCAACCGATTGTCCTTTTTGTAATACATTTCTCACCAAGTCTCCAGTAGATCTGGCATTATCAAAAATTGTCTTTGTTCAGAAGCGGCTTTATATGCTTGCCTTTCGATACCAGAAAACATTTTAATCAGATCTTTTCTGCTATCATGAGCATCTGATTTTCTTGCCATCTGTTTAGTCTCTTGAGGCTTCAACACTCTTGTTCTTTTGGTAATCTTAAGGTATTGAGGATTATCAGTATCAAGTATGATCAACTTCTTTGATTGTTTTTCAGTTTCTTGAAAACTTCTAACAAGATTCCTCAAAGATACAGATTGTAATCTTTTCAGTTTCCTCCATAGGTAATTCCTAGCTTGCAACCAAGACCTTAATGATGGAATACTCATATGATCAGGGTCAGGATGGTGCAGCTCAGAGCTTGATATTTCATCTACATTAATACTTTCTTTAGCTCTATTCCATTCACCATGTTCCATTACAATCTCATTTGGATCAATAAGAGCAACTGACTCTACAGCAATGCATTTCTCATATTCATCATTTATTTGAGAAACAGTCAGTCCATCCAAAAAGACTCTATTGTATTTCATCTTCACAAGGTAGTTGTATCTATCTTCAAAGTCTTGTAGAATTTCATCTTGATCTTGAGTTGGTTCTTGTGAAGAGAAATTTGATACAAATTGAGCTTCATCTATGTCTTCTTCATCTAAGACTTCGTCATACCAGTCATGATTGAAAAATTCTTCAATGTTTTCTAAAGCTTCAATTTGTTCTTGAATGTTTTGCTCTTCACTAGTTTCTTCTATTCTTTGTATTTTTGAAGATGACTCTGTTAAAATTGTATCTGCTACATCATCAAGTTTCCTTTTGCCTTTGATCACCTCAGGATTCTCTTTAACAATGTTCATCTCAAAACTTATCATTTGATCTAGTGTGGTAGGCTTTTGAGATTCTTTTACCTTTATTAATTCGTCTTTTAATTTTTCATTTTCATCAAATAATTTCTTGAATTTCTCTTCAAGAATGTCATAATCCTTTATCATAACTTCAAAATTTGGATAACATCTTCTTTGTCTTTTGCATAGCTCACAATCTTTTCATCTTTTACTAAATTTTCTTCTTTCAACTTAGAAGTTTCATCCTTTAACTTTTGAATTTCTTTTTCAAGAGATATATTCATCTCTTTCAATCTTTCATTCTCAAATTTTAATTCTTCAATTTCTTTCACTTTAATCACATTTTCTTCTTTCAAATTCTCCATCTCATCTATATCAACTATCTCCTTTGTTTGTACTGACACATTGTGTGTTGTACACACAGGAATTTCTGTAACATCTTCAGTCATTTCAGCTTGAAACACTAGTCAAATAACATATCATTCATGAAATCAAAATCAAAGTTTGATTTTGTGAATATTCTTCATGTAAAACAATAGCTTGTTCATCTCCTTGAACTTCATGTACAGAATCATGATAAATATCAGCATCAGTAGTTTCTTCAGCTAAGTTTTGAGTTTCATTGACATTATCATCATCATTCCTTCATCAATAGCTTCTTGATTTGCTTCAGTTGCACCATCATTACCATCATCATCATCATCATCTAATGAGCTTTCAGTAGCTTCATCATCACTTTCTTCATCATCATCATCAATCACATCATCTACAACATCCTCAATAAGATCATCTGGATCTATTGGTTCATCTTCAGATAAATGATAGTGTTGTTAATTGATGTCTACTTCCCCATAGCTACATCCTTATATAATCAAATAATGGAATGTTTTAAGCACCAGTAATCATAGCAAGTCTCTTATACATAGCTTCAGACATGTGCTCTAATTGCAACTTATCTCCTTCAACTCCTTCAATATATAAATCTGGATTCTCTTCATTAATGAGTAGTTGGAGAAGTCTTGGATACATCAAGTATTTGTTTCTATTTCCTCTTTCAAGATTGAATATGAATCCATTCATTATCCACTTTGCCATCTTAAACCTTCTGATTGTGGCTAGAGCAATGATAGGAGATGCAATGTCCATTGGTGTTAGGATCAGTGATTTAAGTTTGATTAATTAGAGTAGATTGCAGCGGAATTCGAACAATAAATTAGAAATTAGCAAGAACTCAATTGATATTCAATGGAATAGTACATGGTTAAGAGAGAGAGAGAATTCTGCAAAAGGAATATTTCATTCAAATGCTTTCGTGGTGGCTGAAAGTCACACGTTACAATTAGGTCAACATTCCTTATATAAGGAATGTGACGTCTGCTGATGTCACTTGATAGTGACATCTACATAATTATACAAACAACTGAAACTATGCAAACTACTGAGAATGTTCTCAACAACTGATCACATCTCAGAGAATGCTATGTACAAGAACATAAAACTACTGAACTAAAACTAGTGAAACTATAAACAACTGAAAGGTAAATAACAAGTACTGAAAAAGAAAACCATCACAACTACTGAAGTTAGTAACTTCAACTGTTGTGACAACTACTGATCACTATGGTCTTCAGTCTTTGTCTTCAGTAGAAATCTTCAGATCTTGTCTTCAGACTTTGTCTTCAGACCTTGTAATCAGCTGATGTCTTCAGCTGTTGTGATCTTCTTTAGCAGTTGTAATGTCTGTGGGACTTGGAGGTTTTTCTAATCAGGCTCATTGGTTCTTTTGGTCCAACAAACTCCCCCTAAACCAATACAGCCAAAACCTCTAAGTTTATTGATTATCCCACTTATTCTTTGGCAGAAACACCCTCTTGATCAGCTGCAGAGGTAATCATGTAAGCACAGGCCGGGAAAAGGTTTCTGATCTTTTGATTGGCTAAGTGTGGAAGGGAACTCTGTCTTGGGGAAACTGGACACAGAGTCTTGTCCGAACCATGAAACCTAATTCCCATTGATGAGTCTGTAAGACTCTCTTGTATAGGCCTCAAGGAGAACAACTTGTTCCTCCTTGATGAGTTCTTCTACTTCTCCCTCAAAGAAGAACTCAGGGCCATAATATTCAGACAGATATCTTACTGTCTTCCCATTCTTCAACTCAACAGTTGTGATCTCTCTGTATGCGAATTCATCTGGATGAGAGCCTTCTAGCAACAACTGAGTTCACTCTTTTGAAGATCTTCAAGTCTCTTGTATAACAGCCTCTTCTTGATCATTTTGTTCTCAAGTAGAGATTAAGGGGTTGTCTTTGATTTGTGTGCTCTCTTGAATTCTTTTATAATCTCCCAGGGTGAGACTACCATAGCCAACATAATTGCAGCATTCAAAGTCTTTTCCACTTGGCCATGATATCTACTTGGTATGTTCTTCTTGTGTATTCTGGAACTTACCCTGGGGTCTGGCCAATCCTCACTCTTTCTCTTTGATGTTGGAATGTATGCCTAAGAGTTTACAGCCTCAGAGCTTGTTTCTTCATTGCTTGAATGGATGAGGACTGAGGGAAGTCCTTGTCAACCATTTTGAGAAATTGCTCATCATGCTGCTTTTGCTGTTCTACTTCTTCAATCTTCACTTTCACTATTTGCATTTGCAAGTCAGGTGTGATCATCTGTTGACTTCTGGGCCCAGGTGTTTTAAGTTTGAGAACAGCAGAGATTGGCAGACTGTCTTCATTCTCATCCTCTTCTTCTTCTTCTACCCTCAACACACCCTTTTCCCATTCTGGGTGTATCACTGGGTGTGGTTTGAGATGGTTTTTGGGGTAATGGAATTGGTTTTGTGGGTTGAGTTATGGGTGGTTTTGGTTTAGGGATAGAATTGGCAGATTTTAGAGATGATTTTTGCTTTGAGGGTTGTTTTTGAGTGGGAGTATGAAAGGTTGATCTAGCAATTTAGTGGTGAGTTTGGCTTTTGAGAGCTTTGCCATCTCAGTTCTCTTCCCAGCACCTGCTTCATCCAGTGCTTTGATGATCAACCCTTTGTTGTAGCTTCCAGCAGAACAGATTTTCTTGGTTATCTCCAAGATACTGTCTCTGGACCAAGACTCCATCTCTATCAATGATCTTCCTAGATATTTGGAAATAACCTGATCATAATCTCCAACCTTTCCCTATCCATCACACTGTAACTAGCCTATCTTGCTTGAATTTCATTTATCTCCAGCCTTCTGATCTCAACATCTAAGGTGGCTGTGTCATGACCCTTTCTGAAGAGCTGATCTATTATTTTGTCCATAGATTCGCTGTGAGCTTCATCAGCTTCTTTGACTAGATCTTCTAAGGACTTTTCTCCATCAGACTTTGACTCAACACTTCTCTTCCTTTTGTAAGTGATCAGCTGATCTTTCTACTTTTTGTCTGTGCTCAACTCTTGCACTGTGATCAGTTGTTTCTCTCTGAGATCAGTTCTTGTTCTTTCTCCAACTACTTTTCTTTTTCTGGTTCTTTCTCATCTTCTACTCTCTTCCTTTTCCTTTCTTTCACTGCCTTAGACTTAGTAGTCTCCCCCTTTTTGGGTGCATTGGGATCAGGGGCTTGAAAGGCAGAAAGTGACTTGTAAACAACATCATCAAGGAGTGTTTGGAGATTTGAGGAGATCCTCTCATCAATGGCTTTATATACTATCTCAGTGATGATGGGAGTGATGAAAGGTAAGGAGCTTTGAAAGGTTGCAACCATCTGCTCAGAGGGGTTCTGTCCATGAGAGGTGGTGCCAAAAGCAGTGGCTGGTGGCTTAGTTAAGTGTATTGGCTGTGTGTTTGGTGAACCTTCAAATGAAGGTGCCATCTATGGGTTTATTGGGGCAGATGGACTTTTATCCTGAGACATTTTGGCTAGCAGTTCTTTGAGTCTGCTCACCTCAGTCTCTAGGATTGTGTTATGGGCTAAGACATCAAAGAAAAAGCCCAGGTCATCATCAGTCTTTGCTGAATCATCTGACCTCCTGATTAAATCAGGATGTACATGCCCTGAGTGTAGATCAGTATATGCATGTGCCCCTTGTTCTTGGTTATGGGGACTTCATGCCTCTGGACTTTGTCCTTCATTGGCAGTTGCCTTTGGTGAGGTCTTATATATGTTACCAATTTCATCCTATTCATTTGCTGAATCAGTAGAAGTGGCAGTCTGACCAAATGTTCTAACCTCCTCTTCTACACTTGGAGATTGAACATTATAACCCTTGTGCTGTGGGTTATTAGTAGCATTTTGGTCCTCCCCCTCAATCGTTGAGGTATTCCCAGTGTTAATTGGTTTCTGGGGAGGGGGTGAGGAATGCAGCTGACTCAGCACTTTAGCAACTATAAGGGTTGGCTTTGAGGGGCGGTTGCATTTGGAGATTGGTCAGAGCAGATTGCACCCGGGGTGAGAGATGCTCTTCAATGGTAACCTTCTCAACTGAGATAGGTTCCAGTATATGGTATCCCCAAATTTGGTTGCAACACGATCCTGTGGAGAGGATACCTGTGCGGTTTCAGCTGATTGAGTCTCTAACATGACTCGGGGGTTAGAACCAGTATGGTTTTCTTGTATTGGTGGTACAGGGGCATCCTCAGGGGACTCATCTCCTTGAATAGCCTTTTTGGGCTTTTGGGGTTTGGGTTTGGTGGGGACCTTGGATCTGGAGGTGGAGGCTATGGGTTCCCTCTGCTTGGGTTTGAGCAGCCGGGCAGCCCCTTTGAGAGTAGGGTCAGAGTTATGCCTGGAGTATACCTCAGCTAAGACAGCTGGAGCAGGGACTCCAAGACCAACAAGGCTTTCAGATTTTAATTGATTTAAAATTATGGCCATCAGAAACCTGGGATATAGTAGCCATCTGTTTGTCACAAGTTTCTGAGCCAGATCCTTAAGTTCCTGAAACACTATCTCAGAAAAATTTAGAGTTTGTCGTTCAAAGATAGAGTACAATACCTGTTGCCATCGTGAGGACATCTGGTCCCATGAAGATGTCTTTGAAGCAAGGCAAACATTCACCATGTGGAAGATAAGTCTTTCAGCATCATGGAAGTGCTTTTTGAGAATGGTTGTAGCACTTAAGCCTCCTTCCTACCCGTTGTTGCTGAAAGACATATCAATGGTGACTTTCGGATATTCTATAATACAGGTGGCATCATGCAAATTTAGGGTTTTGCGAATGATGTCAGGGGTGATTACCACCTGTTTCTGGTTGACCAATGACTGGAGAGTGATTTGGCTATCATTTTCACCAGTTACAGAGACGTGGTCCAGAATTGGTTTAAGGAATCGGGGTATATGGTAGGATTCAAAAGAAAGGCGGTTCTGTATTGGGAATCCACCATAAGATCGATGGCATTATCAAATTTGTTCCAAAAGGACGATTTCGAGAGGTAGGCAACACAGTTGTGTCTGGGTTTGAGTTTCATGGTCGCCATTTTGAGAGAGAAAAGGATAGAAAATGGCTAATGAAACGTTCGGCTATAAGTGCAGGTATTTATAGTTAAGAAAAGGCTGAAAGAAAATGACTGAAAGTGTTGGTGTTGTCATCAGTTGTATGAAAACAACTGAAGACTTGGTTTTAACTATCAAACATTTGAAACAACTGAAGACTTGGTTTTGGTCATCAGTAGTTATGAAACTACTAAAAACCTTGGTTTTGGCTTCAGGTGTAGGAAACAACTGAAGACTTGGTGTTAGTCATCAGTAGTTGTGAACTACTGAAGACATGGTTTTGTCATCAGTTGTTAAGGTGAAACAGCAGTTTATGGAAACGATGAAGAGAAAATTCTCATCAGTAGTTTTTGTTAATTCTTAGCTTTTCAGTTGTTTCATACTGTCCTCACACTTACTCATCAGACTTTTTAGCTTTTTTCAGTTTTTCATAAGACATCAGTACTTATTTGTTTTTACTGACACAGTAGTTTGACTACATCAGTAGTTGTAACTGCATCAGTTTCTTTTAACAGAAAGTACAGTACTTTTAAGTAATTTAGTCTTCAGTAGTTATGAAACCAACTAAGAATAAAACTTTCAGTACTTATTTGTGACATGTTTACTAATGGTCATCAGTACTTGTTTACTGAGATCATCAGTAGTTGTCACTTATTCTAGCTGCAGCATACCAAGCCTTAACACAAGGTTTTGAAAAGTTGAACTGTCCAAAGGCTTAGTAAATATATCTGCAAGCTCATCAGCACTTGGCACAAACTTTGGATCAATCAGACCTTTTTCAAAACAATCCCTAATAAAATGGTGTCTGATCTCTATATGTTTGGTCCTAGAATGCTGGACTGGATTCTTGACAATACACAGAGCTGAAGCACTATCCATTAACAATGGAGTCTTAGTCTCTGTAATGCCATAATCCAATAATTGGTTCTGAAGCTAGAGTACCTGAGATGTACAACTTGCAGCAGCAATGTACTCTGCTTCAGCAGTGGATGTAGCAACAGATGTTTGTTTCTTACTCTGCCAAGAAATCAAACAGTTGCCTAGGAATTGACATCCACCAGAAGTTGACTTTCTGGTTAACTGACACCCTGCATAGTCACTATCAGAAAAAGCAACTAATTTGCAAGAGTGCCCAGTGGAATACCAAAGACCTAGAGATTGTGTACCTTGCAGATATCTAAAGATTCTCTTGACTGTAATCAAATGAGACTCTTTAGGAGCAGCCTGAAATCTAGTACAAACACAAGTTGCAAACATAATATCTGGTCTAAAAGCTGTTAAGTACATCAAGGACCCAATCATACATCTGTAAAGTGTTTCATCACAGCTTTACCTTTCTGATCTACATCCAGTTGTGTAGTGTTGCACATGGGAGTAGAACAGGGCTTACAGTTTTGTAAATCAAACTTATTCAAAAGATTTTTTGTATATTTTGACTGATGAATGAAGGTTCCATCAGCCTTTTGTTTGATTTGCAAGCCTAGAAAGAACTATAATTCTCTCATTGCACTCATTTCAAACTTTTGTTTCATTAAACTTGTAAAATCATCACACAACTAGGGATCAAAGGATGCAAAAATTATATCATCAACATAAATTTGAACAAGTAGCTTATGCTGATCCACTTTCTTAATAACAAAATTTTATCAATGGAGCCTCTAATGAAATTATTTTGAAGAATAATTTTGAAAGTGTTTCATACCAGGCTCTAGGAGCTTGCTTCACCCATAAAGAGCCTTATCAAGTTTATACACCCAATCAGGATGTTTATTGTCCTCAAAACCTGGTGGTTGACACACATAAACCTCTTCTTTTATTTTTCCATATAAAAAAGCACTTCTGACATCGATTTGAAAAACTTTAAGATTGTGGAATGCAGCATAGGCTAAGAACAATCTAATTGCCTGCAGTCTGGCTACAGGGGCAAAGGTTTCATCATAATCAATACCTTCTTCTTGTGAAAACCCCTATACAACCAGTCTAGCCTTGTTCTTGACAATAAGCCCATTTACATCAGTTTTATTCCTAAACACCCACTTAGTGCCTATTGCACACTTACCTGGGGGTAGAGGAACCAGTTCCCACACTTGCTGCTTTTTGAACTGAAGTAGCTCAAGCTGCATGGCTTCAACCCATCCATTGTCTCTTAAAGCAACATGATAGTTCTTTGGCTCTAGCTGACTGATGAAGAGAGCACAGAAGCAGAAATTGGACAATTGACTTCTGGTTGAGACACCAACATTGATATCACCAATGATTTCAGACATGGGGTGATTCTTCGGCTCTTGGTAAACTATAAGATCAGTGCAAGTGTTTGTAGCAGGTTCAGCAGCAACAGATGTTGATCCAGACTCTTGAAACCAAGTATGAGATGGCAATTCAAATGATGTAGAGAGTCAGAAATCTCATCAGAATTTGTTGTGGATGGAGCTGCTGAAGCTACAGGAACATCAAGTTTAGTGGACTCAGGCAGTTGATCACTAAACTTGAAAATCATCATCATCTTCAGTACCACCAGGTGGAAGATTTGCTACAGAAGATGATTTATTCACATGATCTGCAACAGCAGGAGGTTGATAAGGAACATATTGCAGTATATCCAGATCAAACAACTCCACAGGTTTTCTAGAATTTTATCCTTAGGAGATTCATTGAACTTCACATGCAAGGTTTCTTCAACTATCTTTGTTCTGCGGTTGAAGACTCTGTAAGCCTTGCATGTGGATGAATATCCTACAAAATACCCTGCATCCACCTTAGGATCAAATTTATGGAGTTGATCCTTTGTGTTGAGAATGAAACAAGGACACCCAAAGGCTTTGAAGAATGAAATTAGAGGAGCCAAATGATGTAGAACTTCATATGGAGTCTTCATCAACCTCTGATTTACTAAAACTCTATTCTGCACATAGCAAGCTGTGTTGACAGCTTCAGCCCAAAAGGTCAATGGCAAACCAGAGTCAGCCAACATGGACCTTGCAGCTTCAATTAGGTCCTGTTCTTTCTCTCCACTACTCCATTTTGTTCTGGAGTCCTTGGGATGCTAAACTACCTCTTGATTCCCTTTGAGAGATAAAATCATCAAGTGTATGATTTCTGATTTCTGTTCCATTATCACTCCTTATACACTTGACTGATAGGAATATTGCTTCTCAACATACAACACAAAGTTTATAATCGTCTGAGTAACCTCATCCTTTGAATGCAAGAAGAAAGTCCATACAAATCTGGAGTAATCATCCACAATTACCGGACAGTATTCTTCTTTGCCATGCTCATCACTCTCACAGGACCAAATAGATCCATGTGCAGTAACTGCAAGCAGGCAGTGGACTTAGGTTCTTCAATAGGAGGGAATGAGACTTTGTGTTGTTTTCCTTTCAAACAAGCAGTGCAGGTTTCATCACAGTGGAACTCTCACTAAACTATTGTGGATCAGCTGATTCATGTTTTTGAGATTTACATGACCCAGCCTTCTGTGCCACAGTTTAGATTCCTGAGGAGAGGCTTTGGAGAACAGGCAAGGATGACCCTTCAGATCAATCTTCTTTGACAAATCCAGGGCATATACTCTTCCAATCCTGTTGGCCTTCAGGAGAGTATGTTCATCCAATACCTTGTCAATCAGCCTCAGAACTGTGGAAGACAGAATCCTGCAGTTCTGGCTTGTGAAAAGTGCAACATGCCCCTTATCACACATCTGACTGACACTCAGTAGATTATACTTGAGATTCTCCACATGGTTAACATCATCAAATCTGATTTCTCCATTAGACACATATCCTTTCCCGATGATGTACCCTTAGCATCATTTCCAAATGAAACAAATCCCTTCTTTCCTTGAGAGTAGTCATTAAGAAGAGAACTGCTCCTTGTCATATGCATAGATCCTCCACTGTTTACATACCAGATGCTTCTTTGGCATGCTGAAGAACCATGCATTCATCACAAGGAACTAGTTAGGTTTTGAGACCCAAACCTTGTGGTTTTGGGTCTGTTTTCATCAACAGATTTAACCATAACTTGTTTCTCATGATTAACAGCTGATGAAGGTGGAGATGGTGCTGAAATGGATTCCTTGGATTTGGGCTTGGAATACCTTTTCAGTGGTTTGATCACAGTGCATCTAGTTGGTTAACTCTCCCCAACAAATGTTGAACCATCATAACAAGTTGTGTCTGATTTGTAGCTAAAGCTTTCAGCTCTTGTGACACATCATACTTGTTTTTGATGAGTTCTTGTGGCCCACCATTTCCTCCTTGAAATTCACAGACTTAGTCTGATTTTTATCATGAGGAACACTATCAGTTGTTTTATGATAAACCCTATCCTTCTTTTTGGATTTGGTGAAGCCTTGGGTTTATCAATTTGGGATGACTGTGGTACAAACTTGGTCTCAAACTCATTTTTCATTTCATCCATCTGCATTTTAATGAGCTTATCTCTATTGAGTTTGGAACCCTTTTTGTACCAACATTCATTAGAAAGATGATTGAATTTACCACATATGTCACATGGCTTATTCTTCATCTTGGATTGATCAACTGCTGAAGTGGAAACTACTGAAGGTGTGATCTTCAGTACTTTCCTCCTTTCAGTACTTGTGTTAAGTACAGAAGGATCTGTAACAACTGAAGACTTGTTTCATATTTCTCTATCCGTCCTGAAAGACCGTATGATAGATTCCACAGCATTGTTAATCTTTTTATTTCAGTTGATTTGAAATGTTTTTCAGATGTTGTGACTTGCCCTTCAGTACTTGAGGTACTTTGAGGGACACATCTGAAGTACTCAACTTCATGTGCTTATCAGTAGTTAACCATCAGGCAATTGATTTGCTGAGGTATCAACACTGATTTCATCTTCTGATTTTGGGTGATCTCTTGAGGATGATACACATGATGATGTGGTTTGGAAATTACTTTCACCTTCAGGTTTTACTATTGATTTTGGAGTAAAATCTGTAGGTGGTGCAATATGATTGTAACCTATTCCAAACTTCACATTCGAAGTTGTTTGCTTGTTGAGAAGCATTTCAAATCCCTTGCAGGATGATACCCAGCGGTCACACTCAACTTGGGTAGCTGCAAGTGTTTCTTTGAGCTCTGTGGTTCTCAAGAATGACCTCAACCTTAGCCTTTTCATCATTTAATTGGCATTTAAGCTTATAAATCTCATCATCTTTATCTTTAAGACAGACTCATACTCAGCTTTTCTTTTGGAAAGGGTTTGCTCAAGCTCAAGATTTTGATTTATTAAAGCTACATTTGCCTCTCTAATAGAGATAAATGTAGCTATGCAAGATTCAGAACATAGCTTGGCCTTAGCCTCAGAGGATACCTGGGTTACCTGTGATGAAGATGCATTGGAGCATGAACCCTCAGTAGACTCCAGGGCCATGAGAGTAAGATTCCCAAAAGGATGTTCACCACCATGTTGACCATCACTAGCAAATAATTGCTCATTACCAGAAAGATCATCTGGTAAACTGCTCCAGTCAACAGCACCAGGGGTGAAGAAGCTGTGATGAGGCTGTGATTGAGATGGTTGAGATGGTTGAGGCTCAGGTAAGGCTTGAGGTTGTTGTGCAATAGGAACTTGAACTTGATTTGGCTGTGGCATGTAATAGCAGGGATATGGATATGGCATTGGACCCTGAGGGACAAAATATGCAGAGATAGAGGTTGTGAGTGATGACCAGAACTAGCAGGATGTTGCCCTCTGTTTTGTGAACTATTGCTTGGAAAAGTCACAAAGGGTGCAGAGGAGTTAGATCCAGTTGATCTACACTCTCTTGCAAAGTGCCCAAGCCTGTGGAATTTGTGACACCTCAACTTACTCTTGTCAAAACAAACTTTGGTTTTGGCAGAGAGTCCTGGAAATTTCCTACCAGTTCTCTTGTAGAACTTTTGAGATCTGATATTAATCAAGGCCATTTGGCTCAGAATATCCATCTCTTCTAAGTCATCATCAGCAATACCTTTCAAATCATCCATAATGAAGCACAAATTGTCACTATTACAGCCGACTGACTATCAACACTAACAAATGCATGATCAGAACTGTTTGAAGAGAAATCTATATGCTCATCATAATGGCTTTCTGATGCAGCATATTCTGACTCATGACCAACCAAGGCAGTGTTCCCTAGGTACAAAGTCATCAGTGAGCTTTCCTGATGAGGCTAGTTTCCTTTTCTGCTCTATCTCTCTTTCAAATGTAAGCAGTTTCCATGGAGTTGGATGAGAGATAAGCTATCCAGATTTGCACTGGAGCGTAGGAAAATGGTATATGTGTCCCATCTCTCAGGCAGTGATCTGAGGAATCTGTTGTTCATCTGGCTATTAGTGTATTCATGTTTGACCATTTTCAGCTCAGAGATCAAACAGGAAAAATGCTCAAACCGTTGAGTCAGTGTCTCACCCTTCCTATGAGAGAATGTCTCATATTGTTGGGCAAGGATTTCTCTATTGTTTGCTAAGACCTCATCTGTTCCACCAAATTGTTCTTTCAATGCATTCCAGAGGTCATGAGCAGTTTCATGATGCATAAGCCCAGAATAGATTTCATTCGGCAGTGCCATGGCCAGAATTCCATGGGCTTTAGCATCAATCTCAAACAGTTTTCGATCCTCATCTGAGTATTGTTCCTTCTTCTTCGGAACCATTTGGTTGGTTTCCGGATTGTTCACCATAGGCTTGTGTGGACCATGTACCACAGATGTCCAACAACCTGAACTGTTAACAGACAGGTGATGGAGCATTCTTCGTTGCCATATGTTATACTCAGTCCTAACCAGCATCGGAGGCTTGGTTGAGGAGCCAGTATTGTGAGGGTCATTAGAAGGAGTAGTCATTCTAAGATTCAATCAAATTCAATTAAGTGTTAACCGATTTAACGCAAAATACAACAAACTCAATACGAACCAAGAGAAATCTTAAAGCAAATAACCGAAAGCAGCAGAAATTCAATCTCTATAACCAATTCTTGCAAATATGCTAATTCGATCAAACTTAGATATCGAAATAGCAGTTTCAATAATCAATTGTTAGATCGATCAATGATTAACTTGCTCTGATAGCATGTGTTAGGATCAGTGATTTAAGTGTTGGATTCTTTATGCCCAAGACACATAGAACATTGATGTGGTTAGTACGTTATGATCCAAGTCGGGTCATACCCAATAACAAGCTTAGCAAACACCAAATAATATTTAATTGATGATATGATCATGCAATTAAATAAATACACCAACTTAGAAAATGGGTTTTCTAAATAAGTTGCATATGAGTTTGAACAACTTATATGGATATTTTGTTCATGGATATTATTTGTAATGTTGTTTAATTTAGTTAAATAACATCAAATAATAAAAGTGTGTGTACATTATATAATTAAAAGGTTAATTATGTGTATATATCTATTTAATCTTTAGTGAACAAAAGATTAATGTGGAAGGACCTTTTTTAAAAAAAATAAAAGGGTGAGAACAACCCTAAAAGGGATCGGCCGCCCATTTTGAGAGGGCTCTCTCCTTGGTGTTCTTTGAGGTCTTTGGAAAAATACACACACACACTTCATCTTTTCTTCTCACACACATATGCAAGAACCAAAAAGAAGAAAGAGGCTCTCCAATCTTGATGTGGATCTCGGTTGAAAAGGGTCTTCATCACCCTTGGAGCTCGCTGAAAAGTGTCTTCAGCAGCCTCCTTTTGGGCGATTTTGGTGCTTCAAATCCTAGCAATCACGATGTTTGCTTAGAGGCTTGTGGGTATGAACACTTGAGGAGATCTATTCTTGATGTTTTGGTCATCCAATAGCAGCTCCATCTACATCTTTATCCACGTTTTCAGCAGTCTTTTGGATGATGTTTCAGCTTCGGGTTTAACAGCATAACAAAAGGTAGTTTGTATGTTATGATTTGGTTGTTATTTCTTGGTGATAGCTAGTTCAAACACATATTAAAGATCCTTATAATCTTGGGTTTGTTGTTACTATGAAATGAACCTTAAATTTCAGATTATAAAACATGAAATTAAGCATTTTATCCGCTGCGTTTTCCTTGTTTAAATGGTTAAACTACGTTGTTAAGGTCCAACAAACCCAACATTGGTATCAGAGCCGGATATGTGGATGACTAGTTTCTTTTGTCCTTGTAAAATTGGTTTTATAGGGTTTTAACAACCAAATTAGGGCTGTTTTTAGATGATATGATGATACCCCAACCTTTCAAGGTTAGATCTTGCATGCTTATGATTAAATCTTGAAAGGATGACATCAAATGGTTGATTGTGTTGTTTGGACATAACCTAAATGTTTTGGTTCATGTTGGCCAGAACTTTAAGGTTATAAAAGGGGTTCATTTTGTTCTTGAAATGATGTATATGGATACATATTTTAGTGCATAACATAGCCTTGACCATGTGTGTTTTGGATTTGGTTGATTGTGATTTTGTCATGTTGGTTGTATTCATTCAAAGGGTTGTAATATTTCTTTTGTATTTGGGTAGTAATTTATTTATTCAATTGGTTATGTAATAAATAGAATAGATGCATTTCTTTTATTAGAAAATTGTATTAGGATATGATTTTGTAAAAGAAGATGCACAAGATAAGACCCAAAAGGAAGGACACAAAGGACATGGACACTTGAAGCATTTGGATGTGGAATCAAGTGGGAGTTCATGGACACATATGATGTGTCATTGTTAACCCTTAGGAAAGACCTTATGACAACACTTGTGATGGCAAACAAGTGTAGTCAACTTAGTGGCTATGGTTATGCACATATGTTTGTATGATTATGCTTGTTTGGTTGGTTGATTGTTTGTTGTATGATTATTGTTTGATATTTGGATATGCATAACAAATTCATTAGCAAACTTAACAAGCTGAAAATTTATGGTTCCTAATCATTAAGTGGTTAATAAAAGGTTATTAAAAGGATTAATAATTTTAATAAATGTTTTTTTTTTAAAAAGGAAGAACCATAGGGTACCATGGTTTTGAAAGCATGCAAATACAAGGTACATAGAGTTTTCAAAACTAGAATTAATGAAAACTAAAATCCCTTTGGAAACAAGTTTAACACCATCCTTTTACACGACACTCGAATCACTTGAGAACTATTTGTGTGATAAAGGTCACCTAACCACTTTTAGGGAACTTGTGTTTTGAGGTGAGTCTAACGTACTTGTGGGATAAAGGTCACCTAACCGCTTGTATGTGAAAACTCACACGTATGTGTAAGTAGGACGACTTGAATTGGAAACCATGTGATTAGGGTCACCGAAGCATGGCGTACAATGGTGTTGATGGATTAAACATGCCGACTAAACATATGATGTTTAACCGATCCCATAAGACTAGAAGTTGCAATAGGTTGCAATTGTCAACTGTTGACTACCTTGTTAATTTAGATAATGGGATAAAGGTCACCTAACCATTATTTAAATGTAACGTTGGATTCTAGATTTTAATTGTTAATTATCTATGAGACATTTAAGGGTATTAACGATTAAAATAAATTTTTCAGAAATGCTAAAATGAACTTTGTCAATTATTGTAGTGATGACCGTTAACTATAACGCTACAACCCCGATCGTCCCTTCCCTATCACTGAAATCTATTCTCGAGAGGGATCGTCCTAACCATAATTACCTTATGGACTCAATTTCGAAACTTGAGAATCATTCTCAAGAATGAGTAAAGACCTATGTCCTTGACGATCCCATACATCACCAACCAACGCTGTTGATGTTAAGGCCTTTTGACGATTGGCTTAGGCACACTAAGGATCCTGTGCAAATATCCTACCTCATGTTGGGAATATGATTCCCGAACTCCAAAAGGTTTTGGAGCATCATGGGGCATATGACATGATAATCTAGTTGAAGGAAATGTTCCTTCAACAAACTAAAGTAGAATGCTTCGAAACGGTTCGAGCACTTTATGCATGTCACATGGAAGAACCCAATCGATATCATCTTATATATTCTTAAGATAAAAAGCCACATTGATAGCCTCAAGATGCTTAAATGTTCTGTCTCAAAGTAGTTGGCCAAGGATTTGATCCTTGAATGCCTAACTAAAGGTTTGAGACATTCATAATAAACTGTAATATGAACGGACGGGACAAGAGCATCAGTGAACTTCATGCAATGCTCGAAGCAACCTAGGCAGGGATGGGTAGAGAGGTTCTAACTATTCTCTCAATCAATGAGGGAGGCTATAAGGAATGGCCAATCCCGATCCTAAGGCAATTATTGCCAAAGGAAAGGAATACATCAAATCAAAGGTTAAAGCGAAACCTCAAAAACCTAAGCTTATGAAGCCTAAGGTAACGAAGAACGTCCGTGCTTTGAGTATGGAGAGATAGGACAATGAAAAGGAATTGTTCCTCCTATCTCAAGGAGTTGAAAGACAAGAGGGAACTTGGGCAAACCTCAAATACAAATTACATGATTCACACATTGTATTAAATGTCATTTCTTCAAACACATGGGTATTGGATACTGGATGTGAGACTCATACTTGCAATTGTTGCAAAGGGGTTCAAAAGAAATGAGCGCTTCAAAGAGGGAAACTCTATTTTGAGACTTTCAAATGGTTTGGAAGTAGTTCTCAAAATATTTTGTATGCACCTAGTTTGACTAGGAACATAATTAATGTTTCCTATTAAAACAATATAATCATGATTTAAAGTTTGTAAATAATGGTATTAAGTTTTATGGATAATGTATTTCATTTTAAGGATATGCCTTTTAAAAAAAATGAAATGATATCCATGAATTGGTTCATGATAATTCATCCTATAATAACTCATTATACACATTAAGCACCAAGAAACTTAAAATGAGTTTAAGTTATTATTATCTTTGAGATTGTCATCTTGGTCACATAAGCAAGAATTGGATTCAAGCACTTCAAAAGAATGGTCTTTTGGAAACAAATGAAAAATGTTTCATTTGATAAATGTGAACCAAAGACTTATTAGGAATGATACATTTGGATGTATGTGGTCCTCTTATGACAATAACAAAGATTGGTGAAAGATACTTCATTACTTTTACCGACAATTACAGTCACTATTATTGTGTGCACTTGATGACACATAAGTATGAAGCTTTTGAAATGTTCAAAATCTTCTGTAATGAAGTAGAAAATCAACTCTACATAACTATCTATGTTCTTCATTCTGATAAAGGAGAAACTGAACCCTATTTGGATATGGTTCAATCAATTGTGGCTATGAGCTTACCATCTTTATCATTTTGGGTTTTCGCATTGCTCTTTAAGGCTCATATTATGAATATGACCCGACCAAGAAAGTGTAGATTAGTTGAATATCCTAGAGACTGTATAGGATACTGTTTCTTCGATTCAACAGAGCAAAAGTATTTATTGCTCGAAAGGCTAAGTTCTTAGAAACCAAGTTCCTTATCGAAGGAATGACATATGGAACTGTGGAACTTGATAAGGATCAAGATCCACAAGCCGATACACTTATGGTTGACACTAGCAATCAACAAGAAGTTGTTGATATAATCAAGAGGTTGATCAATACACACAAAACGTTCACAAATCTGGTAGAGTTAGTATTCCATCTGAAAGATATGAATATTCCAAGGATGGATGCTGTGTGGTTGACCCCTGTTGGCTAACCATATACCAAGATGCTATGTCCAATTTGGATTGGGACAAATGGCTTGAAGCCATGAATGTAAGGATGCAATCCATATATAACAACCAAGTTTGAGAATTGGTTGACCCTCCACTTAACTCCGAACCGATTGGATACAAGTGGGTTTCAAGATGGAAACAGATATGTATGGAGACTTGAATACTTATAAGTCAAAGACTTATAGCATAAGGTTTCCATCAAACTCAATTGGTTGATTATGATGAAACTCTTGCGCCCGTCGCAATGCTAAAGTCGATTAGGATATTATGTGCCATAACTGCATATTCTGAATATGAGCTTTGGCAAATGGATGTCAAAACCGTTTTTCTTAATGGACATCTCGAAGAGATTGTCCATATAGTTCAACATGATGGTTTTGTCGATCCGCGACATCCTAATAAAGTATACAAGTTAAAGTAATAAATCTATGGATTGAAACAAGCATCGAAAAGGTTGTGTATATATGAAAGCTAGTGGGAGCATAATTTTTTTCTTAAGTGTTGTATGTTGATGACACACTACTATTTGGAAATAATATTCCAACCTTGGAAGGTGTTAAAACCTAGCTTGGAAGATGTTTTTCATATTAGTTCTCGTTTAAGCCGCCCATATTTTACAATAAAGATCTGTAAGGATAGATCGAGGTGGTTGATAGGGTTAAACCAAAGTGCATATATTGATAAAATCTTGAAAAGGTTCAAGATGGAAAACTCTTAGAAAGGTATGGTACCTATTCCAAGAGGGACAATGTTGACTATGTCTCAATGTCCAAGCTCATAGGATGAGCAAAATCAATTGAAGGATATCTCATACGCATCTGCTATAGGATCCATCATTTGTGTGATGATATGCACTAGACCGGACGAGTCATGCTTATTAAGTATGACAAAGTAAATACGAATAGAAATAACCATCGGATGGTTGTTAAAAGTACATTAGAATACCTTAGTAGGACTAAGGATATGTCTCTAATATACGGATCAGTTGAAGAGGAAGTCGTTGTAAAGGGTTACACGGATGAGGGCTTCCAAAACTGATCGAGATGATTTTCGATCACAATCGGGGTATACTTCCATTATGAATGAAGGAGAAGTGTCCTTGAAAGGTTCAAAGCAGGACACGGTAGCATTGTTCACTACAAAATCCGAATACATAGCCGCTTCATTGGCAGCTTGGAAAGCTGCATGGATAAGTTTGTCCATTGCTTATCTAGGGGTGGTCTCTACCATTCAAGACCCCCTAGAAATCTTTGGTAATTACGTGGGTGGGATTTCTCAAATCTAGGAACCCCGTACTCATCAAAAACTAAGCACCTTGGGCGGAGATTCAACATCATAAGGGATGGAGTTGAAAAAGGGTAAAGATATGTATTCGTAAAGTTCATAAAGATCAAAACATTGTTGATCCACTCACGAAGCTCCTTGTTGAGGGCAAAGTATGAGGGTCATACTTGTGCCGTACGACTTCGATTTTCTGGTGATTAGAATTGATCTGTTTAGCATATAAAATATGGAACAATTGTAATATTTAACTCTTTTATATATTTGAGTTATGTTCCCTTTTAGCGTGTTTATATCCATGAATATGTTTATTATTCTAAATGTCCGTAGTTGGTCATATTTGTGGGAACAAATATGAATGTAAGACTATTATGAACATGGATTGGTAGATATTCATAAGGTACGAATATAGAGCAATTGGTTGCTACCAAGGTTCACAGATATTTGTGGGATGCAAATATTGGACTGACCCGCGTCTCAAATTTTACTACATAGAATCTCTTTGATTGATCATAAGTAATTTTGAGTAAAGGCGAATATCGTTTAGTATCCTCAGACCTGAGATGCATATTGGGTTTTGATATTCACCAAATGTTATACCTTGAGTTAGTTCTTCACTGTTCTGAAATAATGGACAGTACATAAGGCTATGTTCAGGTATGACACAAGGTGATTATGAGAAACGTATGCAGTCAAGATGGGATTTGTTCCTCTTATTCGTTGAGAGCAAGATGTCTAAGGCCTGATTAAGTTAAATCAACAAGGAATGATCATTCTATGTCCTTGGATTTAACATGACATCTGAAACAAAAGGATAGATGATCGATTCACCTAAATCCTTTCAAGTTTGGAACTTGAAAGGGATGATGTTATTGAATGGCTTTTAAGTCATGCGTATTAAGGGTAGTAAACCGTTGTTAGGCGGTATTTACTACTTGCATCAATATTCTACGTATCTTGTGCAAGTGGGAGATTGTTGGATTCTTTATGCCCAAGACACATAGAACATTGATGTGGTTAGTACGTTATGATCCAAGTCGGGTCATACCCAATAACAAGCTTAGCAAACACCAAATAATATTTAATTGATGATATGATCATGCAATTAAATAAATACACCAACTTAGAAAATAAGTTTTCTAAATAAGTTGCATATGAGTTTGAACAACTTATATCGATATTTTGTTCATGGATATTATTTGTAATGTTGTTTAATTTAGTTAAATAACATCAAATAATAAAAGTGTGTGTACATTATATATTAAAAGGTTAATTATGTGTATATATCTATATTAATCTTTAGTTGAACAAAAGATTAATGTGGAAGGACATTTTTTAAAAAAAAATAAAAGGGTGAGAACAACCCTAAAAGGGATCGGCCGCCCATTTTGAGAGGGCTCTCTCCTTGGTGTTCTTTGAGGTCTTTGGAAAAATACACACACACTTCATCTTTTCTTCTCACACACATATGCAAGAACCAAAAGGAAGAAAGAGGCTCTCCAATCTTGATGTGGATCTCGGTTGAAAAGGGTCTTCATCACCCTTTGGAGCTCGCTGAAAAGTGTCTTCAGCAGCCTCCTTTTGGGCGATTTTGGTGCTTCAAATCCTAGCAATCATGATGTTTGCTTAGAGGCTTGTGGGTATGAACACTTGAGGAGATCTATTCTTGATGTTTTGGTCATCCAATAGCAGCTCCATCTACATCTTTATCCACGTTTTCAGCAGTCTTTTGGATGATTGTTTCAGCTTCGGTTTTAACAACATAACAAGAGGTAGTTTGTATGTTATGATTTGGTTGTTATTTCTTGGTGATAGCTAGTTCAAACACATATTAAAGATCCTTATAATCTTGGGTTTGTTGTTACTATGAAATGAACCTTACATTTCAGATTATAAAACATGAAATTAAGCATTTTATCCGCTGCGTTTTCCTTGTTTAAATGGTTAAACTACGTTGTTAAGGTCCAACAAACCCAACATTAAGTTTGATTAATTAGAATAGATTGCAGCGGAATTCGAACAATGAATTAGACAATTTAGCAAGAACTCAATTGATATTCAATGGAATAGTACATGGTTATAGAGAGAGAGAGAATTCTGCAAAAGGAATATTTCATTCAAATGCTTTCGTGGTGGCTGAAAGTCACACGTTACAATTAGGTCAACATTCTTTATATAAGGAATGTGACGTCTGCTGATGTCACTTGATAGTGACATCTAACAGAATTATACAAACAACTGAAACTATGCAAACTACTGAGAATGTTCTCAACAACTGATCACATCTCAGAGAATGCTAAGTACAAGAACATAAAACTACTGAACTAAAACTAGTGAAACTATAAACAACTGAAAGGTAAATAACAAGTACTGAAAAGGAAAACCATCACAACTACTGAAGTTAGTAACTTCAGCTGTTGTGACAACTACTGATCACTCTGGTCTTCAGTCTTTGTCTTCAGTAGAAATCTTCAGATCTTGTCTTCAGACTTTGTCTTCAGACCTTGTAATCAGCTGATGTCTTCAGCTGTTGTGATCTTCTTCAGCAGTTGTAATGTCTGTGGGACTTGGAGGTTTTTCTGATCAGGCTCTTTGGTTCTTTTGGTCCAACAATTTGGAATGAATCCCAACCAGCACTTCTTTTGGACATGCAATGTTGAAATATATAACACAATAATTTCCAGTGTTTATATACTCTTGCTCTGAAAAATTGTTTCTTAGGAAAGTAATCAGGATGACCCATTTGTAGAAATACATCTCTACAATCATTGAAAGTATATTCAAATAAGTCTTCTAGATCATTTTCTCCAAGTTTAAGAGCTATTCTTATTGCTTGTTCAGAAACTTCAAGCATTCTATCAGATGTAATGAAAGCTCTTAAAACTTTATGCCCTTCTTCATCTTTTTCTGTTTCTGCTATTCTCGAAACTTTTGATCAGTCTTGCATTAATCATAGGTCTTGCACACATTACATAGACATATTTTGATCTTAGAAGAAATCTTATAATCTCTTCATAACCAACAGACTCTCTGTTTTCCTCATCTAAGAATGCAGCAACATTATGTTTAGGCTCAAACTTCAAAGCTGCCATCTGCAAAAATATAGAGAAAAAGAATATTAGAACATTAAAATTTTGATTAATGAATTTCATTTTTACATATGAATTTGCAATTTTGTAATTTTTTATTCAATTTTGACTTATGATTTTGACTTTTGACTTATGAATTTAATTTGTGAAATCTTAAAATTTATTCATTTTGTATCTATCATTTTTATCAATCAATTATTTGAATTCTGATTTATCTATTTTTTAAAAAAATATTTTTTTTATTTTTTTTTATTCAAAAATTGAATTGTCTGCTCATCTTTTTCTTCTTCTTTCGAAGAACCCGACTGTTCAATCTATATTGAACACCATTCACAATTTCAGTCAATGAACAATATATCAAATTGCTCGAAATTTGATACATATCAACAATCCAGAGTCAATTTTAGATATGGTTAAGATTTGATTAGTTAAACTTTGAATGTTCAATCGTATAGTGTTCGAACGCCCGAATAGCAGTCGAATGACTATGCCAATCATCATGTTTTAACCAAAATCTACTGATTTGAGTCACAAACTTACGTTCATAAACTCAACTAATATCTAAAAATCAACAAAGATTTGCTTCAATCATTGAAAAACTGAGAGTTTGATGAAGATCGAGAGTCGATAGTTCAGAGAATTGTGTTTTTAGAGAGTTTTGAGTGTGAATGAGAAACAAGTGTAAGTGTTCAATATATATTAAGTGAAATTTTAGACGCATGAGCACCGTTTGTGTGTATGAAACCCTAAACTTCACAAAATATTGAGACTTATGAGCATTGTTTGTGTGTATTGACTCAGACACATGAGAACTATTCAGTTGTATGAGTACTGTACAGACGCATAAGCACTGTTTAGGCGCTTTTGCACTGTTCAGCAGCATTTGCACTGTTCAGCCGTCTAAAGTTCCTGAAAGGTCTAACACTTGGTTAAAATTAGACTCATTATCACTGTTTAGGCACATGGAATATGAAAAACGCCCAAACACTCGTATAATTCCTAAAAATTCACCATGCTCCTATTTAGACGTATGAACACTATTTAGGCGCTTGAGTTGACTTTCATGAGTCTTAAACTTGTGTTTTTCAAAATTCTTCACCTACACACTGTTTAAACATATTAGTAATATTTCATACTAATATTTAAACATTTTAAGCATATTTTTGAATTTCTCAAAATTTACCTTTTAGTCCCTCAAATTTGAACTTTTTACATTTTGCACACTCAAATTTAATTTTTAACATTTTTAATTCTTCACTTGTTGTTTAACTTTTTATAAATTTATCTTTTCCTTCATTTTAGTCTCAAAACATAATCAAATATCTATTTTCAACTTTTGAAAGAAGCATTTCCACTTGCAAATTTATATAGGTTCATATTATCATTTCAAAAGTTACATTATCAAACTCACATACACTTTGAACATATAGCATCATCCTTTCAATTCAACATTTTGACTTTGATTTTGATTTTCTGAGAAAAAACTCTTCCATTTATTACTCTCCTAAACTTTTAAGTTTGAACAACTTATAAGTTTCCTAAGGTAACATAATAAGATCACACATCTCATTGTTACATTGCCTTCACACACAGAAAACATGCATAAAATCAAAATGAAAGCAGAATCAAAATCTAGTATAAGCAAAAGAATTAATGTCTGCAGTGAGATCATATCAATGAAGATCAGCACATTAAAAAAAAAATATGAATAGTCATAGACAATGAATAAATCCTGATCAAGTGTGTTCCAGGTTAGTTATATCACAGCAAAGGATACACAAGAGCTAAGGATAGAAAATGAGTGTTTTTGAGAAAATATCAACTCATTTACTTTTTCAATTCTTGGATTGATTAGGATATATTTAGATATATCATGAGGTAATTCATACAAAGACTTAGAGAGCTCAACTATCATCAATACATGCAAGAAAGAACACATACTCAACTTATTACCTGAAACATATGTATAACCAGAGCTCATGTTACTTAAATGAATATAGAATGATCATGAATAACCATTTGATCGGCTCTAACTATCCATTTGAATAGATTGTGCACATTGGCATCTTTAAATATGTTTTAGCCATTTTTATGTTATATGCAATTTCCATTAATTAGCCTAAGTCTAAGGAGTTAAGTGCAATTAGTGAACATTAGTCTAGACTATAAATAGGTTAATTATAATTAAGTTTAGATAATGGTTGTATGACCAATAGATTGGGGGATTACTTGTAAACATATTTTGCAATCTAATTGAAGATCAAAGGGTTTTTATTATGTTCATCATTGTTTGATCTTACAAATTTCATAATATTGTATTCAAGTGTTCAACCTGGGTTATCACAAATCAGCATATTGTTCATTCGTGTTAACCTTGACTAGTTTGATCAAGCCTTTTTCAAAGTTATCTCTAATCAAATGATACCTGATATTTATGTGTTTAGTTCTTGAGTGCTGCACAGGATTCTCTATAATAAATATGGCACTATTGTTGTCTATATAATGGGAGTCTTTTTAAAGTTGAACCCATAGTCCAGCATCTGATTTTGAATCCAAAGCACTTGAGCACAACAGCTTGCAACAGCAATGTATTCAGCTTCAATAGTTGATGCAAAGACATATGATTGCTTTTTGCATTGCCAGGAGATAACCCTTCTACCAAGAAATTGACATCCCCCTGATATAGACTTTGCAGTCATATTGCATTCCCCATAATCACTATCTATATATGCATACAGATTAAAGTCATAATTCTTTGGATACCAAAGGCCAAGTTGAGGCATCTTTGAGATATCTTAAAATTCTTTTGACAGTGATAAGTTATGACATCTTGGGGTTGGCTTGATATCTTGCACACACACATGTGGCAAACATGATATCAGGCCTGCTAGCTGCAAGGAACATAAAAGACCCAATCATAGCCCTGTAGAGATGTTCATCCACATACTCCCCCTCAAGGTCAGGCCTAAGGGAGTTGTTTCTTTCTATGAGAGTCTTGGAAACCTTGTAATTAGTCATGATAAACCTCTTGAGTATGTCTTGAACATACTTTGACTGACTTATGAAGATGCCATCTTCAACTTGCTTCACTTGAATTCCCAGAAAGAAATTGAGTTCCCTCATGGCACTCATTTCAAATCTACCATTTATCAGCTTCTTAAAGTCCTTGCAGAGTTTTCGATTAGTTGAACCAAAGATGATGTCATCTACATATACTTGAACTAGCATCAAGTCATTTCCTGTTCCTTTGATGAAGAGAGTTCCATCTATAGTACCTCTTGTAAGGAATACATGTTAAGGCTGATACAACTCAAACACTTCATGTCTTCTGCATGCTGCACAAGTACATTGAAGAAGAATGCTTCGGAAGTTTCACACAAGCAACAGAAATATTCTAAGTGTGAATCTTCCGAAGCCAAGACCAATATCTTTCGAAGCCAAATATGAAGTCTTCCGAAGCTTCAAAGACAAAGTCTTCCAAAGCTCAACTCTTGAAGACAGATTTCTTCCGAAGACTTTTAGCGAACATGCTTTATCTAATGTACTTTACATAAAGCTGGACCCCTTTTTTGCTGTAACTCTGTAAAGTCACCAACTTGCATAAGTTGGTGAAAAGGTCCATGCTTTTAGTAACTGTACATTGAGATCTTAAGTCTCTAACTTTTTACTTCATGTACTTTATCCTTTTTGTAATATATTAGGACGTGAGCTATGGCATGTCATAGTCAAAAGTCAAAAGGCAATCTGCCTTTTGACTCTATAATTGATTTTGTGTTGTGTCTAGTCAATTGTATCCAGTTGGCCTTCAAAGTATGGCCGGCTGTAGGGTGTAGTATATGTATCTCAAGTACTTGTAACTTTCCTTTATGCTTTGTAACACTTGTAATAGAACTTGAGAAAGCAATATACTGTAACCTTGAAAACCATCTCCTTATGTATTTTGTTCTCTTGTTTTGTCTCTTACTTACTTGTGTTCTTAGTGTCTTTACTTGTGGTTAATCCAGTTTCCCTGTTAGATTAGTGAAGTGTTAATCTCCTCTTTGTGTTGTTGTGTTGTAATTGACCGCCCTTCACCGGTCCTGCATTTGGTATCAGAGCATTCCAGGCTCTTATATAAGATCTCACCATCTTAAGATCCCTTACACACACAAAATACTTAACTTTTCAATGGCAGCCATTTACAAGTCTGATATGGAAACCGGAACCATCCAAGTCCCCACTTATCACTCTTGAAGACTTTGATGCCTAGTCCCTAAGAATGGAAGGTTTCATCAGGTCTCTAGCAAGAATGTGGGAGTTTGTTAAGAATGGACCTTACATACCATACACCCCTTCTGCTACTAGTGGTGGTATTATCCCCAAGGCTGTGGTTGACTACTCAGATGAAGACAACAAGAGAGTAGAGATTGACCGGAAGGCCATGACAGCCCTTCAGACTGCTCTTCCTAACTATGTATACAGAGGTTTCAAGAAATGCAAAACAGCTAAGTAGTTGTGGGATGCATTAAAACTGATGTATGAGGGTTCCTTAGAAGCCAAGGAGAACAAGAATGATCTCCTGAAGCAGCAGTTTGAAAACTTCACCTTCAAAGCAGGTGAAACCATGACTCAACAATACTTCAGGTATGTTAAGATTATGAATGCCCTAGTGGATGGATGAGCTGATCTTAAGAACAGAGACATTGTAAGGAAGTTCATGTCCTCACTTCCTAGGCAATGGACACACTACTATGTGGTGATCAAGAGAACTAAGAACCTCAAAACTCTCACTCTGACAGAGTTATATGGGATTCTCAGTAGCTACTAGATGGAGATGAACATGCAGGGTTCATCTGGAAACTCCAACAATCAAATGGGCTCAGCCCTTCATGTGGTTGAAAGGGACAACATAGAACCCCAACTTCATCTAATATGCTACCCTGAAAACTAACAAAAGGGTCCTTCATCACCTTCTTGGAGACACCAAGGGAGAGTTACACTCAAGGAAGCCCATTCCAAGAGACAAGCTCTTCTCATGCTTATCTTCTGATGAAAGTTGTGGTAGCTTTCTTTTCACCCTTGAAGACCTGGACTGTATCCATCTAGATGATCTGGAGTATATGTAGATAGTCTAGTAGATGGCTCTTCTCACTTACAGAGCCAAGAAGTTCTACAAGCGAACTGGAAGAAAGTTCCCTAGCAATGCAGCTAGTGGAAAGTTTGGACTGGACAAAATCAAGGTTAATGTTACAACTGTAACTTGATGGGCCACTTTGCTAGAGAGTGCAAGGCACCAAGAACAAATGGTGGCCAAGCACAGTCCAGACTAACCTACACTGACAAAGCTCCCCAGAATGACAAGCTTGTTGTTGAAGATTGAGGCTTTGGCTGGAGCTATCAGGTGGAAGATGCTTCTCCAAACTAGACACTAATAGCAGATCATGATGAATCCAAGGTATTGCAACATCCCTGTACCCCTGAATGTATTGCTAAAGTTAACAGGTATAGGTCCTACAACTTGGAAGTGAGATCTGATCTTGAGTCCTTAAACATCCTAAAGGCTGATTTTAGAAAAACTGAAATTGAGTATAACTAAAGATAAAGGACTTAGAGAAAACCATTTCAGTTTTAAGACATGAGCATGCAAACTACAGGACTCAGATCAAGGATCTCATAACTAACTTAACTAAATGCCAGGCAGAGCTTGTGATCAGCAAAGCCAGGGCAGAAAAATATGTTCCTGAAGAAGAGACGTTCAAGAACATGATATCCTCATCCTTACACAAGAAGGTGTGTTATCAAAATAAGCAGGGACTGGGATCCAATGAGATAGCTCCTCCACACATAATTTTGTCCGTAAGACCTCCAAGGTGTGAAACTTATGAAGATGATCTTTCTCTCATAGATCCCTTAAGTGAAGAGAATAAAGAAGAGATAGTGAAGAATTCCTCTGATAAGAGTGAAGAGAAGGATTCTAAGAAGGGCCACTATCCTTCTGAGGAGAAGTAGAAGACTGTGATGACAAAGTCTATGAGGAAGAACTTAATCAAAAAGAGCGAAAGAAAAGCAAGGAAGGCTCAAGAGATCAAGGCTACTTTTGACTCTAAGCAGAAACAAGTTTTTATCTCTGCATTTGAAGTAATGAAGACTAAAGACATAAACCTAAACTCTTCTGCTAAGAATTTAGGTTTATGTTCAAATCATCTCAGCACCAAGAAGAAGACTGATTTGTTGTGTACCACTGCTACACAACCTGGACCATCCAACTCCAATAACAGTTCTCAGCCCAAAAGGATGTCTGATCATTTGCAAGGATGAAGGTGGAGAAGGGATGTGATCAAAGTCAGTCTTGTTCTCAGCAGAAGACTCTTGTCAAGAAGAGAATTGAGTGTGTCATGTGTGAAAGTACAGCTCATCTTGCTAAGGATTGTCCATACAATCCTAAAGGTACTCTTCAGATGACCAGGACAAGGACTTCCAAGAGTTCTAGGAAGATTTTGGCTTTGGATGGAAAATATGTTTCCTCTGGAAGCTCCAAAACTAAGAAAAAGGCAAGTGGAAAATTGCCTTCGGAAGAAAATTTGGTCTCGGAAGGAAGGAATACTTATGAAGTACTGAAGTCTGTCGCAATGTTTGCAGACTCTTTCGAAGGCCCAGTCATCAAAACTTCCGAAGTGTCAAAAGCTACCGAAGTGTTGAAGGTCCAGTCTAAATTTCCAAGGTGGTGTGGAAGTCAAAGAAAGACCAAGTGACTAGATGTTCTCCATCAGCAGTAGCTCAAGATCCTCAAAGTACAACCATAGGATCAATTACTATTGCATTACCTTCTATTTCTATTATTGAGCCCAAGACTAACAAGGCTTGGGTTTCCAAATGTAACTAATCATTTTCTTGTGCAGGAACAGCTCAAGACAAACAAAAATGTCTGGATCATTGATAATGGCTGTTCCAGGCACATGACAGGCAATAGATCACTACTCTAGAACTTTGAACGGATTGATAGAGGACTAGTTGCTTTTGTAGGAAATGAAGGTTGCTACATTTCATGAAGGGGCAAGGTCACAAATGGTAAGCTCAACATTGAAAAGGTAAACTTCGTCAAGGAGCTTGGGTACAATCTTCTGAGTGTATCCCAATTTTGTGATCAGAGTCATAACATGCTCTTTACTGAGCATGAGTGCATTGTTCTCAAGCCCGGGGTGATCATTCCTCATGAGCATATCTTGCTTAGAGCCCCCAGGAAAGGGAACATGTACAAGAGAGATTTGCAAGAGACATCTCCCTCTAGAGAAGTTTCATGCTTTTTGTCTAAAGCAAATAGTGATGAGTCTTTCCTATGGCACAAAAGAATGTGCCATGTAAACTTTAAGAATGTGAATAAACTAATTAAGAATGATTTGGTAACTGGAATGCCAAAGAAAGAGTTTACAAGTGAAGACCATTGTGTTGCATGCCTGAAAAGGAAGCAACATAAGGTATCTCATAAGCCTAAGGAAAGAAACTCCATAACTACACCCCTACACTTACTACATATGGATCTCTTTGGCCCCACCAGTGTAGTGAGTCTAGGAAGGACCTCATATTGTTTGGTGATCACAAATGACTTTACAAGATTCACTTGGGTCTTTTTCCTTAGAACTAAGGATGAGACTCCTGAGATTCTGAAGAATTTCATCTTGAGATTGAGAATCAATCTGATCACAAGGTCAAAATCATAAGATGTGATCAGGGAACTTAACTCAAAAACCAAATCCATGATGTATTTTGTGATGAAAAAGGTATTACAAGACAATATAGTGCTCCCAGGACTCCTTAGCAAAATGGTGTTGCCGAGAGGATAAACAAGACACTGATCGAAGCTGCAAGAACCATGTTGTCTGACTCTAAGTTGCCCATCACCTTCTAGGTAGAGGCAGTTAACACTGCCTATTATGTGCAGAATAGAGTTTTAGTAGTTAAGACTCATGGCAAGACTCCTTATGAACTTTGGCACAAGAGGAAACCTTTTATTGGTTTTCTCAGGTCATTTGGATGTCCTTGCACCATCTTGAATAGCAAGGATCAAATTGCCAAATTTTCTGAGAAATCAGATGATGGACACTTCATTGGATACTCTTCCCAAGCTAAGGCTTACAGAGTATACAATTGCAAAACTAGAATTGTTGAGGAGTCAGCTAATGTGACTTTCAATGAATACATACCCTGTGTGGCTGGTTCTGGTCTTGATTGGCTTTTTGATCTTGATTTAGTTACCAACTATTTTAACAAATCTTGTGAGACTGTTTCAGGATCTGCAAAAATCTTACATACAGGTGATCCTAATCCAAGATTTGAGCTTAGAAGACCTTTAAGAAATAAATCTTCAACTCCAGTTGGAACTACTTTTGCAAATGAAGTCTCTATCAGCACCATAATGACAAACTCAGCTGATACATCTGGTATGCCTTCAAATTCTAGCTCAGAGGCTTCACAACCAGATAAAGATACTTAAAATGCAGAAGACAATGATGGTAGTGGTGATAGTGATCAAGACTTTCTTGATGCTGATAACCACTCCATAGATGACAACATCAATGATGTCACACACTCCTTGGATCAAGTTTCTCTTGATAAGTGTCCTGATGTAGTGGGAGAAACATCAAACCCAGATTTAAATTTCTCTAATTTAGATCTCTCTCAGCAACTTGCTGTGATACCTCAGCTTAGGATCCACAAGTCTCTCCCACTACAAACATCATTAGAGATGTTGTCTCTGGGGTAAGAACAAGAGGACAAACCCATGAAGCAAATGTTTGTTTTCATTCTTGTTTCTTGTCCCAGATAGAGCCAAAGAAAGTTGATGAGGCTTTAAAGGATGGAAGTTGGGTTGAAGCTATGCAAGAGGAGCTACTTCAATTCAAAAGACAAAAAGTTTGGAACCTTTGTCCTCTTCCTTATGGGAAGACTACCATTGGAACCAAATGGTGTTTAGGAACAAGAAGGATGATAGAGGCTT
Source organism: Flaveria trinervia (assembly GCA_025506515.1). NCBI lineage: Eukaryota > Viridiplantae > Streptophyta > Magnoliopsida > Asterales > Asteraceae > Flaveria > Flaveria trinervia. The sequence continues at coordinate 24,882,156 of CM046449.1, read as the reverse complement.
TATCATCAAGAACAAAGCTAGACTAGTTGTTCAAGGATACACACAAGAAGAAGGGATTGACTACACTGATGTCTTTGCCCCGTAGCAAGATTTAAAGCTGTTAGGATATTCTGGCATTTGCTGCATCCAAGAACTTCAAGGTCTATAACTTGATATGAAGTGTTCTCTTCTTTATGGAGTGATTGATGAAGAGGTGTATGTCAAACAGCCACCTGGTTTTGCAGATCCTGATCATCCTGATTATGTCTACAAGCTTGACAAAGCTCTTTATGGGTTGCATCAAGCACCCAGGAAGTGGTATGAGACTCTATCTCAGTATCTCTGCAAACATGGATACAGGAGGGTACCATAGATAGAACTCTCTTCATCAAAGGACAGGGAAATGACATATTGCTAGTTCAAGTGTATGTAGATAACATCATCTTTGGTTCAACTAATCCAAAGCTCTATAAAGACTTTGAGAAGCTGATGAAGGACAGATTTGAAATGAGTGCCATGGGGGAAATCAATTTCTTTCTGGGAATTCAAGTGAAGCAAGTTGAAGATGGCATCTTCATTAGTCAGTCAAAGTATGTTCAAGACATACTCAAAAGATTCAACATGACTGATTGTAAGATTGTTAAGACACCCATAGCTAGGAATCACTCCCTTGGACCTGATCTTGAGGGGGAATGTGTAGATGAACATCTATACAGGGCTATGATTAGGTCTCTTATGTATCTTACTGCTAGCAGGCCTGATATCATGTTTGCCACATGTATTTGTGCAAGATATCAAGCCAACCCTAAGATGTCTCATCTTATCACTGTCAAAAGGATTCTAAGATACCTCAAAGGTGCTTCAACACTTGGTCTATGGTATCCTAAGAATTCTGACTTCAATATGTATGCTTATACAGATAGTGATTATGGTGGTTGCAACATGACTGCAAAGTCTACATCTAGGGGATGTTAGTTTCTTGGTGGAAGGGTTGTCTCATGGCAATGCAAGAAACAATCTTGTGTCTCTGCATCAACTGCTAAAGCTGAATACACTCCTGCTACAAGCTGCTATGCTCAAGTGTTTTGGATTCAAAATCAGATGCTTGACTATGGATTAAACTTCAAGGAGACTCCGATTCACATAAAAAACAATAGTGTTATCTCAATCACAGAGAATCCTGTGCAGCACTCAAGGACCAAACACATCAACATCAGGTATCATTTAATAAGAGATAATTATGAAAAAGGATTAATTAAACTAGTCAAAGTCCACACAAATGAACAATATGCTGATCTGTTTATAAAGGCTTTTGATGAATAGAGATTTAAATATCTTGTATTAGCTATTGGGATGATAAACTTTGAGTAGGTTTTTCTTAAAACTAATTCTTATTATTTCTTAAGATCTGTGTGTTCTAAGTTGTCTACTTCATCGCTTTTATAAGCTCTTGTTTTCTTTGGATGAAAATCTTTTTAAAGATTTTCCTTAAATTTTTGAAATTTTGATCCTTCGGAAGATATCCTTTTACCTTCGGAAGCAAATTATGCCTTCAAAACAAATAACTGTCTAAGAAATTTTACCTTCGGAAGTAATTTCTGAAATAACTACTGAAGCTTATTACTTGTCTTAAAACACTTATGTGTTTTCAAGGATCATTTTCTTCCAAAGCAAAATTAACTCTCGGAAGCTATGCTTCTTTGAACAAAGCTTTCAAGTTTTAATTCTCTCTTCCGAAGCAAAATTTTCACAACTCTTAGGAAAATCTTCCAAAGTCATTTTAGTTTCGGAAGCTCTTTCATTAAAACTTCCGAGGATAATTTACCTTCGGAAGCTTTTTGTCTTCCAATAAAACTACTTTTTGAGCAAAAGTAAACTACTTTTTCAAAGGTGGGACCGACATCCAGATTTCAAAGTTCATCATCTTTCATTAAACTTTATCTAAAATCCTTTTTCACATATTAACCCAACGGTTTCCCCCTCTTTCTATCATCTCCTTCTTCCTCCAAACCTAAAACCCTAAATTTCTGTCTAAAATTTCTTTCTTTCTTCTTTCTTCATCCTGAAGCTTCCTCAAAATGGCCAACCTTAACCGTAGAAATGATCTGAACTTCACCATGCAGTTTCACAGGCAACATAACCAAGTTGCTCTGTTACACTCTGAGAAAGATCCTTATTTCTCAGAGGTTTGTCGATTCTTAGCTCTATCAAACTACTTCACCACCCTTACCATTGATCCTACTCTTTATAAGGATCAAGTGCTAGAATTTTGGAAGACCTACCAAGAGGTCATCATGGATGGGGAGAAGGCATTGTCTACCACAATGCAGGAGAGAACAGTCTTCATCACTCAGGCCATCATCAACATGCATCTTCAGCTAGATGATGAAGAAGGTGAGGTGTTCTTTCCCAAATAAGTTGTTAATCATTCCTTTGTATAGATGGATATGAGGGAGATTTTTCTGTCAAGACCTTCAGGAAAGGGAAGGTCTCATCCAAAAGGAAATTCCTGCTCCATGTGTTATCCACGACTTATCAAACAAGCATGGTGGATGGGACTAGATTCCTGAAGATCTCTCCTTCATTGTTCATAGAATGGTTCAGGGAGTCAAGTTCAGGTACTCTCAGTTTGTATATACAAATTTGCTTGCTAACATGGACTTCTTAGAATACTATATGTTCCCTAGATATGTTCAATACATTCTTAACTGTGAACTGGGCTCATAGTTAAGGGGAACAGGTAATACTCTTAAATTGGGACAGATGAAGCCCGACATCTTTAAAATACTGAGAAAGCCCACTATTGGCTTCTCTGGGGTAGAAACAGCCCTTGTCCCAAAAATGTTAGAGCTCATTGCTCAAGGTGACAACTTAGCAGCACCAGCTAATGTTGAACCCACACCTTCTACATCCCAACCATCTCAACAGCCATAATCACCTCACCTACCAAAGAAAATAAAAACAAATCCCTACATAGACTATTCAGACTGTGCAGGCCCCCATATACTCACCCACACAGGAAGAAGTGGACACTGGAGCTCCTACTTCTCCTAAGGAGCCGACCACTCCCATTCCTTTAGTAATTAGTGTTGAGGTTCCTCATGCTCAGCCAAGTGAGCTTATAAGCCCAAATTCCTTAAGCCATCACTCTGAGTCTCAACACTCAAGTGATCAACCTTCAGGGGACAGTTACCATCTCCAGCCTTTGGACTTAAACCAACCAATCCCCAACCTTGACTTCTACACTGATGAAGATCTAGGTTTTAGTGAGTACCATGATTCTCTTTTCTTTTCCCCTACACAAAGAGAGATGAGTGCTCCTGAGTCTCCTACTTCTAGCCCACATCAGTTACCTACTACTAAGGTGGACACTTTTAAACCTGTTCAGGATGTCCATATGGAAGAGGCTCTCACTTTTGAAAGTGACTCCATCATTAAGACCTCAACCATGGCAACTCAGCCCACTGACATCTCAACTGAGGTTGCTAGTGAGCAGAAGAAATCCAGCAGCCAAGAACCTGAAGCTGGTGGTGAGAGAGAGGACTATGGTCCAATCATCTCATCCCCTAATGATTCTTCTAATGAAGATAGGGGAATTTAAGACTAAAGGTGCAAAAACTGTCTAAAACATGCACCTATTTAGTCTCCAAGGTCAGTCACCTTGAATCTCAAGTGACTACCTTGCAAAGCAAGGACAATATCAGCAACTTGGCATTTCTTATCTTAAGGACAAACTAACTGGGAGACCTTTCAGAGGAGCTCAACCAGGAACACAAGAACCTGTGGATGTGATTGACCTAACTCCTATCTCACCTATGCAAGTGGGTGATGCTACCAAAAAGGGGTAGAAAGTCATTACAATCACAGAACCTGTGAGTTCTTTTGAGAGAGTGGACATTGAGGACTCACCATCCTCACTTGCAATTGTGCACACTCAGCAACTTCCTCAAGTTTACATTGATGTGGACTCCATAGACTCCTTCATACAAAGTCTGTTTGAAGAAGGAATACCAAGGGCTATGTCATCTCCACCAACTTCAAATCACATCATTAGGTGGAGGTATGATAGCAACAAAAGAGCCCTCATCACTCATAGAGTTCAAGGGCAGCAAGAGGTCTTCAATTTTCAGACCTTGAACTTCTATGAAGGTCGGGATCTAGTCAACATGCCACTTGTCAACCCAAGCCAATCAAGATAAGATGATAGGTTGGCTCAAAGAATCCAAGACAGGATCACTGTAGAGTTCAGCTTCAGAAGGAGACTAAGGCAATCAAGTAATGCCATCGGTCAACAAGATGTTGAGGCAGACCCTAAGATTAGTTTCATAGGGGAAACCTTGACTGAAGGCCCAATGGCAGAACCTAAGGGCCCTATCTTATCATCATCAACTGCTGTAGAGATTCATACCCTTATTGAGACACCTGCTGGTGAAGGTGCTTCTCAAACTCTCTCTATCCAGAGATTGGATGCTACACCAAGCAATGAAGGCCAAAGCTCTTTTCACCCTGAGTCATAAAGGTCTGTGAGTGACAAAGGGAAAAGAAAGATGACATCTGAGGAGATTGAGGAGGAGGAGAGAGAGAAAAAAGGAATTTGAGGGGAGAAAGTTCCTCTTCTGGGTCTGCAAGGCTTATGGAAACCACTATCAGGGCTGCCCCCAGACCAAACACTCAAGATGATGAGTTGATGGCAGTCAGGACCAACTACTTGCAAACTAGGAACTATGACATTGACAATGTCATTTCTCTCCCCTTAGAAGAGTTAAATGAACTGGTTGACAGAGAAAGGTCAAAGGAGAATAAAGAGGCAGAAGATGCTGAACTACTTGTACAAATGAAAGAAGAAAGAAGAGATTATATAACCATGTGCCCACTCTCTCCCCAGTTCAAGAAAGTCCTTCACATGAGGATGTGGTTCAACAAGAACCTCAGGTAGACAGAGAAGAAGAAAGGATCAAGATGATCAACTACCTGAGTGCCACGAGCCTCTATCAGGCAGATGCACTTCTTCTCTTATCCTATGACTATCTCAAACAACTTGAACTTGAGATAGTCAAGGAAAGAAAGACAACTAAAAGGAAGCTAAGGGAAGAAGCTGCTAAGTCAAGAGCCATCATCCAGAAGAGCATGAAGAAATCTGCAAACAGGCAATGATGAGCTTCTTGAAGCTGTATGGATTCTCCGGAAGGAGACTTGGCCCTATGTCTCTATCCACCATGGATGAGCATATCAGGGTAATCAAGCAGAAAATCAAGAGTGGAGAGTTGATTGACTTACACTCCCCTCCAAGTCAAGCTCCACCTGAAGTGGAGGTTAAGGTTGAACAACCAAAGACAACATAACCTGGACCTCCTATTGAATCTCAACAGCTTTATCTACTGATCCACAGCAGGGTCGGACTCCCTCTCATTCTGAACCTGTGATAGTGGAAGACCCAACTGAGAAAGACAAAGAAGATCAATCAGGTGCTATAGGCCAGTCTTCTCAGTTAAAAGAAACAAAGATAAAGAAAAGGATGGCTTCAAAGCCAAAGCCAAAGAAGAAGAAAGGTACATCTTTTTCTGAACCTCAGGATGAGTCAGAACATCTTGAGGATGTGCAGCCAGAGGATGCTACATCAACTCCCAATCAAGTAGCTCCTCTAGCAGCAGGAATACCCATCTTGTCCTGGACATACACCACAAATCCAGATAGATGGCATGCCATTAGAGATCAAGGCATTGAGGATGTCTACACAAGGAAGGACATGTTCAATCTGCCTTTGAATGATCTCTTTGGCATGAGAAGACATTTTGAGAGTTTGAGTGATCCTGATCATCTCATGAAGAAAGGATGGTCATCATCATAATGAGGACGGTTGATATCTGAAGTCTTCAAAGAGTTTTGGTAGTATCAGCCTAGGGGGAGTTTGTAAGGAATACATGTTAAGGCTGATGCAACTCAAACACTTCAAGTCTCCTGCATGCTGCACGAGTACATTGAAGAAGAATGCTTCGAAAGTTTCACACAAGCAACAGAAATATTCTAAGTGTAAAATCTTCCGAAGCCAAGACCAATATCTTTCGAAGCCAAAGATGAAGTATTTCGAAGCTTTAGAGACAAAGTCTTCCGAAGCTCAACTCTTGAAGACAGATTTCTTCTGAAGACTTCTAGTGAACATGCTTTATCTTATGTACTTTACATAAAGCTGGACCCCTTTCCGTTGCAACTCTATAAAGTCACCAACTTGCATAAGTTGGTGAAAAGGTCCATGCTTTTAGTAACTGTACATTAAGGTCTTGAGTCTGTAACTTTCTACTTCATGTACTTTATCCTTTTTGTAATATATTAGGATGTGAGCTATGGCATGTCATAGTCACAAGTCAAAAGGCAATTTGCCTTTTGATTCTACAGTTGATTTTGTGTTGTGTTTAGTCAATTGTATCCAGCTGGCCTTCAAAGTATGGCCGGCTGTAGGATGTAGTATATGTATCTCAAGTACTTGTAACTTTCCTTTATGCTTTGTAACACTTGTACTCGAACTTGAGAAAGCAATATACTGCAACCTTGAAAACTATCTCCTTGTGTATTTTGTTCTCTTGTTCTATCTCTTACTTACTTGTGTTCTTAGTGTCTTTACTTGTGGTTAATCCAGTTTCACTATTAGATTAGTTAAGTGTTAATCTCCTCTTTGTGTTGTTGTGTTGTAATTGACCGCCCTTCAACGGTCTTGCACCTCTTCTGTATCCATGCTTGCAAAGATACTTAGATAAAGTTTCATACCACTTTCTTTGTGCTTGGTGCAGCCCATAAAGAGCCTTATCAAGCCTGTAGACATAATCAGGATGATCAAGATCTATAAAGCCAGGTGGTTGTTTGACATACACCTCTTCATCAATCACTCCATAGAGAAAAGCACACTTGACATCAAGTTGATAAACCTTGAATTTGTTGGATGTAGCAAAGGCCAAGAATATCCTAACAGCTTCCAGTCTTACAACAGGAGAAAGACTCTATGTAGTCAATTCCTTCTTCTTGTGTATACCCTTGAACAACTAGTCTAGCTTTATTTTTAATGACAAGCCTTCTATCATCCTTCTTATTCCTAAAAACCCATTTGGTTCCTATAATAGTCTTCCCATCAAGAAGAGACCCAACTTCCATCCTTTAGAGCCTCATCAATTTCTTAGGCTCTATCTGAGATAAGAAACAAGAGTGAATACCAACATTGCATCATGGATTTGTCCTCTTGTTCTTACCTCTGAGTCAATCTCCAAGATGTTTGAGGTGGGATGAGACTTGTGAATCCTTAGCTGAGGGATCATAGCAAGTTGCTAGAGAGATCTAAATTGGAAAAATTTGGATATGGAATTGAAGTTTCTCCCACCTTATCAACACACTTATAAAGTGAGACTTGATATGAGTGTGTGACATCATTGATGTTGTCTTCAATGGAGTGGTTGTCAGCATCAAGAAATTCTTGATCACTTTCACCACCATCATGGTCTTCCACATTTGAAGCTTCTTTATCTGGTTGTAAGCCTTTGAGCTGAAATTTGAAGGCAACTTAGATGTATTAGATAAATTGGTCATTGTAGTGCTGATAGAAACCTCATTGCATAATTAGTTACAATTGGAGCTGAAGTTATATAGCTTGAAGGTCTTGTCAGCTCAAATCTTGGTTCAGGATCACCTGTTGTAGAATATTTGTAGACCCTAAAATATTCTCATAAGATTTGTTAAAACAGTTGGTACTAAATCAAGATCAAATAGCCAATCAGGACCAAAACCAGTTACGGGTGTGTGTTCATTAAAAGTCACATTGGCTGACTCTTTCAACAATTCTGGTTCTGAGATTGTATACTCTATAAGCCTTAGCTTGGGAAGAGTACCTAATGAAATGTCCATTATCTGATTTCTCACAAATTTGGCAATTTGATCTTTGGTATTCAAGGGTCAAGGACATCCAAATGACATAAGAAAACCAATGAAAGGGTTCTCTTGTGCCAAAATTCATAAGGAGTCTTACCATGTGTCTTAATTACAACCTTTGTTTTACACATAGCAGGAAGTGTTGACCGCCTCTGCCCAGAAGGTGATGGGTAGTTTTAGAGTCAGATAACATAGTTCTTGCAGCTTCAATAAGTGGCTTGTTTCTCCTCTTAGCAATATCAATTTTTACTGAGGAGTCCTGGGAGCACTATATTGTCTTGTAATACTCCTTTCATCGCCAAAATATACGGATTGGTTCTGAATTCAGTTCCTTAATCACATCTTATGGTTTTGACCTTATGATCAGATTGATTCTCAATCTTAAAATGAAATTTTCAGAATCTCAGGAGTCTCATCCATTTTAAGGAGAAGGACCCAAGTGAATCTTATGAAGTCATCTGTGATCACTAAATAGTAAGAGGTCCTTCTAGTCATTACACTGGTGGGGCCAAAGAGATCCATATGTAACAAGTGTAGGGAAGTGGTGTGGAGTTTCTTCCTTTGTCTTATGAGATACCTTGGTTGCTCCCTTTAGGCATGCAAACACAAATAAATCATTACTGTAAAACCTCTTCTTGACATTTCACTTACCAATCATTCTTGTAAGGATTCCTGAAGTCTGATGCAACCCAAAACTGCCTAAGTGTTTCAGCAACATGCACTAAGTACTGAAGTGAAGAATGCTTCGGAAGAATTACACAAAGCATTAGAAAATACTCTAAGTGTAATTCTTCCGAAGCCAAGACCAATATCTTCCGAAGCCTAACATGAAGTCTTCCGAAGCTTGAAGAGACAAAGTCTTCCGAAGCTTCAACCTATGAAGACAGATTTCTTCCGAAGACTTTTAGTACACATGCTTTATCTGATGTACTGTTCCATAAAGCACCTTTTCCGCTGCGTCTCTGATAAGTCACCAACTTACAAGAGTTGGTGAAAAGGTCCATGCTTTTGGTAACTGTACATTGAGGTCTTGTGTCTGAAACTTTCTACTTTATGTACTTTATCCTTTTTGTAATGTATAAGGATGTGAGCTATGGCATGTCATAGTCACAAGGTCAAAAGGCAGATATGCCTTTTGATCCTACAATTGATTTTGTTAGTGTCTAGTCAATTGTATCCAGCTGGCTTTCATAGTATAGCCGGCTGTAGGTTGTAGTATAAGTATTCCAAGTTCTTGTATCTTTCCATATGCTTTGTAACACTTGTAAAAGAACTTGAGAAAGCAATATACTGCTACCTTGAAAACTATACTCTCTTGTTCTGTCTCTTGCTTAACTTGTGTTCTCTGCATCACCTTTGGTTACCTAGTTCACTGTTTGATTAAGATTTAGTTAATCTCCTCATTGTGTTGTTGTGTTGTAATTGTGTTCAAGCCCTTGAACGATCCTGCAATTGGTATCAGAGCGTCAGGCTCGTGATATAAGATCTAACCATCTTAAGATCCCTCACCACACAAAAACTAAACTTTTCTCAAATGGCTTCCATCTCAAAGACTGATATGGAGACTGGAACCATGAACAAATCCCCATTGATCACTCTTGATGACTTCGACACCTGGTGCATGAGGATGGAAGGCTTCATCAGGTCTCTTGACTCAAGAATGTGGGAATCTGTTGAATATGGACCTTTCATACCTAGCACCCCCTCTGCTACCGGTGCTGGTATGATTCCTAAAGATGTGGCCAACTACTCAGATGAAGATAGGAAAAGAGTAGAGATTGACAGGAAGGCCATGACTGCTCTTCAGACTGCTATTCCAAACTCTGTGTACAGAGGTTTTAAGAAGTGCAAGACAGCTAAACAGCTGTGGGATGCACTGAAGCTGATGTATGAAGGCTCCTCTGAAGCCAAGGAGAACAAGAAAGATCTTCTGAAGCAGCAGTTTGAAAATTTCACCTTTAAAACAGGTGAAACCATGACCCAACAATACTTCAGGTATGTTGAGATTGTGGATACCCTTGTGGATGGAGGAGTTCCTCTTGAGAACAGAGACATTGTAAGGAAGTTCATGTCCTCACTTCCTAGGCAATGGACACACTATTGTGTGGTAATCAAGAGGACTGAGAACCTTAAAACTCTTACTCTGACAGAGTTATATGGGATTCTCAGTGGATACCAGATGGAGATGAACTTACAAGGTTCATCTGGCAACTCTAACAATCAAATGGGTTCAGCCCTTCATGTGGTTGAAAGGGACAGCATAGAACCCCAACATCATCTCCTATGCTACCCTGACAACTCACAAAAGGGTCCTTTCATCACCTTCCGGAGACACCAAGGGAGAACTTTACTCAAGGGAGTCCATTCCAAGAGACAAGTTCTTCGCAAGCCTTTGTGTCTGCAGATGAAAGCTGTGGAAATTATCTCTTCACTCTTGAAGATCTAGACTGTATCCATCCAGATGACCTGGAATACATGGAGATAGTTCAGCAGATGGCTCTTCTCACTCACAGAGCCAAGAAGTTCTACAAGAGGACAGGAAGAAAATTTCCAAGCAATGCTACCAGTGGAAAGTTTGGCCTGGATAAAAGCAAAGTTAAGTGTTACAATTGTAACCTTATGGGTCACTTCGCCAGGGAGTGTAAGGCACCCAGAGCAAATGGGGGTCAAACACAACTCAGACCAAACTTCACCAACAATACCCCTCAGGCTGAGAAGACTAAGCAACATGCTGCGGTTGCTGTTGAAGAGGGAGGTTTGACTGGAGTTTTCAGGTGGAGGATGCTTCTCCAAACCAAGCATTGATGGCTGATCATGATGAAGCCAAGGTATTAGAACATCTTTGCTCCCCTGAATGCATTGCTAAAGTAAATAGATACAGGTCCTACAACCTAGAGATGAGATCTGATCTTGAGTCATTAAACATATTGAAATCTGACTTTAGAAAACTGAAAATGATTACAAGTTAAAGATAGAAGACTTGGAGAAAACTATTTCAGTACTAAAACATGAACAACAGATTTTAGAACTCAGATCCAAGATCTCATCACTAAGTTGACTAAGTGCCAGGCTGAGCTTGTGATCAGCAAAGCCCTGGCAGAGAAAAGTGTTCTTGAAGAAGAGACCTTCAAGAACATGATATCCTCATCCCTACACAATAAGGTTTGTTATCAAAATAGACAGGGACTGGGATCAAATGAGATAGCTCCTCCACACACAATCTTGTCTGTAAGATCTCCTAGGTGTGGAACTTGTGAAGATGAGCTTCCTCTCATAGATCCAGTAAGTGAGGATGATGAAGAAGTGATAGTGAGGAATCCCTCTGAGAAGAGTGAAGAAGAGGATTCCTCCAAGGGCCACTATCCTTCTGAGGAGAAGAAATTAACTGTGATGACCAAGTCCAAGAGAAAGAACTTGATCAGGAAGAGCAAAAGGAAAGCAAAGAAGGCTCAAGAAATCAAGGCTACCTTTGATGCTAAGCAGAAACAAGTGTTTATCTCTGCAGGCTTCAAAGCAGTAAGGACTGAAGACATCCACCAAAGCCTCTTATCTAAGAGTTCTGGTTCATGTTCAAATCATCTCAGTAAAGAAGAAGACTGAGCTGCTGTGTACCACTGCTGCACAGCCTGGACCATCAAATTCCAAGAACAGTTCACAGCCCAAGGGAACTGTATCTGAATCTACCAAGATGAAGGTGAAAAAGGATGTGACCAAGGCCAGTCTTGCTCTCAAAAGGAGATTTCTTTGAAGAAGAAAATGCTGTGTGTTATGTGTGAAAGTACTTCTCATATTGCCAAGGATTGTCCATACAATCCTAAAAGTACTATCCACATGACCAATACAAAGACTTCAAAGAATCTCAAGAAGTCTCAAGCTTCGGAAGGAAAGTCTGTTTCCTTCGGAAGCTCCAAATCAAAGAAGAAGGTAAATGGAAAATTACCTTCGGAAGCAAAGTTGGTCTCGGAAGAAAGGAGTTCTTCCGAAGTACTAAGTCTACTGCAGTGACTGTAGATTCTTCCGAAGTATCAGTCATTAAAACTTGTGAAGCTCCAAAAGCTTCTAAGGTTTTGAAGGTCAAGTCCAAGACTCCAAAGGTGGTGTGGAAGTCTAAGAAAGACCAAATGACTGAGGTTTCTCCATCAACAACAGCCGAAGATCCCCTCTGTACAACCATAGGATCTATTACTGTTGCATTACCTTCTATTACACTTACTGAACCCAAGACAAGTAAGGCTTGGGTTTCCAAATGTAACTAATCATTTTCTTTGTGCAGGAACAGCTCAAGACAAACAAGAATGTCTGGATAATTGACAGTGGCTGTTCCAGGCACATGACAGGCGATAGGTCTTTACTTCATAATTTTGAGAGAATTGATGGAGGACCAGTTGCTTTTGGAGGAAATGAAGGGGGTTACATTTATGGAAGGGGCAAGGTCACAAATGGTAAGCTCAGCATTGAGAAGGTAAACTTTGTTAAGGAGCTTGGGTACAATCTTCTGAGTGTATCCATTTTGTGATCAGAGTCATAACATGCTCTTCACTGAGCATGAGTGCATTGTTCTCAAACCTGGAGTGGTCATTCCTCATGAGCATATTCTGCTCAGAGCCCCCAGGAAAGGGAACATGTACAAGATGGATTTGCAAGAAACATCTCCCTCTGGAGAAGTTTCATGCTTTCTATCTAAAGCAAATAGTGATGAGTCTTTCCTATGGCATAAAAGAATGTGCCATGTAAACTTTAAGAATATGAATAAATTAATTAAACATGATCTGGTAACTGGAATGCCAAAGAAAGAGTTTACAAGTGATGATCATTGTGTTGCATGCCTGAAAGGGAAGCAACACAAGGTATCTCACAAGCCTAAGGAAAAGAACTCCATCACTACTCCCCTACACTTATTACATATGGATCTCTTTGGCCCCACCAGTGTAATGAGTTTAGGAAGGACCTTATACTGTCTAGTGATCACAGATGATTTTACAAGATTCACTTGGGTTTTCTTTCTTAGAACTAAAGATGAGACTCCTGAGATTCTAAAGAATTTCATCTTAAAGATTGAGAATCAATGTGATCACAAGGTCAAAACATAAGATGTGATCAAGGAACTGAATTCAAGAACCAAATCCTTGATACATTTTGTGATGAAAAGGGTATTACAAGACAATACAGTGCTCCCAGGACTCCTCAGCAAAACGGAGTTGCTGAGAGGAGAAACAGGACACTTATTGAAGCTGCAAGAACTATGTTGTCTGACTCTAAACTGCCTATCACCTTCTGGGCAGAGGCAGTTAATACTGCCTGCTATGTGCAAAACAGAGTCTTAGTAGTTAAGACACATGGTAAGACTCCTTATGAACTTTGGCACAAGAGGAAACCTTTCATTGGTTTTCTCAGGTCATTTGGATGTCCCTGCACCATCTTGAATACCAAAGATCAAGTTGCCAAGTTTGCTGAGAAATCAGACGATGGACACTTCATTGGATACTCTTCTCAAGCTAAAGCTTATAGAGTATACAATCTCAGAACTAGAATCATTGAGGAGTCAGCCAATGTGACTTTCAATGAGCACACTCCCAGTGTGGCTGGTTCTGGTCCGGATTGGCTATTTGATCTTGATTTAGTTACCAACTGTTTTAATAAATCTTGTGAGCATGTTTCAGGATCTGCAGAAAATTTAAATACAGGTGATCCTGATCCAAGATTTGAGCTTGGAAGACCTTCAGCTCCAGTTGGAACTACTTCAGCAAATGAGGTTTCTATCAGCACAACAATGACAAATCCAGCTGATACATCTGGCATGCCTTCAAATTCCAGTTCAGAGGCCTCTCAACCAGATAAGACATCTCAATTGCAGAAGATAACAATGGTGATGGTGAAAGTGATCAAGAATCTCTTGATGCTAATAACCATACCATAGATGATAACATCAATGATGTCACACACTCATTGGATCAAGTTAATCTTGATAAGTGTGATAATGTGGAGGATCAATCTTCAAGACCAGATCTAAATTTCTCAAATTTGGATCTATCTCAGCAACTTGCTGTGATCCCTCAGCTAAGGATCCACAAGTCTCATCCTACTACAAACATCATTGGAGATGTTATCTCCGGGGTAAAGACAAGAGGGCAAACCCATGAAGCAAATGTTTGTCTTCACTCTTGTTTTCTATCCCAGTTAGAGCCAAAGAAAGTTGAGGAGGCTCTAAAGGATGGAAGTTGGGTTGAAGCTATGCAACAAGAGCTGCTTCAATTCAAAAGACAGAAAGTTTGGAACCTTTGTCCTCTTCCTCATGGGAAGACTACCATTGGAACCAAATGGGTTTTTAGGAATAAAAAGGATGATAGAGGAATCATCATCAAGAACAAGGCTAGACTAGTTGTTCAAGGATACACACAAGAAGAAGGGATTGACTACACTGATGTCTTTGCTCCTGTAGCTAGACTAGAAGCTGTTAGGATATTCCTGGCATTTGCTGCATCCAAGAACTTCAAGGTCTACCAACTTGATGTAAAGTGTGCTTTCTTATATGGAGTGATTGATGAGGAGGTTATGTCAAACAACCACCTGGTTTTGTAGATCCTGATCATCCTGATTATGTCTGCAAGCTTGACAAAGCTCTCTATGGGCTGCATCAGGCACCCAGGAAGTGGTATGAGACACTGTCTGAGTATCTCTGTAAACATGGTTACAGGAGAGGTACTATAGATGGAACTCTCTTCATCAAAGGACAAGGAAACGACATTCTGCTAGTTCAAGTATATGTGGATGACATCATCTTTGGCTCAACCAATTCAAGGCTCTGCAAAGACTTTGAAAAGCTGATGAAAGATAGATTTGAAATGAGTTCAATGGGAGAACTTAATTTCTTTCGGAATTCAAGTGAAGCAGGTTGAAGATGGCATTTTCATAAGTCAGTCAAAGTATGTTCAAGATATACTCAAGAGGTTCAACATGACTGATTGTAAGACTGCTAAGACACCCATAGCCAGAAACCACCTCTTGGTCCAGATCTTGAGGGGGAGTGTGTAGATGAGCACTTATACAGGGCTATGATTGGGTCTCTTATGTATCTTACAGCTAGCAGGCCTGATATCATGTTTGCTACATGTATTTGTGCAAGATATCAAGCAATCCTAAGATGTCTCACTTAATCACTGTGAAAAGGATTTTAAGATACCTCAAAGGTGCTTCAACACTTGGTTTATGGTATCCAAAGAATTCTAATTTCAATCTGTATGCCTATACAGACAGTGATTATGGTGGTTGCAACATGACTGCAAAGTCTACATCTGGGGGATGTCAATTCCTTGGTGGAAGGGTTGTCTCATGGCAATGCAAGAAACAAACCTGTGTGTCTGCATCAACTGCTGAGGCTGAATACATTGCTGCTGCAAGCTGCTGTGCTCAAGTGCTTTGGATTCAAAATCAGATGCTAGACTACGGATTTAACTTCAAAGAGACTCCTATCCACATAGACAACAACAGTGCTATCTCTATCACTGAGAACCCTGTGCAGCACTCAAGGACCAAACACATCAACATCAGGTATCATTTAATAAGAGATAACTATGAAAAGGGGTTAATTAAACTAGTCAAAGTTCACACAGATGAACAATATGCTGATGTTCACAAAAGCTTTTGATGAACAGAGATTTAAGTATCTGATATCAGCTATTGGGATGATCAACTTTGAGTTTTTTTTTCTTAAAACTAATTCTATTATTTCTTCTTAAAATATGTGTGTCCTAAGTTGTCTAGTTCATCACTTTCATAAGCTCATGTTTTCTTTGAATGAAAAACTCTTTTTGAAGACTTTTTAGATTCTTGAAAATTTTCTGATACTTCGGAAGATAAGTTTTACCTTCGGAAGAAAATGTATTCTTCAAAATAAATGACTGTCTAAGAGATTTTACCTTCGGAAGAAGTCAAAATTTATCTTCCGAAGCTTAAAATTCTCAACTTAGACACTTATTCATTTTTAAGGACTTTTTCCTTCCGAAGCAAAAATTACTTTCGGAAGCTTTGTTCATTCTTATACAAAGCATCCAAAAGTTTATTTCTCTTCCGAAGCATAAACTTTAAGACTCTCAGGAAAATTCTTCCGAAGTCACTTTAGCTTCGGAAGCTTTTTCAATCAAACTTCCGAAGACAAATTACTTTCGGAAGCTTTTCGAATTCCAAGAAAACTACTTTTTGAGCAAAAAGGTAAACTACTTTTTCAGAGGTGGGACCGACATACGGATTTCAAAGTTTATCCTCTTTCATTAAACTTTATCTGAAATCCTTCTCTCTCATATAAACCCAACGGTTTCCCCCCTCTTCTATCATCTGCTTTTCTTCCATACCTAAAACCCAAAGCTTTCTCTCTGAAATTTCCATTCCCATTCTTCATCTCTGAGCTACCTCACAATGGCTGACCTTACACACAGAAATGATCCTCACTTTGCCATGCAGCTACACAGACAACACAATCAGGTTGCTCTGTTATGCTCTGACAAAGATCCTCATTTCTCAGAGGTTTGCCGTTTCTTGTCTTTGTCTCACTACTTCACCTCCCTAACCATTGATCCTCCTCTATATGAGGATCATTGCTTGAATTCTGGAAGACCTGCCAAGAGGTCATTATGGATGGGGAGAAGGCACTGTCTGCCACAGTGCAGGGGAGAACAATTTTCATCACTCCGGCCATCATCAACCGACATCTTCAGCTGGATGATGAAGCAGGTGAAGTGTTCTTTCCAAAAGAAGCGGTTAATCATTCCTTCGAGCAGATGGGCTATGAAGGAGATTTCTCTGTAAAGACCTTCAGGAAAGGGAAGGTCTCATCCCAGTGGAAATACCTGCTCCATGTGGTTATCCACAGCTTATCAAACAGCATGGTGGATGGGACCAGATTCCTGAGGATCTCTCCTTTATAGTTCATGGGATGGTTCAGGGGGTCAAGTTCAGGTATTCACAATTTGTTTATACTAATTTACTTGCAAACTTAGACTCCTTAGAATATTACATGTTTCCTAGATATGTTCAACACATTCTTAACTGTGAACTGGGCTCACAGTTGAGGAAACAGGCAATATTCTTAAACTGGGACAGATGAAGCCCGGCATCTTTAAAATTATGAAGAAGCCAACTGTAGGCTTCTCAGGGGTAGAAACAGCCCTAGTCCCAAAAATGTTAGAGCTCATTGCTCAAGGTGACAACATAGCAGTCCAAGCTAGTGTTGAACCCACACCTACTGCTCTCCTACCCTCTTCACAACCTCCAATATTCATCACCTACAAAAGAAAATCCCAACGAACCCCTGCTCAGGCTATTGAGTCTGTGCAGGCCCCAAATACTCACCTTACAGGAAGAAGTGGACTCCAGAGCTCCCACTTCTCCTGAGGAGCAAACCACTCCCATTACTTTACCTATCAGGGCTGAGGTTCCTCAAGCTCAACCTGATGAGCTCATTAGCCCAACAACTGTAAGCCTTCACTCTGAGTCTCAACACTCAAGTGAACAACCTTCAGGGGACAGCTACCATCCCCAGCCTTTGGATCTAAACCAACCAATTCCCAACCTATCCTTTTACACTGATGAAGACTTAGGATTCAGTGAGTACCATGAGTCTCTCTTCTCCTCCCCTACTCAAAGAGAGATGAGTACCTCTGACTCTCCTCAGTCTATCCCTCATCAGTCACCTATTACTGAGGTGGACACATCTGAACCTGTTCAGGATGTCCATATGGAAGAGGCTCTCACTTTTGAAAGTGATTACATCATTAAGACCTCAACCATGGCAACTCAGCCCATTGGCATCTTAACTGAGGTTGCCAGTGAGCAGAGGAAAACCAGCAGCCAAGAAACTCAAGCTGGTGGTGAGAGAAGGGACTTTGGTCCAATCCTCTCATCCCCCAGTGATTCTTCTGATGAAGATGAGGGGAATTTGAGACTAAAGGTACAACAATTGTCACAAACATGCACCTATCTAGTCTCTAAGGTTAGTCACTTGGAATCTCAGGTGACTACCCTGCAAAACAGGGTCAATGATCAGCAACTCCAGATTTCATATCTGCAGGAAAAACTAGCTGGGAGACCTTTAAGGAGAGCTCAACCAGGAACACAAGAACTGTGGAAGTGATTGATTTATCCTCCAGCTCACCTATGCAAGTGGGTGATGCTACCAAAAAGGGGGAGAATGTTATCACAACCACAGAACCTGGGAGTTCTTCAAAGAGAATGGACATAGAGGACTCACCATCCTCACTTGCTGTTGTGCATTCTCAGCAACTTCCTCAAGTTCACATTAATGTGGACTCTATAGACTCTCTCATCAGGAGTCTCTTTGAGGAAGGTATACCAAGGGCTGTCTCATCTCCACCACATGGAACTGGCAACTACATCATCAGATGGAGGTATGATGATGAGAAGACAGAGCCCTCATACTTCACAGAGTTCAAGGTCAACAAGAAGTCTTTCAGTTCCAAAGCCTGAGCTTCTATGAAGGACTGGATTTAGTCAACATGCCACTTGTCAATCCAAGCAAATCTAGACAAGCTGACAGGCTGGCTCAAAGAATCCAAGACAGGATCCTTGCAGAGTTCTCTCTAAGAAGGAGACTTAGGCAATCAGGCAATGTCATCGGTCAACTGGATGCTGAGGTGGACCCTAAGATTAGTTTCATAGGGGAACCTTGGCTGAAGGCCCAGTGGCAGAACCTGAGACCCTTGTCTCACCATCAACAACTGCTGCAGAGGTCCAAACTCCATCTGAGACACCTGCTGGTGAAGGTGTTTCTCAGCCTCTCTCTGGCCAGAGCATGGAAGCTACACCAAGCAATGAAGGCCAAGCCTCAATCCACCCTGAGTCACAAAGGTCTGTTGGTGACAAAGGGAAAAGGATAATGACTCCTGAGGAAATTGAGGAGGAAGAGAGAGAGAGGAAAAGGAGGCTAAGGGGAGAAAGTTCTTCTGGGTCATCAAAATTCATGCAAGCTGCAATCAGGGCTGCCCCCAGACCAAATACTCAAAATGATGAACAAAGGGCAGTCAGGATTAATTATTTACAGACCAGGAACTATGATGTTGATGAAATCATCTCCCTCCCCTTAGAGAATTGAATGAACTGGCTGACATGGAAGTGTCAAGAGAGATTAAGGAGAAAGAGGATGCAAGTTACTTCTCCAATTCAAAGAGGAGAGGAGACAGAAAAGACTTCACAAGCATACTCCCACTCTCTCTCCAGTTCAAGAAAGTCCTGCACAGGAAGATGTGGCTCCACAAGAACCTCAGGTAGATAAAGAAGAGGATAGAATCAAAATGATAAACTACCTGAGTGCCACAGGCTTCTATCAGGCAAATACACTTCTTCCCCTGTCCTATGACTTCATTGAGTTCGAGTACTTAAAGCAACTTGAGCTTGAGTTAGTCAAAGAAAGAAAAACAACCAAAAGGAAGCTAAGGGAAGAAGCTGCAAAGTCAAGAGCCATCATTCAAAAGAATGCAAAGAAGTCTGCTGACAGACAAAGAATGATGAGCTTCTTGAAGTCATATGGATTCTCCGGAAGGAGACTTGGTCCCATGCTCTATCTACAATGGATGAGCATATAAGGTAATCAAGCAGAAGATTAAAAGTGGTGAACTCATTGACTTGCACTCTCTTCCAAGTCAAGTCCCACCTGAAGTGGAGGTCAAGTTTGAACAACCAGAGACACCTGAACCAGAACCTCCAGCTGAGCCTCAGCAAACTTCATCTTCTGATCCAAGACAGGGTCAAACTCCCTCTCCTTCTGAACCTGTGAGGGAGGAACACCCAACTGAGAAAGACACTGATGATCAACATGGTGCTGCAGACCAGTCTTCTCAGTTAAAGACATTAAAGAGGAAGAAGAAAATGGCCTCTAAACCAAAGACTAAAAAGAAGAAGCCAAAGTCATCTACCTCTACTCCCCAGGCTGAATCAGATCAACCTGAGGAAGTGCATGATGAGGCAGCCCAATCAACTCCTATGCAAGTGGCTCCTCTAGCAACCGAGACACCCATCTTATCCTGGACTTACTCTACCAATCCAGAAAGATGGAATGTTATCAGAGATCAAGGTGTTGAAAATGTCTACTCATGGCAAGACATAATCAACTTACCTCTGCATGATCTCTTTGAAATGAGAAGATACTATGAGAGTCTTGATGATCCTGACCATCAAATGAAGAAAGGGATGGTATTGATTATTCTGAAGACTACAAACATTTAAAGATCTTCTAGGGTTTTGGTAGCATCAGCCTAGGGGGAGTTTGTAAGGATTCCTGAAGTCTGATGCAACCCAAAACTGCCTAAGTGTTTCAGCAACATGCACTAAGTACTGAAGTGAAGAATGCTTCGGAAGAATTACACAAGCATTAGAAAATACTCTAAGTGTAATTCTTCCGAAGCCAAGACCAATATCTTCCGAAGCCTAACATGAAGTCTTCCGAAGCTTGAAGAGACAAAGTCTTCCGAAGCTTCAACCTATGAAGACAGATTTCTTCCGAAGACTTTTAGTACACATGCTTTATCTGATGTACTGTTCCATAAAGCACCTTTTCCGCTGCGTCTCTGATAAGTCACCAACTTACAAGAGTTGGTGAAAAGGTCCATGCTTTTGGTAACTGTACATTGAGGTCTTGTGTCTGAAACTTTCCACTTTATGTACTTTATCCTTTTTGTAATGTATAAGGATGTGAGCTATGGCATGTCATAGTCACAAGGTCAAAAGGCAGATATGCCTTTTGATCCTACAATTGATTTTGTTAGTGTCTAGTCAATTGTATCCAGCTGGCTTTCATAGTATAGCCGGCTGTAGGTTGTAGTATAAGTATTCCAAGTTCTTGTATCTTTCCATATGCTTTGTAACACTTGTAAAAGAACTTGAGAAAGCAATATACTGCTACCTTGAAAACTATATTCTCTTGTTCTGTCTCTTGCTTAACTTGTGTTCTCTGCATCACCTTTGGTTACCTAGTTCACTGTTTGATTAAGATTTAGTTAATCTCCTCTTTGTGCTGTTGTGTTGTAATTGTGTTCAAGCCCTTGAACGATCCTGCAATTCTTAATTAGCTTACTCATGTTCTTAAGTTTACATGGCATATTATTTTATGCCATAGAAAAGACTCATCATTATTTGCTTTAGACAGAAAGCATGAAACTTCTCTTGAGAGAGATGTTTCTTGCAAATCCATCTTGTACATGTTCCCTTTCCTGGGGGCTCTAAGCATAATATGCTCATGAGGAATGACCACCTTAGGATTGAGAACAATGCATTCATGCTCAGTAAAGAGCATGTTATGACTCTGATCACAAAATTGAGATACACTCAAAAGATTGTATTCAAGCTTCTTGACAAAGTTTACCTTCTCAATGCTAAGCTTACCATTTGTGACCTTGCCCCTTCCAAATATGTGACCACTCTCATCTCCTCCAAAAGCAACTGGTCCTCTATCATTCTTTCAAAATTTTGGAGTAGTGACCTATTTCTTGTCATGTGCTTGGAATAACCACTATCAATGATCCAGACTTCTTGTTTGTCTGAGTTGTTTCGGCACAAAAGAGATGGTTAGTTACATTTGAAAACCCAAACCTTGCTTGTCTTGGGTTTATCTAAAGAAGTTGAAGGTAATGAAATAGTAATTGATCCTATAGTCATATTTTGAGGATCCTTTGTTGTTGTTGATGGAAAACTTTCAGTCACTTGGTCTTTCTTAAACTTCCACACCACCTTTGGAAGTTTAGACCTGACCTTTAATACTTTGAAAGTTTTACTAACTTTGGAAGTTTTGATGACTGGTCATTCAGAAGATCTTGCTATCACCGTAGGAGGTTTCAGTGCTTCAGAAGAATTCCCTTCTTATGAGACCAAATTTTCGTCCGAAGGCAATTTTCCACTTGCCTTCATCTTCATTTTGGAGCTTTTGAAGGAAATAGATTTTCCTTCCGAAGCTATTTTCTTCTTGGAACTCTTAGAAGTCTCTTCTTTGGTCATATGGAAACTGCTTCTTAGATAGTAGAAACAATCCTTAGTAAGATGAGAAGTACTCTCACACATAACACAGTTCATTTTCTTCTTCCTAAGAGCCTTCTTTTGAGAACAAGGATGAACTTGATCACTTTCTCTCTCCACCTTCATCTTTGCAGATGCTGAGACAGTTCTTTTAGAATGAGAACTGCACTTAGAGCTGGATGGTTTAGGTTGTGTAGTAGTTGTACACAATTGATCAACCTTCTTCTTGATGTTGGGATGATTTGAACATGAACCAGAACTCTTGGTGCTAGAGTTCAAGTTGATGTCTTCAGTCTTGACCACTTCAAACCCTACAGAGATAAATACTTGTTTCTGCTTAGAGTCAAAAGTGGCCTTGATCTCCAGAGCTTTCTTTTCTTTTCTTTTCTCTTGCTCTTTCTGATCAAGTTCTTTCTCATAGACTTGATCATCACAGGCTTCCTACTCTCCTTAGAATGACAGTTACCCTTCTTAGAATCCTCTTCTTCACTCTTCTCAGAGGCATTCTCCATTATCACTTCTTCATCCTCTTCAGTCAAGGGGTCTATGAGAGGAAGCTCATCTTTACAAGTTTCACACCTAGGAGATCTTACAGACAAGATTGTGTGTGGAGGAGCTATCTCACTAGATCCCAGTCCCTACTTATTCTGATAACAAACTTTTGCATGCAAGGATGAAGATATAATGTTCTTGAAGGTCTCTTCTTCAAGAATATTTTTTTCTACCCTGTCTTTGCTGATCACAAGCTCAGCCTGGCATTTAGTCAACTTGGTTATGAGATCTTTGATCTGAGTCCTGTAGTTGGTGTGTTCATGTTTAAGAACTGAAATGGTTTTCTCTAAGTCCTCTATCTTTAACTTATAGTCATTTTTAGATCTTCTAAAATCAGATTTTAAGATATTAAGGACTCAAGATCAGATCTCATCTCTAAGTTGTAGGACCTGTATCTATTAACTTTAGCAATACATTCAGGTGTACAGAGTTGTTCCAATACCTTTGCTTCATCATGGTCATCCATCAGTACTCGGTTTGGAGATGCATCTTCCACCTGAAAACTCCAGTCAAAGCCTCCTTCTTTAATAACAACTACAACTTGCTGCTTTGGCTTCTCATTCTGGGTGGCTTTTTTAGTGTAGTTTGGTTTGGCTTGTGCTTGGCCACCATTTGTCCTTGGTGCCTTGCACTCCCTAGCAAAGTGACCCATTTGGTTACAGTTGTAACACTTGACTTTGCTTTCATCCAACCCAAACTTTCCACTGCCTGGAATGCTTTGATACCAAATGCAGGACCGTTTGAGGGGGTTTGGTCACTTACAACAAAACACACAATGAGGAGAGATTAATTTAGAACACTTAACATATTAAATGAGAAACTAGTAACAAGTTACAATGATACTAAGAAACACAAGTAATTGAGATAAAAGAAGAACAAAAAATAACACAAGTGTTTGGTTTCTAAGAATGTTGTATATCACTCTCTAGTTCTTTATAAGTGTTACAAAGCATACATTAAGATACAAAGGACCAGAGATGCTTTATACTACATCCTACAGGAGGCCATACTTTGAAAGCTAGCTGGATATATGATCTAGACAACAATAAAATCAATGTAGAGTCAAAAGGTAGATTGTCTTTTGACTAGTGACTATGACATGCCATAGCTTACATTCTAATATATTACAAAAAAGATAAAAGTACATAAAATAGAAAGAAACAGACTCAAGACCTCAATGTACAGTTTACCAAAAGTATGACCTTTTCACCAACTTGTGAAAGTTGGTGAGTCAACCAGAGTTGCAGCGGAAAGGTGGTCCAGCTTTATCGTAAAAGTTACATCTGATAAAGCATGTACTAAAAAGTCTTCGGAAGAAATCTGTCTTCATAAACTAGCTTCGGAAGACTTTGTCTCTGAATCTTCGAAAGACTTTATGTTTGGCTTCGGAAGATATTGGTCTTGGATTCGAAAGATTTCACACTTAGAATATTATCTAATGCAGAATGTGAAACTCCCGAAGCATTCTACTTCAACACTTTGTGCATGCATGCAGGACAGACTGTTCGGATGTTTTGAGTTACATCAACCTTATATGTAACCTTACATTTTTGTATGAGAAAACATTATTGAAAAGGTATTAAGAAAAAAACATAAAAAGAACTATAAAACATTTTTTTAAAAATCATGGCAATGTTAAATTGGCTTTTATTTTATTGAAATTTCATTTTTTATACTTTACTTAAATAACAATATTATAAATAGAAATACTTTTATCAATCATGTTGTATTTCAAGTTCAACTCACTAATCTTTTTACGCCTTAATTGATATATTTAATATCATTTACACCCGAAGTTTTAAATTACAACAGCTCTTTTGCAAAGACTTAGTGATCCAATGGAAGTTATTAAGTGTCAGTTACATATTTTGTTTTTCATTCTAACTTGGTAACTTTACGTCTTTGAAAATTATGCTTCTGTGTTTTTTTTAATGTATCAATTATGTATCGAATTACGTAAAATATGATGTAGTTGAAATAGTATATATAAGAAGAGGTGTATTTGTGTTGACTCTAGAATTACTTTTCAATTTTAAATATTATTTGTACTTTCATATAGCCTTACAAATGTTTGTATATACAAGTGCAGGCATGATGAATCGGTAATTATCTATGCATGTTTATTTTCAAGAAGGAAACCATAAAACATGCTACAAGTAATGATATGAAAGTTCATATGTTATAAATATACTTTTTAATTGTAGTTTACAATATAAACATAATTACTAAAGCTTATTTTACACTTAGTTTGTACTAATATGTTGTGTTATATAATATTCTGAGTGAAGAATGGAAACTAATATCATACAATTACTATTTTATTTACATGACATTCATTTCTAACATTGTTAACTGTGTTTAACATTGTGTTGTACTATATTTTTCAATTTAATGTTATAGTTTTAGATTTTACATTCATATAATGTTTTTACAGTTAGATTTGAATTTTGAATGATGTTTTTGATGTTTCTACCTATGTCTTTTATGCATCCTCATAAAAGTTAACAAAACTTATGGAATAAACTAAAAATAAATGAAAGTTTGTATATTTATATCAATACTGTATAATAAAAAATAATTAGATTGACACATGTGCATTCTATACTTTTTTCTCACCCTCATCACATAATATTTTTTGTCATATCGTGTAGCTCAAAGTAATTAAATAACTAACTTCGTTTATTCTTATTTTGATACTTTCATTAATTTCAGTTAAAAAACAGTTCTAAAACATAATTAATTTTATCCTAATTCTATAAATTTTGTTAAAGATATTTTGTAATTGATTCTTTTTTAAGTTGGTTTGTTTTTTAAACAACAAGGGTTCACAAATGGTTAGCTTTATGTTGCATTATCTTGAGTTATAAGTAGACTTAAATTAAAATTATTAATATTAATTAATGATGGTAAAATTACAAACAAAACATCAAATTTTGTATACAAAAATGTTTTCGGATGATCTCATGCTTAATATAATATAGCCCAAAGTTTTTATATATAAGTTTATTTCATTTCATTTGATACACTATTCAGACTTATAAGCATTGATAAAGAAAATATACTAATATTAGATATAGATGATTTTAAAAATTAATCGATATACAAAATATTAACAACAATATTATGACTTACGAATCTTTTTAATCAAAAACAAATTTTATTGATTTAACTTGTGTATTACACAGGTCTTTAGCTTAATATACAATACTAGCTTTAGTGAACCCGTGTATTACATGTGTTGAATAAATAAAATATTAAATAGAATAAAAATTTATTAACTATTAAATAATATGTGATTTAAATTATGTATAAGTATTATAAGTTATAAACAATGATATCAACTTTTTAAAAAATTATTTTTATACTTTCTTTGTTTTTTCTAAAAAATAAATCAAACATTTAGTTTCAAAACAAAACATATTTAAAAAATATCATTTTTAAAATATTTCAATTTTTTAAAAAAGTATGATGTACGTTCTAGAAAATTTTCTTTTAATAAAAATTTGTTTCTATAGAAATAAACATTAATAAAAACATTTATTTCTTAATCTTTCTAAAAATAACTTATAATCAATAAATAGAATTGAATATTATAATTATTAATTAATTAAGTTATTTAATGGGATAGAAAAACAGGAAAAATTTATTAAAGTAAATGTGATATTGTCATATAACATTTCTAGTTACTTTTTTTTATGTTTATGTGACATTTTTAATTATTTTTTTATTATAATAACAAAAATAAATAAATTGGGTGATCATTTTGTAATCGATATAAAACAAATAGAAAATATTGTTGGTGATCAAAACAGCGTCCGCAAAACCCCCAAAATTCAAAAGCATAAACCTCGGGCCTCTTTCACCATCTGCATCTTACATACGTGAAGTGGATGCAGCTACTATTGTCTCCTACATGTTTCGATACGTGCAATGCTGTTGATATTCAGAGTCTGTTTTTCTGTTTTTCTAGGGTTTCATCTTGATGCCGATTTTTAAAGGGCTGCGACGCTTTCATTCACACACCGTTTTCTCCAGACAAGGTTTGCTTCTCATTTTTCGTCAAACTTTTCTGATTTTGATTCTAAAGCTTCTTTTGTCGGTGACTCTTGACCTGCTCGATCACACCGTTCAACATGTTGTATGTTTTCGTGTTCAGCAATTTGACTTTAGCATGTGGTTATTGGATTTGGGATTCGTAGGAATATGATTAATTTGTAAGCTCTATACAAGTTTGAAATAGTATTTTTTTCGTCTTAAAGAAACGTTGATTGTTAGCAAAACGATTTGAGGTGTGAAACATATAGGCTTTGGTTTCTAGGCAATCTACTTCAAGTGTGGCCCAAGTTTGGATCTCTATAAGTATAATCTTATTTATTATTTGTTTTGTGCAATTTATTTAAGAAGAAATCAAAAACATTTAAAAATCGTTATACGTGGCTTTAGTTGTAGAAATCTTAAGAGGACAATTTACATTGGAAAAAAAGAATGTTTTTACCACTACACTTATATTTTATTAAAGCTCAAACCAGGTAAAGATGCTTACAATTGATACAACTTTCCATGTATACTGTTTTGGGTTCTTCTGCAATTACAGTGTTCTTTTAAATGTTGATGCTCAGCATAACATTAGTATTTTGATCATGCACTTTCATCTTGAGCTTGCTCTAAAGACTTTCACATAAAGATGGTTTTAAGTTGAAACGTGCCATTTGAATACACTAGAGCAACAGACTGCCATTCCACATATTTTCTTGACACCAAGTGGCAGGATATTGAAAATGGTATTCATCATATTTATCATCTTAACTGTTTTTGCTAATAGCTGTTTGGTTGATCACCCTTTATTTTAACAAATCTAAGGAGTTCCCATGTTATGTTAATTTTATTTCTGTATGATTTCTCTCAAGATTTTTGGATGATTATATGCCATTATTGAAACAATAGCCGGCATTATGGCTCTTTCTTATTATAGTAAAATGATTGTTCTTTTTCATTTTTTCCTTTGTTTTACATTTTGTAAAATTTGTGATGTTTGAATGCTAACACATGCCAGTTGTTACTGAGATATCCAATTTGGTGTCTGGATCAAATGTTGAGCAGTCTGGAACGTCTTCTGTTGCTCCTATCAGTTCCAACAGACCAATCAGGAAAAGGGTAAATAGTGCTGTTCGAAGGGAGATGCTGGAATCATTTGTTAACAAGTATGTATCTTTTGACTACCATATAATTCAGTGACAATCTTCTATTTTGCTCAAGAGATTGACATTGTAAATGATGCTGGAGCATATATAGTCATATATAGTGTGTCCGTCGCTTGTCGAATAGTCTAGGCTTAATGTTATACACCTGATATCTTGTAAACACATGAAACTGAGTCATTCACAGGAGCATATGCGAATGAGACTCAGTCGTACGACTGAGTCATGCTAATGGACCAGCCGTGCGACTGAGAGATGCGATTGGGACATTCGTAAGAATGAATCATAGTATGGTCCAGTCGTACGATTGAACCATACGCATGGTCCAGTCGTACGATTGAACCATACGCATGGTCCAATCGCACGAATGGGCCCAGTCGCATCTAATATGGGCCGAGGCCTATATATACCAGTTTCAATTTGTAGAGAGATTAGGGATTTCAAAGGTTTTTTGGAGAGGAAGTCTGCCCGGACCCTAGGGCTGCCGGATGAGAGGGGAGATCATGCTCGATCTTCCCCTTGCCAAGAGTCTTGATTCTTATGTTATAACGAGCTTGTAATCGTTAGGTTTTATCAGTGAAACCATTCAATTATAGTTCGTATTATTGTTTGACTTTTGGTTTGATGTTGTTTATCCTTCCGTCAAGAACATGCTCGGATGTTTATCGATCCAAGAAACCGACTTCACAATTGGTATCAGAGCCGGTTACTGCTGGAATGATCTAACAATCATTCTAGCAACCCGAGCTCTTGATTTCTGGATCAAAGTTCAGATCTTGACGTTAAACCCACTTCGCGTTCTTCGTGTTTTGCTCAGATCTTGTTATCTATGTTAAAATCGAATTCGAAACCACGTTCCTATCACCCTTTCGAATCTGATGATGTCTACTTTGTTTTGGTTCATGTTGAATTCGTCAGATTAGGGTTTTGGGCAGCCCTGGCGGCTGCAGATCTGAAAATATGTGTGCAGATGCGTCCGAATGGACCATGCGCCCCAACAGTGGTCCTGCGTCCGAATGGACCATGCGCCCCAACAGTGGTCATGTGTCCGAATGGCCATGCGACTGAGTGTCCATGCGCCTAAATAGTCCATACGCCTAAATAGTCCATACGCCTAAATAGTCCATACGCCTGAACAACTTTATACGAATAACTCAGTCGCACGACTGAACACTCAGTTGTGCGAATGGATTAACCGCACGGACTCATCCGCATTTGTTCCAGACCAAAAAAAAAGAAAGAGTCTGGAACAGCTTCTTGCACAGATTTGAAGATGAGCAAAGCATATTCACCCTGAGGTTCTTTTGTCCAATAAGTTCGATGTATACCCCATGATTCGTCGGACTTCCAGAATAGGTGAATGTTGTTGGAACACGAAAGAGAGAGAGAAGATGTCAGCAGTCGGTGCTGATTTTATGGGGTAGTTAGGAGCATCTGACTACTTATGGGTCAATCAAGTTATATTTATCCGCATAGAAAGGATTCTGCTTCTTAGGGGGAATCCTTGTATAGAGAAACTGAAGACGCAATCAGAAAGTGATGATGTGAACCGGTTTCCGATGATGAATCTTCGTGCATGCTGATTTGGTTGATATTGTCAGCTGTGGATTGGAACCTTCAACCTTTTGCCCAATACACCGTGTGAAGACGCAAGGAGAGCACAATGTCTATATATTGGGATATGCTGAATGTGAGGGGGAATTTCTGCAGGTGGTGATGTTAATCAGGTTAGCCTGTGTGAAGATTGAAGCAATGGAAAACCGTTCGTATCATTATCTGGAAAAATTAGTCATATGGGGAATCTTGCTGCTATGATGGTGTTCTGCAAAGTAAACGAAAGCTATTGTGACTAAATTCATTTTCAGGGATGTGGTAGTAACCTGACGGATCGGCAACGTTGGCTAATATGGTTTTTGTTTGATTCTATTGGCAACCAGAGCCATGATTGACTGAAGATTGTAAGAGGTGTTATCTACTATTCGCAAGCAACGTCCAAGGGGGAATTTGTTGGAGCATATATAGTCATATATAGTGTGTCCGTCGCTTGTCGAATAGTCTAGGCTTAATGTTATACACCTGATATGTTGTAAACACATGAAACTGGGTCATTCGCAGGAGCATATGCGAATGAGACTCAGTCGTACGACTGAGCTATGCTAATGGACCAGCCGTGCGACTGAGAGATGCGATTGGGACATTCGTAAGACTGAATCATAAGTATGGTCCAGTCGTACGATTGAACCATACGCATGGTCCAGTCGTACGATTGAACCATACGCATGGTCCAATCGCACGAATGGACCCAGTCGCATCTAATATGGGCCGAGGCTTATACATACCAGTTTCAATGTGCAGAGAGATTAGGGATTTCCAAAGGTTTTTTGGAGAGGAAGTCTGCCTGGACCCTAGGGCTGCCGGATGAGAGGGGAGATCATGCTCGATCTTCCCCTTGCCAAGAGTCTTGATTCTTATGTTCTAATGAGCTTGTAATCGTTAGGTTTTATCAGTGAAACCATTCAATTATAGTTCGTATTATTGTTTGACTTTTGGTTTGATGTTGTTTATCCTTCCATCAAGAACATGCTCGGATGTTTATCGATCCAAGAAACCGACTTCACAAATGATAATGTTGATCTCTAAACATTGATGTATTAATGCTCTATCTATTTTGTAGTTTTCAGTGAACAATGAGATAATTAGCTCCTGTGATATCAAATTCAATAAAGAAATAAAACCTTCTATTTATCATGTACTTTGCTACAAAGAAATGCTAAATATGATGAAAATATTATTTTCTTTAGTGAAAAGCTAATAAGATGCAATACAAAGGGACTCACATATAGTTCTTGTGAAAAGATTCAGTATTCTTTTATCCAATGATATTCATTAAACTTAATAAGCAAACAGTTAAAAGAACGGATTTCCTTGTTCGTGTTCATTCATTAAGAAGAGGAACATGTTCATGCTCATTTATGTTCGTTTGTTAATATTCCCAAAACAACATATATGAACATAAAAGGACACAAAAGAACACTAATAAACACCCAACCATAATATCCAAGTTAAAGTCTAAATACTGTCTTAGGAACATTTTAACCAGGTGTAATGATGAGGAGGAACAAGGGAGATTGAGGGATATGAGAAGTTGTAAAAAGGATTGGGAACTAAGGAGGGGGCATGGCATGTTAACAGTCGTGAAGTTTATAAAGAGAGAGGAATGACAGGTTTTGGTAAAGGGGCAAGACATCAAATTGAGATGACAAACTAATTTCCACCATTTTTTCAACGACAATAGGTCTAACCAAGAAGAAAGCAAGATCTCACTATCCTACACCGACAAATAAATAACTGCTACTGTCTATGGAAGGTGGGAAGGGCCAAGGTATTTGGCTTGGACAAAATACATATTGTGTTTTGGAATTCTTTAGGGAGAGGGAGGAGTATAATGGTTAAGAAATTTGTTCAATATCATCTTCAACCAGAAAGGTGCTAGATTAGCGGAGGTGTAGTGTCGCTGTTCTATTTACAAGTACCAAGAAGACTCCTAATTTTGTTCTAACTACAAATCCTGTTGTCAATAGCGACCATAGCAATCGCGATCGCGCGCTATGTCGCGTCTAGGTCAAGGGCCGCTATATGGTATGTAGCGGTATATAGCGAGGATATGCAGCATTTTTTATTTTTTATTTTTTATTTTTTTGTTCTTTATTACTATAAAATTGACACAAATAGAGTATTTTAGCTAATTTTTGGTGTTTGCTTATATATTCGACTACTTTATAGCTAAACATGCTTATTTATTGAATGTAAAATATTTCTTAAAGCTTCTACTACCTCATCGCGAAACACGAAATAGCGGGCGCTCTTTATCGCTATTCGCTACATAGCATATAGGTGACTTGTCGCTATTTACCACTATTCGCTATTGACAACTATGACTACAAAGGTATTATGCTCTTAAGTTATACTATAAACTTGTAAGGAAGGGCAATTAAAAAAAATTAAATTTATATGTGAATTGTTTACTACTTTTAAGGATATTAAGGCTTACGACAATGTGCCGAGTAGTTTTACCGTAACTTCATTAGTACAAACAAGGATACCCAAATTAATATTAAGGCCTAGTGGTCTCGTAGACAACCAAGTTTAAGTATTTAGGATCATTGTCAAGGGTGACATAGACATAAACAGTGATGTAACCTATCATGTTCAGCCTAGTTGGTGCAAATTGAGGGTATCCATAGGAGTTTTGTGAGAAGAGGTTCACAACAAGATTCAATAGGAATTATATGAGTTATAGTTTAACTGACCACGTATATGGAACCGATTGTTGGACCTTCAAGATGTCATATGCACAAAAGTAGTAGGTAGTAATGATGATGATGTTGAGGTGGATGTGTTATAGCCTTTTAGGTAGTAACGATGATGATGTTGAGGTGGATGTGTAGTAGGTAGTAACGATGATGATGTCGATGTGGATGTGTGGCTAAAGGATGGCTTGGATAAGAAACAGAGTTTTTTAGGAGCAATTGGGGGTGACATGTATCTCAAATAAGATAAAGGAGGGGAGGTTTAGATGATGACTTTGCTATGGACTATGGAAACCCTCAGAATGAAAGGAGCAACTGTAAAGGCGGACTGAACCTAATATGAGATGAGCGGGTTAGGTAAGATTTGCTAGACTTGCACCTCTTAGAGGACTGAACCTAATATGAGATGAGCGGGTTAGGTAAGATTTGCTAGACTTGCACCTCTTAGAGGACATGAGCGAGGATAGGAGCTCTTAGAGACATAGATTTAGGTTATGGACATTTAAATGAGTGTATAGACTTGTTAGATTTGTCATAGGAGATTAGTACTTTTTCCTATACTTGTGTTTGCCTTAGCCTTAGTTGCGTTAGCGTTGTCTTGGCATATGTACTTTTTTTCGGGGATTGTGTATGTACTTTTAAGGGGTTATTGGTGAGTTTTGGTTGCCTCTTTCCTCTTGTACACGTTGATACTATAGTTTTTCTCACCACCTTATGTTAGCAGTAGTTTACGACTATCAAGGTTGTTGCTTTGATTTTCTTAGTCACATGAAAAAAGAAGCTTTTGAAATCAGGGTCTCACTAGAAATGGTCTTTCATCCCACTAGGGTTAGAGGAAAGACTTGTTCCACCCCCTTCCCTAGACCTTATTGATAGCCATGCAATGAGTTTACTTACTATCATTTTTAAAAGTAAACAACAATACGTGCTTGGACAATGGACATGCATGTCACACATGTGTCTGGGCAAGGCGAGGCCTAGACCTTGAACATACGCGAGGCACCCCTCGTGTACACTACCAAGTCTTTAAATGGTTGTATTCCTGGCTTTTGGAGACAACGAGACATAATTACTGTTATTTTTCTATTTAAAATGTCTATATCATCAAAAGCAAGCTGGTCACGCATCTAGGAAATGTGAGGCCTAAACCTTGAACATACTCAAGGCACCTCTCTTTCACCACGAGCAAGGTGAGGTCACCTAGTATTCAAAGTCGACAACTCTCATCTTCTCCTTTCTTCTTTCTTCATTTCTACGTTGATGCCTTATAAACTTAGTCTTGGGCTTTATTTTTTTCTTTTATTTGGGTTTTCTTTTTCTTTTTGTTTGGACTTATTCTTTTGGTTGTGCTTTCTTTCTTCTTGTTTGAATTTTGCTCACAGATTAGGTTCCAACACAAATTCATCATGTATTATATCATATATTTTACATCTAATTAGTTTAAAAGGCTTTAGAAATTTGATATTAATGGGGTGATTTTCATTGCTAATTATATTAGTTTTTCATTATATATGAGGGAGTAGAATTATTATATATATCAATAAAATGATCTAATTGTCAATAGCCTAGTTATATTAGGTGTTTTATACTTTTATTATACTTGTGGAGTATGATTACTTTTTTATGTGTCATATATTCTTTTTTACCTTTACACTAAATGTGGTTTTCATGTTCATGTTGCACTTATGTGCCTTTGACCACCTAAATACAAATCTAGAGTTTGGTTTTTGTATTTAAAACTTTACTTCTACCACTAAGAGCAGCATTTGAACACTATTACCACGTATAGGTCATTATATACATGAACATAGGTAGGGTTGCACAAGACGGTTAGGTCTTGATTAGAACTTGGCCTATAAAGACCGATACTAGAAAGCCGGGACCTGGACCTTGGTAAGCTTAACGGTCCTAGATCAAGTTGATTCATTTAGAGAATATGTTAAGGACCATACTAATAAAGCCTGTAAAAAATTAAGGGCGTGAGTTTCTGACATGACACGAACCTAATACGAATTTAGCGGGTTTGGGTTTACTATAAAGGTGTTCGGGTAAGATTTTCGGTCGAACCAGCGAACCTATTTAGGTAGACTATTCGTGTCTAGGAGTCAGGGTTTAACCTGCTGGGTTCATGGATTAACCTTTTGTAACCCATTTTTTTGTTTATATTTTTATACATATATTTTTATGTCAAATTAAATTTGTGCTTTTTACCTCAAAATTTAGAGCTCAAAATATAAATTGACATACGATTTTATAACTACAATATAATTGTTTTATATTCATCGGTATATTTTTGTTGTAAGATAGTAATTTGAAGAGTTAATTACATGAAAGGTCCATGTGGTTAGGTTTGTTTTCACTTTTAGTCCCCAGGCTTGAAAATTACAAGGTCGGTTCAATGGTTTGCCAAAATGTAACACAAATGGTCCCAACTTGGATGGACCGTTAACTTCTCTGTTAATTGTTTTAAAATGATAAAAATACCCTTAATTAAAAAATAAAAATAAAAATATTTTTTTAACAGCATACCACCAACACTTCCCATTACCGCCGCTGCCCAATACCACCACCGTCGTCGCCCATTACCGCCGCATGTTACCACCACCATTTTCACTGTTACCCTTGATGATACCACAACCACGACAATCACCAAAACCATCGCAACCACAATAACCATCGTAACCACCACAACCAAAAGTCATTGTCTTCCTCAACCACTCTACAATCATCGTGCGACCATCAAAAGAAAGAAGAGCAACTGCACAATCCATATCGCCATCACAAGCATTGTTTTCAAATGGGATCTAAGGGGATTCTGGTGAGTGGTTTTTCGTGAAGGAGAAGGGGTTCAGGATAGTGGTGGTCGTCAGCGTACCGACAGTGGTGGTGAGGGCTGGTTTAGTGTTGGCATGGTAGAATGGTGGTGGTGGTGGTGGTAGTGGTGGTTTGGTAGAATGGTGGCGGTGGTGGTTAGTTTAAGTTAGGGTTAGAGGTTGAAGATGAATTGTGAGTCCTAATCTTTTATTATTATAAGTCTTAAATATAAATATTAATAAAATTTTTTAATAGTTAGGGGTAATTTGGTCATTTTACACGCAGTTAATGGAAAAGTTAATTGGCCCATCCAAGTTGGGGACCATTTGTGTTACGTTTTGGCAAACCATTTGTCCGACCTTGTAATTTTTCAAACCTAGGGACCAAAAGTGAAAACAGGCCTAACCACAGGACCTTTCATGTAATTAATTCTTATTTGAAAGTACTAATCTATGGAAAAAAATTTAAAAATTAAAAATTCGGGTCAAATGGTCGTGTTCATGTTATCTTGTGTATATTTGTGTTGTGTACGGGTTGACATGTCTGACATAATGTTCAGGCTCAGATTGGGGTGGACCTTGCCAACCTGCAAACATGACCTGTTTAGCACCCCTATAAAAAATCCTTACAGGCAGTTATAATTTAGTTATTTGTTTCTCACAAATATCTTTAAACAGCTACCATTGACTTATTAAGCTTTTGTCCTTTGTGTCCTTTAACTTCTCCTAGCATGCCAAGTGACATGGATGCTCCTCCCAATAACTATATAAGAGCTAGTATTAGGGTCATTATTGGAACTTAATTGTTATTTTTTTTTAGGTACAGAGCTATGAATCTAGGAAAGTTCCCTTCCCCAACAAGTGCACAAAAAGAAGTCGGTGGCAGTTACTATTTAATCAAGAAATGCTTCAGGAGATGGAATATAATTCTAAAATGTCTTCTGTGGAGAAAGGCCTTGCCAAGGAGAACAAAACAAAGATTAAAGGTGATGATGCTCTAAGCCAGGAAGTAGCCATGAAATCATCTAGAAGTCAAGAGAAGTTAAACAGTCAAAAAACCATTGACCAAACTTTTTGTGAAGATCCTCGGCTAGAATCTGGAAGCAATTTCGAGAAAAAAAATGACACCGGAGACAACAATATTTCAAGAGTAAACATCTTCTGCAAGCTTTTATGCTATGAATGAGGGGTGGCAAGATGGTTGGGTCGGGTAGGTTAGGTAACATCCAAAACAAGTTGGGTTAAAACGGCCCAACAGGTTATTTTTAATATGGTGTAAGGTTGAAACGGGCAGTAAAGGCTATTTACAAAAAATCAACGTGATGATTGTTGCTAAATTTTTACAAATAATCAACATGATAATCATGATTACAAAATATATTATTAATAATGTGACTGAGAAGGCTAGTACATGTAGAATAGGCTTTTGGTGACTTTCAAACTGTTAGGCCCGTTTGAACCATTCTTGTTTTAGCTAACTTTTAGTTTTGATGAAAGTGAAATAGTCAACCCATTCACAATTACGACCTTATTTTGATGAGGCTGCACTGAAATTTGAAAGTAAGTTAGTAGAAGAAACTGTCTGTTACATATGCAAGTGGCAGTGTTGTTTTCAATTTTTCATAACAAGATGGCCTTTGGTAAATATTTTAAGCATGCTTCACAGAAATCCAATGTTTTAGAAATTTTCTAAACTATCAACTGAAAATACATATAAATATTAATATCTAAGCCTTTATTATTGAATCTCAACCCCTGCATTGCTTGCTTATTTGCATATGCCAGTGTGTTTGTATTTAATACTTGTGCTTGTAGGGTGATACTCATAACAGTGCAACTAAAAACGATGAGAAGCCGGAGCAGAATCCAAGAAATGATAACTGTGTCTTTAAGAATTCTGAGTCAGAAGTTGAAAAACAACCTGACCAGATAAGAAACATAATGAGGTAACCTTCTTTTATGCTAACTCAAGAGTTGATATGCTTTTATCTATGAATGGGTTTAAAATTTTTATTGTTTATAAGCATATTAAAGATGCATGCCATGATAAATATGTTATGTGTATGTTATCTATTTGTCTGTGTGTTTCTGTTTGTATATATAATTTAGGGAGAATTACATATATCCCCCTCTTCCACCCTTGAAATTACATATATCCCCAAAACACAAGTTTTCAATGCATAAGTACAATGCATTTTATGCATGCTTTGGGGATATATGTAATTTCACAAGTTTAGAGGGGGTATATGCAATTGCCCCTATAATTTATGTGGCTGGGGGATCACCATTGATGACACATATAAACATTGATAAAACCTGACTACGCTTAAACATGATGATATGTGGATATCCTGTATTGTACCGTATATCATCATCAGTAATTTTATTTTGTTAACCTTTACACATGCTATTCTTCACATGTTTATGAGGTTGGTGTTTAGATATGAAGTATCAAGTCCATGTGATCTTAGGAATAAAATGCTTCATTTCTTTTATAAGCAAGTATCCATCTTCATGGTCGAAGTATTCGCTTATTAAGATGGCTAAATCTGAAGTTGAGACACTCATGTTACATAATCTAAGAATTTGTATGGTCAAATTATTTCTACTTGTAACAAAAGTAAAAATAACTTCTACAGGAAAAGCCAAATTGGTAGATTTTTTACTAACTTCTGGTCCAAAAAAAAATGCATGCTGATTTAGTGAGGATTAAATCTTTAACATATAAACAAGTTAAACTAAATCATATATTTCTAAATTCCTAAATATATCACGTTTCAATGTATGACAACTAGCACAGACGGACATACGTACAATTGAGGGGTAGCCTCCGCTACCCCTCAACTTTGGTCCTCTGTACTATTTAGATTATACAAATTTTCTGTTATATGTTTTGGCCAAAATTTTACGAGTTAACACGCCACAACATTCGTGTGTTCAATTTTTTTTCACTTATTTTTTCCACTTTGACAATTTGTAGAGAAACCTTAGAAATGTTGTTAGAATGATGAGAGTATGGCTCATTTATAAACTTCTATAAATTATTAAAACTACATATAAAAAGTAAATGATAATAACATAAAAAATGATGTAGAGAGTGTATGAATCTACTATGAATATTCTTATATGGTTTTCATATTCTTATATGGTTATTTGTTTATCACGGACAATTTATATTTAATAAATGATTTTAGTCATTGTTTAAACTTGAAATGTAGAGAACATGAATCGTTTTGCTCTAAAAAATCATCAAAAGATAAAGACGTGTACAAATCACTATAAAAAGTAAGTTTTTTTTCTTTTGGTATTGTATTTTTGTTAACAATTCAATACAATTTAATTACGTCTATTCAGACCCGATACGATTCGACTCAATCGAACAACCCAAAAATATTTATATTGTTTCGTTAGATGCTAATATAAAAACTAGTGACCTGTAGAAAATAATTACTAGTTCCGCCACTGCATGTACGGTAAAAAAAATTACGTTACCCATGAACTTATGTTCTAGATCCGCCACTGACAACTAGCTCATGCATTGGAAGGAAATTGCTTGTAAGATAGTGTAAGCATATGCCTAGATTCTCTCACAGATGATATTTTATTTTATTTTACTAATGTTTCAGCTATTTTGAATATATAAACGAGTATTTTTTTTACAATTGCCCCCGTTCGTCTACTATGCTTTAAAGGAGTACCAGAAAACTACAAATATAACTTTTAAAATTTTCCAGTATGTTTGTTTTAGTGCTGGAAATTGCACTTTGATTCTGATTGAAGTTTGAAAAAAATCTGTGTTATTTTTGTGATTCTGCAGATAAAATGTGTATATATTTTATAGGGTGGTAAAATGGCCCAGTGTTGGATAATGGGTCAAAATGTCAAATCCGGTCACGTTGGGATGAATTAAAACACTTTATATCCAATATCCCTGTATTGTACAGTATACCTCGACAACCTAATAATTTCATGTTTCCTTTTAACCAAACGATGCACATACTTGTAATTTCTTACCAAATTTTGTCATTAGCAGTACAAACATTACAGGTTTGATATATTGGTAACTAAATTTGAAGTATGCCACATCCATTGCTTAAAACACAGTAGTGTTCTTGTAATCAGAAATATGATCACAAAAGTTGATTTTTTCCATAATAATTCAACTTTTTGAATAAAATTGATTCAAAAGGTTTTTGCATAAAATATGCTAAGATGGTGATAGATTGCCTTAGTTTTTCATTTATAATCCCTCTCACCCTCTCTCTCTCTCTCTCTATATATATATATATATATGTATGTATATATATGTGTGTGTGTGTGTGTGAAATTTAACTGGATGTATGTAGGTCGGAGGGAGAAAAAGACAATGAGTTGAGAGAGAAAGCTTCATTATGGGGAAATTTGAAGTCAAAAGTTAATGAATTCATGAACATGTGGAAGAAATGATGATCTACAATTGAAGATACAAGCCAAAAGCACCACAACCTTTACTAGCTGTTTGGGAGTCAGATATGTAGCACTTCATTGATAAAATCTTTGTAGCCTTTTATTATCATTATCAGTATATCTAAAAAAAATTCAGCCCACATATTTTTGGACAAAATTGAAGTGAACAAACGTGACCATTAATCAAAGTTTCATATTACATTGCTGACAAAAAAATGCATTTTTCTAAACTTGTAGTATTGGACGGGCAAAAAATCCTAGTTACTAACATTAAGTGGGAATGTTCCATGAATGATTCTTTTTTGTTAATACGTTATATGCTATGCATTTAAAGACGCGAATGTATCATCATTGTTACTCAAAAATATAATTTTCTTTGATGTATTTAAAGGGCAAGTTTAATCCATATATCTATAACCTATGATAAAAGAACTTCATATATTTATAACCTATAATAAAAGAAATTCATATATCTATAACCTATAATAAAAAAGGTTTTTTTAAGTTATGTGTCATTATTTTAGTATATCAAATGACATGTGTTATCATTCTAGCATATTAAAAAATTATTTTTTCGTTTTTCTCTTATATTAAAATACAAAATTATAAAAACAATTAATTTGACTTTCTTTTTTAATTAAAATATGTTAAAACAAATAAATTTATATTTGTGATTCTTGTCTTTTATATTAAATGATTATTATTTTAAATAAGTAAACTAAACTATTAAGCATTTACAACATAAATGAAGTTATTTAATAATTTATTAATACATATTAAATATTAATATAGAGTAATAATTTATAATTTATTATGTGTTATAACTTTTAATATTCATTGTATTTTTATTTCACTAATAGTAATAACATCTACAAAATAAATTATTCATAAAACTAATGATTTTAATATATTTTATTTATTCCACCTATATAATACATGGACTCTAACCTAGTATTTTTAATATTACCATCATTTTTATTCTTATTAATAACATGTTGTAAATGAGATTTTAATGGTTAAGTTTGTTTGTTCACATGACAAAATCAAAAGTCACTTGTTGCTTCAATCTTTGTGGCTAAGTGTCAAATTTCCTCCGAGGCCATAATCAATATTTTACCTGTTACTTTAATCATTGTGGTTGAGAGTCAAATCTCCCATGAACCAACAGGATGTCATGAATCTATTCAACTCAAGTTTTGGAAACTACGTTGTTGACATAGATTTGTAGTTTTTCCCA
The DNA here is from genome assembly GCA_025506515.1 of Flaveria trinervia. Taxonomy (NCBI): domain Eukaryota; kingdom Viridiplantae; phylum Streptophyta; class Magnoliopsida; order Asterales; family Asteraceae; genus Flaveria; species Flaveria trinervia. The sequence goes on along the minus strand of CM046449.1, from coordinate 24,841,694 downwards.
TATTTATAATTATTTTGAAGATCAAACCTTCAGTCATATGATCCTTGCTCACATCAGATATTACGAAGAAATTAATTTAGTAATAAATAAAATACATACAAAAATTAAAATTAAGCACATCTTAAACATAAATGGATTCTAAAGCCTGTGAATACTCTATGTGGAGGTTTGAATTTGGTTGTACATATATTTTCTTCTGAAAATAAGCACGTGGTAAAAATATATTTGTAATTTTGTAAAAGTATAAAGTTATAAAAGAAAATAAAACATGTTAAGAATTAATTCAAATATTAAATAGATAGTAGTTTTAAGGAGTTGTATTTGGTGCTATGAAGACTTATACTAAAAGTTTATTCAACACACAAAATAACAAAAGCGACTAGCAACCAAATCAAACCACGCGAATTGTTTAATTGCACGTATGAACCATCACTAATCCAAATTAAGTTTGTTCATTATCATTTGTTTTATTTTTTAATATATAAAACATTATTGATATTATAGAGGATGTCCGTGTGACGTAGTAAGGAACACGGCATTTAAAAAGTTATTAAATTAAAAAGAAGTAAAGCAATATCACACAAAACCTAAAGAGAATAAAACACTCGTTTTGTGATGTAGTTTTTAAGAAAATATTAAGTTCGAAAAAGTTATAACCATTTAGAAAAAATAAGAAAGTTGGTTAAAATTTGAAAATTGTAGTCACATAATTGATACATAAAAGATAATCAAAGTAGTCAAATTTATAAAAGAAAATATTGCCCCCTTAAACTCTTAGAAATTAATGTAAAAAGAAAATCTCCTCATTCCTACATCTATTATAGTCTAGCATGGATCTATTAAATATGCCATTTCATAAGCTCTAATATCATTATTTTTGTCTCTCAGCCTAATAGTTTAAAACAAGAAAACATGGATCTGGGTTATTTAAATAGTCGTGTACTAAGGTTTAATATAGGATATGTACAAGCCACACCCTTATAACGCCTTCCACATTTAACCGATAAAAAAGGGTTGTCATATTTCGATCTCCGCATTAACACCTTGTTATGAGTATAACATACCCACACGTGTTCTTGTTAGATTATAGAGGAAACATTACTTCAGAGTGACACATAGTAATTTGATTTGCCCCATAGGGTCTGCGTGAAAAATTTCGCAAAGACAATACAATAGACTTTTATTATTACGTCTTTGTTTATTTTTGACACCCCTTATTGTCAATTATTACTGACATACCTGAGATCTCCTCCTTTCATTGGCGGACATACGCACAAGTGAGGGGCAGCCTTCACTACCTTTCAACTTGTTGCGGGTAGTGTAAAATTTCTTTTACGGTTTCATGTAAAAAGAAAGTTTTAGTTTTACGTTACCCCTGAGAAGAAATTACGTTACCCATAAAAAAAGTAAAACTCAACAATTTATAGAAAAATTTAAGTTTATAACTAAAAGTCTAATAATTTATAACAAAAAGCAATACATTCTATAAAAACATAAATATCCATTACCCATTACCAAATAACATAAAAACCCAAAATATCTATTACCCAACCCAATACAAAAATAAGCCTAAAAATAAAAATTATATATATACTAATTATTTGTATGCATTGTAAGTTGTATCATGTGATTTATGGGATGTACCCAATATTTTTTTGAATCTTTAACCTTTTTATATTAACCCGATACTTTTACATATTTTATAATTTAGCCTCAATATTTTTTTTTACTTTCAACTTTGGTCCTCTATACTATTCAAATTATATAAATTTTCTGTTATACGTTTCGGTCAAATTTTTACGAGTTAACACGCCACAACGTTCGTGTGTTGTTCAATGTTTTTTCACTCATTTTTCCCACTTTGACAATTTGTATAGAAACCTTAGAAATGTTGTTAGAATGATGAGAGTATGACTCATATTTAAATATTTATAAATTATTAAAACTACATTTAAAAAGTAAATGATAATAACATAAAATATAATGTAGAGAGTTTATGAATTACTATGAATATTCTTATATGGTTTTCATATTCTTATATGGTTATTTATTTATTACGGACAATTTATATTTAATTTAATTATTTAGTCATTGTTTAAACTTGAAACGTAGAGAACATGAATCGTTTTGCTTTAAAAAATCATCAAAAGATAAAGCCGTGTACAAATCACTATAAAAAGTAAGTTTTTTTTCCTTTTGGTATTGTATTTTTGTTAACAATTCAATACAATTTAATTCCGTCTATTCAGACCCGATACGACTTAACTCAATCGAACAACCCAAAATTTTTTATATTGTTTTGTTAGAACCTAGTGACCCGTAGAAAATAATTACTAGTTCCATCACTGCATGTATGGTAAAAAAAATTATGTTACCCCTGAACTTATGTTCTAAATCCGCCACTGCCTCCTTTAATATCAAGTATTGATTCGAATTCGTCTTCTAGATCTAAATCATTGGATTCATGTTCATGTCATTCTCTTAGAAGAATATCTTTTATCATCTTCTCCATTATATGATGACCTTGTTATGGGCACATCTAATCTCTTTCTTGATTAAGATATTTTATTAAATACCCTTTTTTTTGAAATAATGACTTATGATCATTCTTTGGAAGTTGATCTTGACTTTTAGTTAGTTTCATCTTTCGAGCAATTCACTAAAAAGGGCTTGGTGACTTTCTTTTGTTATTTTAGTTGTATTTGTTTCTTATAAGATATTATTGTTCGTTGCATTTTATCTAGAGTCTTTTGGTTTTTTCATTACACATTTTATATGTTTGAGTAACACATTATTCGAGGATTTCTTTATAAACCCTTCTTAAATGAGGAATCTATTAGGTGGTATAACCAACTTTTAAAAACCATATCATATCATCAGAATCCCAAATGTACAAAATAAAATATTAGAGGAAATTTTATGATTGGTCCATTTGAGATTTAAAATATTTGGATATGATTTCTAGTATTTAATTTCTTTTTTTTTCTATGGTCAAAGACCCTAACATTTGTTATATATTTAATGTTAAATTAACATTATTCGAGGATTTCTTTATAAACCCTTCTTAAATGAGGATCTATTAGGTGGTATAACCAACTTTTAAAAACCATATCATATCATCAGAATCCCAAATGTACAAAATAAAATATTAGAGGAAATTTTATGATTGGTCCATTTGAGATTTAAAATATTTGGATATGATTTCTAGTATTTAATTTCTTTTTTTTTCTATGGTCAAAGACCCTAACATTTGTTATATATTAATGTTAAATTAAACATGTGAGTTGCACACGGAGGTGTTTATGTATTTTCACCATGGTTGCAAAACTCGTTAGACGCTACCAGATCGGTTGAGTGAGGAGTTGCAAGTACTCGGCCTAGGCGATAGTACTCAGATGTGATCAATTATACAGAAATTAGTTTCAAAAGTTATAAGTATGTAAATATCATAAACTACTAATATTATAAAAAAATACATGAATATCAATATAAATAAAAACAATACATGTTCACATACAAAAATATTTCAAAACATAATATCAATTATTTAATAATATAGACGTAGTAATAATTTGATTATCATCTTCCAATGTATATTAATTATAAAAATAAAAATCCAACAAAAATCGATAAAAAATAGTGAAAATCCGACTTGGACCGGGTTGGCCGAGTTGGGCCTAGTTGGGCTGAGTTGGACCGATTTGGATCGAGTAGGGTCGAGTAGGGCCGAGTTGGACTGATACAAGACCGTTGAATGGATGGTCAATACACTTAGTCTCACAATGAGAAAAGTGTTTAGAACACTTAATAGATCAAATAGGAAAATGGGACTTAGTTATGATGCTATGAACACAAGTAAACAAGAGAAAGTAAGCTTAAAAACACAACCCAAGTTTTGGTTTTCAAGATTGCAGTATATTGCTTCTCAAGTTCTATTACAAGGATTACAAAGCATAGGCATAAATTACAAGGACTTGAGATACTTTATACAACATCCTACAGCGGCCATGCTCGGAAAGCTAGCTGAAAACATTGATCTAGACAACAAAATCAATGTAGAGTCAAAAGACAAATCTACCTTTTGAATAGTGACTATAATATGCCATAACTCACATCCTGACATATTAGAAGAAGGATAAAAGTACATAAAGTAGAAAGTTAAAGACTCAAGACCTCAATGTAAAGTTACTAAAAAGCATGGACCATTCACCAACATGTATAAGTTGGTGAGACATCAGAGTAGCAGCAAAAAGTTGGTCAGCTTTATGAAAAGTACAACAGAAAAGCATGTTCTTCAAAGTCTTTGGAAGAAATCTGTCTTCACTTCTTAGGCTTCAGAAGACTTCGTTTTTTAAGCTTTGGAAGACTTCACTTTTGGCTTTAGAAGATGTTGGTCTTGGTTTTGGAAGATTTTACACTTAGAGTATATCTGATGCAGGATGTAAAACTTCTGAAGCAACTTCTACTTTGCACTAAGTGCATGCATGCAGGAGAGACTTGGTCTATTTTGAGTTCATTAGCCTTTTATTAAGCCTTACAAACTCCCCCTAGGCTCATGCTACCAAACCAGAGAAGTGTGTTCAAATATTAACAATCCTCATTATGATCATGACCATTCCTTTCTTCATCAATTGGCCAGGATCACCCAGATTCTCAAAATACCTTCTCATGTCAAAAAGATCATGCAGTGGTAGGTTAAGCATGTCTTGCCAGAAGTAGACATCTTGACCACCCTGATCTCTTATGACATACCATCTCTCTAGATTAGCAGCAAAGGTCCAAGACAGGATGGGTCTTCCTGATACAAGAGACTCTACTTGAGTTGGAATGGGTTGAGTAGCCTCTTCTTGTATAATCTCAAAATGCTCTGACTCATCCTGAGTTCGGAAGTGGATGTCTTTGAATACTTCTTTGATAAGACTTGGTGGCCATCCTTTTCTTCCACTTCAACTGAGTGGACTGGCCTTCAGCCCTAAGTTGTTCTATTTTGTCCTTCTTAGTTGGGTCCTCCTCCCTCATAAGTTTAGAAGGAAAAGGAGTTAAGCCATGCTGTGGATAAGAAGATAAAGCTTGCCGAGGTTCAGCAGGAGGTCCAGGTTGTGTTGTCTCAAAGTTTTCAACCTTAACCTCTACTTCTTGAGGGGCTTGACTTGGTGGAGGGTGTAAATCAACAAGCTTTCCTCTCTTGATCTTCTACTTGATCACCCTAATGTGCTTATCCATGGTGGATAAGACATTGGACTAAGTCTCCTTCTAGAGAATCCATATAGCTTCAAGAAGCTCATCATCCTTTGCCTATCAACAAATTCTTTTGACTCTTTTGGATGATGGCCCTTGACTTTATTGCTTCTTTGCTCATCTTCCTCTTAGAAGCCTTTTGTTCTTTGAGAACTTGTAGCTAAAGATGCTTGAGGTATTCAAACTTAATATACTCATATGACAAGGGAAGAAGTACAACTTCCTGATAGAGACTTGTGGCAGTCAGGTAACTAATCATTTTTGTTTGTCAGCCTCCTTATCTACCTGAGGTTGTTTAGATGCCGCAACTTCTTCTTTAGGACTTCTTAAACTGGGGAGAGGGTAGAAACATGTTTGTACAACCTTTTCTGCCTTCTTTCTTCCTTGGTCTTAAGGAGCAACTCTGCATCCTTCCTTTCCTTAGACAACTTTGTGTCCGTCAGTTCATTTAATTCCTCTAAGGGAAAAGAAATGATCTCATCAATATCATAGTTCCTGGTCCCTAAGTAGTGTATCCTGGTGCTCTTAACTCATCATTTTAAGTGTTTGGTCTGTGAGCAACCTTGATAGCAGCTTCCATAAATCCTGAGGACCCAACAAAATTTTCTCCCCTTAGCTTCCTATTCCTCTCTCCCTCCTCCTCCTCCTCCTCAATCTCCTTAGGAGTCATTATCCTTTTTCCTTTAACACCCACAGACCTTTGTTACTCAGGATGGAGAGAGGTTTGGCCTTCATTGTCTGAATTAACAGTCAGACTCTGGCCAGAGAGACGCTGTGAGAACGTTCACCAGTAGGTGTTTCACTGAGGGAATGGGATGTTGAAGATGTTGATTCTGTGACAGTGCTCACAGGTTCTATCATTGGGCCTTCAGTCAAGGTTTCTCCTTTGAAGCTAATCTTAGGGTCCACCTTAACATCCAATTAACCAATGACATTGCCTGCTCATATTTGTCTCTTTGCTTTAAACACTTCAACAATCCAATCTTGTATCCTTGCAGCCATTCTTTCAGCTTGCCTATGATGAGTTGGATTGGAAAGTGGAATGTTGACAAGATCAAGACCTTCATAGTAGTTCAAGGTCTTGAAAGTTAAAGATCTCTTGCTGCCCTTGAAGTCAATGAAGTATAAGGGCTTGACTGGGTTGAGTAAGAGTGATATTCTTACTGTGAATCGAATATGATAATCAAGTCAATGATTGAGTGGCGGAAACAAACAATTAAAGAACATTCAATGCAAAGAAAATACTCATAAATGTTGTTTGTATTTGATATATGAAAGTTGATAAATTACAGAGAATAATTACAACAAAAATTCTCTATCTATCAGCCGTCACCTCAGTACGAGGTAAACTATTCTATTTATAGGCAGACAAGATGCCTTTACAAAATGACTAAACTACCCCTGACCTATTACATCAGAAACTAGTCTAAGTCATGATCCGCATCTCTGCTTGTTCATCTGCATTGACAAATGCGGATGAGATAATCTTGATCAACATCTCCACTTGATCATCCGCATTAGTAAGTTGGTCATCCGCATTGGTTAATGCGAATGAACAAATACTTATACGCATTTGGTTGGTCATCCGCATTTGTCAATGCGGATGAGCAAATTCTTGTCCACATCTTCTTTTGTTCTTCGCATTAGTCAATGCGAAAGAGTAACTTGTTCAACATTAGCATTATGTCTTCCGCATTAGTCAATGCGGAAGAGTAAACACTTGTCCGCATCAGAGTTATGTCTTCCGCATTAACTAATACGGAAGATAACACTTGTTATTTTTCCTTAGCAGATTTTCATCCGCATTTCTTCTTGGACTTGTGGGATTCCAGCTGAGCAATCATCAATTCACCCATTGAGTTGGCATGTATGATCCTTTCAGGGTGCAACAGGGCTCTTCTCTCAGCATCATACCTCCACCCTAGTATGTAATTTGAGGCTCCTTGGGTGGGGATGACATTGCCCTTGGAAGTCCCTCCTCAAATAGACTCTGAATGAGTGAGTCCACATCAATGTAAACTTGGGGAGGTTGTTGATTTTGGACAACTATAAGTGAGGATAGTGAGTCCTCAATGTACATACTCTATGAAGAACTTCTAGGTTCTGTGATTGTTGAGACTTTCTCCTCTTTTTTGGTAACATCACCTACTTGTATAGGTGAGCTAGCAGTTAGGTCTATCACATCCACAAGTTCTTGTGTTCCTGGATGAGCTCTCCTTAAGGGTCTCCCAACTTGTTTTTTCTTGAGATAAGAAATCTCAAGTTCCTAATCATTGACTCTATTTTGTAAGGTAGTCACTTGAGATTCCGAGTGACTAACCATAAAGACTAAATAAGAGCATGTTTTTTTTACATTTTCTACACCTTTAGTCTCATGTTCCCCTTATCCTCATTAGAGGAATCAATGGGGATGATAGAATGGACTAACGCATTCTCTCTCACCACTAGCATAGTGTCTTGGCTGCTGAATTTCCCTTGCTCACTAACAACATCAGGTGAAGTGTCAATGGGCTAAGTTTCCATGGTTTAGGTCTTAATGATATAATCATTTTCAAAAGTGAGAGCCACTTTGATATGGACCTCCTGAACAGGTTTTGGGAGATCCACCTTAGTGATAGGTGAATGATGTGGGCTAGACAAAAGAGATGTAGGAGTACTCATCTCTCTTTGAGTAAGAGAGAATTAGAGAGACTCATGGTACACTGAATCCTATGTTTTTATCATCATAGAATTCTAGGTTAGGAATTGGTTATTGAGATCAAGAGGCTAGGGATGGTAACTGTCTCTTTAAGGTTGTTTACTAGAGTGTTAAGACTCTGAGTGAAGGCTTAAGGCTGCTTGGGTAATGAGCTCATCAGGTTGAGCACGAGGAACCTCAACACTGGTTGTTTGTAAGATGGGAGTAGTTTGCTCCTTAAGAGAAGTGGGAGCTCTAGTGTCCACATTCCTTTTGTGTGGGTTGTGATATGGGGCCTACACAAGCTTAATAGCTTGATCAGGGGTTGGTTTAGATTTTCTTTGGTAGGTGAGGAGTATGTGTGGCTATGTTGGAGGTTGAGAAGTAGAAGGTGTGGGTGCAACACTAGCTTGTTTCGCTAGGTTTTTATCTTGAGCAATGAATCTAACATTGCAGGACCGATTTATGTCACTAAACACTTGGTTTTTCTCTCAAACTCGCTTAAACTACACTTGGATGAAGCAGAGTCTCTCTAAGAGATGATAAAAATATAATAAGTAACAATGAACACAGAAAGATAGTTTTCAAGGTACTTGCATATATTGCTTCTCAACTCAAAGTATTACAATACTCTTACAAGCATATTACATGAGTTACAATGAGAAACTATATATAATACTACTTACAACCGGATATACTTTGATACCAGCTGGAATCCTCTAACTAAAGCAAATACTACAAAGCTATAGTCTAAGGTATTTTATATAATGTATTATCTAAGATATGGTAGTCATGACATATGAGTAACTTACCTTTTGTCACCAACTAAAGTTGGCAACTGTGCTAATTAATAAAGGTAAACAGTGGAATAAAGTATGGTCAACTACATGGCTTTTGAGAAAACGCCATGTAGTATGTCAGAGGTCTGCAACGGAGTGTCAGAGACACCATACTTATGTCCACTGGTTCATAGTAGTATCTTCTGAAGGGTAGTTGGCTTCGAAAGAACAAGTTCTTCCGAAGCCACTTATACTTCGGAAGATACTACTTTTTCCTAGGCTTGAGGACTTCTTTTCTTCATACTTCGGAAGTTGTCTTCTGTTCTTTTCTTCTCAGACTTGATCTTCGGAAGTGAACACTTTGACTTCGGAAGTAGAGTTTGTCTTCGGAAGTTGATCTTGCACTTTGTCTTTGGAAAAACTCTATTTCCTTCGGAAGTTCCACCCTTAGCTTTGGAAGCCTTTTTTATTAGATACACTAAAATAGTCTAAGTGATTTGGTTTTGGTTGCACTAGCCTTCTTCTTGATCCAACAAACTCCCCCTAGGCTGATGCTACCAAAACCTCACTTGTTTCTGCTTCTCAAAACTTTCAACACCAGGGAAAGCAAATATTTATCTGTTTCTTTGTTCTTCCTAGAAGTGGTGCTGATAAGCTTGTACAGATCATTAGTTGATAGGAGATCCAGTCTGTCACTCTGAATGATGTGCACCCTCTGCTGGGACCCTCTGAAAAGAGTTAGTTGACGGGAGCTGTAATCATACTCCCATCTAACTATGGGTTCCAATTCAGGACCTTCCACCATCTGTAGAAAGGCTGTGCCTTTGGTGGTTGATCTTTCCTTGTCTTCCTTCTCTCTCAGTTTCAACTCCTCTTCAATCTTTGCTCTTGTGTTTAACTCAGCAAGATGAAGGCTTTCTGAAGTGAGCAGCATTTTTTGAGTTGGAGGGATTGGAGAATGGTTTCTCTGCTAACTCAGCAATGTCAATCTGCTAGAGTGTAATAGAGAGGAGGCATTCAGCCTGTTGCTTTCACTATTCTCTCTCTCCATAACAAAGTTGTGAGAGGCATCATCGAACCTCTACCGGATGATTTTTTTCTTGGCACAAGAGCTTGACTAGGAATCTTGTCCCCTTTCTTTGTATCTAGTAGAGTCACCAGCTTTCTTCTCAGTTTCTTCTCTTCATCGTTTAAGGAGTCAGAGTTGATTCCAAGAAGTCTAGCAGCATGGTCCAGTGTTCCTCTAGGCAGATCAAGAAATTGATCTCTTGTGAGGGAACATGAAGATCCATCAACATAAGTCAGTTTGATAGAATCTTCCTCACAAGAGATGTCACTCAAGGTTGTATAGTTTGTGAGCTTTGTCTTGATTGCCTTGAATTCTTCCAAGGAGAGATGTTTGGAAGGCTGAGGGGATGGTTGGGAAGGTTATGGTGCAGAGATTCTGGAGAGTGTTTTGGGTTGGAGAATGGGTAGTTTAGGTGGTTGAGGTGAGGAAGTAGGTAAGGATAATGGTGTGGGTTCGAGTGTGAAGGGTTCAGTTTTGATGGTGAATGGAGAGGGAGTTGGTTCGGTTGGGGTTGAGTGGTTGGCTTGAAGATCATCCCCTGCACCTTCTATACATCTCTTTCCTTTTGCCCATACAAATGCCAGCCTTAATTTCACTGACAATTCGGAGTGTCTTTTCAAACATGGGTCCCACCTGCCTGCCAGGGAAGCCATGAGCCCTGAGATAGTCTTTCATCCAGGCTTTCTCACCTATCATCTTGGTCGCAATGACCCTAGCTTCTTCTTCTTTCTTCTTTTCCCTCAACTTCTCTCTTGCAGCTCTCTTTCTCTCTTTCTCCAGTTGATCCTGCTCTTTGTTGAAGAGTTCCTTCAGAGCTACATGTCAGCTTTCCTCTTTTCTCTTTCTCTATCTTCTTCTAAGGCCAACCATGCTGCTTCCTTCTGCAGCCTGGTTGCCTGTTCTAGCTCTACCAACTGCTTTAATGGTAGCAGGAGTATGTCTTCATTGGCAGCTCCAAGCTTGATGAGCCGGTCAATGATCTCTACCCTCTTCTTGTTGTTAACTGCTTCCTAGTTGGCTGCAACTGCTTTCGAACTGGCAGTTAATAGCTTCCCAGTTGGAAGTCTACCTTTTATTTTAAGCTTTTGAATCCTCTCCTCCTCTTGAAGCTCTTCCGCAGTCATTTTCTTCTTTCCTTGTTATCTTTAGAAGTGCTTGACTTTGGTGGTTCTTGGAAGGAGGATTCAGATTGTAAGAAAGGTAGTGAAGGTGTCTGAGCTAGCGGTTGATTGAGAAAGTCCTCACTATTCACCTTAGATGCTAGCTCTAGAATTGCATCTGTGATGATTAGATCCTCGGACAATGAGAACAGTCCTTCCGCAGCTTCCATCTGAGCTTCAGAAGATTCAGTTTGTTCATCCGAGACTTTGACTTCAGCTTCGGATGTTTGAGGGAGTGCAGTATCTGTCCTAACTGTTTCGGTTGCTGGGCCATCAGTCCTTATTTCCCCTTTGAAATTAATCTCAGGTTCCATTTGGACCTTATGTTGACTAAATCCTTCCACAGTGTTAGAAGGTGCACTTATCCTCTGAAGCTTTTCAACTCCAAAGTACATCATAGTCGCATCAGGGCTAGGCTGATCTATATAGGATCTTAATAGGAACTTGGAGAAGAGCCTATAGAGATCTCTGAGCATCCTTGGGTCTATTTGTAGTACAACTTAGGATGGCTCAGGAAAGTAGTTGTAGCGGGAGCCGAATATTTTGAAGTTGAAGTTTGGCTCAGTGGTTCCTCAGATGTTTGTCTCTGAACACTCTTCCTCTTTTTGGTAGCATCAGCTTGAGAGCTAGATGATCTGGAGGAAGAGGTCAAGGAGACCTGAACGGGTACATGCCTAACAGATCTCTCAATCTGTTTCTCAGCTAGTTGAGCCTTGAGACTGTCAATCTCAAGTTGTTGAGTGGCAGACCTATCCTCTAAAGTCCTAACCTTGGATTCAAGATTTGAGACTTTAGATAGTAGGTCTTTGATGATGAGTTGCATTCTTCCCTCATCTTCTTCTAAAGAATCATAGGGAGATGAGGTAACATACCTGGTATGTTCATCCTCACCACCAGATGTGGTTTCTTGGCACCCTGGTTTCCTTTGCTTAATGATGTCTCTTTCAGAGTCATCAAAAGGCATGATTGCCACAGATTCAGTCTTAGAAATTTTACCATTGTCTAGAAGGTCCATTGAGGCACCTTCTGTAGTTGCAATTGAATCTGCATGAGTGCCCTCCACATCAGTGGGACTCACCTTAGTAAAGGTTTACTGATGGGGGCTAGAGATAAGAGGTCTCTCTAGGCTCTGTTGATCTTTGAGAGAGTGTTGTAGATCAACTTCATTGCCATGGAGAGACGTATCTCTTTATCAGAGAAGGCCAGTAAAGGATGTAGAGGTTAAACCTATGACCTGGGACCTTGATCAATGTCTACAGGTGCAGGATTGGTTTATGTCACTAAACACTTGGTTTTTTCTCAATCTCACTTAAACTACACTTGGATGAAAGCAAAGTCTCTAAGAGTTGATAACAATATAATAAGTAATAATAAAACACAAGAAGTAATTTTCAAGGTACTTGCATATATTGCTTCTCAAGTAGAATATTACAAGACTCTTACAAGCATATCTTTTTGAGTTACAATGAGAAAATATATATAATACTACCTACAACCAGATATACTTTGATACCAGCTGGAATCCTCTAACTAAAGCAAATACTACAAAGCTATAGTTTAAGGTATCTCAGATAAGACTTTATTTGAGATATGGTAGTCAGGACATGTCCCTAACTTACCTTTTGTCACCAACTAAAGTTGGTAACTTGTACTAACATAAAAAGGTGAACAGTGGAATAAAGTATGGTCAATGACATGGCTTTGTGAGAAAACACCATGCAGTATCAGAGGTCTGCAGCGGAGTGTCAGAGACCATACTTATGTCCACTGGTTCATAGCAGTGTCTTCCGAACTTCCGAAGCCACTTATACTTCGGAAGAGGCTACTTCTTCCGAGGCTTGAGGACTTCTTCTTTCTTCATACTTTGGAAGTAGTCTTCTCATTCTACTTTTAAGACTTGATCTTTGGAAGTGGACACTCTGTCTTCGGAAGTTGAGTTTTGCCTTCGGAAGTAAAACTTTCATTCTGTCTTCGGAAGAACTCTACTTCCTACGGAAGTTCCACACTTGGCTTCAGAAGCCTTTATAAGTAGCACAAGAATTTGTCTAAGTGATTTGGTTTTGGTTGCACCAGCCTTCTTCTTGATCCAACAACAGGCATTGAGCCTATGGTGGGGCTGTCCCTTTTTGGCTACTTAGAAACTCACCCTGAGGGCTTTCGGTTTGGGTTTCGGGCTCATGGGTTTGAGATTGAGGAGACTCAACACCCATATTGAAGTCAAATGTGAAGGATGGTGAGACCTCAGACTGAGTGGGAGCCCATTGTTCCACTCTAGTCTTTTTAGATTGAATAGAAGGAGCTTGTTCAATCAGAGAAGATTGAACAAGAGTTTGTTTGGGGCATCTTTGATTTGTGAGGGTGATGGGATGAGAAGGTAGGTTTGGCAATGTGATGGCAGTTGCTGGTGTGGGTTAATCACCTGTGGGGTTAACAGGGATGTCACTAGGAGCTATTTGCTCAGTCATACCTAGAAGCAGAGTAGTGTAACTTCCAGTGAATTTGGTGGACACTTTCTTCAAAGTATTGAAGATGGTCAGCCTCATGTGAGGGACAGTCAGAGCAGCTGCACAGACAAGCTCATTCTGGTCCAGCTCACAATTGATTATATGCTGGAGAAATCTGGGATACATGAAGAATGTTTCCCGCTGGAGATTTCCCATGAGATGGTCAGCACAAATCGTGAGTAGCTGAATCTAAGGCTTCTCACCATTCCATGAACTAGGCACCCTAGTTCGTATGGAATTTGATCCCATCCCCGGATTTATTGGATAGGCAATGAAGAACGATATGCAGCAGGAACTTCCAGTTGTATGAGAAGTTGAACTTGTAGACTGTGAACCTGCTGATGTCTCCACCATATCCCATTTGGATGTAGGTGTTGTCCAAATATGTTTTGGGGAAGTCTATAGGGGCACCTTCATCATGAAACTCGAGATGCTCCAGATGAGTTGCTTAGTATTGACCAACTCCTAGCCACAAATGCTCGATCGAATTACATAAATCCCATATAGGGTTTCAATCTGACCATTTTCCTAAAATTCAGCCATATGATTGGAGTACATAGTAGGATTAACAGTCAGGGCAGTATAATAGGATGATTGGGTAGAAAGGAAATGATTTCAGAGAAGTCGCATCTCTTGAGGAATCAAGAAGCGCGACATGATTGTGCTGAGGGTTAAGTGCCATTTGTGAAAGGCTAAGGTGAATGAGTTTGGACTTGGGTAAATCGAGAATGAAGAAAGCTTTTAGGGCAGTAAAGTGTAGTTAGAAGATGAAAGTGAATAGTCATGATTATTTAAAAGAGAGGGAAATGGTGGTAGAAGGGGTTTGGATAAGATGATGTGATGTTTTAGTGGGAGATGTGACAGGGGTGGTAAGGTTTTAGTTAAGTTAAATAATCCGACATCATTAATAAAATCTTTACTTTTTACAGTGTGGGGCCCAAAAGATTTCCGTACAAAGTAAAGTCTTTCTTCCGAGTATAAACTACTTCCAAAGGTAATTTGTCTTCCGAAGGTAGAATTCTATTTTCGAGAGTAAAGATTACTTTCTGAATGGAGAGTTTTCATAAGCTTCGGAAGTAGATCTGATATGTAATGAAGTGCTTCTTCCGAGAAGAAAATTTCCTTGGTGGAATTTTGCTTTGTAAGATATGTAAAACATCTCTGAGGGTTAATTCCTCTTCGGAAGAATTTATACTTAGTAAAAATTTTAGAGAGAGACCTTTTGTAACAGGGTTAGATTGCATTTACATATGACATTACATATTTAGAAAGGTTTTCAAAAGAGGTAGACTAATCAATGTTTATCTTCCCAATGGCTGTAATGAGATACTTAAATCTCTGTTCATCAAAAGCTTTGGTGAACAAATCAGTATATTATTCATTTGAATCAACTTTGATTAGCTTGATTAGATTTTTCTCATGACTATCTCTAATTAAATGATACCTGATATCAATATGCTTTGTCTTGGAGTGCTTCATTGGATTTTCAGTGATGGAGATAGCACTGTTATTGTCAATGTGGATAGGAGTGCTCATAAAGTTGAATCCATAGTCTATCATCTGGTTCTGAATCCAAAGCAGTTGAGCATAGCAACTTGCAACAACATGTATTCAGATTTAGTAGTTGATGTAGAGACACAGGATTGTTTCTTGCATTGCCATAAGATGATCCTTCCACAAAGAAATTGACATCCTCCTGATATTGATTTCTTGCCAATGTTGCAGCCACCATAGTCACTGTCAGAGTATCCATAGAGATTAAAATTGTTGTTCCTTGGATACAAGAGACCTAATTTAGGTGCTCCTTTAAGGTATCTGAGGATTTTCTTGGCAGCAGTTAGGTGAGATACCTTTGGAGCAGCCTGATATCTTGCACAAATGCATGTAGCAAACATGATATCAGGTTTACTTGCTGTGAGATACATCAGAGAACCAATAATTGCCCTATACTAATGTTGATCATTATCCTCCCCCTCAGAACCAGGTTAGAGATTATGGTTTCTAGGTATTGGTGTCTTGGCTGACTTGCACTCTTTCATATCGAATCTTTCTAAGATGTCATTGAAATACTTAGATTGATTGATGAAGAACCCTTCCTTAATTTGCTTCACCTGAATTCCAAGGAAAAAGTCCATTTTTCCTATGGAACACATCTCAAACTTCTTCATGATGCTTTCAAATTCTTTACACATTTGGTCATTTGAGGAATCAAATATGATGTCATCAACATTGACTTGAACAAGCAAGATGTCCTTTCTAGACTTCCTTATGAAAAGAGTCTTATCAATGGTACCTCTAGTGTAAGCATTCTTCAGAAGAAACTGAGACAAAGTCTCATACCATAGCCTAGGTGCTTGGTGCAGCCCATAAAGAGCTTTATCCAATTTACACACATAGTGGGGTCCTGTGGGTCTTCAAATCCTAGAGGCTGGCACATGTAGACTTCCCTATCTATATCCCCATATAGAAAGGCACACTTGACATCAAGTTGGTAGATAGTGAAATTCTTGGATGCAGCATAAACAAGGAAGATTCTAACTGCCTCAAGTCTTGCAACAGATGCAAAGACATCAGTATAATTGATTCCTTCCTCTTGAGTGTATTCTTGAACGACCAGTCTTGCCTTGTTCTTGATAATCAAGCCTCTGTCTTCGCTCTTGTTTCTGAAAACCCGTTTGGTGCCTATAGGTACTTGACCAGATGGTAGCGGACATAGGTTCCAAACCTTTTGTCTTTTGAATTGAAGCAGCTCCTCTTGCATCGATTCAACCCCGCTACTATCTTTCAAGGCATCTTCTACCTTCTTAGGTTCCATCTGGGATAAGAAGCATGGTATAGGCAGACATTCCCATGATGAGTCTGTCGTCTTATTCTCACACCTTCAGAGACATCCCCTATGATGTTCTCAGCTAGATGAGTGTTGTGAATTCATAGTCGAGGAATCACTTCCAGTTGTAAAGATAAATCCAGATTGGACATATTTTGCTTAGGAGCTAGAACACTTTATCCAGTTGCTATTTCAAACTTATTCAATGAGGACTGGTTGAATGAATGTGAAACATCATCATTTGTTGGCTGTGAAGCAACATTAACAGTTGCCTATTCCTTCAAGATGCTACTTCCATCAACTTGTGTTATGCAGGCCTAATGAACTTTGAGAAAATCATACTGCCTTGTGATTCATTGATTGAAGCTCCACTATCCTTGAGATAGTTATACTGTCAGATTTGCCAATAGTGGCAGCTTGATTTGTTGTAGCTCTTGGAGAACTTGGAATAGGTCTGGGTAACTCAAACATTTAGGTATCTAAGAATTTCCTTTAGTACCTGTTCTAGCTGAAACATTCTCATAAGATGGTTTAGAATAGTTTGGAAACAATTCTATGTCAAAAATATAATCAGGTCCATTCCCCCTAACATAAAGAGTGTGCTCATTAACAACAATGTTGGATGATTCCTCAAATTGTTGATTCTTGATGTTGTAAACTCTATAAGCTTTAGAGCTAGAGGAGTATCCAACAAAGATAGCATCATCCAATTTTTCAGCAAATTTTTCCAAATTATCCTTTGTGTTAAGTATGGTACACCTGCAGCCAAAGGATCTTAGAAAGCCAATGAACGGTGGCCTCTTGTTCCATAGATCATAAGGGGTTTTCCATGTGGCTTAACTACAAGAACTCTGTTCTGCACATAGCTTGCAATGCTAACTGCTTCTGCCCAAAATGTTAGAGGTAGTTTGGAATCATCTAACATAGTTCGAGTGGCCTCAATAAGTGTCCTGTTCCTCCTCTCAGCAACACCATTTTGTTGAGGAGTTCTGGGAACACTATATTGTCTGGCAATTCCTTTTGAGTTACAGAATGAGTCAAGAACAAAGTTCTTAAACTCAGTTCCTTGATCACTTCTAATTATCTTAACCTTGTGATCAATTTGATTTTCTATTTTAAGAATAAAAGATTTTAGTGTTTCAGCAGTTTCATTTTTAGATCTTAAAAATAATACCCATGTAAATCTTGTAAAATCATTAACAATCACAAGGTAGTATGATTTCCTTCCAACGCTCATTATAATTATGGGACCAAATAGATCTATGTGCAATAAGTGTAATGGAGCGGTGATAGAGTTAACAACTTTGGATTTATGAGATGCCCTGTGTTGTTTTCCTTTCAGGCATGCAACACAGTTGTCTTTGCAGAAAAATTCCTTTTTAGGCAAACCATGTACCAAGTTATTTTTAGCTAGTTTATTCATTGTCTTAAAATTTACATGACATATTAGTGTATGCCATAGTGTTGACTCATTACCATCAGCTTTGGAAGGAAAGCATGATACTTCATTGGGGTAGCATTGTTCATATCAAGCTTGGACATATCCCCTTTCCTGGGAGATCTAAGAAGCACCAATTCTAGCGGAATTGTCATCCCTAGTTTGAGGATAATGCACTTATGTTCTGTGAAAAGCATTTGATGCTTTTGATCACAGAACTGAGAAACACTTAACATATTATGATCAAGCTGTTTGACAAAGTGAACTTTGTCAACTTTTAACTTTCCATTGGATATACTTCCTTTGCCAGAAATATATCCTCTGGCTTCACCTCCAAACTGGACATGACCTTTATCATAATGTTGAAATTGTTGAAGGAGAGATCTGTTCCCTATCATGTGCCTGGAGCATCCACTGTCCATAATCCAAATATTGTTATTCTGTCATATGGTTGTCCCTACACATAAGATGAGATGATTAGTTTTGATTGGAAACCCAAGCCTTGTTGGTCTTTGGTTCTTTTAATGATTGTGACATAATTGAACCAAAAGTTAAGCATGGGGGTTCAATGGATGTCTTTGAAAAAGAGGTTTGGGCTGCAACATCTTTCTTGATCTTCCAATCCATCCTTTGGTTGATCATTGAGGATGAGCCTTTTGAGGCTTTTGCAGCATGGCATTCTTCCGAAGCTTTTTTCTTTTCGGATGAAGCCTTCACCACCTTTTCTTCCGAAGCAGTCTTCTTCTGGGATGGTTTCAAGGGAACTCTTTTGTTCTTTTGATTTTTGGTAGCTTTAGCTTCCGAAGCCATTTTCCCTTCGGAAGAGGAATTTTCTTCCGTAAGCAACCTTGCTTCAGAAACCAACTTTCCCTTTTTCATCACTTGGACCATTTGATAAGGTCCAAATGAGAAACCTTCCCTGTCTCCTTCACTTTTAACATTATTTGCATAATGTGTGCTAGCAGGATTGTAATAACAATCTTTGGCCATGTGGTTTTGTAGACCACACATTATGCATGCAATGTTAGTCTTCTGGGAGCTTAAGAATTATTGTTTCTTGACATTTTTCTCTTCATTAGCAACCTTTCCCTTTAACTTATGATCCTTTGGTAGGACAAGAGTGTTTGTACTACACTTCTTTCCTGATTCAGAATTACCTACCACCTGAAATCCGGCTAAGATGAATACACCCTTTTGTTTTGGGTCAATCATCAGTTTGGACTCAGCCACTTTCTTGGCAGTTCTTCTTGCTACTTTAGCTCTGTTTCTTTTGGCTTTGGTGGTTAGTATTTGATCATCACTGGGAGAAGTGGGTTGATTTACCTGTTCCTTCCCTGTGGTGGCCTCTATTATTGCATCATTCTTCAACTCAAGTGAAGATGGGTCAGCAGATGGGACCTCTTGCTCTTTAGTACCACATCTAGGTTGTCTTATAGAATCATAAGAATATGGTGGAGCAATTTCATTGGTCCCTGACCCTCCTTTGTTTTGATAACAAATTTTAGAGTGGGAGGATGATGCAATAATAGATTGGAAGTTTTGCTCAATAATTGCATACTTCCTGGTTTGAGCCTCAGCACTGACAAGCTGGGCTTGAGCCTAAGACAATTTTGGATATTAAATCCTTTATTTGAGTCTTATAATTTGTGTGTTCATATTTGAATAAGGACACAATTTTCTCTAACTCTTCAATCTTTCTTTGATAGTCAGATTCACCTTTTAAAATTAGATTTCAAAACATTTAAAGACTCAATATCAGATTTAATTTCCATATTGTAGTCCTCATACAGTTTAACCTTAGCAAAACCTGCAGGAGTACAAAGATGTTCATATACCTTATTGTCATCTGTTCCTGACATGAGTGCTTGAGCAGGAGTCACATTCTGTACCATAAAGCTCCAGTCAACTTCTTGAGCCATTGCAGCTGTCTCTATTGACTTTCTAGAGGGCTTTGATGTAGAGGGATGTGTGGAGGCCTGTGGGGTTCCCGGATTTGAGTTGGGAGCCTTGCATTCCCTTGCAAAATGACCAAGTTGGTTATAGTTGTACCATTTTGCCTTGGTTTTGTCAAACCCAAATTTGTTGTTGGTTGGGTTCTGGGGAAACTTCCTTCCAGTTCTCTGAAGAACTTCTTTACTCTGTAGGTTAAAAGAGCCATTTGTTGAACAATGTCCATATATTCTACATCATCTGGACTGAAGCACTCTAGATCATAAAAGCAGTACTGAAAATCACTAGTGTCCACTTCCTGAAACAAAGGCATAGTTGTCCTGAAAGGAGCCATGCTGAGCCTGTTGAGACCTTGGAGTCTCAGGAAATGTAATGTATAGTCCAGATGAGCAGGATGGCTACTGTGTTTATGTTAGGTATTGTTGAGGTTGTGAGGTCTTGAGTCTTCAGCAACCATCAAAGCTTTGCTAGCAGGAAGACTCAGGGGTCTGCTTGTCTGATGGCCTCTCTTGCTCTCCATCTCCAAATAGTATCCATGTAACGCTTGGTTATTTTAAAGACAAAGAACGAAAGAATAAAGTGAAGTAAAAAGAAGGAAAAAAAATAAAACCCAAGTTTAGGGGGTTAAAAGTGACAAAAAGGACAAATCTTTGAAAAGTTGGTGATAAAGGTGGCATGGCTGCCCATCACCCTTTCTATATACAAAATTCTCAGATTTTTTTGAGAGAGAGAGTAGCAAGAAGCAGAGAACTCTCGGTTTTGAAGAGAAACAAGAAGAAAAGTGCGAATTCAAGGTAAAAATTCATGTTTTTATTGTGTTCCTAACCGGTTATGTCCTCGGGTTTGTGCTTATGTGTGTTTGTATGTGTTCGGGTATGTTTTTAGTGGGTTTCTAGGTAGTTGATCTCAATTGCAAACGAGTTTGGAAGAAGCCACACTCAACAGCTGCAAAGGTGAGTTCTAGAACCCCTCATTTACTAGTTTTTAACTGTTTTGGGCTTGGAAAGGCATGAATGTATGTTTTCATTAAACTGGGTTTCAGACCCGTATGTTTGATTTTGTGTATGTTGAATTTATGATGTGATGTGTGGTTATGTTCATGCTTGATGATGTATGATGGTGTTTCTAAGGCGTAGATGGTAAGACTTAAGCTTAGAACATGATGGATGGT
Source organism: Flaveria trinervia (assembly GCA_025506515.1). Taxonomy (NCBI): domain Eukaryota; kingdom Viridiplantae; phylum Streptophyta; class Magnoliopsida; order Asterales; family Asteraceae; genus Flaveria; species Flaveria trinervia. Next base: position 24,820,881 of record CM046449.1, on the reverse strand, counting down.
GATTGGGAACTGAAATTTGATGTTTAAGGCTCATATGTTAAGTTTTTGAATCTGCGTAAGTGTTTGAAAGTTAATGCGGATGAGTATGGAAAGTCAATGCGGATGAGTATGGAAAGTCAATGCGGATGAGTATGGAAAGTCAATGTGGATGAGTATGGGAAGTCAATGCGGATGAGTATGGAAAGCCAATTGGGATGAGTATGGAAAGTCAATGCGGATGAGTATGGAAAGTCAATGCGGATGACAGTTAATGCAGATGAGTATCAACCACTAAGTAAGTCAATGCGGATGAGTAATGGGAAATACGACTGAACATTGACTAAGTATGGGAAATGCGGATGAGCAAATGCTGATGAACAAGAACAAATGCGGATGAACTATAGTAAATGTGGATGAACTATAGTAAATGCACATGGACTATAGCAAATGCGGATGAACACTTAGACTGTTTTCTGACTTTCTGGGGAAAAAGAGGAATGTAGGCTTTGACTTGGGATGTTCTCGGGGGTTCTTGTAAGCTGACTTTTGAGGTAATAGATGTTATGATGGGCATGTTATGATGTATGTTTGATGCTTTGGCATGATATGTATGATGTATGTTATGCATTTATGATGCCCTGTATGATGATGTTGACTGTTGATGTTGATGTTCCTTATTATGTATGATTATTTTCCCTTGACTTTACGTTGAATGTTAATGAATGAAATGAAAGTATTATGTAACGTAAAGTGGAAGATAATGAAAAAAGGAACATGATGAATGAATGCATGCATTAATGAATGAATGAAAGTATGAAAGGTTTGCAAGCAAATGTAAGGAGGTTCACACCCAATGAAGGGTGTTAGCTCAAACGTGTGCGGGTTAGCTACCCTAGAAAGATGCACACTAGGGCTTGATCTATGTGATTAAGCAGATGTATAGAGGTTCACACCAATGAAGGGTGTTAGCTCAACTGTGTACGGGTTAATTACCCCAGGGAAGGATGCACACTGGGGTCCAATGCTTGTGATTGACCATATGTATGGGATCCTTGCCGCTCACCCTTGGCAACTGGAGTCAGCTTGGTGCACAATGTTTGGGGTCTTTGAAAGACCTCAGGCCTAGTACCGGCTTTATGCATACGGTGGGGTGAAGCACATGGCATTGGTCTGAATGAAAGTAAAGATGTAATGACGAATGTACGGAATGAACGAACGAATGATGAAGATAATAATGATATTATCTATGTGTACGTATGATGTGTGATCACATGAAAAAGTAATGAACAGTTTAATGAAAGTAAAAGTATGTTTTATTGTAAAACTAGAACTCACTCAGCGACGCTGACTTTTTATGCATTTTCCAGTTGGTAGGTGAGCATTACAGAGGATGACACAGGGCAGCTACTCAACTCTTGTGGATGGCATTCTGTTGTTTAATGTTTTTGCATTGTAACGCGAACGAATAATGTTTTGAAATGAACGCTTGTATTAACTTGCAAAAGCATTTGTAATGATATGAAAAGTTATTTTTATGTTTCTGCTGTAATGTTTTATGAATGTTAAATGTAAAGTATATGTTTTATGTGCAATGATTTACCAGCTGTATGCGTCCCGGGAACGGGGCCTTACAACCCATCAAGGATGCCATAGAGTTCGGTCATACTGAGGGTGTTTAGATTTTATTTCCTCTTGATAGAGACACAGTAGAATGTCCACTCATTAGGAAGTGCACTCATGGACTTTCTTGTGAGGTCTGCAAGTTCAGGATTGATTCCCACAAACTGAAGGGAAGAAATGAGATCCATGTACCTGAAGTATTGCTGGCTGAGGGTCTTCCAACAATGTAGGTGAAGTTCTCATACTGCTGCTTTAGTGAGTCCTTCTTGGAGTCATTTGAGCTAGAGTACATTTGAGCAAGTGCATCAAACAGTTCTTTGGCTGACTTGCAATGCTCAAACCCCACCATGATGGAGTTGGGTATTGTAGTCATAAGAATAGTCATTGCATTACTGTCAATGTCCATCTTCTTCCGATCTTCATCAAAGTAGTCTGCAACAGTATTCTCTATCATGGCCTCGTTTCCACCAGGTGCAACCACCTTGGGTTTATATGGGCCATTGACAATGGATGTCCACAATTTGCTATCTTGATACCTGATGAAGTCTTCCATGCGTCTGCTCCATGACCTGAAGTTTTTAGGGGTAATGATGGGAACTTTAGTGATGGTTCCCATCTCTACTTCAGACTTGTTGAGGGTCATTTTTGAGTAAGTCGTAAGGAGGAGTGAAAATCAGGTTGATTTGGATGGTAAGATCTCACAATCAAGAGCCTAAATAGCTCTGATACCAATTGCAGGACCGGTTTATGTCACTAAACACTTGGTTTTTCTCTCAAACTCACTTAAACTACACTCGGATGAAGTAGAGTCTCTCTAAGAGTTGATAAAAATATATAAGTAACAATGAACATAAAAAGATAATTTTCAAGGTACTTGCATATATTGCTTCTCAACTCAAAGTATTACAATACTCTTACAAGCATATGCCATGAGTTACAATGAGAAACTATATATAATACTACCTACAGCTGGATATACTTTGATACCAGCTGGAATCCTCTAACTAAAGAAAATACTAGAAAGCTATAGTTTAAGGTATGTTAGATAATGTCTTATCTAAGATATAGTAGTCATGACATGTGAGTAACTTACCTTTTGTCACCAACTAAAGTTGGCAACTGTGCTAACTAATAAATGTAAACAGTGGAATACAATACGGTCAACTACATGGCTTTTGAGAAAATGCCATGTGGTATGTCAGAGGTCTGCAGCGGAGCGTCAGAGACACCATACTTATGTCCACTGGTTCATAGTAGTGTCTTCCGAAGGGTAGTTGGCTTCGGAAGAACAAGTTCTTCCGAAGCCACTTATACTTCGGTAGAGACTACTTCTTCCTAGGCTTGAGGACTTCTTCTTTTCTTCATACTTCAGAAGTTGTCTTCTGATCTTTTTTTCTCAGACTTGATCTTTGGAGGCGAACACTTTGACTTCAGAAGTAGAGTTTGCCTTCGGAAGTTGATCTTGCACTTTGTCTTCGGAAAAACTCTATTTCCTTCGGAAGTTCCACCCTTAGTTTTGGAAGCCTTTTATTAGATACACGAATAGTCTAAGTGATTTGGTTTTGGTTGCACCAGCGTTCTTCTTGATCCAAAAAACATTTTTGGGACAAAGGCTATTTCTACCCCAGAGAAACAAAAAATTTGCTTCTTCATTGTTTTAAAGATGTCAGGCTTCATCATTCCCAATTTAAGAATATTACATGTTCCCTTCAACTGTGAGCCACAGTTGAGAATGTGTTGAACATATCTAGGGAACATATAATACTCTAAGGAGTCTAAATTTGTAAGTAAGTTGATGTACACAAATTGTGACTACCTGAATTTGACCCCCTGGACCATTCCATGAACTATAAAGGAGAGATGTTTAGGACTCAGGTCGCATCCACCATGCTTGTTGGATAAGCTATAGATGACCACATGAAGAAGGTACTTCGACTGGAATGCAACCTTCTCTTTTCTAAAGGTCTTTACAGGGAAATCTCCTTCATAGCCCATCTACTCAAAAGAATTATTCACACTTCTTTGGGAAAGGACAATTCACCTTTTATATCATCCAACTGAAGGTGTGTGTTGATGATGGGTAGAGTGATGAAGATTGTCGTCCCCTGCACTATGCAGACAATGCCTTCTCCCCATTCAAAATAACCTCTTGATAGGTTTTCCAAAGTTCTTATAAAGGATTCTCATAGAGAGGAGGATCAATGGTAAGGGAGGTGAAGTAGTTAGATAGAGCAAGAGACCTTTGAGAAACTAGAATTTTTCTCAGAGTTCAAGAGGACAACCTGATTTTGCTGCTTGTGGAGCTGTATGAAGAAATCAGGTTTGTTTTTGTGGTTGAGGTTGGCCATTTGAGAAATCTTAGAGGTGAAGGAAGATAAGAACAAAGTCAGTTGTGGGTAAATTTAGGTTAAGGAGTGGTTGCAGATAAGAAGAAGTGAAAGAGTGCGAAACTGTTGGGTATATTTATATGAGTTGGATTTATGACAAAGTTAATGAAATATGATAAACTTTGAAATTCGTTGTTGATTCCACCTCTGAAAAATTTCCAAAAAGGTAGTTTTCTTGGAAGTAGAAAATCTTCCGAAGGTATTTTGTCTTCGGAAGTTTTGATAAAAATCTTCCGAAGCTAAAATGGCTTCGGAAGAAATTTCAAAGATTATAGAGAATTTTTCTTCGGAATATATTTAGACTTGGAGATTTTTATTCTAAAAGAAATAAAAGTTTCCGAGACTTGATTGCTTTCAGACAAAAAATGTTTATCAAAAACATATAAGTACTTATGTTCATTTATGCTTTGGAAGATTTTTGAAAGATTTTTTCCAAGGTAGAATGAAATAAGTAATTATTTGTTTTGGATGACATAATTTTCTTCCGAAGGTAAAGAAATATCTTCCGAAGTATAAATGATCAAAATTCTAAATAATCTTAGAAATAAAATTTTAAAAGATTTTTCTTCCAAAGTAAACAATGGCTTATGAAGATAATAAAATAGACAACTTAAGACACACAATTTTTAGAAATAATATGAATTAAGGTTAAAGAAAATCTACTCAAAGTTAGTCATCCCAATAGTTGATATAAGATATTTAAATCTCTATTTATCAATAACTTTGGTGAACAGATCTGCATATTGTTCATTTGTGTTAACTTTGACTAGTTTAATTAATCCATTTTTAAAGTTATCTCTAATTAAATGATACCTGATCTTGATGTGTTTTGTCCTTGAGTGCTGTACAAGATTTTCTGTGATAGAAATAATATTGTTGTTGTCTATGTGGATAGGTGTCTCTTTGAAGTTGAATCCATAGTTCAACATCTGATTCTGAATCCAAAGGACTTGAGCATAGCAGCTAGCAGGAACAATGTATTCAGCTTCAGCAGTTGATGTAGACACACGAGATGTTTCTTGAATTTCCATAAGACAATCCTTCCACCAAGGAATTGACAACCCCTAGAAATAGACTTTGCATTCATATTGCAGCCACCATAGTCAATATCTGTACAAGCATATAAGTTGAAATTAGAATTCTTTGGATACCAAAGGGCTAATGTAGCAACACCTTTTAGGCATCTTAGAATCCTCTTAACAATGACTAGGTGTGACATCTTGGGTTTGGCTTGATATCTTGTCTAAATATATATAGCAAACATGATATCAGAACTGCTAGCTGTAAAATACATAAGAGACCTAATCATAGCCCGGTAAAGGTATTCATATACACACTCCCCCTCAATGTCTGGTCCAAGGGAGTAGTTTATAGCTATGGGTGTATTTGCAATCATATAATTAGTCATGTTGTATCTTGTAAGTATATCTTGTATATACTTTGTCTGACTTATGAAAATGCCACTGTCAACTTGCTTCACTTGAAATCCTAGAAAAAAATTGAGTTCTCCTATGGCACTTATTTCATATTTATTCATCATTACGTTCTTAAAGTCTTTACAGAGCTTTGGATTAGTTGAACCAAAGATAATGTCATCCACATATACTTGAACTAGCATTAACTCATTCCCTATTCCTTTGATGAAGAGAGTTCTATCTATAGTACCCCTTTTATAACCATGTTGATAGAGATAATGAGAAAGAGTCTCATACCACTTTCTTATAGCTTGGTGCAACCTATAAAGATCTTTATCAGCTTGCAGACACAATCAGAATGATCAGGATCTGCAAAACCAGGTGGCTGTTTGACATACACCTTTTCATCAATCACTCAATATAGGAAAGCACACTTGACATAAAGCTAGTAGACCTTGAAATCCTTGGATGTAACAAAAGCTAGGAATATTCTAATAGCTTCAAGTCTTGCTACAAGAGCAAAAACATCAGCCAAGTCAATTACTTCTTCTTTTGTGTACCCTTGGACAACTAGTCTTGCACTGTTTTTGATGACAAGTCCTTTATCATCCTTCTTGTTCCTAAATACCCATTTGATTCCTATGGTATCTTCCAAACCTTTTTTCTTTTGAATTAAATCAACTCCCCCTGCATAGCTTCAACCCAACTTCCATCCTTTAAATCTTCATCATTTTCCTTTGGCTCTATCTGGGACAAGAAACAAGAGAGAAGACAAACATTTGCATCATGAGTTTGTCCTCTTGCTCTTACCCTTGTGTCAACATGTACAATTATGTTTGTGGTTGGGTGAGACTTGTGGATTTTGAGTTGAGGAATCACAACAAGTTTCCTGGAGAGATCTAAATTAGAAAAATTTAGATAAGGCATTGAAGTATCTCCCACCACATTAGCACACTTATCAAGACATACTTGAACCAATAAGTGTGTGACATCATTTATGTTGTCTTCAATGGAGTTTTTGTTAGTATCTAGAAATTCTTGATCACTATCTCTACCACCATCTCCTTCCACATTTGAAGCTTCTTCATTTGAGTGTGGTGCCTCTGAGCTGGAATTTGGTGGCACCTCAGATGTATCAGCTAAATTGACATGGTTGTGTTGATAGGAACTCCATCTATAGAGTTTGTTACCACTGTAGCTGAAGTAGTATTATTTGATGGTCTTTCTTATCTCAAAAACTTGGATGAGGATCACCTACTAATAGTATATCTATGGACCCTAAAAAATTCTCACAAGATTTGTTAAAATAGTTGGTAACTAAATCAAGATCAAATAGGCAATTAGGACCAACACCTTTTACACTAGGAGTGTGCTCATTGAAAGTCATATTGGCTGACTCCTCAACTACTCTAGTTTTGAGATTATATACTCTATAAGCCTTAGCTTAAGAAGAGTGTCCAATAAACTGACCATCATTTAATTTCTCAGCAAATTTGGCTATTTGGTATTCAAGATGGTGTAGGGACGTCCAAATGAGTTGAGAAAACCAATGAAAGGTTTTCTTTTGTGCCAATTTTCATAAGGAGTCTTACCATGAGTCTTGACTACTAAACCTCTGTTTTGCACATACCAAGCAATGTTCACTGCTTCTGCCTAGAAGGTGATAGGCAGTTTAGAGTTAGAAAACATAATTCTTGCAGCTTTAATTAGTGTCCTATTTCTCCACTCAACAACACCATTTTGCTGAGGAGTCCTAGGAGCACTATATTGTCTTGTGTTAGGTCTAGGATCAATAGATCTAGTCCATTTTGTATAGGCTTAGAACTTGAATTAATATCTGTAATGAATGCTTGTAATTCATTATTGTGTATGCATTAAATGTATAGGTTAACCCATATATATGTGTTGATTTAAGTATGTTTGCTGGTAAAACATTATAATTGGTGAATTTCTGAAATTGACCAAGTGTAAGAAACATCTACGAATGAACATTTTGTTCTTTCGTAGATATCTTTCTTACAAGTAAAATACATTCGAAGATCTTCTATAGATGAACAACCAGCTCTGAGGATGGAAGAACAATTGCTTCGGAAGAAAAACTTTGCTTCGGAAGAACGAGATTCCTACAGAAGAACAATTGCTTTGGAAGAACAAGTTTGCTTCGGAAGAACAAGATTCCTACGGAAGAAATATGAACTACGGAAGACAATATTCCTGTGGAGTCCAAACACTTGCATTCAAACAATACAAGGTTACAAGTCAACAAGTTAACAAGGAAGTTATACGAATCCCAAGAAACCCGATGAAAACTCAAGGAAGAGGAAGTATTTGGGTTCCATAAAGAAATAGGTAATCCATGTTAAAGATTCACCTAAAAGGTCAAGGCATACATCTTCAGAGCACACTCATTCAATGAATGCTTCAACATCAAAGCAAGTTACTCTTGAAGAAGCTGAGAGTGATTCTGAATGGAAAGAACTGACTGAAGAGGTGTCTAACAAAGAACAAGAAGACTTAAAGGCTGATGATCTTCTGACAACAAAAGACATATTGGAGAGAGGCCTGAATCAACTATGTTTATGACCCTTATCAACCACGGGTTTCCATATGACATGGTTGAAAGGTTGAATCTGACTGTGATTAAGAATGTACTCAAAGAGTTTGAGCTTGCCAGATTCATAATTCCAAATTATGACTATGAAGCATTCACTACTTTTCAAGCTATTCAGAAAATCAAGAAAGATCTAGTCCACTGTGATACAACAAAGCTTAGCAAGTACAATATGGTATGTTGGCTACAGGGTCACAACTACAAGGCACATGAGCTTAAAGGAAGAAATGTTGCTGAGATGAGAAGAATGATGGAACATGTTATGTATGTTGAGCTTGACACAGGAGTGAGGTTCAGAACTAAAGCTCCAAACCCATCGTATGAGCAACAAAGCAAACTCTCTGCTGATCCTATAACTGTTCAATCTAAAAACAAAAAGGCAAAGACAAGCTAATAAGAGAGCCTAGGGCTATTATCCATGGTAAAGTGTGGCCTCTAGGCATAACAGTAAGAGATATCACTGAACAAAAATCAACATTGATAAAGCTGTATGATCACATCACAACTCCTAGTTCTATGGAAGAAAACAAGATTATGGCCTGGAAATATGATCCAGACTGGGATTGTGCAATCATCAAAAGAACATCCAGAAGAATCCAATACTTCCATGATGTAGAAGCATTGCTGAGCCTTCCTGAGAGAGATATTAAAGATCTGCAAAGTCTAATCATGTCTAACTATCCAATCCATTCAAGAGGAAGAGATTTTTCTATGTTTGTGGGAAAGATAAAGACAAAATTCATAGTTGATGTGATCAAGGAAGCTAAGAGAGATGATGTTGAGCATAGAAAGAGAATTTAAAGAATCAAAAGAACAACAAAGCCCTCTTCACTTGTAGATGATGAAATGTTAAAAAGGGTTGGATACAACACAGAAATGCAGCATCTATCAAAAGCTTCAAGGGAAATCATATACATCTCCCATAATAGAATGGGGTTATGTTAAGAAAACAAAAGAGCTAGTGCTGCTGAGGAATGCTGAAGGGAAGAAGGCTGATAAGATAAGAATTTTTGACCCAGTGGAGATCAAATTGCTTCATCCAAGCTATACATCATACCTTCATGACAAATTCTTCCCAGAGTTAACTAATGAAAGGGCTCAGAATGACTTATGTCTATATGTGCACATGATTCAGGTTGTGGATAAGCTGCACGTTAAAACATACAAGAGAAGAAGGTATAATGCTGGGGTGCTGAATGGATCTAACATTGAAAATATTTTAGAACTAAGAATCTCAGAAGAAGATGAGTTAGAAATGGTCAATAACCAATGTGTGGTGGAAACTCTAACTACAGAAGAATACATACTGGGATTAAGCTTTGACACTCAAAAAAAGATATGCGGAATGGAGATCAAATACAAGTATGATGATCAAAAGGATGCAGGGTCTTACTTCAACAAAAGAATGGTGGAAATATTGAAAGAACTCTCAGTTTTGAAGAGCTGATTGCAAGTGTCTAAGCCTAAGGGGGAGTATTGTTAGGTCTAGGATCAATAGATCTAGTCCATTTTGTATAGTCTTAGAACTTGAATTAATATTTGTAATGAAAGCTTGTAATTCATTATTGTGTATGCATTAAATGTATAGGTTAACCCATATATGTGTGTTGATTTAAGTATGTTTGCTGGTAAAACATTATAATTGGTGAATTTCTGAAATTGACCAAGTGTAAGAAACATCTACGAATGAACATTTTGTTCTTTCATAGATATCTTTCTTACAAGTAAAATACATTCGAAGATCTTCTATGGATGAACAACCAGCTCTGAGGATGGAAGAACAATTGCTTCGGAAGAACAAGTTTGCTTCGGAAGAACAAGATTCCTACGAAAGAACAGTTGCTTCGGAAGAACAAGTTTGCTTTGGAAGAACAAGATTCCTACGGAAGAACAATCAACTATGGAAGAAAATATTCCCGCGGAGTCCAAACACTTGTATTCAAACAATACAAGTGTTGCAAGTCAACAAGGAAGTTATGCGAATCCCAAGAAGTCCGATGATTCCTTAACAGAAACAATTCAAATCGCAAGAGATCCGGTGTTTCCTTAACAGAAACATCATTGTCTATAAATATGGATCCTAGGTTTTGAATCAAATCAAGCTGAGATGGCCGAGACGACAATCATCCAAGCAATAACATTACAAACATCACATCAAATCACACAAACCAAAACCCTAGCAACTGTCACATCATCAAACACTAAATCAATATCATTCCTTCACTCATTGTTTATTTATCTTTAATCATTAAACATCCTTTAATGAAATACGTTTGCATTGAATATTTGTCTGATCATTAATTGTGTTTCATTCATTATGTTCATCTTATTCTTGAATCATTTTTGATATTGAAATTAATACTAACATTTAAACCAGGTTAATGTTGATTCCGCAAATGTTGACTTGTCTTCAACCAACACTGATAATTCCTGATTGCGATCCTTGGATTCATATCTTGTAATACCCTTTTCATCACAAATTGCATCAAGGATTTGGTTCTTGAATTCAGTTCCCTGATCACATCTTATGGTCATGACCTTATGATCATATTGATTCTCAGTCTTTAAGATAAAACTCTTCAAGATCTTAAGAGTCTGATCCTTAGTTCTAAGAAAGAAGGCCCAAATGAATCTTCTAATGTCATATGTGATCACTAAACAATGTAAGGTCCTTATTAGACTCATTGCACAGGTGGGGCCAAAGAGATCCATATGTAACAAGTGAAGGGAGTAGTGATAGAGTTTTTTCCTTTGGCTTGTGAGATACCTTGGGTTTCTTCCCTTTGAGGCATGCAACACAATAGTCATTACTTGTAAACTCTTTCTTTAGCATTCTAGTTTTCAAATCATTCTTAATCAATTTGTTCATGTTTTTAAAGTTTACATGACACATTCTTTTATGCCATAGAAAAGACTCATCACTATTGGATTTAGATAGAAAGCATGAAACTTTCCAAAGGTAGATGTTTCTTACAAGTCCATTTTGTACATTTTCCCACTCATGTGGGCTCTAAGTAGGATATGTTCTTGAGGAATAACCATCCCTGGTTTGAGAACAATGCACTCATGCTCAGTAAAATGCATGTTGTGTCTCTGATCATAAAATTGAGATATGCTCAAAAGCTTGTATCCAAGATCCTTGACAATGTTTACCTTCTCAATGCTGAGCTTACCATTTGTGACCCTAGCCCTTCCACTAATGTAACCACTAGCATCTCCTCCAAAAGCAACTGGCCCCCATCAATTTCCTTAAAATTTTGGAGTAGTAACCTATTGCCTGTCATGTGCCTAGAACAACCACTATCCATGATCCATACATTCATGTTCGTCTTGAGCTGTTCCTGCACAAAAGAGATGGTTAGTTACGTTTGGAAACCCAAACCTTGTTGCTCTTAGGCTTATCAAAAGAAGTTGAATACAATGCAACAGATTTTGACCTTATGATCAAATTTGGATGATCATTTGCTGATGTTGATGAAGAGCTTTCAGTCACATGGTCTTTATATGTCTTCCTGACCACCTATGGAAGCTTAGACTTGACCTTCAATGCTTTGGAAGTTTTAATAACATTGGAAGTTTTGGAGACTGTACCTTCGGAAGATCTACTAAAAATTTTACAAAGAAGAATGTTTACTATAACTGCAGCTACATCGTGAACCTCAACAAAATCTCCAATATATCATGAACAAGGAAATCACACATCCATGGTGGAATTCCAATATAGGAATCAAGTTTTTTTGGTTTGGATTTGGATTTTGGGGGTTATCGGTCTACTTTGAATGACGAGGAGAATGGCATAATATGTTTACATGTTAGAATAATCAAACATTGTTTAGGTTTTTTATGGTGTGGTGTAAAATTACCAAAAAGAGACCCTCATATGAGGATGCATGACCATTAAAGGTGATCAATACAATTAGTTTCACAATAAGGAGAGACTTAGAACACTTAACATATCAAATAGGGAACTGGGTTTAAGTTGATGACATAATAAACACAAGTAAATATGAGTCGGAACAAGAAGAATAACAAGATAGTATTTGGTTTTCAAGAATGATGTGCTCTCAAGTTCTATTACTAGTGTTACAAAGCATAAAGATAAATACAAGTACTTGAGACACTTTATACTACATCATACAATCGGCTATACTTTGAAAACAACTGGAAACACTAATCTAGATGACAAGATCAATATATAGTCAAAAGGCAGACTGCCTTTTGACTTGTGACTATGACATGCCATACCTCATATCCTAATATATTACAAAAAGGAAAAAAGGTACAAAAGTAGAAAGTTACAAAGCAATGACCTTAATCTACAGTTAATAAAAGCCTGGACCTTTTTACCAACTTATCTAAGTTGGTGAGTCATCAGAAGTGGTAGTAGAAATTTGTTCTAAAGCTTTGGAAGACATCATCTTTGGCTTTGGAAGATTTGGTCATTTCGCTTCGAAAGATTTTACACTCAACATATTTCCTTTGAGTTGTGTAAAACTTTTGAAGTAACTTTAGTTTGTACTTCATGCATGCGCTGAGATCTTTGGTTTCTTTGGTTGCATCAGCCTTTAAGTATAAATCTTACAAACTCTCCCTAGGTAGTCCTCATCAAGATCAAGACCATTCCTTTCTTTATTATTTGGTTAGAGTCCCTCAGACTCTCATAGTATCTCCTTATTTCATGGAGATAATGTAGAGGAAAATCAAGTATGTCTTGCCACAAGTAGACATCTTGAACTCCTTGATCTCTAATGACATACCATCTTTCCTGATTAGTAGTAATAGTCCACGACAAGATAGGTATCCCAACAGGAAGAGGCTCTACATGTGTTAGACTTGGTTTGGCAGCCTCTTCTTGAGTAACCTCAAGATGCTCTTACTCATCCTGAGGTCTAGAGTTGGATGCCTTAGACTTCTTCTTCTTCTTCTTATCCCTCTTCATGTCCATCCTTTTCTTACTCATTCAAGATTTCAACTGAGAAGACTAGTCTTCAGTAACAAGTTTTTATTGTATGTCTTTCTTAGTTGGGTCCTCCTCCCTCGTAGATTCAAAAGGAGAGGGATTAGGACCCACTATGGATCAGATGATGAGTTGGATGTGGTCTAGCACTAGGTCTAGGTTGTGTTGTCTCTTATGGTTCAACCTTAACCTCAACTTTAGGTGCAGCCTGAGGTGCTAGAGAATACAAGTCAGTGAAGTCACCCTTTTTAATATTCTGCTTGATCACCCTAATGTGCTCATCCATGGTGGATAGAGACATTAGACCAAGCATCCTTTAAGAGAATCCATATAGGTTCAAGAAGCTCATCATCCTCTGCCTATCAACAAACTTCTTTTGACTCTTTTAGATAACGTCTCTTGACTTTGCATCTTCTTCCCTCAACTTCCTCTTAGCAGCTTTTTGTTGCTTCATTACTTGTAGCTCAAGCTGCTTGAGGTACTCAAATTCTATATGTTCATAGGACAATGGAAGAAGTGCAGATGCCTGATAGAGGCATGTGGCACTCAGGTAGTTGATCATATTTGTCTATCTACTTCTTTGCCTACCTGAGATTGTTGCTTAGTTTCCATAACCTCTGTCTCATGGATTTCTTGAACTGGAGAGAGAGTAGGAGCATATTTATAGAGTCTCTTCCTTATCCTTTATTCTTTAATCTTTAGGAGTAGTTCTGCATCCTGTGCCTCCTTTCTCTCCTTTGACAGCTTAGTGTTAGCCAGATCATTTAACTCTTTTAAGGGAAGAGAGATGAGTTCATTAATGTTGTAGTTTTTGGTCCCCTAAGTAGTTCAATCTAGCTACCTTTAACTCATCATATTTAGTGTTTGGCATGGGTGTATCCATGATTGCAGCTTCCATGAAGCCTAGGGACCACTTGAACTTTCTATTCTTAGCTTCCTTTTCCTCTCTTTGTTCCCCTCCTCAATTTTCTCAAGAGCTAATGTTCTTTTCCCTTTGTCACTCGCAGGCTTTGGTGAGTCGGGGTGGAGAGAGCTTTGGCCTTTATTGCTTGGTTCAACACTTGAGCTCTAGCTAGAGAGAGGTTATGAAGCATCTTCACCAACTGGTGCCTCACTAAGGGTAAAGGATGTTGAAGTAGTTCTTGTGTTAAGGTTCATAGGTTCTATCACTAGGCCTTTAGTCAAGGTTTCCCCTTTAAAGGTAATCTTGGGGTCCACCTCAACATCTAGTTGACCAATGATATTACCTATTTAACTTTGTTTTCTTTTTAATCTAATCATTTTACCAATCCTGTATTGGATCCTTTCAACTAGTCTGTCAGCTTGCCTGTTTTGACTACGGTTGGGAAGTGACATGAGGAGGTTGCTAAGTTAGTCACCTAAAATTCCAAGTGACTAACCTTTAAGACTAACTAGGTGCAAGTTTAGACAGTTTGATCACCTTTAGTTTCAAACTCCCTTTATCTTCATCAGAAGAATCAAAGGGGGGATAAGAGAATAAGACCAAAGTCTTATTCCTTTTCACTAGCACTAAGTACTTAGCTACTGATTTCCCTTGCACCATGACAACTTCAGGTGAAGTGTCAATGGGCTAGGTTGATATGGTAGAGGTATTAAAGATGTAATCACCTAGAGAAGTGAGAGCCTCTTCCATATAGACCTCCTGAACTGGTTCAAGGACATCCACCTTAGTTGTAGGTGGATGATGTGGGCTAGACATGGGTGAGTCAGGAGCATTCATCTTTCCTTAAGCAGGTGTGCAGAAGAGAGACTCAAAGTACTCACTGAATCCTATGTCTTCATCATCATAGACTTCAAGGTTGGATATGGGTTGATTTAGGTCTAGAGGTTGGGATGGTAGCTTTCCCCTAAAGGTTGTTCACTAGTGTTTTGTGACTCTAAGTGAAGGCTTAAGGCTAGTGTTGTTGTAGTGAGCTCATCAGGCTGAGCATAAGGAACCTCAGCAATGATCCTTGAGGTGATGGGCGTGGTTTGCTCCTCAGGGGAAGTGGGAGCTTTAATGTCCACTTTTTCCTTCATGAGTGATGTTAGGTCTAGGATCAGTAGATCTAGTCCATTTTGTATAGGCTTAGTACTTGAATTAATATCTATAATGAATGTTTGTATTTCATTAGTGTAGGCATTAAATGTATAGGTTAACCCATATATATGTGTTTTGATTTATTTATGATTGTAGGTAAAAGATTATAATTGGTAAATTTCTAAAAAATGACCAAGTGTGAGAAACATCTACGGATGAATATTTTGTTCTTCCATAGATATGTTTCTTACAAGTATCAAACATCCGAAGATCATCTGCGGATGAAAAATCAATTGGAATGAAGTGAGAGTTCCAAGTGAAGACTCCGGCGGAAGAACAAGTTCTTGCTGAACAACAAGATTCCTGCGGAAGAACAATTACCTATGGAAGACAATATTCCTACAGAATCCAAACACTTCTATATAAATAAGACAAGTGTTACAAGTCAACAAGTCGACAAGTCAACAAGACAGTTATGCGAATCCCAAGAGATCCGGTGATTCCTTAACTGAATCAATTTCAAATCCCAAGAGATTCAGCGTTTCCTTATCAGAAACACTATTGTTTATAAATATGGATCCTAGGTTTCAAATCAAGGCGATGGTTCCACAACAGAAAAACATCACATCAAATCACACAACCAAACCCTAGCAGCCGTCACATCATCAAGCACAAAATTCGATATCATTCGTTCATTGTTTATTTGTAATCATTACATGTTTTAATGAAATACATTTGAATTTAATATTTGTTTATTCATTATTGTGTTTCATTCACCGTATAATTGAATCTTTATTGATATTGAATTTTGATACAAACAATTAAACCAAGCGAACATTGATTCCGCAAACGTTGACTTGATTTCAATCAACACTGATAATTCGTGATTGTGATCCATGGATTCACAGGTGGTATCAGAGCCAAGTGCTCATTGATTTAGATCGATTCATCTATTAGTGTTAGTTGTGTTTAATTGTCTTAAAAAATTTCTTTAGATTTGTTAGTGGTTACTAATTGAATCTATCGTTTTTGTGCAAAAGTTTGTGTGATATTTAATCTGTCGTTTTAACTTGGATATATATTCAAATCAATTAAATAGAAGATCTTAGTTATTGATCAAAATCAACAACTTGTTCATATCTCTTGAACAAATTCATTAGTTAAGTCTTAGATCTTAACTAATCATGAGCAACTTTGGTGGATCATCCTACAAACCGCCAAAGTTGTAAACAAAAGTAGATTTTAAATCCTGGAAGATCAAGTTCAGGAATCATATAAATTTTACTGATCCTGACTTATGGGTTTCAATAACAGAAGGTCCTTATATTCCACCCACCCTCGGGTTGGATCATAATGATAATAATCAACCCATTAGCACGAAAGATCTGTCACCTGATGATATTAAGAAGGTTAAAGTTGATATTATAGCATACAACTTGCTTAGTATGGCTTTACCAAAAGAAATATTGATCATATGTGAAAATTATAAAACAACAAATTCGTTGTGGAAGATTCTTCACACACTCTGTGAAGGGAGTGATGAAATCCGAAGCATTAGGAAGGACACCATGCATTTACAATATGAAACATGTCATCATATTGAGGGTGAATCAATTCCTCAACAACTCCACAGATTTATGCAACTTGTTACAAAAATGAATATTTTGGAGTTGAAATACACTAATGAGGAATTGAACAAGAAAATACTACATACTTTACAAGAAAGTTGGAAGCAAACTGTATCCATGTTCAAGAATACCATAGATCTCAAAGCAGTCAGACTAGATACTCTAGTGGCTAAAGTTGAGGCTCTTGAAATGGATGAGAAATCAAGAAACAAGAGTGTGAGAACTCATGTATCACCATATCATTTTAAGGAAACAAGAAGTGTTGGAAGTGCCTTCATGTCCAATAATGATGGTGATAACTCTTGTACTTTGAGTGAAGATGAAGATGAAGTAAGTTTCTATGCTTCGAAACCTCCTAAGAAATCTTCTCAAAGTAAGTCAAGAAAAGAGAAAGAAAGAATAGATGATCAAAAAGATAAATCATCCGAAAAACCATCATCCAACAATCAATCAAAGTCTATCACTATCATTCTAGACTATGAACAACAAAAAGCAGCTTTTGCAGTTTTCATTTCAAGCTTTAAAGCTTACTTAGGAAGTTCATTGCCCATTGCCAACATGTGACAACAAGATTTGGAAGAACTACCTCCGGATGTAGTGGAGGAGATGGATCTACAATGGAAAATGGCAATGATTGCTTATAGAGCCAAACAATGTCTAAGAAGAAACAAGAATTTGGTTACTGCAAGTAAATCATCATGGATTGGAGTTGATAAGTCAAAGGTAAGATGCTTCAAGTGCAATCTCTATGGACACTTTTCTAGAGAATGCAATCAACAAAATGCTGACTCAACACAACATCAGAATCATGAGGCTAAACAACCTTCATCAACTCAAAGATTATTCAGACAGCTACAACTGGCCAACTCATCCCCACTAGCCACCAATACACCAGCAGGAACTAGCAACTCAAAAGAATCTGGGCTGATCATTCTTCAAGATGGAACCTGTGATTAGAGTTTGTATGAGAAGGAAGTCTTAGAAGAAAATCAAGCTCTAATCGCTCACATGGAAAAAAAAGTTTCACCCATGGCAAGTGAGGTAAGAGACAAGTTATGTTCATCTATATGTGTGGAGGAAGTAGAAAGATATAGTGTCCATGCTCAACAATTAGCTGGTACAGTGAAAGAAACAATGATTTTGAATGAATCTAATGTAAGAGAACATAAACTATATCAAATTAAAATTAACTCTTTACAAAAGGATTTAGATAAAATTGTTTCTGAAAATTACAGTTTGAAAGCACAAGTTGAGCATCTGACCACTTCCTTAACCAAATCCATGGCTGATCATGCATCAAATGAAGTGAAAATTCAAAAGTTTCAACTCTCATCTCAGCAATATGAGAAATTATTAAATTCTCATATTGAATCAAAGAATAGGTCTGGGTTGGGTTATAATGCTATGGCACCTCCAAGTAACAATAACTATGTTCCTTTGCCTGATCAATGACAAATAATCTGTCAAAACATTTTGTGCCAAGTACTAATATAGGAACTAGCTCTAATCAACCAAGCATTGATAATAAATCTGAGGTGAATGAAATTTAGTCTTCTGAATCAGACTAGATTAATCAATTGAATTCAGAATTTGACTTTGATGAATAGGATGACTTGGATGATTATGATGAACATGATGATGATCTTCTCAACAAGGGAAAGAATATTATTTTTGAAACAAATATTCCAAAAGTGCTTGAAGAAACAAAGCTACCATACCCTCCTAAACAAAGAAACATGCTGAAGACCACATGCAAGAGGACAACTCAATTAAATGAAGGTCTTCAAGAGCAAAATCAGCAACAAACTTCTTCCAATGAAGTAAATGAGAAGTGTGCCTGTACTAAGGAAAGACACAAATCCATGGTGTTGATACATATGTACCTAGTTTAGGAGCTTAATGTAAAATGTGTTTCATGTCTTACATATATATAATTGAATGGGTATGAATGAAATAAAATGTGTGGTTGATGCTTATAATGTTTAATATTTCATTGTTTATTGCGTGATAACTTATAGTGAACTAACTATATAGGTTTGTGGTGGTTGTACATAATTCTTAGTCAATAATGATTGAGAAACATGTTTAAACTTAATCGTATGTAGTCTTCATGCGAATGGACCATGCTAATGGACCATACGCATGAATACTTCATGCTAATGGACCAGTTGCACAACTAAACTAGGAGATGAGACATAAGATTGACTCAGTCGCACGACGGGACCTTTAGTCGTGCGGATGGATCAATCGCATGATTCAGTCGCACGACTGAACCATGCTAATGGTTCAGTTGTACGATTGGAAGACCCTAACCTATAAATACCACCTAATTCATGGAAAAACTAAACAATTTGAATACCTACGCACATAATCATACCCTAGTCGTCCAGAGACTCAAGTAAACCTATTCCAAGTTCATAGATCACAGTTGATCATTTTCTAATCATTCTTAATGTTTCATTAATCATTAGATTGATCTAAACTATGTTCTCCCTGATTGGATCGCCAAGCAAATAAGATTTTGCACTATTTGAGTTGGTATACGCGCTGAATCAGTTAGTACTCCATATGTAAAGGGTCCTAACAAGTGGTATCAGAGCTTGGCTCTTGATTTTGCGTGTGATTCGATCGGTTTTGGTGTAAAAATCATGTTTTTCATTCAAAAACACTATCTTTTTGAGTAAAATAGTGTTTTTGACGTCTCCAGATCTAAAATTTCATGTTTTTCGGCTTACGACAGATTAGGGTTCATGAAAAATCGTATTTTTGTGTCAAAGTACCAAAAACCCTCGAATTTTTCTAAACTAGCAGCCTTCAGTCGCACGATTGACTCAATTGCAAGACTGAACTTACCCGCACCTCCATACGCACGATTGAACTCAGTCGTCCATCCATTCGTACGACTGAGCAATCCCATTCGCATTGTTCATTCGCATCTGCTCAATCGCACGAGTGTTCATCCGCATTTGTCCAATCGCACGATTGGCTCATATGCCTTTGTTCAATGTCACAATTGATTCATTCAGACTCTTCATTCGCATGAGTGAATAAGTTTCAGTTTGAAGTTCAAAGTTAATAAAAATGGAAGATCAGTACTTAGCGTTTACTGCCGTAGGGATTCACGGATCCAGAATCTATTGCTTCTGGAAAATGAAATTGGGAATCACAATAAGCCCCCTAAGCTCATAACATTAGATGATTACCCACAATGGAAGCAAAGGTTTGAAATATACGTAAATGGAGTTGATCCTAATCTGCGGGAATCAATCGAGACAGGTTATAGCATGCCGGTTGGTGCTGATGGAGTTCAACTTACCTTGGGTGGCATGACTGATAGCCAGAAGGTGAAGTACAATGCAGAGAAGAAGGTATATGTTAGGATCAAAGATCTACGTTTGATTGATTAGAGAGTATAGCAGCGGAAATCAAACAATGAATTAGCCAATTCACAAGAACACAAAAGATATTCCAGGTAAGAACAAACGGTTATAGACAGAGAGAATTATGCAAAAGATATTCATTCAATATTCGCTTTCGTGGTAACAGAATGTCACACATACAATTAGGTCAACACCTCTTATATAAGAGATGTGACGTCTGCTGATGTCACTTGATAGTGACATCTAACAGAATTATTCAAAATACTGAAAGTTAACACAACTACTGAAGATGTCAAAACAGCTGACATCTTCTTACAAAAATGCTAAGTGTTAACTATCACTGCAACTACTGAAAAGAAACTACTGAAACTACAACGACTGAAGAACATGCTCTTCAATGTTTTATAAATACTGAAACAAAAAGAAAACTACTGAAAGGAAACCATCACAACAACTGAAGAATGCTTCTTCAGCTGTTGTAACAAACTCTGAAGGCTTCAGTACTTGTACTTGAACTTCAGCTGTTGTCATCAGCTGATGTCTTCAGTCTTTGTACTTCAGCTGTTGATCTTCAATACTTTGTTCTTCAGCTGTTGATCTTCAGACTTTGGTCTTCAGATGTTGAAGTCTTCAGTACTTTAGTCTTCAGCTGTTGAAGTCTTCAGTACTTTAGTCTTCAGCTGTTGATCTTCAGACTTTGGTCTTCAGCTTTTTAAGTCTTCAGTACTTTAGTCTTCAGCTGTTGAAGTCTTCAGTACTTTAGTCTTCAGCTGTTGAAGTCTTCAGTACTTTAGTCTTCAGCTGTTGATCTTCAGACTTTGTTACAACAGCTGATCAAGTCTTCAGTAGTTGTTGTGATGTCTGTAGGACTTAGAGGTTTTTCTGATCAGGCTCATTGGTTCTTTTGGTCCAACAAACTCCCCCTGAACCAAAGCAACCAAAACCTCTAAACTTATTGAAGATGTCCCACTTATTATGGCAGAAGGATTGGTCTTTTGTCTTCTAGATCAGCTCAGAAGTGACTGTTGTAAGCACAGGCCTGGGAAGAAGTCTCAATGATCTATTTGGCAAAGTATGAATGGGAACTCTGTCTTGGGGAACTGGACACAGAGCTGTTACCCCATCCATGAGATCTACTTCCCAACTATGAGTCTGTATGACTCTCTTGTATAAGCCTCAAGGAAGGTAATTTGTTCCTCCATGGTAAGTTCTTCAGCTCCTCCTTCAAAAAGTGATTCTGGCCCATAATATTCAGATAGGTATTTGACCTGTTTCCCATTTTTGAGTTCCATAGTTGTTATTACTCTATAAGCAAATTCATCAGGGTGATTACCCTCTAAGAATGACTGGAGCTCATTCTTTCTGACTTCCTCAAGCCTCTTATATACTAACCCCTTTTTCACCATTTTATTTTCCAGCATCTTCTATGGGGGTGAGGTTAGCTTTATAGGCTTTCTTGAAGTCATCTAGGATTTCCTAGGGTGATACTACAAAGACTAGTGAGATCACTTCATCTACAATCTTCTTCACTTAGCCAATGTATCTCTGTGGAATGTTTTTCTTGTGAATCCTATGAGACACCCTGGGATCAAGCCAAATCCTCACTCTCTCCTTTTGATATTGAAATGTATGTTTAAGAGTGTATAATCTGAGAGCATGTTTCTTCATGTTGATGATTGAAGATGTGGCAGCATATGCTTTGTCAACCCTCCTCAACAATTCCTCATCATGTTGTTTGTGAAGCTCTTCTTCTTCTAGCTTGACTTTCACAATTTGTCTTTGAGTTTCAGGAGTAATTGTTGGAGAGTGACTTGTGGCCTTCGGTAACTGTATAACAGCTGAGAGTGGCAACCTATCTTCATCTTCATCATTATCTTCGTTATCTTCTTCTAGCCTCAATACCCTTCTCTTCTTCTTCTGGGGTACATCATCGGCTATTGGTTTTTAGGGTAAGGGAGTTGGTTTGGTGGGTTGTGTTTTTGGTGGTTTTAGTGTGGGAATGTTGACAGGCTGTTCTAGCATTTTGGAGGTGAGTGTGGGTTTAGATTGCTTGGCTAGTTCAGTCCTGCTCCCAGCACCAGCTTCATTCAAAGCTTCGATAACTAATCCTTTAGTGTATACTTCAGACGAACAGATCTTGGTGGTTATTGCCAAGATGCTGTCCCTGGACCAAGCCTTGATTTTGATCAATGATCTTCCAAGATATTTTGCTATAAACCTGATCATGATCTCCGACCCTTCTCTTTCTAACCCATCATAACTTGCCCATCTAGTTTGGATTTCTTCAATCTCTAATCTTCTGATCTCAGAGTCAAGTTTGTCAGTGTCATGGCCTTACCTAAACAACTGATCAATGATGTTATCCATTGATCTGCTGTGTTTGGCATCAGCCTCTTTCACCATCAGCTCCAAGGCAGTCTCTTTTTCATTCTTTCTTTTCTTTGATTTCTCCATGTCAGCTTTCTTCTCCTTCTCTTTTTCAGTCTCCACAGCCAACTCCTTCTCCTTTTCCACTTCTGTCACTTCTGTTTCTTTCTCTTTCTCTTTCCTCTCTGCACTCCTCTTTCTTTTTGCTTTCACTGACTGAATCTCCCCCTTTTTGGTTGCATTGGTTGCAAGGGTTTGATTGTCAGAAAGCTTTTTGCCCACAACTTCCTCTATCAAGGGTTGTATTACTGAGGAAAGCCTCTCATCAATGGTTTTGATCACTATATTAGTGATGATAGGTGTGATGAGAGGTAGGGAATTTTGAAAGATAGCAGCTATTTGCTCAGGGGGATTTTGTTCCTGAGAAATAGTGCCAGAAGCAGAGGCAGGTGGCTGAGTATTTGGGAGTAGCTCTGTGTTTGGGAGACCTTCAGATGAAGGTGCAAGCTGTGGGGTTTGAGGGGCAGATGGTCTTTGATCCTCAGAAGTTTTGGCAAGCAGCTCTTTGAGTCTGCTCACCTCCTCTTCCAGGATGGTGTTTTGGCTAACACATCGTAAAAGAAGCCCAGGTCATCATCAGTAGTTACTGAATCACCTGACCTCCTGATATAATCAGGATGAACATGCACTGAGTGTAGATCAGTTGTAGCATGTGCCCCTTTGTCTTGGAACTGGGGACTTCCTGCCTCAGGACTATGTCCTTCATCAATAGTTGCCTCTGGTAAGGTCTTAGTGATGTTACCAACTACATCCTGATCATATGCTGAAGCAGGATAAGTGATAGCCTCACCAGAAGTTCCAATCTCCTTTTCTACACTAGGAGATGGAATATTGTAACGCCTGTGCTATGGGTTATCAGATGCACTTTGGTCCTCCCCCTCAATGGTATAGGTATTCCCAGTTGTAATTGGTATCTGGGGAGGGGTGAGGAGTGCAACTGACTCAGCACTTTTGCAACAATTAATGTAGGACTTTGGGGGGCGGTTGCATGTGGTGATTGGGTAGAAGCAGATTGCACCCGGGGTGAATGGTGCTCTTCAATGGTAACCCTCTTAAGTGAGATAGGTTCCAGCAGTGTGGGTTCCCCAATATTGGTTGCAACAGGATCCTGTTGAGAGGATACCTATGCGGCTTTGGCAGGTTGAGTCTTTGACACAACTGGGGGGTTAATACCAGTATGTGTTTCCTGTGTTTGTGGTACAGGGGCATCCTCAGGGGACTCATCTCCCTGAGTAGCCTTTTTTGGCTTTTTGGATTTGGGTTTGGTGGGGACTTTGGATCTGGAGGTGGTGGCTGTGGGTTCCAACTGCGTGGGTTTTCACAGCTTGGCAGCCTGTTTCAGTGTTTGGTCAGAGTTGTGCCTGGAGTATACTTCAGGCAATACAACCATTGCAGGGACTCCAAGGCTAACAAGGCCCTTAGCTTTCAGCTGATTCTCTATGATGGCCATAATGAACCGGGGATATAATATCCATCAATTAGAAAGAGGTTTTGAGGCCATATCCTTAAGTTCAAGAAAAATAATTTCAGAAAAGTTTAAGTCTTGTTGCTCAAGGATAGAGAATAATACCTGCTGCCACCTGGTAGACATTTGATCCCAAGAGGAAGTCTTAGGAGCTAAGAAAACATTTACCATGTGAAAGATAAGACGTTCTGCATCATGGAAATGTTCTTCAGGATGGTAGAGGTATTGAGGTTTCCCTGATATCCATGGTGGGCAAAGGATAAATCAGTTGTGCCCTTTGGATACCCAGCGGGGAAAGTGGCATCATCCAAGTTTAGGGTTTGGCGAATGATTTCCGGAGTGATGACCACTTGATGGTTTGTTGACGAACGACTAGAGAGACTCGGTGTTGTTCTCCCCAGTTATAAGGGTGACGTTCGTCCAAAACTGGTGTAAGGATTCAACATGAATGGTGGGATTTAGAAGGAAGGCTGTTTGGTAGGGAGATTGGACCATTAGATCAATGGTGTTATTGAACTTTGTCCAGAAAGGTGATTTTGTGAGGTAGGCAACACAATTATATCGTGGTTTGAGCTGCATGGTCGCCATTAATGAGAGAGAAGTTTTGGAGGTTTGAACGTTAGCTTTGGAGAGGATGAAACTCTGAAGGATTAGGTATTGGGTATTTATAGGGTAAGGGTTAGAAAACGACTGAAGGGTTTGGTGTTAGTCATCAGTAGTTTTAAACGACTGATGACATGGTATTACCCTTTCAGAAGTTGAAACAACTGAAGTCCTGGTTTTAGGCATCAGCAGTTATAAAACTACTAAAAACCATGGTTTTGACTTCAGATGTTTGAAAACAACTGAAGACTTGGTTTTAGTCATGAGTAGTTGTGAAACTACTGAAAACCTTGGTTTGGTCTTCAGGTGTTGTAAACAACTGATAACTTGGTATTAGTCATCAGTAGTTATGAAACTACTGAAGACATGGTTTTGTTATCAGTTGTTGTAAACAGATGATGACTTGGTGTTAGTCATCAGTAGTTGTGAAACTACTGAAGACATGGTTTTGTCATCAGTTGTTTAGGATGAAACAACAGTTGTAGAAACAACTGAAGAGAAAGTTCTCATCAGTAGTTTTCGTCAATTCATAGCCTTTAAGCTGTTTCATACTGTCCTCAACACTTACTCATCAGCCTTTTTGCTGTTTTCAGTTGTTTCATAGGACATAAGTACTTATCTGTTTTTACTGACATCAGTAGTTGTAACTTTATCCGTTGTTTTAACAGAATCAGTACTATATGTGATATGGTCACTAATGATCATCAGTACTTATTTACTGAGATCATCAGTAGTTATCACTTATTCTAGCTGCAGCATACCAAGCCGTAACACTAGGTTTTGGAAAGTTGAACTATCCAAAGGCTTAGTAAAAATCTCTGCAAGCTCATCAGCACTAGGCACAAACTTAGGATCAATCAGACCTTTTTCAAAACAATCCTTAATAAAATGATGTCTGATCTCTATATGTTTGGTCCTAGAGTGCTGGACTAGATTTTTGACAATGCACAGAGCTGAAGCACTATCCATTAATAATGGAGCCTTAGTCTCTATAATGCCATAATCCAAAAGTTGGTTCTGAAGCCAGAGTACCTGAGAAGTACAACTTGTAGCTGCAATGTACTCTGCTTCAGCAGTGGATGTAGCAACAGATGTTTGTTTCTTACTGCCAAGAAATCAAACAGTTGCCTAGGAATTGACATCCACCAGAAGTTGACTTTCTAGTTAACTTGCACCCTGCATAGTCACTATCTGAAAAAGCAACTAATTTGCAAGAGTGTCCAGTGGAATACCATAAACCTAGAGATTGTGTACCTTGCAAATATCTAAAGATCCTCTTGACTGCAATCAAATGAGACTCTTAGGAGCAGCCTGAAATCTAGCACAGACACAAGTAGCAAACATGATATCTGGTCTAGAAGCTGTTAAATACATCAAGGACCCAATCATACATCTGTAAAGTGTTTCATCAACAGCTTTACCTTTTTGATCTGCATCCAGTTATGTGGTGTTGCACATGGGAGTAGAACAGGGCTTACAATTTTGTAAATAAAACTTATTCAAAAGATCTTTTGTATATTTTGACTGATAATAAAGGTTCCATCAGCCTTTTGTGAATTCTAACTGATTTACTTTGAATGCATGAACAATATTGGAGAGCTGACAACAAGTGGTATGTTGACAGTGGTTGTTCCAGGCATATGACAGGAAACTGTTAACTTCTCTATGACTTCAAACATAAACATGTTTCTTATGTGGCATTTGGTGGGGATAAAAAGGGAGGTAAAATTGTTGGTGAAAGAATGGTAACTAATGGTGTGCTCAATTTTGAGAAAGTAATATATTGTGAAAATTTACAATATAATTTACTGAGTGTGTCTCAAATTTGTGATCAAAACTATACCACATTGTTTGATAACACTAACTGTTACATTCTTAAGCCAGGTTATTCAGTTTCAGAAGAATGGGTCATTCTTAAAGCATCAAGAAAAGGAAACACTTATGTTCTGGACATGAACAACACCTCTCTCACAAAACATGAAACATGCCTCTTATTTAAGTTATCAGAAGATGAATCTCAATTGTGGCACATAAAGCTTGTTCATCCTAACATGAAGAACATGAACAAGTTGGTGAAAAATGACTTGGTCATTGGGTTTCCAAAGAAAGAGTTTCATTGCTCAACTCTTTTTTCTTCTTTGGTACAAAGGAAAACAACATAGAGTGTCTCATAAATCCAAGTCAATCAATACTAATACTACAACACTCAAATTGCTTCACATTGATCTGTTTGGTCCTACCAATGTGATGAGCATTGGAAAAAGACAATATTGTTTGGTAATAGTTAATGATTTCACAAGATTTACATGGGTCTTTTTCTTAAAGCAAAAGTGTGAAACATCAGAAACATTAATGGACTTTGTGATCAAGATTGAGAATCAACTTGATGCAAAAGTTAAAAGTTTTAGGAGTGATAATGGTACTGAATTTGTCAATTTTGAACTGGATTCCTTTAGCAGGAGCAAAGGTATTGCAAGGCAATTCAGTGCACCAAGAACTCCACAACAAAATGGAGTTGCTGAAAGAAGAAATATAACTCTTATTGAAGCAGCCAGAACAATGCTAGCCGATTCACAATTGCCTATCACCTTTTGGGCTGAGGTAGTGAATACTACATGCAATGTTCAAAACAAATCATAAATTTTCAAAGAACATAACAAAACTCCTTATGAGCTCTTGTTTAAAATAAAACCATACATAGGATATCTTAGAGTTTTTGGGTGTCATGTATCTGTTTTAAACATAAGAGAGTCATGGGAAAATTTTCAGAAAAAGCATATGATGGTTTCTTTGTTGGATATTCTTCAACATCTAAATCTTATAGGATCTATATTCCATAACATAACATTATGGAAGAAACTCCTAATGTATCTTTTGATGAATCTGTATTCACTAAATCAGTTAAAGGTTCATCATGGTTGTTTGACATAAATGCTCTAACTAAATCATTTAACTATGATTATTTGAACGTTGCAGGATCTCATGAAGTATGTTATCCATTTGTTCCACCTCATATGAATGAAGTAACATTATCTGCTGATCGTCTAAGGATACACACATCCTCAGGTGGAAACACTTCAGCAGCAGCTGTTGACACTGCATGTGGAGATAAACACTATGCATTCGGAGATGTGAATGCTGTCCCTGCAACAGATCCATGCTCTCAAGTGAATACAAAAAAACATTGGAGATGTTTCAAGTCCTCACTTATCTTCTGGAGAAGTTCCTGTAACTCCTACGAAAGAGCTAAATGATTTTGGAGATGTTCCTATAACTCCTATGGAAGAGCAAACTGATTCTGGAGAAGCCCCTACAGCCCCTGTAGAAGACAGACATGATGTTGCTGAAGATCATTCAACACCACATTGAGCATTTTGACTACTTTCTAAACTCTCAACCTGGTTTTGATCAGACTGTAACAATGGATATGACTAACCGGGAATCATCTATTCTAGTTGAATCAACTCCATAAACAAGAATCAATAAGACTCATCCAGTCAATAACGTCATTGGAGATCTTTCAAAGAGAACTTGAAGACCCCAAAATGGTACTGCCAACGTTTGTCCTTTATTTGTTTTCTTTCACAAGTGGTTCCCAAACATCATTGCTGATTTAAAGGACAATAGCTGGATTGAAGCTATGCAAGAAGAGCTTCAACAATTTAGAATGCAAAAAGTATGGTCTCTAGTTGATTTACCGGAAGGCCAACATCCTATTGGAACAAGGTGGCTTTACAAAAACAAACTGGATGATAGAGGGATTATTGTAAGAAATAAAGCAAGGTTGATTGCACAAGGATACACACAAGAAGAGGGAATAGACTATGATGAAGTTTTTGCACTAGTTGCAAGAATTGAAGCCATAAGAGTGTTTGTTGGACCAAAAGAACCAATGAGCCAAGATCAGAAAACCTCTAAGTCCCACATGATATCACAACAACTGCTGAAGGCTTCATCAGCAGTTCGACAAGTGCTGAAGACTTCAACAGCTGAAGATCAAGTACTGAAGACTTCAACAGCTGAAGACTAAAGTGCTGAAGCTCAACAGCTGAAGAACACAAGTGCTGAAGCTCAACAGCTGAAGAACACAAGTGCTGAAGCTGAAGACCAAAGTACTGAAGTACAAAAGCTGAAGAGTCTACAAGTGCTGAAGATCAACAACTGGTGTACAAAGTCTGAAGACAAAGACTGAAGACATCAGTTGATGACATCTACTGAAGTCATCAGCTGATGAAACGTCTGAAGTTCAAGTCTGAAGACCAAGTACTGAAGTTTCAGTAGTTTGTCACAACAGCTGAAGAGTACTTCTTCAGTAGTTGTGATATCAGTAGTTTTATGTTTTTACTTTCAGTAGTTTTGTAAAACGACTGAAGAGCTTGTTCTTCAGTCGTTGTAGTATCAGTAGTTTTATGTTTTTCAGTAGTTGTAGTAACTGATAACACTTAGTATTTTTGTAAAAAGATGTCAGCTGTTTTGACATCTTCAGTAGTTGTGTTTCAGTTGAAATAATTCTGTTAGATGTCACTATCAAGTGACATCAGCAGACGTCACATCTCTTATATAAGAGGTGTCGACCTAATTGTAAGTGTGACATTCCGTTACCACGAAAGCGAATATTGAATGATATATTTGCAGAATTCTCTCTATCTATAACCGTTTTTGATCTTCATTGAATATCTTTTCGTTCTTGCGATTTGGCTAATTCATTGTTAGAATTCCGCTGCTATACTCTCTAATCAATCAACGTAGATCACTGATCCTAACAAGTGGTATCAGAGCAGGTTAATCATTGATCGATCTAACAATTGATCATTGAAACTGCTAATTGATATCTATGTTTGATTGAATTAGCATATTCGCAAGAACTGGTTATAGATTATTGAATTTCTGACGCTTTTGTTCATTTATTCTGAGATCTCTCTTGGTTCAATTGGTTGTTGTGTTTTGTTCTAAATCTGTTATAGCTTAATTGAATTTGATTGAATCTGAGATGACTACTCCTTCTAATGATCCTCACATTACTGGTTCCTCAACCAAGCCTCTGATGCTGGTTAGGACCGAGTATAACATATGGCAACGAAGAATGCTTCATCACCTGTCTGTTAACAGTTCAGGTTGTTGGACATCTGTGGTACAAGGACCACATAAGCCTATGGTGAACAATCCGGAAACCAATCAAATGGTTCCGAAGAAGAAGGAACAATACTCTAATGAAGATCGGAAACTGTTTGAGATTGATGCTAAAGCCCATGGAATTCTGGCCATGGCACTGCCTAATGAAATCTATTCAGGGCTTATGCATCATGAAACTGCTCATGATCTCTGGAATGCCCTGAAGGAACAATTCGATGGCACAGATGAGGTCTTAGCAAACAACAGAGAAATCCTTGCCCAACAATATGAGACATTCTCTCATAGAAAGGGTGAGACACTGACTCAACAGTTTGAGCGTTTTTCCTGCTTGATCTCTGAGCTAAAAATGGTGAAACAGGAATACACCAATAGCCAGATGAACAACAGGTTCCTCAGATCACTGCCTGAGAGATGGGACACATACACTATTGTCCTACGCTCCAGTGCAAATCTGGATAGCCTATCTCTCACCCAACTTCATGGGAAACTTCTTACTTCGAAAGAGAGATAGAGCAGAGAGGAAACTGTCCTCATCAGGAAAGCTCACCGATGACTTTGTACCAGGGAATACTGCCTTGGTTGGTCATGAGTCAGAATATGCTGCATCTGAAAGCATTATGATGAGCATATTGATTTCTCTTCAAATAGTTCTGATCATGCATTTGTTGGTATTGAGAGTCATTCTGGCAGTAATAGTGACAATCTATGCTTCATCATGGATGATTTGAAAGGGATAGCTGATGATGATCTAGAAGAGATGGATATTCTGAGCCAAATGGCATTGATTAATATCAGATCTCAGAAGTTCTATAAGAGAACTGGCAGGAAATTTCCTGGACTCTCTGGCAAAACCAAAGTTGGTTTTGACAAGTAAGTTGAGGTGTCACAAATGCCAAAGGCTGGGACACTTTGCAAGAGAGTGTAGATCAACTGGATCTAACTCTTCTGCACCCTTTGTGACTTTTCCTAGTACTAGTTCACAAAACAGAGGGCAACATCCTGCGGTTCTGGTCATCATTCACATCCTAGGTCTCCTGCATACTTTGTTCCCCAGGGTCAAATGTCATATCCTTATCCCTACTATTATATGCCTCAACCAATCCTGTTCAAGCTCCAATTGCACAACAACCACAAGCATTGCCTGAACCACAACCTTCCCAATCTCATCAACAACTCAACCTCAACAACATAGCTTCTTCACCCCAGGAGTTGTTGACTGGAGCAGTTTACCAGATGACTTGTCTGGTCATGAACAACTGTTCTCAGGTGCTGGTCAACATGGTGGGTGATAGTCCCTTTGGAAATCTAGCTCTTATGGCTTTGGATTCTGCTGATACTTCATCCACTAATGCCTCTACACCAAAGGTATCACAGGTATCCTCTGAGGCAAAAGCCAAACTATGTTCTGAATCATGCATAGCCGCATTTGCATCTATTAGAGAAGCAAATGTAGCTTAATCAACAAGAACATTGAGCTAGACAAACAATTTCCAAAAGCAAAGCTGAATTTGAGTCTGTGCTTAATGATAAGAATGATGAGATTTACAAACTAAATGTAAAATAACTGATGATAAGGCTAGGGAAGAGATACTTCTAGAGAAGTATAAAGATCTCAAAGAAACCCTTGCAGTCACCCAAGTAGAGTGTGATCGATGGGTACAATCATGCAAAGGTTTTGAAATGCTTCTTAGTAAGCAATCTGCTTCCAATGTGAAGTTTGGCATTGGTTACAATCACACTGCTCCACCTACAGATTTTACTCCTAGAGCAGAGGTAGAATCTGATGGTGAGAGTAATAACCAATCCATTTCCTCATGTGATCTACTTTCTGATTCAGCACTATCAGAAGTAGAAGTCAGCACTAAGCCCTCTCAGAACCTATCAGCTAATGTTGATGATTCCACTGCTGACACTCACATGATCAATGAGTTGATCAACTCAGGAGTTATTCTAAAAGTCCTGAAAGGACTAGAGAGCAAGATTTAACACCTGAAGTTCAAACTCCATCTACTGCCAGTACTGAAAAGAAGAAAACTGTCAGTAGAAGAGTTTGAAGACTACTAAAGAGGAAGTCAAGAAAGCAAACAATGCTTCCAAAGCAATGAAGAGCAAGTCTTCAGTTGTTTCATCCTCTTTAGTTGATGATCAACATAAGATGAAGAAGAAACGATGTGAAGTATGTGGTTTGTTCAATCATCTTACAGATGATTGCTGGTACAAAAGAGGATCCAAACTCAAACATAAAGAGAATTAAAGAGAAAATGGTAAAAATGAAAACTGAGTTTGAAACCACATTTGTATCAGCAACATCAAATCCTGTAACCCTTAAGTCCACAAAGAAATCCAAAAAGGAAGGGGTTAAACAGGTAACAGCTGAGATTGCTCAGAAGAAGAAGGTGCAACATAGGAACTTATCAAACTCCACTGGCAATGTGTCTGATGAGCTGAAAGCTTTATCACAAATCAGACACAGCTGGTTATGATGGTTCAACATCTATGGGAAGAGTTAACCAATTAGATGTTCCTATGTTGAAACCACAGAAAAGGAGGTCCAAGCCAAAGGATTCCTCTTCTTCACCATCTTCTTCCTCTCAAGCTGTTCTTTCCAATAAACCTGTTAGTTTACCATCTGTTGATGAGCCCAGGCCAAAACCAAAAAGGTTTGGGTCTCCAAAACTAACTGATTGTTTATTATTGCAGGGTTCTTCAACATGCCAAAGTAGCATCTGGTATGTAGACAGTGGGGGATCTATGCACATGACTGGGAACAGCTCTCTTCTTCATGACTACTCTCAAGGAAAGAAGGGTTTGTTTCTTTTGGCAATGATGCTAGGGGTTACATCATTGGCAACAGATTTGTCTCCAATGGAGAAATAAAGTTTGATGATGTTAATCATGTGGAAAATCTCAAGTACAATCTCTTGAGTGTCAGTCAATGTGTGATAAAGGCCATGTTGCTCTTTTCACCAGTCAGAACTGTAGGATTCTGTCATCCAAAGTTCTGCATTTGATTGATAAGGTGTTGGATGATCACACTCTCTGAGAGCCAACAGGACAGGAAGAGTGTATGCCTTAGATCTTTCCAAGAAAATAGATCTCAAAGGCAATCGTTGCCTATTTTCCAAAGCCTCTTCTCAAGAATCTAAACTGTGGCACAGAAGGCTGGGTCATGTAAATTTCAAAAACATGAACCAGCTAATCCACAATAGTTTAGTTAAGGCTATTACCAATAAAGGAGTTCCACTGTGATGAAACCTGCACTGCTTGTTTAAAAGGAAAACAGCACAAAGTCTCATTCCCTCCTATTGAAGAGCCTAAGTCCACTGCCTGCTTGCAATTACTGCATATGGATCTATTTGGTCTTGTGAGAGTATGAGCATGGCAAAGAAGAAATATTGTCTGGTAATTATGGATGATTACTCCAGATTTGTATGGACTTTCTTTGTACATTCAAAGGATGAGGTTGCTCAGAAGATTATTCAATTTGTGTTGTATGTTGAGAAGCAGTATTCCCTTCCAGTCAAGTGTATTAGGAGTGACAATGGAACTGAATTCAGAAACCATACACTTGATGACTTCTATCTTTCAAAGGGAATCAAAAGGCAGTTTAGCATACCAAGGACTCGAACAAAATGGAGTAGTGGAGAGAAAGAACAGGACCCTAATTGAAGCTGCAAGGTCCATGCTGGCTGACTCTGGTTTGCCACTGACCTTTTGGGCTGAAGCTGTTAACACAGCTTGCTATGTGCAGAATAGAGTCTTAGTAAATCAGAGGTTGATGAAGACCCCATATGAAGTTCTCCATCACTTGGCTCCTTAATTTCATTTTTCAAAGCATTTGGGTGTCCCTGTTTTATTCTCAACACAAAGGATCAACTCAAAAATTTGATCCTAAGGTGGATGCAGGGTATTTGTTGGTTATTCATCTACTTGCAAGGCATACAGAGTCTTCAACTGCAGAACAAAGATAGTTGAAGAGACTTTGCATGTGAAGTTTAATGAATCTCCTATGGACAAGATTCCACAAAACCCTGTGGAGTTGTTTGATTTGGACATACTGCAATATGTTCCTTATCAACCTCCAGCTGTTGCAGAACATGTGGATAAATCATTTTCTGCAGCATGTCTTCCACCTGGTGGTATTGATGATGATGATGATAATATCAATACTCACCTATTCAAGTTTAGTGACCAACTGCCTGTGTCTGCTAAATTTGATGTTCCTGTAGCTTCAGCAGTTCCATCCACAACAAATGCTGATGAGATCTCTGATTCCTCTACATCTTTTAAGTTACCATCTAATTCTTGGTTTCAAGAGTCTGCATCAACATCTGCTGCTGCTGAAGGTCCTACAAACACTTGCACAGATCTCATTGTTTATCAAGAACTGAAGAATCACCCCATGTCTCAGATTATTGGTGATATCAATGCTGGTGTTTCAACAAGAAGTCAATTGTCTAACTTCTGCTTCTATGCTCTCTTCATCAGTCAGCTAGAGCCAAAGAACTACCATGTGCTTTGAGAGACAATGGATGGTTTGAAGCCATGCAGCTTGAGTTACTTCAGTTCAAGAAACAGCAAGTGTGGGAACTGGTTCCTCTTCTCCCAGGTAAGGTGTGCAATAGGCACTAAATGGGTGTTTAGGAATAAAACTGATGAAAATGGGCTTATTGTTAAGAACAAGGCTAGACTGGTTGTACAGGGGGTTTCACAAGAAGAAGGCATTGACTATGATGAAACCTTTGCTCCTGTAGCCAGACTAGAGGCAATCAGATTGTTTTTAGCCTATGCTGCATTCCACAATCTTAAAGTTTTTCAAATGGATGTCAAAATGCCTTTTTATATGGTAAAATAAAGGAAGAAGTTTAGTGTGTCAACCACCAGGTTTTGAGGATAATAAACATCCTGAATGGGTGTATAAACTTGATAAGGCTCTTTATGGGTTGAAACAAGCTCCTAGAGCCTGGTATGAGACACTTTCCACTTTTCTTCTTAAGAATAATTTCACTAGAGGCTCCATTGATAAAACTTTGTTTATTAAGAAGGTGATCAGCATAAGCTACTTGTTCAGATTTATGTTGATGATATCATTTTTCCATCCTCTGATCCCCAGTTGTGTGATGATTTTACAACATTAATGAAAAAGAGGTTTGAAATGAGTGCAATGGGAGAATTACAGTTCTTTCTAGGATTGCAAATTAAACAAAAGGCTGATGGAACCTTTATTCATCAGTCAAAATATACAAAAGATCTTTTGAATAAGTTTGATTTACAAAACTGTAAGCCCTGTTCTACTCCCATGTGCAACCACCACACAACTGGATGCAGATCAGAAAGGTAAAGCTGTTGATAAACACTTTACAGATGTATGATTGGGTCCTTGATGTATTTAACAGCTTCTAGACCATATTATGTTTGCTACATGTGTTTGTGCTAGATTTCAGGCTGCTCCTAAAGAGTCTTATTTGATTGCAGTCAAAAGAATCTTTAGATATTTGCAAGGTACACAATCTCTGGGTTTATGGTATTCCACTGGACACTCTTGCAAATTAGTTGCTTTTTCAGATAGTGACTATGCAGGTGCAAGTTAACTAGAAAGTCAACTTCTGGTGGTTGTCAATTCCTAGGAAACTGTTTGATTTCTTGGCAGAGTAAGAAACAAACATCCGTTGCTACATCAACTGCTGAAGCCGAGTACATTGCTGCTGCAAGTTGCACTTCTCAGGTACTCTGGCTTCAGAACCAACTTCTGGATTATGGCATTACAGAGACTAAGACTCCATTATTAATGGATAGTGCTTCAGCTCTGTGTATTGTCAAAAATCCAGTCCAGCACTCTAGGACCAAACATATAGAGATCAGACATCACTTTATTCGGGATTGTTTTGAAAAAGGTCTGATTGATCCTAAGTTTGTGCCTAGTGCTGATGAGCTTGCAGATATTTTTACTAAGCCTTTGGATAGTTTCTACTTTCCAAAACCCTGTGTTAAGGCTTGGTATGCTGCGGCTAGAATAAGTGACAACTACTGATGATTTCAGTAAAAAGTACTGGTGATCATTGGTAACCATGTCACATATAAGTACTGATGAGTCCTTTCACCTTCATTAGTTTTTATAACTACTGACGGCTAAATGCCTCACAAGTACTGAAGTACTTTATCTGTTCTAACTACTGATGTAGTTACAACTACTGATGTAGTTACAGCTATTGAAATCAGTACAAACAGATAAGTACTGACGTCCTATGAAACACCTGAAAAGCAGATGCAAAGTCTGATGAGTAAGTGTTGAGGATAGTATGAAACAGCTGAAAGGCTATGAATTGATGAATACTACTGAAGAGAACTTTCTCTTCAGTTGTTTCTACAACTGCTGTTTCATTCTAAACAACTGAAGCAAAACCATGTCTTCAGTAGTTTTATAACTACTGATGACTCACACACCAAGTCTTCAGCTATTTACAACAACTGATGACAAAACCACTGTCTTCAGTCGTTTCACAACTACTGATGACAAACACCAAGTCCTCAGTTGTTTCATCATCTGAAGTCAAAACCATGGTCTTCAGTAGTTTTCTAACTGCTGATGCCTAAAACCACGACTTCAGCTATTTCAACATCTGAAAGGGTAATACCATGTCAACAGTCGGTTTAAAACTACTGATGACTAACACCGAACCCTTCAGTCATTTTCTCACCCCTACCCTATAAATACCTGTCCTCTTCTCTAATGTTTCATTAGCCGTTATTTTCTGAGCTTCTCTCTCTCAAACATGGCGACCATGAGTCTGAAACCACGACATAACTGCGTTGCTTACCTTACAAAGTCGGCTTTCTGAACAAATATGATAATGCCATTGACTTAATGGTGGATTCCCCATATCGTACAACCTTTCTCTTGAATCCGACCATCTACCCTGAATCCCTCAGTCAATTCTGGTCAAATGCTTTTGTTCATACTGATGAGTCTACTGGCCAGATCTCTGTTCGGTCCCTTGTCAACCAGAAACCAGTGGTCGTTACAGCCGACATCATTCGTCAGGCATTACACTTACACGACTCCACCGTTGTGACTGAATACCCAAAGGGCATAACAGATATGTCATTTCAATCATGGGTATGAAGGTGATCTTCGGGCTACAACCATTCTAAAGAAACATTTCCATGACACTGAGAAAGTTATTTTTCACATGGTAAATGTCTGCTTAGCCTCCAAGACATCTTCTTGGGATCAAATGTCATCCCAATGGCAACAGGTATTGTATTCTATTCTAGAACACCAACCGCTAAATTTTTCTGAAATCGTGTTTCTAGAAATAAAGAACTTGGCTCAGAAACCTGTGGCAACCGATGGCCATTATATCCCAGGTTTCTGATGGCCATTATTTTAGATGAATTAAAATCTGATGGCTTGTTGGCCTTGGAGTCCCTGCACCAGCTGTTTTTGGCTGATATACTCCAGGCACAACTCAAACCTACACTCAAAGAAGCTGCCCGAATGCTAAAGCCCAAGCACAGGGAACTCACAGCTTCCTCCACCAGAACCAAAGTCCCCACTAAACCAAAACCAAAACACCCCAAAACAGCTATTTAGGGAGATGAGTCCCCTGAAGATGCTCCTGTACCACCAATGCAGGATATACTTGCTGGTTTAAACCCCCCAGCAGTATCAGAGACTCTACCAGCCATAGCCCTCAGGTTTCCTCTCAAAAGGAGCCTGCAGCCACCATAGAAGGGGTACCCACACATCTGGGATCTTCCTCACTTGAGGAGATTGCCATTGAAGAGCACCATCCTCCCCAGGTGCACACTGCTTCTACCCCATCTCCCCATGCAACCGCCCCCAAAGTCCAACCATAATTATTGCAAATGTGCTGACTCAGTTGCATGCCTCTCCTCCTCCCCAACAACCACAACAAAGGGGGAGCCCACAAATATTGAGGAAGAGGATCATCATGCTTCTGACAACCCACAGCACCGGGGTTTACAAGTTCTATCTCCTAGTGTGGATAGGGAGATTAGACATCTAGTGAGGCTGCCACCTCTTCTGCATCAGCACATGATCAGAATGAGGCTGGTAACATTGCTAAGACTTCACTAGAGGCAACAGCTAATGAAGGACATAGTCCTAAGGCTGGAAGTCCCCAGTTCCAAGAAAAAGGGGCACATGCTAAAACTGGTCTACACCCAGTGCATGTACATCCTGCTACAAGCAGGAGGTCAGGTGATTCAGCATCTGCTGATGATGACCTGGGCTTTTTCTATGATGTTCTAGCCCACAACACCATCCGGAGGCTGAGGTAAGCAGACTACAAGAACTGCTTGCCAAGAAGTCTCAGGATGTTAGTCCATCTGCCCCCACCAACCCACAGATGGCACCTTCATTTGAAGGTCCCCCAAACACTTTACCCTCTCACTTCACTGAGCCTCCAGCTTCTGCTTTTGGCACTATCTCTCCAGGACAAACCCCCAGAGCAGATGGTTGCTGTATTCCAACAATCCCTACCTCTCATCACTCCCATCATCAATGACATTGTTTATAAAGCCATTGATGAGAGGATCTCCTCAAGTCTACAACCACTCATTGATGATGCTGTGCAAAAGAAACTTTCTGCGGTACAAACCCCTGCCACCAATGCATCCAAAAAGGGGGAGAGTACTGCAGTGAAAGAAAAGAAGAAAAAAATAACTGAGGATGAGAAGGCACAAGAGAAAAACCAGGAGTTGGAAAAAGAAAAGGAACAACAACTGATCACTTACAAAAGAAAGAAAAGTGCTGGTGATCAAACAAATGCTGAAGAAAAATCCTTGGAAGAGCTGGTAAAAGATGCAGATGATACACACACAGCCGATCCATGGACAAAATCATTGAGCAACTCTTCAAGCAAGGCTTTGATACAGCCACACTAGACAGTGAGATCAGGAGGTTGGAAGTAGAGGAAATTCAAAACAGATGGGCTGGTATGATGTGCTGGAGAAAGAGAGATGGAGATCATGATTCAATTCATTGCCAAATACTTAGGAAGATCACTGATGGAGATTCGTTCATGGACCAGAGACAGCATTCTGGCTATAGCCACCAGAATCTGTTTGTCTGAGCAATTTCATAAGGGGATAATCATTGAAGCACTTGATGAGGCTAGGCTGGGAAAAGGTTTGAAATGGCAAGACTACAAAAGCCAAACTCACAACCAAAATGCTTGAACAACCTTCCCAATCACCCACTCAAAAACAGCCTACCCCTCAAATCTCCAAACCAATCTCAAAACCCAAATCCAAACATCCTCAACCTTCAAAACCAATCCTTTACCACAAAAACCAACCCAACCATCATCAGTGATGCACCTAGAAGGAGGAGAAGGGTGCTGAGGATAGAAGAAGATGAAGAAGAAGAGGATGAAGATGATTGTCTGCCACTCTCTGCTGTTCTAAAGCTACCAGAACCAGGAGTCAACTCGTGATCACACCTGACTCTCAAAGGGAAACGGTTAGAGTCAAATAGAAGATGAAGAACAGCAGAAGCAGCACGATGAGCAACTACTGAAGATGGTTGACAAGGAATTTCCTCAGTCATCATCTATACAAGCCATGAAAGGGCATGCTCAGAGGATGTACACTCTCAGACACACATTTCAGTATCAGAAGGAGAGAGTGAGAGTATGGCCAGACCCCAAGGTGAGTTCTAGAATCCACAAAAGATCCGTTCCACATAGATACAATGGCCAGGTTAGAAAAACAATAGACTCTACAATCATCTTGGCCATTGTAGTCTCACCATGGAAAATAATCGATGAATTCAAGAAGGCTCATCAATCAAAAATGACCCCTCAAGCCTTACTGGAAAACAAGATGATCAAAAAGGGGTTATTATATAAGAAGCTTGAAGACATTAAGAAGAATGAGCTCCAGTTACTCCTTGAAGGCACTCATCCTGATGAATTTGTCTATAGGGAGGTAACTACTGTGGAGTTGAAGAATGGCAGGACTGTGAAGTACTTATCTGAGTACTATGGTCCAGAGTTCTTCTTTGAAGGAGGAGTAGAAGAACTCTCCAAGGAGGAACAGTTGTCTCCTTGAGGCCTATGTTCGAGAGTCGTACAGACTCATAATGGGGAAGTAGATCTCATGAATGGGATAACAACTCTGTGTCCATTCCCCAAAATAGAGTTCCCATTCATACCTTGCCAAACAGATCTCTGAGATTTCTTCCCAGGCCAGTGCTTATATGGGTCATCTTCTCTACTGATCAAGAAGGAAAAGACAAACCATTTTGCCAACAATAAGTGGGAAAATAAATCAATTAGAGGTTTTGGCTGCATTGGTTCAGGGGGAGTTTGTTGGACCAAAAGAACCAATGAGCCAAGATCAGAAAACCTCTAAGTCCCACATGATATCACAACAACTGCTGAAGGCTTCATCAGTAGTTCGACAAGTGCTGAAGACTTCAACAGCTGAAGATCAAGTACTGAAGACTTCAACAGCTGAAGACTAATGCTGAAGCTCAACAGCTGAAGAACACAAGTGCTGAAGCTCAAGCTGAAGAACACAAGTGCCGAAGCTGAAGACCAAAGTACTGAAGTACAACAGCTGAAGAGTCTACAAGTCCTGAAGATCAACAACTGGTGTACAAAGTCTGAAGACAAAGACTGAAGACATCAGTTGATGACATCTACTGAAGTCATCAGCTGATGAAACGTCTGAAGTTCAAGTCTGAAGACCAAGTACTGAAGTTTCAGTAGTTTGTCACAACAGCTGAAGAGTACTTCTTTAGTAGTGTGATATCAGTAGTTTTA
Source organism: Flaveria trinervia (assembly GCA_025506515.1). Taxonomy (NCBI): domain Eukaryota; kingdom Viridiplantae; phylum Streptophyta; class Magnoliopsida; order Asterales; family Asteraceae; genus Flaveria; species Flaveria trinervia. Next base: position 24,780,442 of record CM046449.1, on the reverse strand, counting down.
TGTTTTTACTTTCAGTAGTTTTGTAAAACGACTGAAGAGCTTGTTCTTCAGTCGTTGTAGTATCAGTAGTTTTATGTTTTTCAGTAGTTGTAGTAACTGATAACACTTAGTATTTTTGTAAGAAGATGTCAGCTGTTTTGACATCTTCAGTAGTTGTGTTTCAGTTGAAATAATTCTGTTAGATGTCACTATCAAGTGACATCAGCAGACGTCACATCTCTTATATAAGAGGTGTCGACCTAATTGTAAGTGTGACATTCCGTTACCACGAAAGCGAATATTGAATGAAATATATTTGCAGAATTCTCTCTATCTATACCGTTTTTGTTCTTCATTGAATATCTTTTCGTTCTTGTGATTTGGCTAATTCATTATTAGAATTCTGCTGCTATACTCTCTAATCAATCAAACGTAGATCACTGATCCTAATAGTGTTCCTAGCTTATGCATCATATAAGAAGTTCACTGTGTATCAGATGGATGTCAAGTGTGCATTCCTATATGGAAAATTGATGAGGAAGTTTATGTGTCACAACCCCCTAGTTTTGAAGATCCTCATTATCGACATAAGGTATACAAGCTTGATAAAGCCTTGTATGGTCTTCACCAAGCATCAAGAAAGTGGTATGAAACACTATCATCTTTCCTGCTTAAGAATAGCTACAAAAGGGGAACCATTGATCAGACTCTCTTTCTCAAACAAGAACATCAAGACCTCTTAGTTGTTCAAATATATGTTGATGACATTATATTTGGATCAACTACTAAGAGATTGTGTGTAAATTTCAAAGAACTAATGAAATCTGAATTTCAATGAGCTCAATGGGAGAATTAACTTTCTTTCTTAGTCTTCAAGTTCATCAAAAGACATATTGGTTTTTCATCAATCAAGACAAATACATACATTAAATTTTGAAGAAATACACTCTTACTGATATACTTATGCAAACACCAGTCTCAATAATTGAAAAGATTATACCTGATACTTTAGGAAAATCTGTTGATCAAAGATTATATAGATCAATGATAGGATCTCTTATGTATCTAACTCCCAGTAGACCTGATATTATATTTGCTGTGTGTGTGTGTGCTAGGTACCAATCTGATCCAAAGGAGTCTCATCTGAATGTTGTAGAAAGGATTTTCAGATATCTCAAAGGAAAACCAGGATGTGGTCTTTGGTATCCAAAAGATGGTGACTTTACAATCTACTCATATTCAGACAGTGACTGTCGTGGATGTAACAATGTTGGTCCATGTGATCGATGAACAGTACAATTGATAGGATAATTTGATCAATATCAAACACACAATCCAAATAACAACAATTGAGAAGTAAATATGATGAATCAAGACATAATTGGTACTCAAATGAACAAACTCACTCAATAACAATAAGCACAATTGTATTTCAATGAAGTAACTGCTTAGAAATGGTAGCTTGCAACAGAATTCCACGATTAGGGTTTTGCAAGCTTACCGAACAAAGTGAAATGACAATAGTATATATAGCAGTCATAGATTCGCTGACAGTTTCGCTACCAGCGAAACTGTCATGCCGAAACTATAGTTTCGCCCGGCAGAACACAAGTTCGCCGGGTAAACCAAAATAGCAAACTGTGAGCGAATGTATAGATTCGCTCACAGTTTCGCTGGACTGCCAAAACTGCTAATTACAAACAAAATACAAAATGAAACTAACAAAAGTCCTATTACAATGTAAAGTAAACATCTATACTAAAGTGAGTCCAACCTAACATGATCTTCAATACTCCCCCTAGGTTGGACCTCACTATCTTCACTTCTCTTGATTTGACTCGTCGGCTCCGTTTCCTCTGCTGCTGTTGTGCTATCTTCATCACCTCCTGCAGCAACATCTTTAGAAGCTTCAGCCACTGATCCTCCAAGGTTAGTTCCTGCATCACCAGCTTCCTCAGAATGACCACTAACTCTAGCAAACTGCCTGGTCATGTCTTGAACATCCATGGCAAAGTCATCTTGTGCTCTCACCTTTTCAGCCAAACTCTTTACCTCCGCCCGTACTCCTCGTATTTTGTTTGCCACATTCATAAACAAGCTTGCCTCTTTTCGTGTTTCCTCTCCTGCCCCGCCTTAATATGATTTTCACAAAGAGTCAAGAGATCTTCATCACTGAAGCTGAATAATTCCATCGGGTCAAACACCCTAAACTCTTTTCCGCGTTTGGCTCTAATCACCGCCTCGCCAGTGTTATTATCATAAAACCACTTTTCAAAGTCCTGTAAACGTTGGGAAGAGGATCAGCCAATCTTACCCTGTTTACAGTCTTTGGTGGTTTGACTCTCAAAACAATCCTCCCTTTGCCAGTCTCCCAGTCTATATCTTTCTTTGATCTTTTTCGTTCAGCCTTCATGTATCCAAATGACTCAAAATTATCATTAAGTCCATTTTTAATTACCTTCTCAAGAAATACTGCCTTTTCACTTAAATGAGCATTAATCAAGGCAAAGTGGCCAACCGTCTCAGATCCCATTTGGGCAAGGTCTTAAAAGCCTTCCTCTTGTGCATGTAGCTGATATGACCTCCTCTTCTTTTAATCATAAACATCTTTAAACTAGGATTATAACACCAACTTATTATCCTCTTGTCTGCCTCTTTCCTGCTTAAACCTTCCATATTTTGAAACAAAGGAGTAAGTTCTCAGCCTCCTTCTCCTTCACCAACCAGTCATTTTATCCATCTCAAACACATCAGCTTCATCATCTCCCTTCTTAGCAACATACACCAGTGGTCTCTCATCTACTTCATAAAACTCTGGTTCAGAATCATAATCAACCAATTGCTCATCCTCCTCTTCTTCATCAATCAAACCTTTTCCTTTATCAGACATTCCCTAGTGGTAGCAGTAACAACCACTTCTTCACCCACACTCCTTATCAAAATCAAACTGTAGGTTAACAAACCCTGCTTCAATAATATCATCATCCTCATTTCTTCCAGCATCTTCTCTTGGGATCTCTTGTTCCCCTGCTTCAGTATTAGCTGCTCCAGAAGTGCCCTCTCCTACCTTGGATGAAGTACCCACATTCAAGAATGAGTACTTAGATATATCAGTCATATCATCTAACTCAGATTGAGTTAGTTGACTAGGTAGGCCAGCAGCAGCTTTCATCTGAGAGATTTCTTCAAACAATCTCTTAATCAAATTATTCTGGTCAACCAACATCTTTTTCATTCCTTCAATTACCTCATCCTTCTGTTTTTCCTAATCTCCTGATTCGTCAGTTTAGTCTTTATCATACTCAACTCAACTTTGGCCAATGAAGTATTTAGACTACGAATAACATCCTCATCAAGACCAGCACTAGCCTCTTTCCTTGCTGTGAAACCCTCGTGTCGATGTTTTGATCTCCGTTCAGGCTCAACAAAGTCAGTTTTCTTTTTAGATCTCCGTTCTTTCTCCACCCTTATCTCCTCTGCTTGTGCATCTATATCTTCTTCAAAATCATAATCTTTCTCTTTTGCATATCTCTTTCTCTTCTTAGCTGCATCAGCTTGTTGCACCCTTGTTTCCTCAGTCCTTTTGTTTTCAGACTCAACGACCCGTCTGATATAATTCCAGCGTTCTGGAGGGTACATATTTTCCCAGAGATGGGTGATTTTACCACTGAAATCATGGCGGATAGCACAGCAATCAGCAAATATCCGAGGGTTCATCTGCACTAATCTCTTGACTTCACCATGTTTAGGAACATCAGGAATAAGATCATCAATCATTTGAATAAAGCGAGGATATAACAACCATTTATCCTTCTTCACAGCCATCACATTCTCTGCCATACACACAAAGATCAGTCTAGCAATGTTTGCTTTCTCCCTTTACAACATATCACCATAGCTTTGGCCCAGTCAAGATTAAGTCCATCGGATCCACCCTTACGGTGATCTAAGCACATAATAAAAATGAGCTATATATCTCCATTCCTTAGATAAAAAAGACTTTTTAATCTCCTTCCTCGAACCAAAAGCTGGTCCCTCATACCCCATTTGTCTGAAAGCTTGGAATACTTCAGACTCCGTCATATCCACTTCATCACCAGTATCATCTTCTAGTCTAAGAATCCTCGACACGCTCTCAGCAGTAATAGTTATATCATGATCAAACACTCTAGCTGTGATTCTCTGTACATCTCCTCCAGTGTTGTATTCTGCTGATCTCCAAAAATCTCTAATATGAAGATCATAGATAGTGGGTGAGTGAGAGATAGCATATGCAATGGGTGATCTCTGAAGCCATCTAATACAGTCACGAAATCCGGCCGCCTTTGGAATAGTATCGTCTAATATGGCAGTGATGTTATTCCTCTCATCAAACTTGAGATTCGCCATGATAACCTGAGAAGAACAACAAATAAATTTGAATAAGAAATATTGAAAAGAAGAAAATAAAACAAAAACAAAAGAAACAATCAATTTCGGCAAGCGAAACAATAGTTTCGCTCACTAAGACATGATAGTTTCGCTGACTCAAAGACAATTTCGACAAGGAAAACAAACAGTTTCGACAAGCGAAACTATAATTTCGCTCATTGAAACTTGTTATTTTCGCAGAACAAAAATTAGTTTCGACAAGATTAGAATGAATTAAAGTAGTTTCGCATTAGTTTCACCAAATATTAATTAGTTTCGCTATTACAAATTAGTTTCGCTGACATAAGAAAATACAAGCGAAACTGTGTAAATTAAAGATCAGTCATTGCGAAATTAGAAAAGATATGGCGAAACTGTTAAGTTTGCTCGGACAGCATAACTTTACAGTTTCGCAGAAAAGATGTGAACTTTCGTTCAATTTCGCAGAGAAATTAGTAGTTTCGCTGAACGAACAGCGAAACCACCGAAGAGACACAATCTAGATAACTTGAGAATAGACTATTTAATCCAGATTAGAAGGTGAATCAGTGTTCGAAACTCACATACGAAGTGAATCTCACGAAAAATCAGACCAAATCACAACACAAGTCAAAATCGCCTTAAATTACGGAAAAAACCCTAAAAGAGAAACTGAGCGGTTGTGCGAAATTATGAGAGAAAATTCGCAAACATGACTTATATAGCAAATAGTTTCGCAGACAGCGAAACTAAAATTCGTCTGGCGAATTTACAGTTTCGCCCAGTGAAACTGTAATTTCGCTAATTTAGATTCGCCCAGTGAAACTGTAATTTCGCTAATTTACAGTTTCGCGCAGTGAAACTGTAATTTCGCTAGGAGTAACTGATTAACAACTTATTATCCAACCTAGCGAAATTGCAGTTTCGCTTTGCGAAATTATTAGCGAAAGAATACTTTCGCACCTTTAATTTTATTTTATTTATTTTTATTTTTATTTTTATTTTTTTTTTTATTTATTATTATTATTATTATTTTTAATTATTTAATTTTTTATTTATTATTATTATTATTATTATTATTAGATTTTTATTTTATATTATATAATATTATTATTTTATTTTTAAATTATAATACTTAAAGGAAGCACATCTATAATGAGATCTAAAATATCAGAGATCACATTCTCTAATATTTAGAACATAAAGATGATCAAAAAATCTACCAGTCATGAGATCATACTGAATACAAGATCTGATCACAATCTGCACAGAAACAACTGAAATTAGAACAAATCAATAACGATTGCTGATATAATTGTCCACTTAAACTCATGCCTTATCCTTTTTCGAACAACAGCTTATGATTCATTTAAGGTCCGATTAGATGCTTTAAAATGCAAGACCCCACAATCATTTGGTAAAACAAAAACCCTCACCCAACCTCAGGATTTCTTGAATTATGAATCAATCTTCAAAGAACAAGGTTTGTGAATTAGTGTGCAAATGATTATCAACAGAATATTTCATTCTGAGAGAAATTCATCGATAAGATGATTTGACATAATTATATCAAAATGGTGAGAGCTCCAGATCTATACTCACGTATAACAGAGGAGATAACCATTTGAACATGTGCTGATGAGAGCTCCAGGTCTTACAGCAGAGGAGATCATCACTCCAGGTCAGTACTCACGTACAGCAGAGGAGATAAGCACAGACACAAGACATCTTGACACTAAATATACCAGCAGAGGATGATGACAAAACAAAGCAAAATGAACGAAAGATTCATTCTCAATCCAATTTTGTCAGGACTCAGTTTTTGTGCAATCCAAAACGATTGAGTAAATCCAGACATTCTTAAGCATAAAGTTTAATTTAATCAAAAAGCTGCTGTCTACTTCATTCGTCAGGCAGAGTCTATCAAGCATATCGTTAAAGAATCTGATCCATTTCCTTTTTTAAATGTGAAACAGAATCCAGTAACAGTTACTATCATTCTCATCATGTTAAATTCCAATCTCAGAATAATGATATTACTCCCCCAAAATTTTATTTTCATATTGCGATTATTATCAATGAATTGTCATTTTAAATAATTATTTTATATGTTTGTTATAAATTTTTTGTTTAATAAAGAAATAGAAAATGAAAATTTTTAAAAAGATATTAACCCAAGCATAGAAATCAATTCATAAAAACGAGGTTTATCAAATGTTTTTGTGAAAAGATCAGCTTTTTGATTTTTTGTATCGATGGATATAATATTAATGAAACCCTTCTCTTGAGCATCACGAATAGCATGGATTCGTGTTTCAATATGCTTTGTGCGGGAATGATGAATGGGTTTTTAGCAATTCCAATGGCAGCCTCATTGTCACAGAATAAAGGTGTATGAAGGAAATTAATGCCATAATCAATCATTTGATGTTGGATCCAGAGAACTTGAGAGCAGCAGCTGGAGGCAGCAATATATTCAGCTTCCCTGTAGAAAGAGAAACAGTAGTTTGTTTCTTGCTCTGCCAGGATACCAGACAATTTCCCAAATATTGACAACCTCCAGACACAGATTTTCTGTTTAACCTGCAACCATTGGAATCACTATCAGAGTAAGCATGTAAATCAAAATTTCCACCATACGGATACCACAACCCGAGACGAGACGATCCTTTGAGATAACGAAATATTCGTTTGACAGCTTTCTCATGAGATTCCTTTGGAGCCGACTGATATCTAGCACAGTAACCAACGCGAAGTGATATCAGGACGACTTGCAGTAAGATACATGAGAGAGCCAATCATAGACCGAAAAAGATGAGGATCAACTGGTTTTCATTTTCATCCGGAGTTAGACATGTCTGAGCAGTAAAAGGAGTCATCTCAGTAGACGCATCATCCATCTTAAATTTCTTCAGAATATCTTTAATGTACTTTTCTTGATGAATAAGAATTCCTTCTTTCTGTTGTTCAACTTGCAACCCAAGAAAGAAACACATTTCACCCATCATACTCATTTCAAACCTTTGGCTCATCACTTCTTCGAACTCTCTACACAATGAGAGTTTGTAGATCCAAAAATAATATCATCGACATACACTTGAACAAAGATCATTTCACCATTCACCTCTCTTTAAATAAGGTCATATCAATGGTACCACGAGAGTAACCATTGCTTAGAAGATATTGCGTAAGAGTCTCATACCAGATTCTGGGTGCTTGATGAAGACCATACAAAGATTTATCAAGTTTATACACTTTATCAGGAAAATCAGGATCTTCAAAGCCTGGTGGTTGACACACATATATCTCCTCATCAATGTCTCCGTAGAGAAAAGCACATTTCACATCCATCTGGTAAACTTTGAATTGTTTATGAGCAGCATGAGCAAGAAATATTCTGATTGCTTCAAGACGAGCAACTGGAGCAAAGACTTCTGTATAATCAATTCCTTCTTCTTGAGCAAAGCCTTGCACTACAAGTCTAGATTTGTTGCGCACCACCACACCCCGATCATCTGGTTTGTTCTTAAATACCCATTTTGCCAATTGGATATTGTTGGGAGGTAAATCAACTAAGGTCCAAACTGAAGCTTTCTAAACTGTTGAAGTTCCAATTGCATAGATTCTACCAACAAGGATCTTGTAGAGCAGCATGAACATTTTTTGGAACAATTTGAGAAATAAAGCATGAGAAAAGACAAACATTAATCAGTCCAGATTGACTTCACGTGCGAACACCATCAGAAACAGATCCAATCACATTATCGAGCGGATGATCTTTCAAAGTTTTGTAATCACTTGAAGAAGGAAAGATAGTTGAAGAAGTATCAGCCATGTCCGGAGAAAGATTAGATGAAGGTGTATCAATGACAGGTGTGGAATCAGGTAAGTTAGGAGATGTAGGAGATAAAGAATCAGATAATGGAGCTTGATCAGGCATTGGAGACGATGAGCTGACATCAGTTGAAACAACATCATTTACTAGCGGGATGGATGGAACAGACGATGGAGATGATGGAATAATATTCGTTTGAGTACTTGGAATTGATGTATCATCATCGAAAACTGGCAAATTAAATGAATTGAACACAGTATTGGAGTCAAAGAACCATGCAGGTTCAGATTTCACTTCAGAAGGATTGGATTCTTGCCAATCAACATAGAATGACTCTTGAACAATACGTGTTCTCTTGTTATACTCGGTACGCCTTTTGTGAAGAAGAGTATCCAACAAAATAACACTCGTCAGAAACACACACCAAATTTTGTCTTTTGAGATTGAGTATTCAGAAGAGTACAAGAACATCCAAATGGTCGAAAGAAATCAATTAGTGGCTTCCTCTTATGAAAAAGTTCATAAGGAGTCTTCACTTTATCTTTCACAATTAGCACCTGTTTAGAACATAAGATGCACAATTAACAGCTTCAGCCCAGAAAATAATGGGTAATGAGGATTCTATCAACATTGTACGAGCACTTCCACAAGAGTGCGATTCTTTCTTTCTGCAATACCGTTCTGCTGGGGTGTTCTTGCAGCACTAAATTGTCTCACAATCCCTTTTTGAGCACAAAATGAATCAAGAATCTGATTTTTAAATTCAGTGCCGTTGTCACTTCTTAATCCCATAACTTTTCTCTTACTGACTGATTCAATAGAAATGATTAATTTCTGCAATTCCTCTGCAACTTCACTTTTGTGTGCAAGAAACCTCACCCATGAATAACGTGAGAAATCATCTGTAACAACAAGACAAAAAGATTTTTTAGCAATTGATTTAACACTAATTGGCCCAAATAAATCAGTATGTAACAACTCAAGAGGACTTGATATGCTATTTAAAAGTTTGGGCTTATGGTTTTTTATGTTGTTTCCCTTGGCACATGCCATGCATTTTTCAGTAACAGAAAATCTTTTAAAGGAAGTCCTCTAACAAGATTGTTCTTGACTAATTTGTTAATTATCTTAAAATTGACATGGCCTAAGCGACGATGCCACAAGAGTGACTCAGAGGTGATGCTTTGAGAGAAGACAAGTTGCAGTAGCCTTTGACTCATTTGAATTCATATCAAGAAGATATGTATCATGTTTCCTTGGAGCACGCATGAGAATTAAATCCTCCGGAATAGCTATCGCTGATTTTAAAAATAAACATTCGTCAGATTTAAATAGAACACAGGAATGTCTTTATCACAAATTTGAGAGACACTCAAAAGATTAAAAGCCAATTCAGGAACATGGTTGACTTTTTCTAGAGTAAGAGAACCATTGGTAACTTCTCCTTGTCCAATCATTTTTCCACCCTTCTTATTTCCAGCAAATGCCACATATCCTCCATCTATAATCCGATAATTGGTCAACAAATCCTTTAATCCCGTCATATGCTTGGAACATCCGCTATCAACATGCCACAGACTGTGTACAATCTTTGAAGAGGATCCCTGAAATGAATTAACAAATCATTTAGCCAGGAGCAATAGGGACCCAAGATTGAACAACTTTGTTTTAAAGAAGCAGATTTTTACAAAAGAATTATTAACCAATTTGTCAATTATTCCCAAAACAATTCCTATTAGAGGATCTTTGAATGAAAGGGCAATTTTGATAAGATGATCCTCTCCACCACACCTGAAACAATGATGTTGAATCTAGGTCGATGATGTGATGAGGTAAAAATAGGATCAATAATAATCTCCTCATCACATTCAGACAAACTAGAATCAACATCACTGAATGTCTCATACATCTCATGATGTTTTTGTTTATTTGAATCAGAGTTCTTCTTGTCAAAATCAAAACATGATTCTTCTGACAAATCAGTAAAACTCGTACCATTGGTACCAGTGTCAGATAAAGACGAACTACATTTTTCTATGATGTCATTTAAAGGTATCAGATTCATTGCATTCATTACTAGAACAAAAATCATCACTATCATGATTTAAGTACAAGATGAAATAGAACTATCAAGAGAACATGAGACATTCAAGTCTGTTACATTTGAACTAGAAACAAACACTGAATTTAAACTAGACTTATTATCTAAAACAGACTGCTGATTGTCAGGTGTACTAGAACTAGTGCATCCAAGCCCACTAGTTGGTCCATAGTCGTAGTCTTCACAAATATACTAGAGTTATTTCCGACTAAACCTGCAGACATACTGTCAGTATCTGATTTGATTAAATCATTAGAAGGATGAGGAACAGGCATAGGAAAATAACAGTATGTACTAGGAGGAGGATAAACCTGTACATTTTCATAACCCAAACCTGTTTTAATTCTTGCTCCCCGTTGAGATTTACAAAGATCATCATGTTTCATTCCAGAAATAGTCCATTTATCTAACTTTGACTGAAGTTTGCTTGCTTCAAATTCAGCAAGAGCAACCCGTTCAGTCAAAGTATTACCTCTACATTTCTTTCCAAAACAATTCTTTTCAATGATCAGTTTCTTTTAAGTCTCATTTAATTTCACAAAATATTTTGATTCATTCATTTAAGTTCATCATTAATTCGTTTTAAATCCTTTTCATTATCAATTAACAAACGGTTAGCCTTACAAATCCCAAAAAGTCTAATTTTGCAAGCAGATGAGCACATATCCTGTATTACCTCATAAGGAAGTCCCATTACTACCCTTTCGGCAGCTAAGCTTTATCGCACATGCATGCTGGAGTACTTGATTTCCTTTCCTCAACAGTAGCGGCCGCATCATTCTTCTCTTTTCCTTTCGCAGCTTTTGAATTCCTTTCTTCATCTGAACCTGTAATTTCCTCTTTTTCCTCTCCATCTGCCTTTTCTTCTTTCTCCTTTACTGAAGATTCATTTGTTCCTTTGAATTCCTTGAACAGCACAAATCCATCTTTATCAACTTCCATCTCATCACTTTCCATAACCTCAGCAACTAACGCGTGATTTTTTCAGATCTTGTTTCTTCCACCTCCACACTCCAGTCAAAGTTTGAGATTAAAGCTGACTCCTTTTTTGAATTTCCTTCTTCCTTTTCTTTCTCTGCTGTCAATCTTGGTACTCCAGTGTTACTAGGATCTGTGACAATTGGTAATGGACATTCACGTTTAAAATGTCCCAATTGTTTACAGTTAAAGCACCTTAATTTTGACTTATCAAATCCTAGTTTTGAGGTAGATGATTGACCACCAAAGTTCTTTCTTCCTGTTCTTTCCATGAATCTCCTGGCTCTTAAAGTTAACATCGCCATTTGCCATTGAATGTCAGTTTCTTCTAATCATCAGGATCAACCTGATACATATCCTCTATAGTCATTCCTTTACCTTTCAATTCACCGGCAACAAGAGCTTCATAGCTCTGAACAAACATTCCAAAAAGAGCCATTGTTTCAGATGAAATTGAAGTTTCAGCATTCACCTTAGAATTTCCCAATTCTTTTCCAACATGATTACCACACTCGAGAAATTACTTGTATTGCTCCCTCCTTGAATTGGATTTTGAATGTGAGAGTTTGCAGCGGATGACAACAAAGCAGCATTTTGAGAAAAACCAGATGTGGGCATCATAGTCTGGTTAAATTCTCTTCTTTTCATATCCAACTCAAAAGATTTCAACTTGTTAATGATATCCATCAGCTTATAATCTGTAAAACCACTTTCTTGTTTGAGCATCCTCACTTGAAGACTCCACTGTGGTGGAAGAGAATCGAGAAGCCTGTTAACTTGTTCACTGTTGGAGAGTCTTTCATCATACTTCTTCAGAGTGCTTGAGACGGTTAAGAAACGATTTGTCAGATCTGTCAAACTTTCATTCTTGTATCCTACAAACGAATTGAACTCCTTTTCAGCTTGAATACTCTTGTCTTTCACCAGATCTGCATTCCCATCATAGAATTCACAGAGAGCATCATAAAGAATTTAGCATTTTTATGCTCTGCAAAACGATTGTAGATATCTGGAGCCAAGCAGAGAGTTAGAGCACCAAAAGCTTTTTGATCACGATCAATCAGTTTCAGATCTCTTTCAGTATAAGAAGATGGGTCTTTGTTCTAAGAAACGACATCACCAACCGTAACCGTAGGTATATGAGGACCTGAAATAATCGATTCCCATTGATTATGATCTGTGTAGAAAAAGAAAGCTTTGAGACATCTCTTCCAATCTTCAAAATTATCTCCATTAATGAGTCTTGGAGGTCTATTAGGAGCAACACTTTCAAGATCCGCAAGTGTAAGAGTAGTTAATTTCGACATGATAGTTTCGGCAGAAAAATTGATAATTTCGCTGACAAATTCGCTAACAAATTCGCTGAAAGAGGTGACTTGGCTAACAGTTTCGCTGAAACCATACTATCGCAGATACTTTCGCAAAAAACAGACACTTCCGCTTGCAATTTCGGCAGCACTTTCACTTGAACAGAGACAACAATTGCTTAGTTTCGCTGCTAAGTTCGCAGGAAACAAGCTTGAACTTTCGTTCAAAAATAGATTCGGCAGCAATTTCGCTTGATGATTGGTCAAAAACACTAGTGAAATTTCGTTCAAGGGAATACTTTAGCTGAAACTCTAGAAAAAAACTTCTGATTCAAAGTAACTCATAATTTCGCTAAATGAAGATGACAGTTTCGCTGTAAGAACAGTAATTTCGCTGGTCGATCTCAAAACCCTTTTTCACCTCAAAATCAATCTGAAATCATCCAAATCTCAATGAATTTGAGATCTGATGATTGTAGAATCTTCCTCAATCAAGAACGAGCATAATTCAATCAATTTCCATGCCAAAAACAGCTGATAATCCACTGAAAATTGATTGAAACTAGATATTGACCAAAACCACAAAAACTCAACAAATCAAGAGCACTAATGCTCTGATACCATATTGTTGGTACATGTGATCGATGAACAGTACAATTGATAGGATAATTTGATCAATATCAAACACACAATCCAAATAACAACAATTGAGAAGTGAATATGATGAATCAAGACATAATGGTACTCAAATGAACAAACTTCCTCAATAACAATAAGCACAATTGTATTTCAATGAAGTAACTGCTTAGAAATGGTAGCTTGCAACAGAATTCCACGATTAGGGTTTTGCAAGCTTACTGAACAAAGTGAAATGACAATAGTATATATAGCAGTCATAGATTCGCTGACAGTTTCGCTACTAGCGAAACTGTCATGCCGAAACTATAGTTTCGCCGGCAGAACACAAGTTCGCCGGGTAAACCAAAATAGCAAACTGTGAGCGAATGTATAGATTCGCTCACAATTTCGCTGGACTGACAAAACTGCTAATTACAAACAAATACAAAAGAAACTAACAAAAGTCCTATTACATGTATAGTAAACATCTATACTAAAGTGAGTCCAACCTAACATGATCTTCAAACAACAACAGAATATCCACCATTGGTGGATGTCTTCATTGGACCAAGACTAGTATCATGCAGTTCAACAAATAAAGCAAGTATCTGTATCCATAACTGAGGCTGAGTGCATAGCTGCTTTAGCTAGTTGCTCTCAAGTCCTTGGGTTGCAAAACCAATTGCTGACTATGGTTACAATGTCTTCAAACTTCAATTCACATAGACAATTCTACTGCTAGTTTAAATGCTAATCCTGTGCAACATAGTAAAACAAAACTATTGAGATAAGATGTCATTTCTGAGAATTTCTCAGAAAAGGGTTTGATTAAGTTAGTCAAAGTGGATACAACAAATCAGCTTGCTAAATTATACACTAAAGCCTTTGATTCAGTCAGATTTAGTTTTCTAATTAAGTCTCTGGGCATGATTAACATAGATTAATTAATTTGATCAAATAAAGGAAAGTATGTAATGATCCTTCAGCATGACATGTTCATGGGAAATGATAGTACACTATATCTTTGTTTATTCCTAAATTCTAAATATTATTAAATCTGACAAGTTCTTGATATGTGAGTAGGTTCATCTTGAGTGGAAACTACACTTAGTGCATGCCAAACATAATGCAAAGTGATTGTTTATAGGAAACTTCATTTTGAGGATACAAAGCGAGTCTTATTCTGATGTGATCAAATCACTCATCTAAGCACACTATGTACCAACATTTTATAATATCTATCTTTGCATATCATACTCCCTCTGTTTTGTGTAAAGAAAGACTGGGTGTATGATCACCATGCTGTATATCAATATCCAAATGGTGAAAAGATCCTGATCCTCATCATCCCTATGTTTTGTGTAAACAAAGACCTGGTTAAAGGCACCTCTGTTCTACGTGGTAAAGACCTGGTGACCTGATAATGATCATATCTAAGCTCTCAAAAGAATCCTCTGTGATCAATTGTATATTCATCTAGAGCTTTTACATTAATGCATTAATGAGATGTCCAATGCATCTCAAGATAGAACTTATAACTTAAAGTACATAGTTATTAAGTGTGAAAAAGTGATGATTTGACTTGCAAAGGGAGGACAAAATCTTCGTGAATTGAATGCGAAGCCCATGACAATTATTTCCTAAATCAATATGAAAATATGATAAACAACATGCCTAGTTGATACATTAACTCTTGTATGGATTTAAGTGGACAATATACATGCAATCAAGAACTAAGTTCAGGTATCATTTCAACAAAATAACTCATTAGGAAGAGGCTTAGTATTATAGTATGATCCCATTACATGTGTATATATATGCTTGTGCATTATCACACTTCAAATGTTCTTCATGATTACATTCTTAGCAATTTATGATAAATGCATTCTATCATCATTAATCACAAATTTAGGGGGAGTAAAATTCATGAAGAAAACTTAATCAATCAACAACAGATTTGTCTATGTCATTATCAATTTGAAGAAATTAGAACCTAAGCACCATCTTCTCTTGTGGATACATGAAGTTTTTAAAATTTAAAATTTCTTGTGCACAATATCTTGTATACAAAGTCAACAAGGTCCAAAAGCAATAAATGTTCTAAGTAGTAGACTGGGACCATATAATAAAAAAGTTTTTCATGGTGCTTTTTAAGCATCATAGAAGTTACAGTGCTTTTTAAGCATCAACAGAAGCTACAATGCCCTTTTAAGCTTTAGCAGAAGCCACAGGGTGCTTTCAAGCAACAGAAGATGCTACAGTGAAAATGTTATTAATTGTCTATCCGTAGATTAGTAAACTACTGATGAGCAAAGTTCATAAAGTATAATCTCATTTCATAGTTGGTAATCTATGAAAATTTATGTATACTTAATCAGCAGGAGTTTTTAAGTCATCTGCAGATGTTATATGGTATGTGTAGATAATGTGCGGATGAACTGAGAACTGCAGAAAAGTTAAATTGTTGAGGGTCCCACGTTATTAAATAAATAAAATTAATGTGTTTGAGAGAGTATAAATGATGTTCTTTGACTTCAATATTCATTACTCACTTTTTCAGAACACTTTTCTGACCTAGAAAAACACACTCAACAAACTTTTTCCCCTTCTATAACATTCAAAAATAACTGAATCAAAATATCAAACAAACATATATTTCTACTCTCAGATCACTGTGTTCAAGGTAAAACATGTCGTTATGTTCAATAATGAACCGTTTGATCTTTGTCTAGACTCATAATTGTTCGCATCCTCATTTCAACAATCTAAGTCTAATGAAATCTTCTTTTCTCTTATGAACAGATAGACAATGATTTGCTAAAGAACACAATGTGTGTGCGTTCTTAAACTCGGACGACCCTGCTTCAGAAGGGTGTCAAGATATCATTTGATATCTAAGATGATCCAGGCTGTTTTATGCCTTATCAGCAGAACTCGTAATTCATCGATCACACAACTCTGATTTCTGAAACTCTGCTCACATAGAAGAAGATGGCGAAGTTATCATGGCAGAAGTCAAGAACCAAAGATTGAGAATCACTAAGCACACCATAAGGACGAATCTAGAGTTTAGAGAAGGTGAAGTTGGTCATCCTGATGTATTCGAGAATGAATACATAGAGAAAGTGTCTTACTGATGGGGTATGATGGTGATTTTGCCAAGGGGGAGATCAAGAAAGGAAGATTATGTAAGCTTTACAGATTCTTATGCCACACTTATCTTAAGCGCATATCCAACAGGAAGTCTAGGCTTGACATATTCTCAAGGCACATATCATCAAGGATCATCGACATCTTTAAAGGAATAACATACAACTACTCAAAGTACATCTTCTATTGTTTATGTGACCACATGAAAGTGCAAAATGATGACAAAATGTTCATGTTCCAAGGTTCCTACAACTGATAATCAATGGTGAATTGCCTGGAATAGAAAGAGATGGAGATGTATTGGTACAAGCACATTTGGGTAGGTCTGTCTTGAACAAGATTAGTGGAAGGTATGAAGGAGGAGACATGCTCATGTTTGCACATGTGATTGATATTAAGGTAGCCATTCCCCAAGAGCTGGTGTGGGAAGATCAACAGGAGAATTTCTCTAACAAATTCTGTTCAAGCCACTTACTCACCACATCTCTCACCCATTCAACATCAACACTAATCTCCATAACCCCCTTATCCTACAAGTCAAAATACTCAACCTATTTCACCCATTCACTCTGTTCACACCCAACAATCTCCCTCATCCACTCAAGAAACACAACCCATCTCTCCATTTGCTGAGCAATTATCTGAGAGTGTGCACACTGAACCCATTCTGTTACTCAGTCTATAAACTCAATTCACTTTGGTGAGACTGAGTTGATTTCTCAAGCAAGTACCATCCCTTTGGCACTCTCCAACTATGAAGAACACTTGCCTCCAATCAAATAGAGCCTTAGTGCACAACATGAATCTTGAAGCTCATCATGATAAGCATGATCAATCAAAAGATGATGCTTAAGCTCAACAAGTGTGGCTGCCCATACTGAAGAACATAAAGATGAGATTGCTGGCAAATAGGAAGAAAAAAGAGAAAATAAAAATATGAGGAAGTTATTGCTTACAAGAACATGATCTAAGTGATAATGACATCTATTAAGCAAAAGCTATTTGGTGGCTGAGTACAAAAAGCTTGTAGTGAAGTCTAACTTCAGAACCAAAGGATTAAAGAGCTGAAAGGGATAATAACAGAAAAGGATAATCTACTGATGTAGTTGGAAACAAGGATCAAAAGCTTAAAGGAAGATGCTAAGTGCAATATTGAAGTGATTGATGCCGTACTTCAACAAGATTCTGAGCTAACAGAATCAGTAGAGAAAGAGAATAGTGAAAATAAGAAGCTAAGGCTGAAGGTGATTAAATGAATGACTCTCTCTATGATCAATCAGCTCTGTTGAGAAGAAAAGAAGAAGAGATTGATCAGCTAAAGATGAAAATATGTGCTCTTGAATCAAATCAACAAAAGGAACCTACTGAATCATCCAAGCCTCTGATTCTATACTCAAGGAAGAGGAAGTATTTGGGTTTCACAAGAAACAAGTTATCAATGTTGAAGATTCTTCTAAAAGGTCAAGGCGTACATCATCAGAGCACACTCCTTCTATGAATGTCTCAACATCAAAACAAGCTACTATGATGAAGTTGAGAGTGATGCTGAATTGAAAGAACTGACTGAAGAGGTGTCTAACAAAGATCAAGAAGCCTTAAAGGATGATGATCTTCTGACAACAAAAGACATAATGGAAGAAAGTCCTGAGTCAACTATGTTTATGACCCTTATCAACCATGGATTTCCATATGACATGGTTGAAAGGATGAATATGACTGAGATAAAGAACGTACTGAAAGAGTTTGAACTAGCCAGATTTACAACTCAAAATTGTGACTATGAAGCATTCAATTCTTTTCAAACTATTCAGAAAATCAAGAAAGATCTTGGCCACTATGATACTACAAAACTTAGCAAGTACAATATGGTATGTTGGCTACAGGGTCGCAATTACAAGGCACATGAGCTCAAAGGAAGAAATGTTGGTGAGCTGAGAAGAAGGATGGAACATGTTATGTCAGTTGAGCTTGACACAGGAGTAAGGTTCAAAACTGAAGCTCCAAATCCATCCTATGAGCAACGAATCCAACTTTCTTCTGATCCTATAACTGTTGAACCCAAAGATCCGCCTAAAGGCAAAGATAAGCTAATAAGAGAGCCAGGGCAATGATTCCTTGTAAAGTGTGGCCTCTAGGCACAACTATTAGAGAAATTACTAAACAAAAATCAACACTGATAGAGCTGTATGATCACATCACAACTCCCAGTTTGTGGAAGAAAAACACATTATGGCCTGGAAATATGATCTAGACTGGGATTGTGCAATATCAAAAGAACATCTAGAAGAATCCAGTACTTCCATGATACAGAAGCGCTGAGCCTTCATGAGAGAGATATCATGGATCTACAAAGTCTAATAATGTCTAACTATCCAATTCACTCAAGGGGAAGGGATTTCTCTGTGTTGGTTGGGAAGTTAAAGAAAAAAATTCAAAGATTATGTGATTAAAGAAGCAAAAAGAGAGGATGATGAGCACAATGAAGATTAGAAAGAAAGAAAAGATCAAGCACCAACTCCTCCACTTTATTTAAAATTTAATTCTTAAGGACAGTTCGTTATACTAAGAGGAAAAAAGCAACCATCATAGTTATTGCAGGAAATTAATACACTATGCCCATAACTAAGTGGGGATGTTGAGAAAACAAATAAATTTAGTGGGGATATGTTGAGAAAACAAAATAAATGGTGCTACTGAGGAATGCTGATGGAAAGAAAGGTGAGAAAATAAAAATCTTCGACCCAGTAGAAATCAACTGCTCCACCCAAGCTACACATCATTCTTACATGATAAATTCTTCCCAAAGCTGTTTGATGAAAGAGAATAGAATGATTTATGCTTATACATTCATTTGATTCAAGTGGTGGATAAGCTGCATGCTAAAGCATACAAGAGAAGAAGGTATAATGTTGGGATGCTGAAGGGAGCCAACATTGAAGATATATCAGAACTAAGAATTTTAGAAGAAGAAGAGCTGGAAATTTTCAAGAATCAATGTGTTGTGGAAACTCTCATAATAGACAAAGATGTATTGGGTCTGAATTTTGAGACACTTCAAAGGACATGCAGAATGGAGATCAAGTACAAATATGATGATCAAAAGGATGCAGTATCTTATTTCAACAAGAAAATGGTTTCAAGATTAAAGGAGCTTTCAGTTTTGAAGAGATGATTACAAGTATCGAAGCCTAAGGGGGAGTATTGTTAGGTCTAGGATCAGTAGATCCAGTCCATTTTGTATAGGCTTACTACTTGAATTAATATCTGTAATGAATGTTTGTATTTTATTATTGTGTATGCATTAAATGTGTTGATAATATGTACCTAGTTTACGATCTTAATGTAATATGTCTATCATGTCCTAATGTAATGAAACGTATGAGTTAAATGAAACATAATATGTGGTTGTTGATCTTAATGTTTAATGTTTCAGTGTATGTTTTAATGTTTATCATTTATTAACGCATATTGAACCAACTATATAGGTTTGTGGTTGTTTGAATAGATCATAGTCAAAGAATGATAGAGAAACATATTCAAACTTAGTTATATGAAGTTCTCATGCGAATGGCCCATGCTAATAGACCATACGCATGAACAAATTCATGTTAATGAACCAGTCACATGACTGAACCAGGAGACTGGATCAGTCGCACAATTGTGACATGAGATGGGCTCAGTCGCACGACTGAAAACTCAGTCGTGCGAATGGATCAACCGCATGACTCAGTCGCACGACTGAACCATGCTAATGGTTTAGTCACACGAATGAGTAACCCTAACCTTTAAATACCACTTATTTCGTGGAAAAACGTAACACTTTGAAGAATTCAACTCCTACTCGTACCTAGCCGTCCAGAACGTCCAAGAAAGCCAGTCCAAGTTCATAGATCGTTCTTTATCGATTCCTATTCGTTCTTAACGTTTAGTTAAATCTTATATGGATCAGGTTAACATTATCACTTATTGGATCTCCAATCAAATAGGATTCCGCACTATTTGAGTTGGTATACACGTGACTCAGTTAGTACTCCGTCCGTTATATGGTCCCTAAGAAGTGGTATCAGAGCTTTGGCTATTGATTTACGTGTGATTCAATATATTTTGATATAAAAATTGTATTTACACACAAAAACACAATTGTTTTGTGTCAAACGTTGTTTTGGACGTCTCCAGGTCGTAAAGTTAACGTTTTTCCAGCATACGGAAATTAGGGTTCTTGAGAAATTCGTGTTTTTACGTCAAAATACCTTAAACTTTCGAATTCTCAAGATTGAGAAGCTTCAATCGCACGATTGACTCAATCGCACAACTAAATCCATAAGCATCCCTCATACGCATGATTGGACTCATTTGTACATTCATTAGTATGAATAAACTATCTATTCGCATTGTTCATCCTCACCTGTCCATTCGCATGATTGCTTCACTCGCATTGGTTCATTCGCATGTTTGAGCCATTCGCATTGTTCAATCGCATGAGCAGTCCAATCGCACACCTTCATTCGCACAAGTAAAACAGTTTGTTCCAATGTTTAAAGTTGATAGTAATGGAGGATCAATATTCAGCGTTCACCGCATGAAGGGATTATAGGATTCAAAATTTGTTGCTTCTAGAAAATGAAGTGGGAAATCATAACAAGCCCCCTGAGCTTATAACGTTAGATGATTACCCACAATGGAAGCAAAGATTTGAGATTTACTTAAATGGAGTAGATCCCAATCTATGGAGTCAATAGAGACAGGATATAGCATGCCTGTAGGTGCAGATGGAGTCAAACTTACCCTAAGCGGTATGACTGACGGCCAAAAGGTAAAGTACATTGCAGAGAAGAAAGTATATGCTTTGTTGACTCAGTCAATTCCTAAGGACATCTTCCATCAATTTTCTAAGAACAAGCAAGCTAAGAAGCCGTGGGATGCATTGGAAAAAAGGTATGAAAGAAATGCATCATTAAAAGCTCTAAAGGCTAACACGTTGAAGGAGTTCGACAACTTCTCGTCAATGGGAAAGGAGAGCTTGGATGACGTCATTGATCGGTTCTACCATTTGATGAGTGAGCTGCACACTCATGGGGTCACCACGTCTATGGAAGACAAAGTTTCAAACTTTGTAAACGGGTTGCCAGAGAAGTGGGTTTCCTTTGTATCCAACCACAGATAGAATGATCTACTAGCGAAGTTAGATATCAACGACTTCATTCTGAAGCCGAGAGAGGAAGAGTTGAGGATGAAGTACAGGGCCCAAAAGTCGTCAAATGATCAGAATCCGACACTGTACAACTCAACTCCACAAGCCAAAATGTCTGGAGCACCGCTTCAAATGGCATCTGTGTCAAGTTCAGCTGGTCCATCTCAAGCTACCACTTCAGGATCTAACACGTCAGGGTCGCCTTGTACTCAATACATAGCACCTAAGGCCAATGCTACAAAACTGAACACTGAGAATCTTGGGAATGTTACAATGGAGGTAGCAAAGGAACACATGGATCTCTTAGCAGCTGTTGTTCACTCCTATGACGGACTAGTTGCTGGGAAGATTGGGAACTGCCATCTGGCAGATGAGGACTACGAGCAAGTAGACGAGACGGAGCTGGAGAGAATGGACATCATGTGGGCCTTAGCAAGTGCTGTTCGGAGAGCTAAAAAGTTTATCATGAAGACCGGACAAAACTTGATTGCTAGTAAGGACACAAGTTTTGGTTTTGACAAGACCAAAGTTACCTGCTTCAACTGTGGAGAAAAGGGGCACTTCAAACGTGAATGTGTGAAGCACGAGAAGACAGGAAATGGGAATCCATTCATATCTTTCACTCATCAGGACAAACCAGAAATACCAAACAAATTAACAAATCACGTAAAAGGATGCCACTTCAAAATCTAAAGGTAAAATGCCTTATGTTAATCTCGACAAACAATTTGAAAAGGTTAAAGTAAAGTCTGGTTCAACAAAGTCCATTTCTGAACCCAGAAATACCAAACAAATTAACTAATCACGTGCTTCATGTCTAAGTCCAAATAAACAAAAGGGAAAAGATGTTAACAATGTTCAAACAATTAATTTTGTTAAATAAGATAAAACATCTAAACAAGAAGTGTCAAGACCCAAACAGAATAAAGTCACACATGTGTCATACACTTCTCCACAGAAACAGTTAAATCGTCACGTTGAAAGCAGATCATGCTACAACTATGGAAAGTATGGGCATATAGCGTCATACTGTTCTTATTATCAGACACCAAAGAAAAAAGATTGAACTTTATGACACTAAAGCAAGCTCTTACAAACGAAGCTCCATGACTCCACCAAAGAGAGTCAGTGAACCTAAAGTTCAACCTATCAGCCAGTCGTCTGTTTATCACAAACAAGCCTTACACAAAGCTGGCTTATGGAAAGAAAAGTCTATGTCTGGTAACGAGAACAAGAAGACAAATGATCTTCCCTCACCCTCTAATGGACAATGGGTAGAATTTATGATGTGTGATGCCTCTGGGACACCCAAGCCGGTAAGGCTTGGGCCCCTCACCTTAACTAATGTTTTTAATTGAATGTGCAGGGTGTTCGCTATAGTGCTAAACAAACACGTGGATTGTAGATAGCGGAGCATCAAGGCACATGACTGGAAACCAGGCACTCCTATCAAACGTTAAACAAATCAAAGGAGGTCATGTTTCTTTTACTGGAAACAAAGGAGGGTACATCACAGCTCAAGGGGAAGTAAGGAACCAGAAAGTGAAGTTTGACAAGGTAAATTATGTTCAACAACTTCAAAATAATCTGCTTTTTGTTTCCCAAATTTGTGACAAGGGATTTAAAGTAGTTTTCGACAATAAGAAGTTCTATGTCTTGAAAAGGACTATGTGATTTCGGAGGAACAAGTCGTAATGTCAGCCTCAAGGTATAACGACCTTTATATCTTGGATCTATCAAAGGCCTCCATAATGGATCATCAAGTTCAGTGCTTCTTGTCAAAAGCTACTAAGAAGGATTCTATCTCCTTGCATAGGAGAATGGGGCACATCAATCCACGGAACATGATTCACTTGATCTAGAATGATCTAGTGCGAGGAGTGAATGTCAAGAACTTCCAACTCCTGGATTTTTGTGTCGCCTACAAGAAAGGCGAACAGACAAAGAAGTCTCATAAGGAAAAGAAAGTTAGTTCTATAGAACTGCCTCTTGAGCTTCTTCACATGGATCTGTTTGGTCCAGTCAGTACAAGAAGCATCGCAGGCGACTTGTATTGCTATGTAGTTACAGATGACTACTCAAGATTCTCTTGGTTGATGATTCTGAAATTAAAATCAGAAACATTTGAGTCATTCAAAGAATTGGTAACTACACTGGAGTCTGTCTAGAAGCTGAAGGTGAGACAAGTATGCTCAGACAACGGAACCGAGTTCAAGAACCAATGGATGGAGGCTTTCTGCAAAGAAAAGGGAATTGTGCATCGGTTCACTTCCGCCTACACACCTCAGATGAGCGGAGTTGCTGAGAGAAAGAATCACAACTTAATAGAGACAGCACGCACAATGCTAGCAGACTCGAAATTGCCTATCCAATTTTGGAATGAGGCAGTTGCCAATGCGTGTTACATGTTAAATCGAGTTCTGGTGGTAAAACGTCATGGCAAGACGTGTTACGAGTTACTTCAACGATGTAAACCAAATCTGGAGTACCTCGAACCGTTTGGAGCACCATGTAGGTTATTGAAGAAAACTCAAGAAGGAAAGTTTAGTGAGAAGGCTGAAGAATGCATTTTTCTAGGATAAAACATACCGAATAAGAGAGTTTACAGCAACTCAACGGGTCAAGTAGAGGTGTGGTGTAACATCGATGTTCAGAGATACACCACCCCTCCTTCTGGAAAAGGACCCGCATTCTTTTTCGGCTATGATGGATTCTTCAAGTCCTTCAACATCCCTCTCTCCACTTCCGGCGATGAGTTAGCAGCAAAAATGATGTATGATGTATTAAACACACCATCACAAGACTCTACATCATCTGGATCACAAGAGGAATCACCTAACCACTCAGGGGGAGCACTCAAGATAAGTGACTCTTCCTCTGACGATGAAGCCATGGAGAATGATCAGGATACTCAGGAGCAACAAGTTCCTACTACTGCAAGTCCACAAGCATCTAACATTGATGCCTTTGAGTCTTCGGAACCTCACACTCCTACTGCCTCAGATACGGAACCAAACATCATAATCTTGATTCTGAGGTAGTTGTTCCCACCACTCCTAGATCATGCCTAAATGTCTATCATCCTCTGGACAATGTCATTGGGGATGTTAGATCAGGAGTTCAGACAAGAAATCAGCTATATTCAACTGATTATGCCTCGGTAATGGAAAAAGGATGTCTTCACGATGGTGCATACCGCTGTTTTGTGTCTCAATTCGAGCCAAAATACGCCACTGAAGCCCTAAATGATGAGGCATGGGTGAGTGCCATGCAAGAAGAACTTCTTTAGTTCAAGAAGTTAGGTGTATGGACACTGGTAGATAGACCTAAAGGTGCTAAGGTCATTGGCACCAAGTGGGTCTTGAAATGTAAGAAAGATGACCAAGGTGTCATTAACAGGAACAAGGCTTGACTTGTAGTTCAAGGATTTTGACAAGTTGAGGGAATTGATTACAATGAAGTATTTGCACCTGTGGTGAGAATGGAAGCCATCCGTATCTTCCTAGCCTATGCCTCTTACATGAAGATTAATGTCTATCAGCTGGATGTAAAGAGTGCATTTCTTCATCGTGAAATCCAGGAAACAGTGTATGTCAGTCAATCTGAAGGATGTGAGGATCCATATCATCGGGACAGAGTTTACAATCTGGTTAAGGCTCTCTACGGGCTTCACCAAGCCCCGAGAGCATGGTATGAAAAACTCTCAACTCACCTTGTGAAACACGGATTTCACAGAGGTGTAATTGACTGTACACTGTTCATCAAAGAAAAGGATGGTGATCTGCTGCTTGTTCAGATTTATGTGATGACATAATCTTCGGTTCCAAGCACGAAGACTTATGTAAAGAATTTGAAGCAGTAATGAAGGCAGAATTTGAAATGAGTGCCATGGGAGAGATGAAGTTCTTTCTCATGTTACACGTGGATCAAACACCAAAGGGGATATTTCTACATTAGACCAAGTATGTAGGGGATATTATCAGTCGGTTTGACATGGAGAGTACTTCCACAATCGGGACTCCAATTGATACAAACCATGATGTAGCACCCGACGAGAATGGTGATCTGGTTGATGCCACCATGTACCAAGGAATGATTAGATCCCTCATGTACCTCATTGCCTCAAGACTTGATATTAGGTATGCAACATGTCTTTGTTTAAGATATCAGGCAAAACCAAAAGTTAACCATCTAATAGGGGTCAAAAGGATATTTTGTTATGTGAAGGGTACACCAACACTTGGGTTGTGGTATACTCATGATGATGACTTTGAGCTTACCGCGTATAGTGACTCGGATTATGGCGGCTGCAAAATGAACTGCAAATCCACCTTAGCAGGTTGTCAATTCTTTGGGAGAAGATTAGTCACGTGGCAGTGTGAGAAGCAGACTTCAGTTGGGTTGTCAACTTGTGAAACTGAATATGTTGCTGCGGCAAGCTGCTGTTCTCAAATCATCTGAATTCAAAAACAGATGCGGGACTATGGTTTGAAATTTTCTAACACCCCTATATTTGTTGATAATTCTACTGCAATAGCCGTTACTAAAAATCCTGTCCAACATCCTAAGACCGAACATATTGGAATTAAATATCACTTTATACGTGATTTTTTTGAAAAGAATCTAATCGATGTTGTTAAAATAAATACGGATTTCCAACGTGCTGTGTAAGGCCCCGTTCCCGGGCACCTCACAGTTGGTCATTCATTGCACATACAAAGACATGTGTTTTCATTGCACGGATTTCCAACGTGCTGTATTTCCAACGTACATTTATTTTGCAGTGGAATTTAAAACTTTCATTAACAACTAAAAACATGTCATTTCATTCATTTACAACATTTGTTTTCATCTCAAAATACAAAGACATGTAAAAATACGGATGCCAGCCTCAAAATGCTCCTAGTAGCTTATGCATCCATGCATGCAACTCCTCAACATCAACATATACCTGCCAACTATCATGCATACAAAAGTCAGCAACGCTGAATGAATTCTAGTTTTTATAATAAAATACTTTACTTTCGTTAAACCGTCCTTTAATTTATTTCAAATCATACTATACTTTATAATCGTTCGTGATCATGCATCTTACGTACATACAAATAATATCATTATTATCATCATCATTACGTTCATTAACTTCTGTTCATTCAACGTATTACATTATCGTTCACTTCACTTTCTAGATCCGGTCAGACTTTACCCTCTTCGTGGCACTCAGCCACGATTACTGAGGTCGAATGACAAGGATCATATTTAGTACATTATTATGATAATTCATTTAAGTTCATTCATCTCATGCTCATTAATCTTTATTACTCGAATCTTGTCTCACGCAATATCCCGACTCATGCTCGAAAACTGATGCTGTGCTGGGGCCTGCTCACAAACCCCCGACTCATGTCCGAAGACTGTCACAGCACCGGGATACGCGACAAAGATCCCATATGAGTCAATCACATGGATTGAACTCTATCCTGGTGTGTTGCAACACAAAGTCGCTCACCTCATACCTATGCTTGGCTTTATGCCACACCCCCGAAGTTATACATAACTCGGGTAACCATCATATATTTCACCCCCAACATTATGGGTAACAACACCTCCATCGAAATTGGTAACAACACCCCCACCGAAATGGGTAACACCACTGAAGGTCAGTCACAAAGACTGGAACCCTTGCGTGCACACTTTAGGTTTTGTTGAACCTCACGCGGTAGAGCTTAAGGCATTTAGAGCCGTGCATCTCTGTACATATTGCTTGCAAGCCTTTCTATACTTTATCTTTTATTAATGCATGCATTTTATCATTATGTTCCTCTTTTCATTATCCTCCACTTTACGTTACATAATACTTTTCATTACATTTACTAACATTCAATGCAAAGCCAAGGGAAGACATACATACATAATAAGGAACATATATATAATCATAAACATACACCATCACCACACACGCAACATCATACATACATAACACACATCAGACATAAGCCATCACATCATAACCAGGCCTATCTCCCCATTTTACCCCTAAAAAACCACTTAGAAACCTTACGTCCAAATTTGGGCGCACGGGACCTTCCAGGCGCATGAGCATAAAAATTCTAAGTATAAAACAGTCTGGGCGCATGGGCGATATTTGGGCGCTTCTTCCCTGTTCAGGCGCTTTACCACTATGTGGGCGCGTCACACTTAGCCATTTCAATCACTTTGGGCGCATGGCACTATTTAGGCGCATGGCACTATTTAGGCGCATGGCCAACACTGGGCGCATGGCCAACACTTAGGCGCATGGGCCACTATTTAGGCGCATGGCCAACCCTTGGGCGCATGACCAACACTTAGACGCATGGTCATCGGAACATTTTGAAATATTTTTATGTTACCAACATCGCCCGATTGTCATTCTAATGATACCCAAGCACAGATCTAGCATACTAAGGGCATCTAAGCATGCTAAACATCATCAGTACCCCATAATTAACACTATAACATACATACATACATGCATTATTTCGAACATAAAGCTGTAAACCCACGGTTTCTTTCAAAATGTTTACTTAGTATGCATAATAGCCCCAAACAAGTTGAAAATCAGTAAAAGAGGGGTTCTAGAAACTCACCTTGAGTGGCCTTTGAGCAACACACTCCAAGTTCGAGACCCACCTTCGATTCAGCTCTTGAATCCCGAAAACAAACACTAAACAACCAGAAGTTCAGTCAAGAACTCGAAACCCAGCTGAAACCGAGCTCATATAAAAGAAAACTTACCTTTGAAGCTGCTTCTTCCTCTTTCTCTCTCTAGAACCGGGGCTCTCTCTCTCTTCTTTCTTCCTCCGAGAGCAAAAGCAGCTTTCTGCTTTTGATATGGGCGACCATGCCCCTTAAATCCTTAAAATAATAAGGTTTTGTACTTTGTACACTTTATCCCCCTCCATTTGTGCACAATTTCTATTCTTTCTATTTACTTTTCTTTTCCTTCTGTTTAAATAGAAATTCGGGGTGTTACAAGTCTACCCCCCTTAAAGAGGTTTCATCCCCGAAACTTTCGCTTGTCGAACAGTTATGGGTAACACTGTCTCACCTCTTATTTGATCTTGCACTTAACTTAGATCCCTTTAGGCTTCACTGCACCCACACAAGTGAAACCATCATCCTCCTTAGCCTATTCTCTTCTTCCTATTAGTAATGGTCACCAATTGCTTCTCGTGGTTGGATACTTTGTCCATCTCAGTGTTCTCTAGTAGCATGATCGTATCCTCATCGGTTGAGCTCTTCTTAGACGAGATGCATGGAACATCAAATGAATTCCACTTAACTCATCGGGTAGCTCCAGTCGATGTGTCACTTCTCCTACCTGAGCAACAACTAGGAATTACCCTCTACACTTTAGTATTAGCTTTACTCGACTCCAAACCAAGCAATCCGCTTTCCTAGTCGAAGCCTTCCTCTTACTTCATTGTTGTAGGTCATCACCGAACTCTTGGTTGTGCCCGGTTGAGCAATCCATCTTCTTGCAACACTTGGGGTTTGAGTCGTAGACTACTGATCAACTCACCCCGAGATGCATGTCTACCTACCTATGTCTGTCTTGAACAGCCTAGCAGGAACAAGCGCTCTCTCTCAATTCTATCACGTAATCCTCTAGGGCATTAGGTAACCTGGTAGACTTACCAATAGCAATTCTTACATCGAAGGGCTCATCGATCTTCCTACCCCTAATGTGCAACATCACAGAAAATAGCGACAACAAAACTACTACTAGCGTCACAATTAAAGCATAGATGCATAAATCTAAACTTGCAAGAACGTACCTAACGTTACCTCGTAGTCTGACCTAGCCTCCTCCCGGTCATAGTGAAGGCTCTAGCCCCTTCCTCGTACCGGAGCTTCCTCCGATCTTCTTCACTCCCGAACCTTTCGCCCTCGGCTTCTTGCAATCCCTACTCATGTGACCTTCCTCACGACAGGAATAACACCTCCCCATACCATAGTTCTTCGCCACATGTCCGGTCCTCCCACAACGGAAACAGACATTGCCCCCTAATCTACATTCCCCGGGGTGCATGTGTCCACACTTGTCACACCTTTCGTCCCGCACCAGTTATGACCACACGCTATATCATCCACTCATGCACCTTTGCCACCTGGAGCGGCTCCACCATGTCCCAATCGTTTCTCATTCCATTCTTGATCACCCTCTCCTTTCTTGCTACTTTCAGTCACCATCACAGATCTTTCATTATACAATCTCCCCGCCAAATCAACCGCCGACCTAAACGTGCTCGGTCGGGCAGCGATCATGTGCCTACGGATGTCCGCCGACAAGCCCTAAATGTACCTCTTGATCTTTCGTGAAAGAGGTGTCACCTGATCTAGCACCAGACATGCCATCTCGTTGAATCTAGCGGTATATTGCTGATGTGTCATCGTTCTCGCCTCCAGCTGCAAGAACTCTCTTTCAACATTGTCCATCTCATGATGAGAGAACTCCTCAATCACCAGCCTCTTCAACTCCGGCCATCTCATCCTTCCGATAGCCTTGCTTCCCTCAACCTGGACAATATTGTCCCACCAACACAAGGCTGAGTCCACAAAAGAGTGGGCAGCAAACTTTACTTTCTGATCCTCCCGGCACTCGCTAATATTCAATATCGCTTCCATCTCTCTCACCCATCGGTGAGCAGTAGCAGTAGTGTTGTTTCCATCAAAAGTTAGGGGCTTGCATCATTGAAATGCCCGATAGTTACAGCCTCGTGCCGCCTCCGACGCAGGCTCGTCCTCTTCTTCCTCTTTGTCATTGAAGAAAACCATTTCAGTCTCGGGTCGTCTCCTTTCGCCCGAAGGTCTACCCCTTTCCTGTCTTTCCTCATCTCTAACAGCCTTTATAACTTCGGTCACCACAGATGGTAGGATCATCTGCATGACCTGATGCACTTCTTCCCTGACTGCCTCTCTCATCGAGGCCCTCTGATTAGCATTCTCATCACCGCCCTCCTGATGAGGGGTCTCGAGTTCTTCATGAACTACTCTTTCAGCCCTAGACCTTCCTCTTGTGACCCGTGGTTCAGCACCACGTCCACCGCCACCTCCTCCTCGTGAAGCATTCGAAGATCTATCGCCAACCATCACACGCACACTGAAAGATTCAAACACCAACACGGTCATTCAAGGGAACAACTCAGTTTATGTCAAGTATAGTAAGTCCCTAATTACAGTGGCCAGTTGTGATTAGCCACTTACTTTACTCTTCATACCCCAAGCATCCCCTATCCTGACTACATCAGTATCTAAATCCATCAGCAACACATAAACCACATAACATGCGCACAAAATGCTGGTTAACGTTAGCTTACTGTAAACGTTTACATAAAACCTTTACCTGCAGGCACGTAGCTACTAGGACCGGCATCCCTTTCCTTTTAGTCTCATTTTCAGTTTAAGATTAGGTTTTTCAAAATATTTACCCAATTCACTTAAACTTTTGCTCTGATACCAACTTGTAAGGCCCCGTTCCCGGGCACCTCACAGTTGGTCATTCATTGCACATAAAACATTATAAAACGTACATTTATTTTGCAGTGGAATTTAAAACTTTCATTAACAACTAAAAACTTGTCATTTCATTCATTTACAACATTTTTTTTCATCTCAATATACAAAGACAAATACGGATGTCAGCCTTAAAATGCTCCGAGTAGCGTATGCATCCAAGCCTGCAACTCCTCAGCATCAACACATACCTGCCAACTATCATGCATACAAAAGTCAGCGATGCTGAATGAGTTCTAGTGTTTATAATAAAATACTTTACTATCGTTAAAACCGTCCTTTACTTTATTTCAAATCATAGTATACTTTACAATCGTTCGTGATCATGCATCATACGTACATACATATAATATCATTATTATCTTCATCATTACGTTCATTAACTTCCGTTCATTCAACGTATTACATTATCGTTCACTTCACTTTCTAGATCCGGTCAGACTTTACCCTGTTCATGGCACTCAGCCACGATTACCGAGGTCGAATGACAAGGATCCTGTTTAGTACATTATTATGATAATTCATTTACGTTCATTCATCTCTTGCTCATTACTCTTTATTACTCGAATCTTGTCTCATGCAATATCCTCGACTGATGCTTGAAAGCTGATGCTATGCCAGGGCCTGCTCACAAACCCCCTACTCATGTCCGAAGACTGTCACAGCACCAGGATACATGAGAAAGAGACCATATGAGTCAATCATAGGGATTGAACTCTATCCGAGTCTGTTGTAACACAAAGTCGCTCACCTCATACCTGTGCTTGGCTTTATGCCACACCCCTGAAGTTATAGATAACTCGGGTAACCATCATATATTTCACCCCCAACATTATGGGTAACAACACCCCCATCGAAATGGGTAACAACACCCCCACCAAAATGGGTAACAACACCCCCACCAAAATGGGTAACACCACTGAAGGTCAGTCATAAAGACTGGAACCCTTGCGTGCACACTTTAGGATTTTTTGAACCTCACGCGGTAGAGCTTAAGGCATTTAGAGCCGTGTACCTCTGTACATATTGCTTGCAAGCCTTTCTATACTTTCTCTTTTATTAACGCATGCATTTTATCATTATGTTCCTCTTTTCATTATCCTCGACTTTACGTTACATAATACTTTTCATTACATTTATTAACATTCAACGCAAAGCCAAGGGAAGACATACATACATAATAAGGAACATATACATAATCATAAACATACACCATCACCACACACGCAACATCATACATACGTAACACACATCAGACATAAGCCATCACATCATAACCAGGCCTATCTCCCTATTTTACCCCTTAAAAACCACTTAGAAACCTTACGTCCAAATTTGGGCGCATGGGACCTTCCAGGCGCATGAGCATAAAAATTCTAAGTATAAAACAGTCTGGGCGCATGGGCATTATTTGGTCGCTTCTGCCCTGTTCAGGCGCTTTACCACTATGCAGGCACATCACACTTAGCCGTTTCAATCACTTTGGGCGCATGGCACTATTTAGGCACATGGCCAACACTTGGGCGCATGGGCTAACACTTAGGCGCATAGGACACTGTTTAGGCGCATGGCCAACCCTTGGGCACATGGCTAACACTCAGACGCATGACCAACATGCTGGGCGCATGGGCCACTGTTTAGGCTAATGGCCCACTATTGGGCGCATGGCCAACACTTAGGCGTCTGGCCACTCATGCTGGGCACATGGGCCACTGTTTAGGCGCATGAGCCACTTTTAGGCGCATGAGCCACCTCAGGGCGCATGGACCACTGTTCAGGTTCATCAAAACATTCTGAAATATTTTCTATGTTACCAACATAGCCCGATTGTCATTCTAATGATACCCAAGCACATATCTAGCATACTAAGGGCATCTAAGCATGCTAAACATCATCACTACCCCATAATTAACACTAAAACATACATACATACATGCATTATTTCGAACATAAAGCTGTAAACCCACGGTTTCTTTCAAATGTTTACTTAGTATGCATAATAGCCCCAAACAAGTTAACACTCAGTAAAAGAGGGGTTCTAGAAACTCACCTTGAGTGGCCTTTGAGCAACACACTTCAAGTTCGAGACCCACCTTCGATTTAGCTCTTGAATCCCGAAAACAAACACTAAACAACTAGAACTTCGGTCAAGAACTCGAAACCCAGCTGAAACCGAGATCATATAAAAGAAGACTTACCTTTGAAGCTGCTTCTTCCTCTTTCTCTCTCTAGAACCGGGGCTCTCTCTCTTCTTTCTTCCTCCGAGAGCAAAAGCAGCTTTCTGCTTTTGATATGGGTGACCATGCCCCTTAAATCCTTTAAATAATAAGGTTTTGTACTTTGTATACTTTATCCCCCTCCACTTGTGCATAATTTCTATTCTTTCTATTTACTTTTCTTTTCCTTCTATTTAATAAAAGTTCTAGGTGTTACATGCTGACCTCTACACAAAAGCCTTTGATAAACCATATTTTCTATATATGTTAGAGGTCAACAACGTTAAAAAGAAAAGTGATGTAATTCCAGAAGATGAACATGTTTAGTCCGATGCGTAAAGTCCATTTTTTTATTTTCTTTTATTCTAGTTATTTTATTTATTTTATTGATTTCATTTCTTCGCCTATGAAAATCCTAAAAACACAAATCGTTTACGGTTTTGAATTTTAGGGGGAGAATAGGTTAGTAGTCTCATAATAAAAAATAATAAAAAAATGAGGGAGGACTACAGGCAAACTAAAAGAAATGAGATCGTATTGAGATATCGATTCATCGACTATGGAAAATGATAGTACACAGGAACAAAGCATTCGAGACTTTAAAAGATTAAATTGAATTAGATGCGAAATTCAAAGTATAAGTCAGAGAAGTCTGAGCAAAATAAAAGGAAAAATGATAGTAAAACTAGCTGCTATTAAGGTAACACGAAGAAAGTAGACCTAGAGGGTGCTAGACCACTAGATGATGTGTCGGTAGATTCAACACAATAGATAAGTAGACCTCATTGGTGCTCTCAAGATCAAATTAAGTTGTTCAACAAGTTGTGGGTTATCATCTTATCCATGGTTAACACAATCAACAGAGTTCCAATAAGGGGTGTCGAGCAAAATAAACGTCACAAATGTGTGTGGATGGCCAAAATATGAGCAAAGAACATGATGAAAAATGCAAAAAGCAATCAAACTAATAACCTATGTTGTTGGTGCGATCTGTGCAAAAAGAATATAATTGCTCAGACAAGAAGATAGATATTTGCATACCTGATAAAGAAGCTTGAGCCAAAGGCAAGGAGGGCTTCTGTATGTACCCAAGATTCTTACAGATGATTATCGATGAGAAGCTGCTTTCCTTGCCTAAGGAGAGCCATGATGCGGTATCACTTGAGGTGATGGATGACACTACTTTGGGCCGCATGAAGGTCTACATGGGAAAGCTAGTTAACCCCCCTGTGAGGAGACCGTTCGAGCACCTGGCCCGGGAGGAGTACGTGGCGTCGGGAAGGCGTAAGTGGCGCCACGAGGAGAGTGACTCAGATGTTGAGCAAATTGCTCTTCCATCTAATGACTCCGATGATGACGGCAGTGGTGCTGGTGGAGAGCCTGGCCCCGCTACTTCAAGGGCCACCACTGCACATGTTACACCTCCACCACCCACTCATGCAGATGCCACCACCGCCAGTTTCCATGAGGATTTCTGTCCTCTTGATGAGGACGAAGAGAGTGATGAGGAGCCCCTAACAAGGACAGTGGGTAGCAGGGTGGTTGCCGCCGGCCGAGGCATTCGGGAGGTTGGAGGACGCCCTAGTGAGTCTGGGGAGACTACAGCCGACCCCAGTTATACACCTCAAGGGGCATGAGGAGAAAAAGGATGGCTCAGCCCCATGGGATGAAGATGAAGAAAGGGAGGATGACCTTCGTCACCATCACCACCACAACCACCACCTCTACCACTCCTCCCATCACCACTACCACCATTCCACCCACCACCACTACTACTACTTCACCCACCATCACCACTACAACCACTCCACCACCTATCTACACCACTTCCACCACCATTACAACATACACACCTCCACCCACTCATCTACCTCCACCCATATTCACCACAGCCACCACTACCACCACCAGCCACCAAGCCGGTCCTTCATCCCATACCACATTCACCACTGGATCACCTTTACCTCTTAGTGGGGTAGAAGAACAACTCCACACTAAATCGTATGGTGCTGAAGTTGTTAGCTGCCGATGACGAGAAGACTGCACAACTACGATAGTTGATGGAGCTTACTGCTGCACAATCACAGCAGATCTCTTAGCAAGCAGAGGAGATCACCCAACTCAAAGAGCATAAAGCCGAATCAGCAAAGAAGATTGAAGAGTTGGAGTCATCTAACAGATCTATCATGCTCAAGCTGAAAGGATCCAAAGAAGAGCCTCTGAAGATAAGAGACAATGATGATGATGGTGATGATGATGATGAGGAGGATGATGATGAAGAGGATGAGGATGACACTGAAGATGGAGGAGATGGAGATGCATCTGCTTTGGGTGCAGAAGAAGCCAGTGAGAGGCGGACCAAAAAGAATCAAGATCTAGGTGCCTCGACATCAGCCCCGACAGCAGAGGAACACATGATTCAGGAAAAAAGTAATGCATAGATATTTGTGTAACTTAAATTATGTGTACTTGAATATTGTATTCAACTTATGTGCTTGAATGTTTGTGTATATATATTTAATGTTTACTGTCTTGATTATTTACTCATGCATGATGTGTTAAATTTTAAATCAAGCAGATCCACATTATCAGCGAGATGACTACGATGTTCTCCCCTTCAGTAGATCAAGTCTCACCTCATAATGATACTTAATCTGCAAGGGATTGTCAGGAGGTCAGTAAGCTATACTCCCGAAGAAGGAGAAATTATTCACAACCTCACTAACGAGCAACTCACAGAAATGTTCCGGTTAAACCCGGATGAATTGGTTAAGCATGCCCCTACCATCGATGTTGCTAGTGATGACGAGCTCAATGATGTTGATGAGATAGAGATTGAAGACATTACAACACATGACTATCTAGAATATACTAATCGAGAGGGAAATGTGGTCCCTGATTTTGGAGATACACTCGACAGTGATATGCATGTTAAATTGGATATGATGGAGAGGGAGACC
The DNA here is from genome assembly GCA_025506515.1 of Flaveria trinervia. Lineage (NCBI taxonomy): Eukaryota > Viridiplantae > Streptophyta > Magnoliopsida > Asterales > Asteraceae > Flaveria > Flaveria trinervia. Next base: position 24,744,160 of record CM046449.1, on the reverse strand, counting down.
GAGAAATCAGAAAGCCAAGCTCAAGCCACGTACGCCGATGTTGAAAACAAAAATGCTGAATGAGCGGCATGTTTTGCAGAGATCCGTGCCTAACACACAGCGCCAAAGCCGAGTGCCTACACCAAGCTCTACAAAGTAAAGAAGCATCTTAAGGTGTCTGGCAAGATTATCGCGTGGGCTTACTTTGAGGATCTAAATGTATATGCAGTAAAGAGGGAGAAGGGAATCGAGTACTTCAGATTCCACATGATATGAAGACTCTCCCTGGTTTTGAGCTCAACCAGTTGGCACGCCTGAACCTGCTGTATGTTGACCCTAGGAAGATGTCAGGCTAGTTTGAAGTTGCGTTGAAGAGAGAATACCACACACGATGGGTAAATTTCAAGCCTTAACAACCTACGAGGTACATTCGAAGGTCAGAGGTGGACCCAAGGACTGGGAAACCCAAAGTGGTGTTGAAGTGGAGTCCTCCGCGTACTATGTCTAAGATCCCATTAAGGGAAATTCCACAGGACTTCACTTCCCACTTCAAGTGGTGGTATTATGACTGGCGAACAGGAGAAGCGGTCATAGTATTACAGAAAGAGAGCCAAATGGAGATCATCCGGGTATTTGACCCAATGTGGCAAACCAACCTGTTAGCGAATGATGTTTATACTTTATACAGGTGGCCATTATTCTATGATCCGCAAGATATTATATAGGCCCTCCAATTTCAGAATGTAATAAGACTCTGCTTTGCATTTGAGATACATGCTGGAGCCACAGTCAAGGAGAGGCATAAGAAGTTTGACAAGCTAATGAAGGATGCCAAACAATGATAAAAACTAGGTCCAAGGGGGAGTTTGTTGATCCATATGTACCTAGTTTACAATCTTAATGTAATATGTCTGTCATGTCCTAAATGTATTGAAACGTATGAGTTGAATGAAACATAATATGTGGTTGTTGATCTTAATGTTTAATCTTTCAATGTATGTTTTAATGTTTATCATTTATTAACGCATATTGAACCAACTATATAGGTTTGTGGTTGTTTGAATAGAACATAGTCAAAGAATGATTAACAAACATATTCAAACTTAATTATATGAAGTTCTCATGCGAATGTCCCATGCTAATGGACCATACGCATGAACAACTTCATGCTAATGAATCAGTCGCACGACTGAACCAGGAGACTGGATCAGTCGCACAATTATGACATGATATTGACTCAGTCGCATGACTGAACACTTAGTCATGCGAATGGATCAACCGCATGACTCAGTCACAAGATTGAACCATGCTAATGGTTCAGTCGCACGAATGAGTAATTCTAACCTATATATACCACTTAATTCGTGGAAAAACTTAACCCTTTGAAGAATTCGACTCCTAGACGTACCCTAGTCCTCCAGAACGTCCAAGAAAGCCAGCCCAAGTTCATAGATCGTTCTTGATCGATTCCTATTCGTTCTTAACGTTTAGTTTAATCTTATATCGATCGAGTTAACGTTCTCACTGATTGGATCACCAATCAAATAGGATTCCGCACTATTTGAGTTGGTATACACGTGAATCAGTTAGTACTCCGTCCAGTACACAGTCCCTAACAAAATGAATAGGTTAACCCATATATATATGTGTGTTGATTTATGTATGATTACAGGTAAAACATTATAATTGGTAAATTTCTGAAAAATTGACCAAGTGTGAGAAACATTACGGATGAACATTTTGTTCTTCCATAGATATGTTTCTTACAAGTATCAAACATTCAAAGATCATCTGTGGATGAACAATCAACTAGAGTGAAGTGAGAGTTCTAAGTGAAGACTCCTGCGGAAGAACAAGTTCCTGCTGAACAACAAGATTCCCACGGTAGAACAATTACCTATAGAAGACAATATTTTTGCGAACTCCAAACACTTGTATATAAATAATACAAGTGTTACAAGTCAACAAGTTAACATGTCAACAAGACAGTTATGCGAATCCTAAGAGATCCGGTGATTCCTTAACTGAATCAATTTCAAATCCCAAGAGATCTGGTGTTTCCTTATTAGAAACACTATTGTTTATAAATATGGATAGGTTTCAAATCAAGGAGACGATTCCACAATAGAAAAACATTAAATCAAATCACACAACCAAACCCTAGCAGCCGTCACATCATCAAACACAAAATTCGATATCATTCGTTCATTGTTTATTGTATTCACTAACATGTTTTAATGAAATACATTTGAATTTAATATTGTTCATTCATTAATTGTGTTTCATTCATCGTGTTCTTGAATATTTATTGATATTGAAATTTGATACAAACAATTAAACCAAGCGAACGTTGATTCCGCAAATGCTGACTTGATTTCAACCAACACTGATAATTCCTGATTGCGATCCTTGGATTCACAGGTAGTATCAGAGCCAAGTGCTCATTGATTTAGATCAATTCATCTATCAGTGTTAGTTGTGTTTAATTGTCTTAAAATATTTCTTTAGATTTGTCAGTGGTTACTAGTTGAATCTATTGTTTTCGAGCAAAAGTTTGTGTGATATTTAATCACACGTTTAACTTGGATCTATATTTAAATCAATTGAATAGTAGATCTTAGTTTTGATCAAAATCAATAACTTGTTCATATCTCTTGAACAAATTCATTAGTTAAAGTCTTAGATCTTAACTAATCATGAGCAAGTTTGTGGATCATCCTACCAAGCGCCAAAGTTGGAAACAAAAGCAGATTTTAAATCCTGGAAGATCAAGTTCAGGAATCATGTAAATTTTATTGATTCTGACTTATGGGTTTCAATAATAGAAGGTCCTTATATTCCACCCACCCTCGCCCGGGATTATAATCATAATAATCAACCCATAAGCATGAAAGATCTATCACCTGATGATATTAAGAAGGTTAAAGTTGATATTAAATCATATAACTTGCTTAGTATGACTTTACTAGAAGAAATATTGTCAGATGTGAAATTTATAAAACAACAAATTCCTTGTGGAAGATTCTTCACACACTTTGTGAAGGGAGTGATGAAATCCGAAGCATTAGGAAGGACACCCCGTGTTCACAATATGAAATATTTCATCATATTGAGGGTAAATCAATTCCTCAACAACTCCGCAGATTTATGCAACTTGTTACAGAAATAAATATTTTGGAGTTGAAATACAATAATGAGGAATTGAACAAGAAAATGCTCCATACTTTACCAAAAAGTTGGAAGCAAACTGTATCCATGTTTAAGAATACCATAGATCTCAAAGCAGTCGGACTAGATACTCTAGTGGCTAAAGTTGAGGCTCTTGAAATGGATGAGAAATCAAGAAACAAAATTGTGAGGACTCATGTATCACCATATCATTATAAAGAAACAAGAAAGGGTGGAAGTGCCTTCATGTCCAATAATGATGGTGATAACACTTGTACTTTGAGAGAAGATGAAGAGGAAGTAAGTTTCTATGCTTCGAAACCTCCTAAGAAATCTTCTCAGTGTCAAGAAAAGAGAAAGAAAGAACAGATGATCAAAGAGATAAATCATTCGAAAAACCATCAACCAACAGTCAATCAGAGTCTATCACTGTCATTCTAGACTCTGAAGAACAAAAAGCAGCTTTTGCAGCTTTCAGTTCAAGCTTTCAAGCTTACCTAGAAAGTTCATTACCCACTGCCAACATGTGCAAACCAGATTTGGAAGAACTACCTCCGGCTGTAGTCGAGGAGATGGATCTACAATGGCGAATGACAATGATTGCTTATAGAGCCAAACAATATCTAAGAAGAAACAAGAATTTGGCTGCTGCAAGTAAATCATCACGGACTGGAGTTGATAAGTCAAAGGTAAGATGCTTCAAGTGCAATCTCTATGGACACTTTTCTAGAGAATGCAATCAACAAAATGCTGACTCAACACAACATCAGAATCATGAGGCTAAACAACCTTCATCAACTCAAAGATTATTCAAACAGCTACAACTGGCCAACTCATCCCCACTAGCCACCAATACACCAGCAAGAACTAGCAACTCAAAAGAATCTGGGCTGATCATTCTTCAAGATGGAACCTGTGACTGGAGTTTGTATGAGAAAGAAATCTTAGAAGAAAATCAAGCTCTAATGGCTCATATGGAAAACAAAGTTCCACCCATGGCAAGTGAGGTAAGAGACAGATTATGTTCATCTATATGTGTTGAGGAAGTAGAAAGATATAGAGTCCATGCTCAAGAATTAGCTGATAAAGTTAAAGAAACAATGATTTTGAATGAATCTCATCTAAGAGAACATAAACTATATCAAATTAAAATTAACTCTTTACAAAAGGATTGAGATAAAATTGTTTTTGAAAATTACAATTTGAAAGCACAAGTTGTGCATCTGACCACTTACTTAACCAAATCCATGGCTGATCATGCATCAACTGAAATGAAACTTCAGAAGTTTCAACTCTCATCTCAGCAATATGAGAAATTATTAAATTCTCATATTGAATCAAAAAATAGGTCTGGGTTGGGTTATAATGTTGTGGCACCTCCAATTAACAATAACTATGTTCCTTTGCCTAAATCATTGACAAATAATCTATCAAAACATTTTGTGCCAAGCGCCAATATAGGAACTAGCTCTAATAAACCAAATATTGATAATAAATCTAACGTGAATGAAACTGAGTCTTCTGAAACAGACTAGATTAATCAATTGAATTTAGAATTTGACTTTAATGAGTCGGATGACTTGGATGGTTCTGATGAACATGATGATGATCTTCTCAACAAGGGTAACAATATTCTTTTTGAAACAATATTTCAAAAGTGCTTGAAGAAACAAAGCTGCCATACCGTCACAAACAAAAAAACATGCTGAAGACCATCTACAAGAGAATAGCTCAATTAAATGATGGTCTTCAAGAGCTAAATCAGCAACAAAATTCTTCCAATGAAGTAAATGAGAAGTGTGCCTCTACTGAGGAAAGACACAAATCCATCGAAAAAGGAAAGAAAAAGGCATCAACAGATCATCAGCGGAAGAAGAACCTCTTTCTAGTATCGGATCTGCGGAAAAAGAAAACTTCTTCAGTAGAAGTTAATGTTTATTCAGTAGATGATCTATGGAAGAGGAATTTAGCAACAAACAAACAAAAGCTTCACAAACCGGAAAAGAAGAATCTACAAAGATGAAGAAGGATGAAAATCCTCAAAAGTTGGCAAACCATAAGAAACTAAATGATTTTGAGAAAGAATCAGATGAGAAGTATTGCAAATGATGTGACATGAAAAAACATAATACTGAAGATTGTTACTTCAGTAGCTATTATTCTATTTGCAATATGAATAATCACATGACTACTGACTGCTACTTCAACAAATATTGTGCTATCTGCAACAAAAATAACCATTCCACTCAAGAATGTTATTTCAACAAAAAGAACAAGACAAAAGGCACAAAGAAGAAAGAATCAGATAAGTCTGAATCAGACACTCAATCTATTGATTGTGAAAAGAGTTCAAACTGAAGAAGTCTGAACAAAATCAAAGTCAAAATCAAAGGAAAAGATGACCTCAAGTGTTCATCCTTCAAAGAAAAGATCAACTTTCCAGCAATCTAAAACACCTCATAAAAGGGTAGAGTTGACTGAAAAGGAAACAAAGGATAATGATGTATCCTTTGATAATTTTGAAAAGGGAATTCATATACCTCATTCAAAAACAAAAGATTGTAAGACATTTAATCATAAAGATTCATTGTCAAAACCAAAACCTCAATGAACAAACATAAGTTGAATAAAAATAAATTGGGAAACAAGAACCAAGTTCATCAACATCCCCTTCAACAGAATCGTCCTCATCAGATTCAACTCAAAATGAATCAAGCAAAACTAAAACTGAAACTTCAAGACTTATTCATCAAGGACTAACTATTTTAGACACTGCTGGCAAACCCAAGATCATTAAGGCTTGGGTTATCAATTCTAACTGATTTACTTCTGAATACAGGAACAGTATTAGAGAGCTGACAAGAAGTGGTATGCTGACAGTGGTTGTTCCAAGCATATGACAGGAAACTGTTCACTTCTCCATGACTTCAAACATAAACATTCTTCTTATGTGGCATTTGGTGGGCATAAAAAGGGAGGTAAACTTGTTGGTGAAGGAATGGTAACTAATGGTGTGCTCAAGTTTGAGAAAGTAAATTATTGTGAAAATTGATAGAGTAATTTACTTAATGTGTCTCAAATTTGTGATTAAAACTATACCATATTGTTTGATAACACTAACTGTTACATTCTTAAGCCAGGTTTTTTAGTTCCAGAAGAATGGGTCATTCTTAAAGCATCAAGAAAAGGAAACGCTTGTGTTCTGGACATGAACAACACCTCTCTCACAAAACATGAAGCATGCCTCTTATCTAAGTTATCAGAGGATGAATCTCAATTGTGGCACATAAGGCTTGTTCATTCTAACATGAATAACATAAACAGATTGGTGAAAAATGACTTAGTCGTTGGGTTGCCAAAGAAAGAGTTTCATTGCTCAACTCATTGTTCGTCTTGTTAGAAAGAAAAACAACATAAAGTGTGTCATAAATCCGAATCTATCAATACTAATACTACACCACTCAAATTGCTTCACATGGATCTATTTGGTCCTACTAATATGATGTGCATTGGAAAAAAGGCAATATTGTTTGGTAATAGTTGATAATTTCACAAGATTTACATGGTTCTTTTTCTTAAAACAAAAGAGTGAAACATCAGAACCATTAATGGACTTTGTGATCAAGATTGAGAATCAACTTGATGCAAAAGTTAAAATTTTTAGGAGTGACAATAGTAATGAATTTGTCAATTTTGAACTGGATTCCTTTTGTAGGAGCAAAGGTATTGCAAGGCAATTTAGTGCACCAAGAACTCCACAACAAAATAGAGTTGCTGAAAGAAGAAATAGAACTCTTATTGAAGCAGCCAGAACAATGCTAGCCAAATCACAATTGCCTATCACCTTTTGGGCTGAGGCAGTGAATACTGCATGCAATGTTCAAAACAAATCATTAATTGTCAAAGAACAAAACAAAACTCCTTATGAGCTCTTGTTTAAAATAAAACCATACATAGGATATCTTAGAGTTTTTGGGTGTCATCTATCTATTGTAAACATAAAAGAGTCATTGGGAAAATTTTTAGAAAAAGCCTATGATGGTTTCTTTGTTGGATATTCTTCAACATCTAAATCTTATAGGATCTATATTCCACAACATAACATTACGGAAGAAACTCCTAATGTATCCTTTGATGAATCTGTATTCACTAAATTAGTTAAAAGTTCATCATGGTTGTTTGACATAAATGCTCTAACTGAATCATTTAACTATGATTATTTGAACACTGCAGGATTTGATGAAGTATGTTATCCATTTGTTCCACCTCATATGAATGAAGTAACATTATCAGCTGATCCTCCAAGGATACACACATCCTTAAGTGGAAACACTTTAGCAGTAGCTGCTTACACTGCATGTGGAGATAAACACTATGCATCCGGAGATGTGAATGCTATCCTTGCAACAGATCCATGCTCTCAAGTGAATACAAAAAATATTGGAGATGTTTCAAGTCCTCACTTATCTTCAGGAGAAGTTTCTGTAACTCCTACGGAAGAGCTAAGTAATTCTAGAGATGTTCCTATAACTCCTATGGAAGAGCAAACTGATTCTGGAGAAGCCCCTACAGCTCTTGCAGAAGACATACATGACGCTGCTGAAGATCATTCCACACCACATGTTGAGCATTTTGACTACTTTCTAAACTCTCAACCTGGTTTGGATCAGACTGCAACAATGGATATGACTAACCTGGAATCATCTATTCCACTTGAATCAACTCCATCAACAAGAATCAATAAGACTCATCCAGTCAATAACATCATTGGAGATCTTTCAAAGAGAACTACATGAAGCCAAAGTGGTACTGCCAACATTTGTCTTTTTAGTTGTTTTCTTTCATAAGTGGTTCCTCCAAACATCACTGCTGATTTAAAGGACAATAACTGGATTGAAGCTATGCAAGAAGAGCTTCAACAATTTAGAAAGCAAAAAGTATGGTCTCTAGTTTATTTACCTGAATGCCAACATCCTATTGAAACAAGGTGGCTTTACAAAAACAAACTGGATGATAGAGGGATTATTGTAAGGAATAAAGCAAGGTTGATTGCACAAGGATACACACAAGAAGAGGGAATAGACTATGATGATGTTTTTTTGCACTAGTTGCAAGAATTGAAGCCATAAGAGTGTTCCTAGCTTATGCATCATATAAGAAGTTCACTGTGTATCAGATGGATGTCAAGTGTGCATTCCTATATGGGAAAATTGATGAGGAAGTTTATGTGTCACAACCCCTGGTTTTGAAGATCCTCAGTAGCCACATAGGGTATAGAAGCTTGATAAAGCCTTGTATGGTCTTCACCAAACACCAAGAAAGTGGTATGAAACACTATCATTTTTTCTGCTCAAGAATGGCTACAAAAAGGGAACCATTGATCAGACTTCTTTCTAAAACAAGAACATCAAGATCTCTTAGTTCAAATATGTTGATGATATTATATTTGGATAAACTAATAAGAGATTGTGTGTAAATTTCGAATAACCGATGAAATTTGACTTTCAAATGAGCTCAATGGGAGAATTAACTTTCTTTCTTGGTCTTCAAGTTCATCAAAAGACAGATGGGATTTTCATCAATCAAGAAAAATGCATACATCAATTTTGAAGAAATACAATCTTGTTGATGTATCCTTATGCAAAACACCAACCTTAACAATTGAAAAGATTGTACTTGATATTTCACAAAAATCTATTGATCAAAGATTATATAGATCAATGATAAAATCTCTTATGTATCTAACTACTAGTAGACCTGATATTATGTTCGCTGTGTGTGTTTGTGCTAGGTACCAATGTGATCCAAAGGAGTCTCATCTAAATACTGTGAAAAGGATCATCAGATATCTCAAAGGAAAACCAGGACTTGGTCATTGGCATCCAAAAGATAGTGACTATACACTCTACTCATATTCAGACAGTGACTATGGTGGATGTAACAGCAGTAGAAATTCCACCACCGGTAGATGTCAGTTCATCGGACCAAGACTATTATCATGGCAGTGTAAGAAACAAACCAATGTATCTGTATCCATAGCTGAGGCTGAGTACATAGCTGCTTCAGCTTGTTGCAAAACCAATTGCTTGACAATGGTTACAATTTCCTTCAAACTTCAATTTACATAGACAATTCTGCTGCTATGTTTATAACTTCTAATCTTATGCAACATAATAAAACAAAACATATTGAGATAAGATATCATTTTCTGAGAGATTGCTTAGAAAAGGGTTTGATTAAGTTAGTCAAAGTGGATATAACAAATCAGCTTGCTGATTTATTCACTAAAGCCTTTGATTCAGTCCGATTTATTTTTCTAATTGAGTCTCTAGGCATGAATAACTTAGATTAATTAATTTGAACAAATAAAGGAAAATGTGTAATGATGCTTCAGCATGACATATGCATGGGAAATGATAGTACACTATATCTTTGTTTATTCCTGAATTCTTAATATCATTAAATCTGACAAGTTTTTTGTTATGTGAGTAGGTTCATCTTGAGTGGAAACTACACTTAGTGCATGCCAAACATAATGCAAAGTGATTGTTTGTGGGAAACTTCATTTTGAGGATATAAAGCGAGTCTTATTCTGATGTGATCAAATCACTCATCTAAGCACACTATGTACCGACACTTTATAATATCTATCTTTGCAAATCATATTCCCTCTGTTTTGTCTAAAGAAAGACCTGGGTGTATGATCACCATGTTGTATATCAGTATCCAAATGGTGAAAAGATCATGATCCTTATCATCCCTCTGTTTTTGTGTAAACAAAGACCTGGTTAAAGGCACCTTTGTTTTACGTTAGTAAAGACCTGGTGACCTCATAATGATCATATCTAAGCTCTCAAAAGAATCCCATGTGATCAATTGTATATTTATCTAGAGCTTTTACATTAATGCATTAATGAGATGTCCAATGCATCACAAGATAGAACTTATAACTTAAAGTACATAGTTATTAAGTGTGAAAAAGTGATGATTTGACTTGCAAAGGGAGGACAAAATCTTCGTGAATGGAATGCGAAGACCATGACAGTTATTTCCTAATCAATATGAAAACATGATAAACAACATGCTTAGTTGATACATTAACTCTTGTATGGATTTAGGTGGACAATATATTTGCAATCAAGAACTAAGTTCAGGTATCATTTCAACAAAACAACTCATCAGGAAGAGGCTTAGTATTATAGTATGATCCCATTACATGTGCATATATATGCTTGTGCATTATCACACTGTTAATGTTCTTCATGATTACATTCTTAGAAATTTATGATAAATGCATTCTGTCATCATTAATCACAAATCTAGGGGGAGTAGAATTCATGAAGAAAACTTAATCCATCAACAATAGATTTGTCTATGTAATTATCAATTTAAAGAAATTAGAACCTGAGCACCATCTTCTCTTGTGGATACATGAAGTTTTTAAAATTTAAAATTTCTTGTGCACAATTGTCATGTATACAAAGTCAACAAGGTCCAAAAGCATTAAATGTTCTAAGAAGTAGACTGGGACCTTACAATAAAATAAGTTTTTCACAGTGCTTTTTAAGCATCAACAGAAGCTATAGTGCTTTTTAAGCATTAGCAGAAGCTACATTGCCCTTTTAAGCATCAGTAGAAACCATAGTGTGCTTTTCAAGCAACAGAGGATGCTACAGTGAAAATCTTTTTAATTTTCTATCCATAGATTGGTAAACTACAGACGAGAAAAGTTCATAAAGTATAATCTAATTTCATAGTTTGGTAATCTATTAAAATTTATGTTATACTTAATGAGCAGAAGTTTTTAAGTCATCCACAGATGATATATGGTATGTGTAGATAATGTGCGGATGAACTGAGAACTACGGAAAAGTTAAATTGCTAAAGGTCCCACGTTATTAAATAAATAAATTAATGTGTCTGAGAGAGTATAAATGATGTTCTTTGACTTCAATATTCATTACTCACTTTTTCAGAGCATTTTTCTGACCTAAAGAAACGCACTCAACAAACTTTTACCCCTTCAGAAGAAGATGGCAAAGTGATCGTGGCAGAAGTCAAGAACCGAAGATTGAGAATCACTGAGCAGACCATAAGGACGAATCTAGAGTTTGGAGAACACGAAGTTGGTCATCCTGTTGTATTCGAGAATGAATACATAGTGAAGTGTTCTTACTAATGGGGTATGATGGTGATTTTGCCAAGGGGGAGATCAAGAAAGGAAGATTATGTAAGCCTTACAGATTCTTATGCCACACTTATCTTAAGTGCATATCCAATCGGAAGTCTAGGCTTGATAGATTCAAGGCACATATCATCAAGCATCATTGGCATCTTTGAAGGAAGAACATACAACTACTCAAAGTACATCTTTAATTGTCTATGTGACAACATCAAAGTGCAAAAGGATGACAAAATGTTCATGTTCCCAAGGTTCTTACAACTGATAATCAATGGTGAATTGCCCGGAATAGAAAGAGATGGAGATGTATTGGTACAAGCACATTTGGGTAGGTCTGTTTTGAACAAGATCAGTGGAAGGTATGAAGGAAGAGACATGCTCATGTTTGCACATGTGATTGATGTTAATGCAACTATTCCCCAGTAGCTGGTGTGGGAAGATCAACAGGAGAATTCTCCAACAAATTCTATTCAAGCCTCTTACTCACCACATCTCTCACCCATTCAACATCAACACCAATCTCCATAACCCCCCTTCTCCTACAAGTCAAAATACTCAACCTATTTTACCCATCCACTCTATTCACACCCAACAATCTCCCTCATCCACTCAAGAAACACAGCCCATCTCTCCATTTACTCGATAATTATCTAAGTGTGTGCATACTGAACCCATTTCTGTTACTCAGTCTGTAAACTCAATTCACTCTGGTGAAACTGAGTTGGTTTCTTAAGCAAGTACCATCCCTTTGCCACTCTCCAACTATGAAGAACCAGTTGCCTCCAATCAATTAGAGCCTTTAGTACACAACATGAATCATGAAGCACAACCTCATCATGATAAGCATGATCAATCAAAAGATGAATGCTCAAGCTCAGCAAGTGTGGCTGCCCATACTGAAGAACATAAATATGAGATTGCTGGCAAACAAGAAGAAAAGAGAGAAGAAGAAAAATACGAGGAAGTTATTGCTTACAATGAACATGATCTGAGTGATAATGACATCCTATTAAGCAAAAGCTACCTGGTGGCTGAGTACAACAAGCTTGTAGTGAAGTTGAACTTCAGAAAGCAAAGGATTAAAGAGCTGAAAGGGATAATAACAGAAAGGGATAATCTATAAATGTAGTTTGAAACAAGGATCAAAAGCTTAAGAGAAGATGCTAAGTGCAATACTAAAGTGATTGATGCCCTACTTCAACAAGATTCTGAGCTAAAAGAATCAGTAGAGAAAGAGAAGAGTGAAAATGAGAAGCTAAGGCTGAAGGTTGATCAAATGAATGACTCTCTCTATGATCAATTAGCTCTATTGAGAAGAAAAGAAGAAGAGATTGATCAGCTGAAGATGAAAATATGTGCTCTTGAATCAAATCAACAAAAGGAACCTACTGAATCATCCAAGCCTCTGATTCTATACTCAAGGAAGACGAAGTATTTGGGTTCCACAAAGAAACAAGTTATCAATGTTGAAGATTCTTCTAAACGGTCAAGGCATACATCATCAGAGCACACTCCTTCTATGAATGTCTGAACATCAAAGCAAGCTACTATTGATGAAGCTGAGAGTGATGCTAAATTGAAAGAACTGACTGAAGAGGTGCCTAACAAAGATCAAGAAGCCTTAAAGGATGATGATATTCTGACAACAAAAGACATAATGGAAGAAAGTCCTGAGTCAACTATGTTTATGACCCTTATCAACCATGGATTTCCATATGACATGGTTGAAAGGATGAATATGACTGAGATGAAGAACCTACTGAAAGTGTTTGAACTAGCCAGATTTATAATTCAAATTTATGACTATGAAGCATTCAATTCTTTTCAAACTATTCAGAAAATCAAGAAAGATCTTGGCCACTGTGATACTACAAAACTTAGCAAGTACAACATGGTATGTTGGCTACAGGGTCGCAATTACAAGACACATGAGCTCAAAGGAAGAAATGTTGGTGAGCTGAGAAGAATGATGGAACATGTTATGTCAGTTGAGCTTGACATAATAGTAAGGTTCAAAACTGAAGCTCCAAATCCATCCTATGAGCAACAAATCAAACTTTCTACTGATCCTATACGTGTTAAACCCAAAGATCAACACAAAGGAAAAGATAAGCTAATAAGAGAGTCAGGGCAGTGATTCCTGGTAAAGTGTGGCCTCTAGGCACAACTGTTAGGGAAATTACTAAACAAAAATCAACACTGATAGAGCTGTATGATCACATCACAACTCCTAGTTCTGTGGAAGACAACATGATTATGGCCTAGAAATATGATTTGGACTGGGATTGTGCAATTATCAAAAGAACATCTGGAAGAATCCAGTACTTCCATGATACAGAAGCATTGCTGAGCCTTCATGAGAGAGATATCAAGGATCTGCAAAGTCTAATAATGTCGAACTATCCAATTCACACAAGGGGAAGAGATTTCTCTATGTTGGTTGGAAGTTAAAGACAAAATTCAAAGATGATATGATTAAAGAAGCAAAAAGAGAGGATGATAAGCACAAAATAAGATTAGAAAGAAAGAAAAGATCAAGCACCAACTCCTCCACTTTAGTTGAAGATGAATTCTTAAGGAGAGTTCGTTATACTAAGAGGAAAACAACATCCATCAAAGTTATTGCAGGAAATCAATACACTATTCCTAAAACTGAGTGGGGATATGTTAAGAAAACAAAAGAAATGGTGCTACTGAGGAATGCTAATGGAAAGAAAGGTGAGAAAAATAGAATCTTCGACCCAGTAGAAATCAAACTGCTCCACCCAAGCTACACACCATTCTTACATGATAAATTCTTCACAAAGCTGTCTGATGAAAAAGCACAGAATGATTTATTCTTATACATACAATTGATTCAAGTGATGGATAAGCTGCATGCTAAAACATACAAGAGAAGAAGGTATAATGCTGGGATGCTGAAGGGAGCCAACATGAAAGATATATCAAAACTGAGAATTTCAGAAGAAGATGTGCTGGAAATTGTCAACAATCAATGTGTTGTGGAAACTCTCATAATAGAAGAAGATGTATTGGGTCTGAATTTTGAGAGACTTCAAAGGATATGCAGAATGGAGATCAAGTACAAATACGATGATCAAAAGGATGCAGTATCTTATTTTAACAAGAAAATGATTTCAAGATTAAAGGAGCTTTCAGTTTTGAAGAGATGAGTACAAGTATCTAAGCCTAAGGGAGAGTATTGTTAGGTCTAGGATTAGTAGATCTAGTCTATTTAGTATAGGCTTAGTACTTGAATTAATATCTGAATAAATGTTTGTATTTCATTATTGTGTATGCATTAAATGTATAGGTTAACCCACATATATATGTGTGTTGATTTATGTATGATTGTAGGTAAAACATTATAATTGGTAAATTTCTGAAAAATTGACCAAGTGTGAGAAACATCTAAGGATGAACATTTTGTTCTTCTGTTGATATGTTTCTTACAAGTATCAAACATCCAAAGATCATCTGAGGATGAACAATCCACTGGAGTGAAGTGAGAGTTCTAAGTGAAGACTCCTATGGAAGAAAAAGTTCCTGCTTAACAACAAGATTCCTGCGGAAGAACAATTACCTATGGAAGACAATATTCCTGTGGAATCCAAACACTTCTATATAAATAATACAAGTACTAAAAGTGAACAAGTCGACAAGTCAAGAAGACAGTTATGCAAATCCCAAGAGATCCGGTGATTCCTTAACTGAATCAATTTCAAATCCTAAGAGATCCGGTGTTTCCTTATCAGAAACACTATTGTTTATAAATATGGATCCTAGGTTTGAAATCAAGGCAACAGTTCTGCAACAGAAAAACATCACATCAAATCACACAACCAAACCCTAGCAGCCGTCACATCATCACACATAAAATTTGATATCATTCATTCATTGTTTATTTGTAATCATTAACATGTTTTAATGAAATACATTTGAATTTAATATTTGTTCATTCATTAATTGTGTTTCATTTACTGTGTTCTTGAATCTTTATTGATATTGAAATTTGATACAAACAATTAACCAAGCGAACGTTGATTCTGCAAATGTTGACTTGATTTCAACCAACACTGATAATTTCTGATTGCGATTCTTGGATTCACAAGTGAGGATATGGGAGTCTGTATAACTTGAATAGCTTGTGTAGGGGTTTGTTTGGATTTTCTAGAGTAGGTGATGGTATATGAGGCTGTGTGGATGGTTCAGATGTAGAAGGTGTGGGTTCAACACTAGCTGGTGTTGCTAGGTTGTCACCTTTAGCAATGAGCTCTAACATTTTTAGGACTAGGGATGATTCTACCCCTTAGAAGCCCACAGTATGCTTTCTCATTATTTTAAAGATGCTGGGCTTAATCTTTCCCATTTTAAGAACATTACCTATCCCCCTTGACTATGAGCCCAATTCACATTTAAGAATATATTCAACATATCTAAGGAACATGTAATATTCTAAGGAGTCTAAGTTAGCAAACAAGCAAGCAAATTTGTATACAAAAATTCAGAGTACATGAACTTGACACCTTGAACCATGCCATGGACTATATAGGAAAGGTCTTCTAGAATTTGATCCCATCCTCCATGTTTGTTTGATAGACAATGAATGACTACATAGAGGAGGTACTTCCAGTGGACCTTCCTTTTCCATAAGGTTCTTACTAAGTAATGACCTTCATAGTATTTGGCTAAAGGACTGGTTCGTAATAGATTTCGGGAAGGACAAGTCACCTTCTTCATCATTAAGATGGGTGTTAATTGTGGTTGGTGTGATGAAAATTGTCCTCCCTTGCACTGTGGCAAATAGTGCCTTCTCCCCATCAATAATGATCTCGTGGTAGGTCCTCTAAAACTCCAAAACTTGATCTTCATATAGTGGAGGATCTATGGTGAGGGAGGTGAAGTAGTTGGATAGAGTCAAGAACCGAAAAACAACTAAGAAACCATGATCTTTCCTAGATGATAGCAGAGCAACCTAATTGTATTGCATGTGTAAATGCATGGAAAAATCGGGTTGGTTTCTTGGATCAGGGTTGGCCATTTGTTAGTACCTTTATGATGAAAAAATGTAAGAACAAAGGCGGTTTGTGGGTGAATTTAGTTCAAAGAGATTTGCAGATGAAGAGGAAAGTGAAAAAAGTGAACTGTTGAAGATATATATATATATACATGTGTGTGTGTGTGTGTATACATACTTAGAAAATATGTCTATGAATTTCCAAAATTCTAAGGAATATCATTTGAAAATTTATCTTCCAAAGTAAGTTGGGCATATGTAGGTGATGATAAAGACAATGACAACTTAGGACACACATATTTAAAAACAATATTGAGTTTAGTTTAAGAAAATCTCCTTAACGTTTATAATCTCAATTGTAGATATAAGATAATTAAATCTCTATTTATCAAAAGCTTTTGTGAATAGATCAACATATTATTCATTTGTTTTAACTTTGACAAGTTTTATCAATCATTTTTCAAAATTATCTCTAATCAAATGATACCTGATATGATGTGTTTTGTCCTTGAGTGCCACACATGGTTCTTTGTGATAGAGATAACACTATTGTTGTCCATGTGGATAGGAGTCTCTTTATGGTTGAAACCATAGTTCAACAACTTATTTTGAATCCAAAGCACTTTGAGCCTAGTAGCTTGCAACAACAATGTATTCAACTTGACAATTGATGCAGACACACATGATTGTTTCTTACATTTCAATAAGACTATCCTTCCACCTAGGAATTGACATCCCCTAGATGTAGACTTTGTAGTCATATTGTAGCCACCATATTCACTCTCTGTATAAGCATACAAATTTAAGTCAAAATTCTTTGGATACTAAAAGCCTGGTTTTGGAGCACCTTTGAGATATCTAAGAATCCTCTTGAAAGCAACTAGGTGTCACATCTTGGGGTTGGCTTGATATCTTGTACAAATGCATGTGGTAAACATGATATCATGACTATTGGCTATAAGGTATATAAGAGACCTAATCATTGCCCATGGGAGTGGTTTCTTTCTATAGGTCTCTTTTCAACTTTACATTCAGTCATATTAAATCTTTTGAGTATGTCTTGTACATACTTTGATTGACTTATAAAGATTCTATTATCAACATGTTTCACTTAAATACCTAGAAAGAAATTGAGTTCCTCCATGGCACTCATTTCAAATTTATTCTTCATCAGCTTCTCAAATTCTTACAGAGCTTCGGATTAGTTGACCAAAAATGATGTCATCTACATAAACTTGAACTGGCAATAAATCATTTCCTATTCCTTTGATGAAGAGTGTTCCATCTATAGTACCCCTCTTATAGCCATGCTCATAGAAATACTGAGATAGTGTCTCATGCCACTTCCTTGGAGCTTGGGGTAGCCTATAAAGAGCTTTATCAAGCTGGTAGACATAATCAGGATGATCAGGGTCTACAAAGCCAGGTACTTGTTTGACATACACCTCCTCATCACCCCATATAAGAAAGCACGTTGACATGAAGTTGGTAGACCTTGAAATCCTTGGATATAACGAAAGGAAAAAATATCCTAACATTGTCAAGTCTTGCCACTGAAGCAAAAACATCCGTGTAGTCAATTCCTTCTTCTTGTGTGTACCCTTGAATGACTAGTCTTGCCTTATTCATGATGACAAGTCCTCTATCATCTTTCTTATTCCTAAAAACCTGCTTGGCACCTATGCTAGTCTTCACTTGAGGAAGAGGACATAAATTTCAAACCTTTTGCTTTTTTAATTAAAGTAGCTCCCCCTGCATTGCTTCAATACAACTACCATACTTCAAAGCCTCATCAACTTTCTTGGGCTCTATCCATGTCAAGATACAAGAGTATAAATAAACACTTTCGTCATGGGTTTGTCCTTTTGATCTCACCCCTGTGTGAACATCTCCAATGATGTTTATGGTAGGGTGTGACTTGTGGACCCTAAGTTGAGGAATCACAACGAGTTGATTAGATAGATCCAAATTTATGAAATTCAGATCTGGCAATGGAGTGTCACCCACCATATTAGCACACTTATCAAGAGAAGCTTGTTAAAATGAGTGTATGACATTATTGATGTTGTCTCCTATGGAATGGTTATTAGCATCAAGAAATTCTTGATCACTATCACCACCTGTATTTCCTCCTAGATTGGAAGTTTCTTCATTTGAGTTTTGTGCCTCTGAGGTGGAATTTGTAGGCACCTTAGATGCATCAACTGAATTTGTCATGGTTATGCTAATAGGAATTCCATCTGTGGGGTTAGTTACTATTAAAGCTGAAGTAATTTTCTTGCATGGTCTTTTCAGCTTGTTGGACCAAAAGAACCAATGAGCCAAGATCAGAAAACCTCTAAGTCCCACATGATATCACAACAACTGCTAAAGGCTTCATCAGCAGTTCGACAAGTGCTAAAGACTTCAATACCTGAAGATCAAGTACTGAAGACTTCAACAGCTGAAGACTAAGGTGCTGAAGTTCAATAGCTGAAGAACACAAGTGCTGAAGCTGAAGACCAAAGTACTAAATTACAACAGCTGAAGAGTCCACAAGTGCTGAAGATCAACAACTGATGTACAAAGTCTGAAGACACAGACTGAAGACATCAGCTGATGACATCTACTGAAGTCATCAGCTGATGAAACGTCTGAAGTTCAAGTCTAAAGACCAAGTACTGAAGTTTCAGTAGTTTGTCACAACAACTGAAGAGTACTTCTTCAGTAGTTGTGATATGAGTAGTTTTATGTTTTTACTTTCAGTAGTTTTGTAAAACAAATGAAGAGCTTGTTCTTCAGTCGTTGTAGTTTCAGTAGTTGTGTTTCAGTTGTTTAAATAATTCTGTTAGATGTCACTATCAAGTGACATCAGCAGACGTCACATCTCCTATATAAGGAATGTTCCAGCACGACATTCATATATAAGAGATGATTGACCTGATTGTATGTGTGACACTTTTTGCCACCACGAAAGCGTGTGATTGAATGAAATATTCTTTTGCATAAACTTTCTCTCTCTATAACTAATTCTGTTCATTGTAATATCTTTGGTATTCTTGCTCGAATTGTGCTAGTTGGTACTCTATTCTGCTGCTGAAATCATTCGAATCGATCAAACTAGATGCTGAGATCCTATCAAATGGTATTAGAGCGGGTTAATCATTGATCGATCTAACAATTGATCATTGAAACTGATCATTTGCTCTAAGTTTGATCGAACTAGCAAATTCGCACGAATCTGTTATAGAGATTGAAGTTCTGTCGCTTTTGGCTATTTTAATTGAGGTTCTTAGTGGTTTTGAGCTAAATTTGTTTTGCTTATCTTGAATTTGTCTGAATTTTCTAAAATGACTACTCCTTCCAATGATCCTCACAATACTGGTTTCTCAACCAAGCCTCCGATGCTGGTTAGGAATGAGTATAACATATGGCAACGACGAATGCTCCATCACCTGTCTGTTAACAGTTCAGGTTGTTGGACATCAGTGGTACATGGTCTACACAAGCCTATGGTGAATAACCCGGAAACCAATCAAATGGTTCCGAAGAGGAAGGAGCAATACTCAGATGAGGATAAGAAATTGTTTGAAATTGATGCAAAAGCCCATGGAATTCTGGCCATGGCACTGCCCAATGAAATCTATTCTGGGCTAATGCATTATGAAGCTGCCCATGACCTCTGGAATGCCTTGAAAGAACTATTTGGAGGAACAGATGAGGTCTTGGCAAATAATAGAGAAATCCTTGCCCAACAATATGAGACATTCTCTCATAGGAAGGGTGAGACACTGAGTCAACACTTTGAGCGGTTCTCTTGTTTGATCTCTGAATTAAAAATGGTCAAACATGAGTACACCAATAGCCAGATGAATAACAGATTTCTCAGATCACTGCCTGAGAGATGGGACACATATACTATTGTCCTACGCTCCAGTGCAAATTTGGACAAACTATCTCTCACCCAACTCCATGGGAAATTGCTCACATTTGAGAGAGAGATAGAACAGAAACGAAAACTGTCATCATCTGGAAAGCTCACTGATGACTTTGTACCAGGAACACTGCCTTGGTTGGTCATGACTAAGAATATGCTTCATCTGATTGCCAGTATGATGAGCATATTGATTTCTCTTCAAACACTTCTGATTCTGCATTTGTGAGTGTTGATAGTCAGTTTACTGGGTGTAATAATGACAATCTATGCTTCATCATGGATGATCTCAAGGGGATTGCTGATGATGACTTAGAAGAGATGGATATTTTGAGCCAAATGGCCTTGATAAATATCAGATCTCTGAGTTCTACAAAAGAACTGGAAGAAAGTTCACAGGACTCTCTGGCAAAACCAAAGTTGGTTTTGACAAGAGTAAGTTGAGGTGTCACAAATGCCACAGGCTTGGACACTTTGCTAGAGAATGTAGATCATCTGGATCTAATTCCTCTGCACCCTTTGTGACTTTCCTGGCAATAGTCAATAACACAGAGGGCAACATCCTATCAATTCTGGTCATCATTCTCAACCACAATCTCCTGCATATTTTGTTCCTCAAGGTCCAATGCCATATCCTTACCCTTGTTATTACATGCCACAAACCAGTCAAGTTCAAGCACCCATTGCTCAACAACCACATGCTCTTCCTGAGCCTCAATCATCTCAATCTCATTAACCTCCTCAACAACACAGCTTCTTCACCCCTGGAGTTGTTGACTGGAGCAGTTTACCAGATGACATGTTTGGTCATGAACAACTGCTCACAGGTGCTGGTCAACATGGTGGTGATAGTCCTTTTGGGAATCTGGCACTTATGGCTCTGGAGTCTGCAGATGGATCATCCTCAAATGCCTCTTCATCACAGGTATCACAGGTATCCTCTGAAGCTAAGGCCAAATTATGTTCTGAAACATGCATAGCAGCATTTGCCTCTATTAGAGAAGCAAATGTAGCTTTAATTATAAGAACATAGAGCTAGAAAAGAACATTTCCAAAAGAAAAGCTGAGTTTGAGTCTACACTTAAAGAGAAAAATGATGAGATTTATAAACTTAAATGCCAAATCACTGATGATAAGGCTAGGGAAGAGGTACTTTTAGAAAAGTACAAAGACCTCAAAGAAACCCTTCCAGTCACCCAAGTAGAGTGTGATCGATGGGTACAATCATGCAAAGGTTTTGTAATGCTTCTTAGTAAGCAATCAGCTTCCAATGTGAAGTTTGGCATTGGTTATAATCACACCTGCTCCTCCTACAGATTTTGCGTCAAGAGCAGAAGTGAAATCTAATGGAGTAAGCAATAACCAATCCACCTCATCATGTGATTCACTTTCTGATAGAGCACCATCAGAAGTTGAAGTTAGTATTATTCCCTTATTGAACCTATCAGCTGATCTTGATGGTTCAAATACTGGCACTCACATGATCAAAGAGTTGATCAACTCAGGAGTTATTTCTGGAAGTCCTGAAAGGACTGGAGAGCAAGATTTAACACCTGAAGTTCAAACTCCAACTACTGTCAACACTGAAGAGAAGAAAACTGTCAGTAGAAGGGGTTTGAAGACCACTAAAGAGGAAGTCAAGAAAGCAAATAGTGCTTCCAAAGTGCTGAAGAACAAGTCTTCAGCAGTTTCATTCTCTTTAGTTGATGATCAACATAAGATGAAGATGAAACCATGTGAAATATGTGGTTTGTTCAATCATCTTACAGATGATTGTTGGTACAAAAGAGGATCCAAACTCAAACATAAAGAGGAAATCAAAGAGAAAATGGTTGAAATGAAAACTGAGTTTGAAGCCACATTTGTACCAACAACATGAAATCCTGTAACCCTTAAGTCCAAAAAGAAATCCAAAAAGGAAGGGGTTAAACAGGTAACAGCTGAGATTGCTCAAAAGAAGAAGGTGCAACATAGGAACTTATCAAACTCCAATGCCAATGTGTCTGGAGAGCTGAAAGCTTTATCACAAAATCAGACACAACTGGTTATGATGGTTCAACATCTATTGGGAAGAGTTAACCAATTAGATGTTCCTATGTTGAAACCACAGAAAAGGAGGTCCAAGCCAAAGGATTCCTCTTCTTCACCATCTTCTTCTTCTCAGGTTGTTGTTTCCAACAAACCTATTAGTTTACCATCTGTTGATGAGAACAGGCCCAAAAACAAAAAGGTTTGGGTCTCAAAATCTAACTAATTTGTTATGTTTTGTAGGGTTCTTCAACATGCCACAGAGGCATCTGGTATGTAGATAGTGGAGGATCCATGCATATGACAGGAAACAGATCACTTCTTAATGACTACTCTCAAGGAAGGAAGGGGTTTGTGTCATTTGGCAATGATGCAAAGGGTTACATCATCGGCAAAGGCTTTGTTTCCTATGGGGAAATAAAGTTTGATGATGTTAACCATGTGGAAAATCTCAAGTACAATCTCTTGAGTGTCAGTCAAATGTGTGACAAAGGCCATGTTGCTCTTTTCACCAGTCAGAACTGTCGGATTCTGTCATCCAAAGTTCTAAGTTTGATTGATAAGGTGTTGGATGAATACACTCTCTTGAAGGCCAACAGGACAGGAAGAGTGTATGCCTTAGATCTTTCCAAGAAGATAGATCTCAAAGGCCATCCTTGCCTATTTTCCAAGGCTTCCCCTCAAGAATCTACTCTATGGCATAGAAGGCTGGGTCATGTTAATTTCAAAAACATAAATCAGTTGACAAACCATGGTTTAGTAAGGGGACTACCTATGAAGGAGTACAAATGTGAAGATAACTGCACTGCTTGTTTAAAAGGAAAACAGCACAAAGCTTCATTTCCCTCCATAGAAGAACCTAAGTCCACTGCCTGCTTACAGCTTCTTCACATGGATCTCTTTGGTCCTGTGAGAGTGATGAGTATGGCTAAGAAGAAATACTGTCTGGTAATGTGGATGATTACTCCGGATTTGTATGGACTTTCTTCTTGCATTCAAAGGATGAGGCAGCTCAGAAGATTATCAACTTTGTGTTGTATGTTAAGAAGAAGTATTCCCTCTCAGTCAAGTGTATTAGAAGTGATAATGGAACAAAATTCAGAAACAATACACTTGATGAGTTCTACCTCTCAAAGGGAATCAAGAGGCAGTTTAGCATTCCAAGAACTCCTCAACAAAATGGAGTAGTGGAGAGAAAGAACAAGACCTTTATTGAAGCTGCAAGGTCCATGTTGGCTGATTCTGGACTGCCAATGAGTTTTTGGGCTGAAGCTGTCAATACAGCTTGTTATGTACAGAATAGAGTTCTAGTAAATCAGAGGTTGATGAAGACTCCATATGAAGTTCTTCATCATTTGGCCCCTCTAATTTCATTCTTCAGAGCTTTTGGGTGTCCTTGTTTCATTCTCAACACACGGGATCAACTCCAAAAATTTGATCCTAAGGTGGATGCAGGGTACTTTGTTGGTTATTCATCAACTTGCAAAGCATACAGAGTCTTCAACTGTAGCACAAAGATGGTTGAAGAGACTCTACATGTTAAGTTTAATGAATCTCCAAAGGACAAGATTCCACAAAGCCCTGTGGAGCTATTTGATTTAGACATACTGCAATATGTTCCTTATCAAACTCCTATTGTTGCTCGTGTCAACAGTTCACCACCTGGTGGTACTGCTAATGATGATGATAGCAGTACTCACCTCTTCAGGTTTAGTGACCAACTGCCTGTGTCCTCTAAAACTGATGCTCTTGTAGCTTCAGTAGCTTCATCCACAACAAGTGCTGATGAGATTTCTGCATCTTCAACTTCATTGAGTTGCCACCATCTACATGGTTCAAGAGTCTACATCAACATCCGTTGCTGCTGAAGGTTCTACAAACACTTGCACTGATCTCATTGTTTATCCAGAGCTGAAGAATCACCCAATATCTCAAATCATTGGTGATATCAATGCTGGAGTTTCAACCAGAAGTCAATTGTCCAATTTCTGCTTCTATGCTCTCTTAATCAGTCAGCTAGAGCCAAAAATTATCATGTTGCACTTAGAGACAATGGCTGGGTTGAAGCAATGCAGCTTGAGCTTCTTAGTTCAAAAAGTAGCAAGTGTGGGAGCTTGTTCCTCTTCCCCCAGGTAAGTGTGCAATAGGCACTAAATGGGTGTTTAGGAATAAAACAGATGAAAATGGGCTTATTGTTAAGAACAGGCCAGACTGGTTGTTCAGGGGTTTACACAAGAAGAAGGTATTAATTATGATGAAACCTTTGCCATGTAGCCAGACTGGAAGCAATTAGATTGTTCTTAGCCTATGCTGCACTCCACAATCTTAAAGTTTCTCAAATGGATGTTAAAAGTGCATTTTTATATGGTAAAATAAAAGAAGAAGTTTATGTGTGTCAACCACCGGGCTTTGAAGATAATAAACACCCAGAATGGGTATACAAGCTTGATAAGGCTCTTTATGGGTTGAAACAAGCTCCTAGAGCCTGGTATGAGACATTATCTAACTTTCTTCTGCAAAATAATTTCACTAGAGGCTCCATAGATAAAACTTTATTTATTAAGAAGGTGGATCAGCATAAGCTACTTGTTCAAATTTATGTTGATGATATTATATTTGCATCCTCTGATCCCCAGTTGTGTGATGATTTTACAAAATTAATGCAAATGAAGTTTGAAATGAGTGCAATGGGAGAATTAGAGTTCTTTCTAGGCTTGCAAATCAAACAAAAAGCTGATGGAATTTTCATTCATTAGTCTAAATATACAAAAGATCTTTTAAATAAGTTGATTTACAAAACTGTAAGCCCTGTTCTACTCCCATGTGCAACACCACACAATTGATACTGATCAGAAAGGTAAAGCTGTTGATGAAACGCTTTACAGATGTATGATTGGGTCCTTGATGTATTTAACAGCTTCTAGACCAGATATTATGTTTGCTACATGTGTTGTGCTAGATTTCAGGCTGCACCTAAAGAGTCTCATCTGATTGCAGTCAAGAGGATCTTTAGATATTTGCAAGGTACACAATCTCTAGGTTTATGGTATTCCACTGGGCACTCTTGCAAATTAGTTGCTTTCTCTGATAGTGACTATGCAGGGTGTAAGTTGACCAGGAAATCAACTTCCGGTGGATGTCAATTCCTAGGCAACTGTTTGATTTCTTGGCAGAGTAAGAAACAAACATCTGTTGCTACATCCACTGCTGAAGCCGAGTACATTGCTGCTGCAAGTTGTAGATCCCAAGTACTCTGGCTTCAGAATCAACTTTTGGATTATGGCATTACAGAGACTAAGACTCCGTTATTAATGGATAGTGCTTCAGCTCTTTGCATTGTCAAAAATCCAGTCGAGCGCTCTAGGACCAAACATATAGAAATTAGACATCATTTTATAAGAGATTGTTTTGAAAAGGGTCTAATTAATCCTATGTTTGTGCCTAGTGCTGATGAGCTTGCAGACATTTACTAAGCCTTTGGATAGTTCAACTTTCCACAACCTAGTGTTAAGGCTTGGTATGCTGCAGCTAGAATAAGTGACAACTACTGATGCTCTCAGTAATAAGTACTGATGATCATTGGTAACCATGTCACATATAAGTACTGATGAGTTCTTTTACCCTCAGTAGTTTTTATAACTACTGAAGGCTAAATGCCTCACAAGTACTGAAGTACGTTATCTGTTCTAAACTACTGTAGTTACAACAACTGATGTAGTTACAACTACTGAAATCAGTAAAAACAGATAAGTACTGACATCCTATGAAACACCTGAAAAGCAGATGAAAAGTCTGATGAGTAAGTGTTGAGGACAGTATGAAACAGCTAAAAGCTAAGAATTGACGAAAACAGCTGATGTAATTTCTCTTCATTGTTTCTACAACTGTTGTTTCTAAACAACTGAAGCAAGACCACAGTCTTCAGTAGTTCACAACTACCGATAACTAATACCAAGTCTTCAGTTATTTACAACACTGATGGCAAAACCACTGTCTTCAGTAGCTTCACAACTACTGATGACAAACACCAAGTCCTCAGTTGTTTACATCATATGAAGTCAAAACCACTACCTTCAGTAGTTTCATAACTACTGATGGTTAACACCAAGACTTCAGCTGTTCAACGTCTGATGGTCAAAACCAAGTCTTAGTTGTTTTATAACAACTGATGACAACACCACCACTGTCAGTCATTTTAAACCTCTGAAGGTTAATACCACGTCATCAGTAGTTTCAAACAGCTGATGACCACCAAAACCTTCAGTAGTTTCTTTCAGCCTTTTCCTCTCCCTACCCTATAAATACCTGTCTTCTCAAACGTTCCATTAGCCGTTCTTCTGACCTTCATACTTTCAAAAATGGCAACCATGAGTCTAAAACCCGACATAACTGCGTCGCCTATGTCACAAAATCGGCCTTCTGGACAAAGTTTAATCACGCCATAGACCTAATGGTGATTCAATATAATATAGCTTGCTCTTAAACCGACCATCTACCAGAGTCACTCAGTCAGTTTTGGTCCAATGCCTACATTCACACTGATGTGCCTACCGACCAAATCTGTTAGGTCATTGGTTAACCAAAACCAAGTAGAGGTTACACCTGAAAGCATTCGTAGAGTGCTAAATTTACAAGATGCTGCTTGTGTGACTGAGTACCCGAAGGGCACAACTGATATGTCCTTCATCAACAATGGGTACGACGGAAATCTTCGAGCTGCTACCATACTGAAGAAGAACTTCCCAGATGCTGAACGATTATATTTCATATGGTGAATGTTTGCTTAGCCTCGAAGACATCCTCATGGGATCAAATGTCTTCCCGGTGGAAACAGGTATTATATTCATTCTAGAACACCAACCTTTAAATTTTTCACAAATTGTGTTTCTAGAAATCAAAGATCTGGCACAGAAACCTATGGGAAAAAGATGGTATTATATCCCAGGTTTCTGATGGCCATAATTTTAAATGAATTACAAACTAATGGCCTTGTTGGCCTTGGAGTCCCTGCACCAACTGTTCTAGCTGAGGTATACTCCAGGCATAACTCCGACCAATCCCTCAAAGAAGCTGCCCGTTTGCTTAAACCCAAGCAAAGGGAACCCACAGCTTCAACTGTCAGATCCAAAGTCCCCACCAAGCCAAAATCCAAACACAAACAAGCTAATCAGGGAGATGAGTCCCTGATGATGCTCCTGTACCACACCAAACAGGATAAACCTACTGGTTCAAACCCCCCAGTAGGTTAACGACTCAACCAACCACAGCCGCACAGGTATCCTCTCAAAAGGATCCTGTTGCAACCATTTCAGGGGAACCCACATTGCCGAGACCTCTCTCACTTGAGGAGGTTATCATTGAAGTGCATCCCTCTCCCCGGTGCAATCAGCTTCTATCCCCTCTCCCCATGCAAATGCCCCTCAAAGCCCAACCATTAAATTGCCAATGTGCTGACTCAGCTGCATGCCTCTCCTCCTCCCCTACAACCACCAACAAAGGGGAGAACAACAACACTTGAGGATAAGGATCCACATGCTTCTGACAACCCACAGCACCGGGGTTAAACGTTCTATCTCCTGGTGTGGATATGGAGACCAGAACATCTGGTGAGGCTGCCACCTCCTCTGAATCAGCATATGATCAGACTGAGGCTGGTAACATAACTAAGACCTCACCAGAGGCAACAGCTGATGACGGACAAAGTCCTGAGGCTGGAAGTCCCCAGTTCCAAGACAAAGGGGCACATGCTACAACTGGTCTACACCCAGTGCATGTACATCTGCTACAAGCAGGAGGTCAGGCGATCAGCATCTGCTGATGATGACCTGGGCTTTTTCTACGATGTTCTTGCCCAGAACACAATCCTAGAGGAGGAAGTCAGTAGGCTGCAAAATCTACTTGACCAACTCTCTCAAGGAGAAAGACCATCTGCCACCACATCAACCCAAACATATGGCACCTTCCTCTGAAGGTCCTTAAAACACACAGCCACTATAAAATTCTCAGCCACCTGCCTTGTTTCTGGCACCATTTCTCAGGACCAAAACCCCCCTAAGCAAATGGATGCTATCCCTCAAAATCCCCTATCTCTCATCACACCGCAGCTAACCGAATTTGTTATAAAACTGTTGATGAGAGACTTTCTTCTGTCTTACAACCCCTGGTGGAGGATGTACTGAGCCAACAACTTTCTGCTACTCAATCCCTTGCAACCAATGCACCCAAAAAGGGGAGAGTTCAGCAGTGAAAGCTAAAAGAAAAGGATGGAGAAGGAGAGAGAGAGAGAAGGATAAAGAGGTGGAAAAAGAGAAGGATTGTGTGTATGAGGCCGAAAAAGAGAAGGAGAATGTGATTGAGAAGGGAGCTGAAATTGAAAAAGTACATGAAAGTCAAAAAGATTTTCATGTCACATACAAGAAAAAGAAGAGTGCTGAGAAAGAGAAGAACTTGAACGAAATGGTTAAAGAGGCTGATGCTGAACACAGCAGATCAATGGACAATATCATTGATCAGCTGTTTAGGCAAGGTTTCGACACTGAAAAGCTAGATCTGAAATAAGAAGATTAGAGATCGAAGAGATCCAACAAAGATGGGCCAGCTACAACACTATGGATAGAGAGAGACTTGAGATCATGATCAGATTTATTAGCAAATACCTTAGGAGATCATTGATCGAAGTAAAATCATGGACCAGGGACAATATCTTGGCCATAACCTCCAAGATTTGTTCGTCTGAAGCATACACTAAGGGTTTAGTAGTCGAAGCTTTGAATGAAGCAGGAGCAGGGAGCAGGACTGAGCTAGCCAAACACTCAAAAGCCACACTCACCTCCAAAATGCTGACTCAGCCTGTCAACATTCCCTCTCCAAACCAAACAAAACCCACAAAACCAACTTCCTTACCCTCAAAACCAACAGCCGATGATGCACCTAAGCAGAAGAAGAGAAGGGTGTTGAGGCTTGTGGAAGAAGAAGAAAATGATGATGAAGAAGATAGGCTGCCGATCTCAGCTGTTCTGCAGTTGCCTAAGGCCAAAGATCTCTCTCTTGCAATAACTCCTGAGCAACAAAGAGATGCAATCAAAGTGAAATTAGAAGAAGAACAACAACACAGATTGCATGACGAAGAGTTATTGAGGAGAGTAGATAAAGCTTATGCAGCCACTTCCTCAATCATTAATATGAAAAAACAAGCTCAGAGGATCTATACTCTTAGACATACTTTTCGGTATGTGAAAGAAAGAGTAAGAATTTGGCCTGATCCTAGGGTGGCTCACAGAATACAAAAGAAAAACATCCCTCAGAGATACAGTGGTCAAGTCAAAAAGATTGTAGATGAAGTGATCTCTTTGGACATTGTAGTTTCACCCTGGGAAATCCTGGAAGATTTCAAAAAGGCCTACACCTCAAACATGCCCCCACAAAAGATGCTAGAGAACAGAATGATCAAGAAGGGGCTGGTGTATAAGAGGCTGAATGAGATCAGAAAGGATGAGTTACCACTGCTGTTAGAAGATCATCATCCTGATGAATTTGCTTACAGACAGATAACAACAGTGGTACTCAAAAATGGAAAAAGGTCAAATTCCTGTCTGAGTACTATGGGCCTGAAGGATTCTTCGATGGTGAGGCAGAGGAGCTCACCATGGAGAAAAAAATTGTATTTTTGGAGGCCTACACCAGGGAATCCTACAAGCTCATAGTTGGGAAGTGAGTCTCATGGATGGGGGAACAGCTCAGTGTCCAATTCCCTAATACAGAGCTCGCATCCATACATTTCAACCAATCATCAGAGACTCATTCCCAGGCCAGTGCGTATATGGGTCATCATCTCAACTGATCAAGAAGGAAAAACCAACCATTCTGCTAAAAATAAGTGGGAAAATAAATCAATTAGAGGTTTTGGCTGCATTGGTTCAGGGGGAGTTTGTTGGACCAAAAGAACCAATGTGCCAAGATCAGAAAACCTCTAAGTCCCACATGATATCACAACAACTGCTGAAGGCTTCATCAGTAGTTCGACAAGTGCTGAAGACTTCAACAGCTGAAGATCAAGTACTGAAGACTTCAACAGCTGAAGACTAAAGTGCTGAAGTTCAATAGCTGAAGAACACAAGTGCTGAAGCTGAAGACAAAAGTACTGAAGTACAACAGCTGAAGAGTCCACAAGTGCTAAAGATCAACAACTGATGTACAAAGTCTGAAGACAAAGACTGAAGACATTAGCTGATGACATCTACTGAAGTCATTAGCTCATGAAACGTCTGAAGTTCAAGTCTGAAGACCAAGTACTGAAGTTTCAGTAGTTTGTCACAACAGCTAAAGAGTACTTCTTCAGTAGTTGTGATATCAGTAGTTTTTATGTTTTTACTTTCAGTAGTTTTGTAAAACGACTGAAGAGCTTGTTCTTCAGTTGTTGTAGTTTCAGTAGTTGTGTTTCAGTTGTTTAAATAATTCTGTTAGATGTCACTATCAAGTGACATTAGCAGACGTCACATCTCCTATATAAGGAATGTTCCAGCACGACATTCATATATAAGGGATGATTGACCTGATTGTATGTGTGACACTTTTTGCAACCATGAAAGCGTGTGATTGAATGAAATATTCTTTTCCAGAAACTCTCTCTCTATAACTAATTCTGTTCATTGCAATATCTTTGGTATTCTTGCTCGAATTGCGCTAGTTGGTACTCTATCTGCTGCTGAAATCATTCGAATCGATCAAACTAGATGCTGAGATCCTATCACAGCTCAAACATTGGTTAGGATCTCCTATTGATACGTTACCTACAGATCCTGATACATCTTCACAATATTTGTTAAAACAACTGGTAACTAAATTAAGATCAAACAACCAATCAGGAGCAAAACCTTTCACACTAGGTGTGTGCTCATTGAAGGTCACATTGGCTGACTCCTCAACTACTCTAGTTCTAATATTATATACACTATAAGGCTTAGCTTGGGAAGAGTACCCGATGAAGTGTCCATTATGAAAGGCTGAACTTAGTTGATTGCTGGAGTTACCAGATGGATTTTGCATGTTCATCTCCATCTGGTATCCACTAAGAATACTGAAGATCAAGTATAGATTGGACTTACCTTATATTAGATTATGTTTATATTACTTTGTAATAGGTTTAATGTTAGTTTGCTTTTGTATGATGTTCATTTTGTTTAGTTTTGTATTCGAGTGAAACTATGAGCAAAACTGTAGTTTCGCTCATAGTCAGCTGTTTAGTTCTCCCGGCAAAACTGTCGTTTCTGTCGAGCGAAACTATAGTTTCAGCAACACAGTTTCGCTGATAGCAAAACTATCTATGAAACCAGGATTGCTAGCTATAGATTGATTTTGTTCATTGTTGATTATCCTTGCAAAAACCCTAATCGATTATCACTGTTGCAAGAGCTCTTTGTAAGTAGTTTATTCACTAAAATGCATTTGTGCTTTGTTATTGTTGATTGTATTGATCATTATTGTTCATATTGTTGACATTGTGATTGTTTTTAGCGTTATTCATCTTTTTTTCTCTTTGTTGTGTTTGATATTGAACGAATCAACATCTCATTTGTACTGCAAATCAATCATATGGACCAACAATATGGTATTAGAGCCTTAGCGCTCATGATTTGTTGAGGTGTTTGGTTGTTTTGTTCAATATCAATATCTATCAATTTCGGATCAAATTTGAATGTTATTGATATGGAATTTGATTGATTTTGGTTGTTTTTGGTTGGGAAAGCTCTATTAATCATGAAACCTCAAATCCGTTGAGATTTTGGTGATTTCAGATTGATTTCGTGTTGAAAATGATTTTCAGCTTCATCCAACGAAATTACAATTCATCTAGCGAAACTGTGCTGATCTTCCAGTGAAACTACGAGTGTTTTCCACTTTGAAGTTGTTTTCAATATTCCAGCGAAACTAGTATCATTGAACGAAAGTTCAATATTGCTTGTGTGCATATTACAAGGGAAATTGCTATCGAAAGTATCATTGAATGAAAGTTCAACCTTGTTTCATGCGAATTGTTGGTGAAACTAAGCAATTTCAAGCATTTGGCTAGCGAAACTGCTGCTAAAATTGTCTGCGAAACTACGACAACTCAGCAAAACTAGTTTTTGTGTGAAATTTGCTCGTACATGTGTCCCTATTTTCTGAACTTAATGTAATATGTCTTTAATGTCTTAAACTTATGTAATGTTTGAGTACTTAATGAAATGAAAATGTTTCGTTGTGACTTATAATGTTTAATATTTCATTAATGAGTTGTGTAATGCATATTGACTATATTATATAGGTTTGTGATTGTTTGAATTGATATACATAATGTTATAATAATGAATACATTCAAACTTGGTTAAGTGAAGTTCTCATGCGTCCAACTGGACCATGCGCCCCAACAGTGGTCATGAGTCCGAATGGCCATGCGACTGAGTGTCTATGCGCCTAAATAGTCCATACGCCTGAACAACTTCATGTGACTGACTCAGTCACAAGACTGAACACTCAGTCGTGTGAATGAATCAACCGCATGGCTCAATCGCATGAATGAACCATGCTAATGGTTCAGTCGCCCGAATGAGAAACCTAAACCTATAAATACCACCTAATTCGTGGAAAAACATAACCATTGAACACACTTCGACTCCAGACGTACCCTAACCGTCTAGAGATCTCTAAGATCACACTCCAAGTTCATAGATCGCAGTAGATCGATTCCTAATTGATTCTTAATATTAGATTCAATACAAAATTGTTTCTAAGTGCATTCTCACTGATTGGATCGCCAATCAAATAGGATTCCGCACTATTTGGTTCGGTATACACGTTAACCAGTTCCAGTTAGTACATCGTCCAGTACACGTTAATCAAATAGGATTCCGCACTATTGGTTCGGTATACCTTTTATATTGCTCAGACTACACAGACTTATACTTGAGCTTTGCATCTTTTTCAATTTAAAATTTTAAAGTCCCAAATGGTTTGTTTCTGTGTACTATCATATTCCAAAGATTGAATCGGTATCACACGTACGATCTTATTTTTATCAACTACCTCTCCTCCTCCCTCGTTTTTTTAATACTGTCTAAACCTATTCTCCCCCTAAAACTTTAAAACCATAATCGATTAGCATTTTAGGATTTTTATAGGCAAATAAATAAGACCAATTTTAATTAAACTACTTAAAATTAAGCAAATAAAATAAAAAAATTGAAAAATAAAAGAAAATTTACAAGATGCATCAGACTACACATGGTCATCTTCAGGAATGACCTCACTTTTCTTTTTAATGCCATTGACCTCTAACAAATATAGAAAACATGGTTTGTCAAAAGCCTTTGTATAGAGGTCAGTGCGTTGAATATCTGTGTTTATTTTTACCACATCGATTAAGTTCTTTTCAAAGCAATCACGTATAAAGTGATATTTAATTCTGATGTGTTTGGTCTTAGGATGTTGGACTGGATTTTTAGTGACTGCAATTGCAGTACAGTTATCAACAAAGATAGGAGTAGAAGAGAATTTCAAACCGTAATCCCGCATTTGTTGTTGAATCCATATGATTTGTGAATAGCAACTTGTAGCAGCAACGTATTCGGCTTCATAGGTTGACAATACAACCGAGGTTTGCTTCTTACACTGCCAGGTTACTAATCTTCTCCCAAAGAACTGACACCCTGCTGATGTAGACTTGTAGTTCATCTTGCAACCACCATAATCCGAGTCACTATACGCCGTAAGCTCAAAGTCATCATCATCAGGATACCACAACCCAAGTGTGGGTGTACCCTTCAAATAATGAAAATCCTTTTGACCCTAATAAGATGGTTCACCTTAGGCTTTGCCTGATATCGTGAACATAAACATGTAGCATACATGATATCAGGTTGGGAGGCAGTGAGATACATGAGAGATCCAATCATCCCTCACTACATAGTGGCATATACCAGATCACCATTCTCGTCGGGTGCTATATCATGGTTTGTAGCAAGTGGAGTTCCAGCTGTAGAAGCATTCTCCATGTCAAACCGACTGAGAATATCACCTACATACTTGGTCTGATGTAGGAAAATCCTATTTGGTGTCTGATCCACCTGTAACCCAAGAAAGAACTTCATCTCTCCCATTGCACTCATCACAAACTCCGCCTTCATTACTGCTTCAAACCGTTTACATAATTCTTCGTTCTTGGAATCGAAGATTATGTCATCGACATAGATTTGTACCAGCAGTAAATCCCCATCTTTTTCCTTATAAACAATGTACAGTCAATGAC
Source organism: Flaveria trinervia (assembly GCA_025506515.1). Taxonomy (NCBI): domain Eukaryota; kingdom Viridiplantae; phylum Streptophyta; class Magnoliopsida; order Asterales; family Asteraceae; genus Flaveria; species Flaveria trinervia. The sequence continues at coordinate 24,709,590 of CM046449.1, read as the reverse complement.
TGCCCTGCGAAAACAGTGTTTCACAAGATGAGTCGAGAGTTTCTCATACCAGGCCCTCAGAGCTTGATGAAGGAATGCACTCTTCACATCTAATTGATAAACTTTGATCTTCATATAAGATGAATAGGCAAGGAAGATGTCGATTGCTTCCATTCTTGCCACGGGTGCAAACACTTCATTGTAGTCAATACCCTCAACTTGTTGAAATCCCTGAACAAGAAGCCGAGCCTTGTTTCTGATGATCACTCCTTGATCATCTTTCTTGCATTTCAAGACCCATTGGTGTCAATGACCTTAGCACCTTTAGGTCTATCCACTAGAGTCCATACACCCAACTTCTTGAACTGAAGAAGTTCTTCTTGCATGGCACTCACCCATGCCTCATCATTCAGGGCTTCACTAACATACTTTGACTCAAACTGAGACACAAAGCAACGATAGGCATCATCGTGAAGTATCCCTTTTCCATCACAGAGGCATAATCAACTGAGTAAAACTAATTTCTAGTCTGAACTCCTGATCTCACGTCTCCTATGACATTATCCAAAGGATGATAGATGTTTAGACGTGAGCTGGGAGTTGTTGGAACAACCACCTCAAAATCAAGATTGTGAACGTTTGGTTCTGTATCTGAGGCAATAGGAGTCTGAGGTTCAGATGGCTCAGAAGCATCACTGTCAGATGCTTGTTTGTTCTGATCATTCTCCACATTTTCTTCATTAGAGTAAGAGTCACTCACATCAAGTGCTCCTCTTGAGTTGGTAGATGATTGACTTTGTGAACCGGATGGTGTTGAATCTTGAGACGGTGTGTTCAAAACATCGTACATCATCTTGTTTGCCAACTTGTCTTCGGAAGTGGAGAGAGGTATGTTGAAGGACTTGAAGAATCCATCATAGTCAAAGAAGTAAGCAGGCCCTTTTCCAGTAGCTGGTGTGGTGTATCTCTGAACATCAACATTACACCACACCTCTACTTGACCCGTAGAGTTGTAGTAAACTCTCTTGTTCGGTATGTTGTATCCTAGAAAGATCCCTTCATCAACCTTCTCACTGAATTTTCCCTCCTGAGTCTTCTTCAGCAGGATGCATGGAGTGCCAAACGGCTCGAGATACTCTAAGTTAGGTTTACGTTGTTGTAGTAACTTGTAGCACGTTTTTTCATGGCGTTTAACTACCAGAACTCGATTGAGCGTATCACATGCATTTGCAACTGCCTCATTCCAGAATTGAATAGGCAATTTTGAGTCCTCTAGCATAGTTCGTGCGGTCTCTATCAAGCTGCGATTCTTCCGTTCAGCAACACCGTTCATCTAAGGAGTGTAGGCAGAGGTAAATTGATGCACAATTCCCTTTTCCTTGCAGTAAGCCTCCATCCATTGATTCTTGAACTCGGTTTCGTTGTCTGAGCGCACTTGTCGTACTTTCAGCTTGTATAGGGATTCCAGTGTAGTTACTAATTCCTTGAAAGATTCAAATGTTTCTGATTTGGACTTCAGAAACATTACCCAAGAGAATCTTGAGTAGTCATTAGTAACTACGTAGCAGTACAAGTCACCTGCGATGCTTCTTATACTGACTATACCAAACAGATCCATGTGAAGAAGCTTAAGAGGTAGTTCTATCGAATGAACTTTCTTTTCCTTATGAGACTTCTTCGTCTGTTTTCCCTTCTTGCACGCAACACAGAAATCCGGGAGTTGGAAGTTTTTGACATTCACTCCTCACTAGATCATTCTGGATCAAGTGATTCATCTTCTCGGATTTATGTGTCCCACTCTCCCACTCCAAGAGATGGAATCCTTCTCAGTAGCTTTGGACAAGAAACATTGAACTTCACGATCCGTTGTGGAGGCCTTTGAAAGATCCAAGACATAAAGATCATTATATCTTCAAGCTGACATTAGGACTTGGTTCTCCGGGATCACGTAGTCCTTCTTCAGAACATAGCACTTCTTGTTGTCAAAGACTACTTTGAAGCCTTTATCACATATTTGAGAAATAGAAAGTATGTTATTTTGTAATTGTTGGACATAGTTTACCTTGTCAAACTTAACTTTCTGATTTCCGATTTCCCCTTGGGCTGTGATGTACCCGCCTTTGTTTCCAGCAAATGAAACATGCCCTCCTTTGATTTGTCTGACGTGTGATAAGAGAGCTCTGTTCCCTGTCATGTGTCTGGATGCCCCGCTATCTACAATCCACGTGTTAGTCTTAGCACTATAGCGAACACCCTGCACATTCAATGAAAACATTAGTTCATGTTAGGAACCCAAGCCTTCACTGGCTTGGGTTCCCTGAGGCATCACACAACATAAACTCAACCCACTGACCATTTGAGGTTGAGGGAAGCTCAGATGTCTATTTGTTCTCATTTTCAGACGCTGAGGAAGATTTTTCTTTCCATAGGCCAGCTTTATGTAAGGCTTGTTTGTGATAAACAGACGACTGGTTGATGGGTTGAACTTTGGATTCACTATCCCTTTTAGGAGCGACACTGAGTTCCTCTTAAAAGATCTAGTTTTAGATGCAGGAAGTTCAACTTTCCTCCTCGGTGTTTGACAATAAGGACAATTAGACGCAATGTGACCGTACTCTCCACAATTGTAGCAAGATGTGCTTGCAACTTTACTGATTATTTGTTTTTGTGGAGATGTAGGTGTCACACGGATGACCTTATTTTGTTTAGATTGAGACACTTCTTTGTTAGATGTATGGTCGGGTTTTACAAACTTAATTGCTTTACCTGGTTTTACATCTTTTATTTCTTGTTTACCTAGACTTTGACATGATGCTCATGATTGATTAGGTTTAATAGTCTTTTGGGTTTTGATTTGACTTTGTTTGAACCTTACTTTAAGTTAACCTTTTCAAACTCTTTTTCCAAGTTAACAAAGGCATCTTTCCTTTTGCCTTTGAAGTGGACTCCTTTTGTTTAGTGCTTGATTCAATTGATTTACTTGTGGAATCTGGGTCTCTAACAAGAGGAGTGGACACCACATGATCCTTGATTGGGTTATTATTAATTGGTTTAATTTTGGTGTTCATCAAGGTCTCAGGTGGTGGCAGAACCACTTTGTATCCCAATCCCTCCCCGTTGTTTCTCTCTCTCACTAAGTGTTGGACAATATGAGATAAGCTTGTCCAACTGTGTAGCTTTTGTTTTAAGGAGTTGACTTCTACTTCTAAAAGTGCTTTCTGCATCTTAGTGTCCTCTAGGGAGTTTAGATGGTACCTAATGTCATTAGCTTGGTTAAAGGCAACTACCTCTGTTTCCCTAAGCTGTTTGTTCAAAAGGTCTATCTTTTCCTTGTATCTGTGCTCATTTTGTTTTAAAACTCTATTAGCTTCAGTGCACAGTTCCAAATCCTTTACTAAGCTATCATTATGATCTAATAACCTAGCAAATTTTAAATCTATGCTTTCTCTAAATTTATTACAATCAGAACAAGCATGATTATTAAACAACTAGTTAGTAGTACTTACCTGAGATGTTGAAGAGGAATCATCCATATGTGCAGAATCTGTTGTCTCTGGTTCTGGTGATTCTAACATTGAGGTAGATTTTTCTTCTTTAGGCAGGTGGTTGACCACAGGTGCAGTGTCTTCAGAATTGGACATTGCAAGCTCTACTGCTATGTCTCCCTCACTGGCGGAATCGCCATCTATGTCGTCCACACTAGCTATGTTGGACTCTCCCGGTGAGACGAACCGAAAGCTCCAGTCTTGTCCCTCATCCTCGTTAGCAGTCAAGGATTTAGGGTCCTTGCTTGATGAAGTAGAACTACTAGTGTGGCTTTGTCCTAATGATTAAAGGAAGAGAAAGGATTGCCATTACCAGTCTTCTTTGGCTTCACACACTCCCATTTGAAGTGCCCCTTCTCACCACAGTTGAAACAGGTTACCTTTGACTTGTCGAAGCCAAAGGTCATGTCCTTGGTTGCAACCAAGTTCTGTCCGGTCTTCTTGACAAACTTTTTAGCTCGTCGGATAGCACTTGCCAAGGCCCACATTATATCCATCCGTTCCAACTCCATCTCATCCACCTATTCATAATCCTCATCTGCCAGGTGGTAATTTCCCATCTCTCTAGAAATTAGTCCATCATAGGAGTGGACTACAGCAGCTAAGAGGTCCATGTGTTCTCTGGCCACCTCAATAGTCACGTTACCAAAGTTATCGGTTTTTAATTTTGCTGCATTGGCTTCTGGTATAATATACTGGGTAGCAGACGACCCTGACGTTTTGGACCCTGAAGTAGATGCTTGTGCTAGACTTGCTGAGCTTGAGACGAAGGCAGTCTGCAGTGGTGCTCCAGATGTCTTGGCCTGGGGAGTCACGTTGTAAAGCACCGGATTCTGATCATAGTTAGCCTTTTGGGCTCTATACTTCATCCTAAGCTCCTCCTCTCTCAGTTTCAGAATGAAGTCATTTATAAACTTCGAGAGCATCCTATTCTGTCTGAGATTTGAAACGAAGGAAGCCCATTTCTCTGGTATCCATCTGCAAAGTTGGATACCTTATCCTCCATCGACGTAGTTACTCCATGAGTGTGCATCTCACTCATCAAGTGGTAGAATCTGTCGATCACGTCGTCCAGGCTTTCCTTTCCTATTGAAGAGAAGTTGTCAAACTCATTCAAAGTTTTGGCCTTAATGGCCTTGAGTGAGCCATTTCCGTCATACCTCTTCTCCAACGCATCCCATAATTTCTTTGCTTGAGTATACTCCGAGTACTAATGGAAGATATCCTTCGGAATAGACTGGGTAAGCAAAGCGTAGACTTTCTTCTCAGTGTTGTGTTTCACCTTTTGTGCATCAGACATGCCACTTAACGAAGTTTGACACCGTCAGCTCCTACTGGAATGCTATATCCCGACTCTATAGCCTCCCACAAATTTGTATCTACTCCATTTAAGTAGATTTCGAAACGTTGCTTCCATTGTGGGTAGTCGTCTAACGTGATAAGCTTTGGGGGTTTATTATGAATTCCCACTTTGTTCTCCAATAGCAGTAGATTCTGAATACGAGTGTCTCTACTTGTTGTGTATGCTGAAAACTGGTCCTCCATTTCACTTAACTTTACTATTAAACAACTATTTATGTGTGCGAATGAAGGTATGCGATTGGGCTTATTAGGGCGATTGAACTAGGCGAATGGTTCAATCATGTGACTGAACTAATGCAGATGAGTTAGTCGGCCGAATGAACTAATACGGTTGAACAGTCCGAATAGGGTTCTCAGTCGTACGAATGAGGGTACGAATGAGTCCAATCGTACGTTTGGGGAATGCGAATGAACTCAGTCGTGTGATTGAACCTGTTGAAGTTTGAAAATTCGTAGGTTAAACATGTTTTCGCAGCAAAAACTCGAATTTTCACAAACCCTAATTGCCGTATGCCGGAAAAACTAAACATTATGGTATAGAAACGTCTAAGACACCGTTTGACACAAAAAGATTGCGTTTTTAGTGAAAAACACAATTTTGTAAAAAAACGATTGAATCAACACCTAATCAAGAGCCAAAGCTCTGATACCACTTGTTAGGATCATGTTTTGGACGATGTACTAACTGATTAACATGTATACCGAACCAAATAGTGCGGAATCCTATTTGATTGGCGATCCAATCAGTGAGAATGCACTTAGAAACAATTTTGTATTGAATCTAATGTTAAGAATCAATTAGGAATCGATCTACTGCGATCTATGAACTTGGAGTGTGATCTTAGAGATCTCTAGATGGCTAGGGTACGTCTGGAGTCGAAGTGTGTTCAATGGTTATGTTTTTCCACGAATTAGGTGGTATTTATAGGTTTAGGTTTCTCATTCGGGCGACTGAACCATTAGCATGGTTCATTCATGCGATTGAGCCGTGCGGTTGATTCATTCACACGACTGAGTGTTCAGTCTTGTGACTGAGTCAGTCACATGAAGTTGTTCAGGTGTATGGACTATTTAGGTGCATAGACACTCAGTCGCATGGCCATTCGGACGCATGACCACTGTTGGGGCGCATGGTCTAGTTGGATGCATGAGAACTTCACTTAACCAAGTTTGAATGTATTCACTATTATAACATTATGCATATCAGTTCAAACAATCACAACCTATATAATCTAGTCAATATGCATTACACAACTCATTAATGAAATATTAAACATTATAAATCACAACCAAACATTTTTATTTCATTAAGTACCCAAACATTACATAAGTGTAAGACATTAAAGACATATTACATTAAGTTCAGAAACTAGGGACACATGTACCTACAAAATTTTTCTATGAAACTACCATTTTTCTGTGAAACTAGTATGTCCAAGAGGACTTTTCTCACCCTTGCAGATCTAGAGAGTGTAGCTCCCAATAATGGGGATAACTTCCAACATTGGAAGGGATATCTTAAAGCCTTTGTCTTCTACACCAACCACAATCAATGGGAATATATCATTTCTAGTCCACATATACCAATTGTCATTATTGGTGCTGTTGTATCTCAAAACAAGGACCCAACCACATTCAATGAGAAGGATCTAAAGTGATTGATCGAGATTAGAAATCTTTTGGAGCATTAACTCTATGTCTTGCACCAAACATCTACAATCGATTCACTGAGCATAAGAACACTAAGTCTCTCTTCGATGCACTGTGTGAGTTCTATGATGGTAACGACGAGCTGGTGAATGACAAGAGTATTCAAGCTGAGAAAGAGTTCAACTCCTTTGTGGGATACAAGAATGAGAGTCTCACAGATCTCACTAATCGCTTTCTGACAGTTTCCAGCACACTGTAGAAATACGATGAAAAACTTTCCAATAGTGAGCAAGTCAACAGATTGATAGACTCTCCCCCACCTCAATTGAGCCTACAGGTGAGAATGCTAAAGCAGGAAAGAGATTTCACTAACTACAAGCTTATGGACATCATCAATAAGCTTAAATCCCTCGAGTTAGACATGAAAAAAAGGGAATTCAACCAAACCATGATGCCTATATCTGGTTTCACTCAAAATGCTACATTATTGTCTTCTGTTGCAAGCTCTCCAATGCAGGCATCTTGTCAAGGTGGAGTGAATGCTGGTGATTATTCTGGAGGTTGTGGTAGTGCTAGGAGAGATCAAGGTAACTTGAAAGCAAATGTTGAAAATTTAGTTTCATTCGAGAAAATGGCTCTTTTTGGTATGTTTGTTTAGAGTTATGAAGCCTTAGTGGTGGGGGATGATGATGGAGGATATGTATCAGGTGGACCCTGATGATATTGAATAGAATGACATTCAATGGCAATGTTGACACTTAGAGCCCGAAGATTAATGGAGCGCACTAGAAGAAAGAATTTCGAAGGTCAAAGTTCTAACTCCAATTAGGAATTGACAAGTGTAAGCTGAGGTGTTTTAATTGTGAATAGTTGGGACACTTCAAATGTGAATGTCCATTGCCAATCATCACAGATCCTAGTAATTCAGGAGTTCCACGACTAGTTTCAAACGAGAGTAAAGAGGAAATGAGTCGTAAGAAAGAGACAGCTTTGATTTCTAATTTTGATTAGAGTGCTGAAGCTGAAGAGACAAAAGAAGAGATTAAACAAGCGCTGGTGGCTGAGATTGTGGAAAGAAAGAGGAAGGTGAACTGTGAGGATGAATTTGATCCGTTCAAATAACTTAGAGATGAAGCTGAAGTGTCGATGAAAGTGAAGGAGGATAGAAGGTGAAAGAGAGTAAAGTTGAGGAGATGAGGACAAAAGGAAGTCAACCTATTGGGCAAGAAAAGAAAAGATGATGCTGCTACCACTATCGAGGAAATCTTCTTGAGTACTCTAATGTGCCAATGCGAGAAAGCCTTAGTAGCAGAAAAGGTGGTGATGGAACTTCCTTATGAGGTAATTCAAGATATGTGCTCTTCAGCATGTAAAATCAGGTTATTTGGAGTTTATAAAGCTAATCATTTATTAAATGATGATGAAAAAGATTCAAAACGAATTAATGAGGAACTTAAAAATAAATGACTCTAAATATTTGTTAAATAAACGAGGCTTTGAAAGAAAATGATCACTTAAAACGAATAGTTTTGGAAAGAAATGTTGAGATTAACACTTTGACTTAAAGGGTTGCACTTGCTGAATTTGAAATGAACAAACTTCATTCAAAGCTCGATAAATGGACTATATAGGGGATGAAACATGATGAATTATGTAAATCTCAAAGGGGGGCTAGGGTTAAAACAAGTTTGTGGTATGAAAATGCTATGGTTTATCCTCCTCCTAGTACTTACTGCTATTCTCCTATGCCTGTTTCTCATCATTCTAATGATTTGATCAAAATAGATACTAACAGTATGCCTGCAGGTTTAGAAGGTTTGAACTTTATGCATGTTTGTGAGGACTACGATTGTGGACCGACTAGCGGGTTTTGATGCACTAGTCTTAGTACACTTGAATCTCAACATTCTATCTTAGATCATAGTTCTAGTTTATGTTTTGTCTTTGTTTCTAGTGAATCTATAACAAACTCTGTCTCATCTTGTTCTAGTGATGTTTCTGTTTCTTCTTTAAATTCTCTGGATTGTAATGGTGCTACCTTTTCTGAGCTACATCATAGACATGTTAATAGGAATTCATTTGGGAGTAGATTGACTAAATTAGTTAATAATTTATTTTGTAATAACCAATCTCTTCTAAACCTAAAGTTCTTCAAACTTGGGTTCCTGTTTCACCTGGTTAATCAATTCTTTAATATTCATGCAATAGTCATCCACTAAAGTTGTAAACAGTGTTTGGCATGTTGATAGTGGATGCTCCAAACACATGACGGGACTAAAAGATGTCTTGACCAATTATCGAATAATCAATGGAGGTTATGTCGCTTTTCCAGTGACAAGAAAGGAGGGAAAATGACTAGTCAAGGAGAAGTTTTCAACGGTTCTCTTACCTTAGAAAAAGTCAACGACGTACCTGAGCTTGCGTCAAATCTATTGAGTGTCTCTCATATTTGTGACAAAGACATTTTGGTCATGTTCAAGTCCAATGAATATCTCTTTTTAAAATCTGAGACTGTTGAGTGTCTCTCAGATTTGTGATAAAGACATTCCGGTCATGTTCAAGTCCAATGAATGTCTCTTTTTAAAATCTGAGATTGATATTCCAGATGAAATGGTACTAATGAAGGTTCCAAGAAAGAATGAAACATATCTTTTTGACATGGGCTCAAGGGAGTCAATGTCTACCGTCACCTATCTTTTGTCTAAAGCTTGCACTTCTGAGTCTTTCCTATGGCATCGTAGATTGGGCCACATTAATTTCAAAACAATAAAAAAATTAGTTAAAAACAATCTCATTAGGGGACTACTTTTAAAAGATTTCTCTATGGTTGAATAATGTGTGGCATGTGACAAGGGCAAACAACATAAGAAACCACATAAGCCAAAACTTGAAAATAGCATATCTAATCCCCTCAAGTTGTTTCACACTAATTTGTTTGGACCAATTAGTGTTAAATCACTTGCTAAAACATATTTCTGTCTTATGATAACTATTGATTTTTCCAGGTACTCTTGGTGAGATTTCTTACCCACAAGGGAGAGGCTGCTGAGGAGTTGCAGAAGTTAATTCTTTTAATCGAGAAAATAAACAAGAGGAAGGTTATGGTGATCAAAAGTGACAACGGTATTGATTCAAGAATCAGATTTTTGATTTGTTCTGTGCTCCAAAGGGAACTTTCAGACAGTTCAGTGTTGTGAGGAACCCTCAACAGAATGGTGTGGCTGAACGAAAGAATCGCACCCTTATTGAAGCTGCTTGTACAATGTTGATTGAATCTTCCTTACACATTATCTTTAGGGCTGAGGCAGTGAATTGTGCTTCATATGTTTTGAACAAGGTGTTGATAGTCAAGGACAAAATGAAGACTCCTTATGAACTTTTCATAAGAGAAAACCTTTAATTGACTTTTTTCGACCATTTGGCTGCTAGTGCACTCTATTGAATACTCAGGCGCAAAAGATGAAATTTGGTGTTGTGTCTGATGAATGTTACTTCGTCAGATATTCTTCTTCTCAAAAAGCTTATCGGGTATATAACAAGAGAACACATATTGTTCAAGAGTCCTTCTATATTGATTGATAGGAATCTAATTCCTCCGATGTTCAATCTGAACCAACATGGTTCTTTGACTCCGATACGGTGTTTAACTCCTTTAATCTTCCAGTTTTCGACGATGATGTGTCTATCTCAAATGTTCAAACAAATATCATTCCTACAACTCCATTTCCTATCATCCCTCAAGCCTCTCCCAAATTGCATTCCTACATCTGCAAATAATGCTACATCAATTGATATTGCATCCTCTTTGTCATCATTTGACCTTCCACGTCCACCTGTTTCTGCATCCCTTCCCTCATCACCTACATCTACCTCATCTCAGCCGGTATCACCCATCTCTCCAATTGTCTTTACCGTACCTTCAACCTTACTATCATCTATCCATTAACAACCTATTAGCCAACCGTCTTTAATTACCTTACCCATGCCCACTAATTTCAAAACCTTGAAAATTATCCACATGATAACATCATAGGATCTATTAATGATGGAGTTCGGATGCAGAGTCAATCTGGTTTGATTATTATTTGTCTATTTTCTTGTTTTATATCCCAAGTCGTCCCGAAAAATGTTGATGCAGCTCTTCAGGACCCTTGCTGGATTGAATCGATGCAATTAGAGCTACAACAGTTTAGGAAACTCAAAGTGTGGACCCTGGTTGATTTTCCACCAAACAAATGCCCAATTGGCATGAAATGGGTGTTCAAGAACAAACCCGATGATCGTGGCATTATGGTAAGGAACAAGTCCAGATTGGTGGTCTAGGGCTTTTCTCAAGAAGAAGGGATTGAATACACCAAAGTCTTTGCTCCTATCGCCTGTCTTGAAGCCATCAGAATCTTTCTAGCTCACACTGCCCATAAGCAGTTTAAAGTGTATCAGATGGATGTCAAATGTGCATTCCTTTATAGAGACATTGACGAGGAGATATATGTGTGTCAACCACTAGGTTTTGAAGATCCTGAATTTGCTGAAAAAGCTTACAAGCTTGATAAGTCTCTTTATGGTCTTAATTTGGCACCCGATCTAGTATGAGACTTTAAAACAATATCTCTTAAGCAATGGTTTTTCTCGTGGCACTATCGATATGACTCTATTCAAGAAGGAAGTCGATGGTGAGATGCTGATTGTACAAGTATATGTTGATGATAATATCTTCGGCTCCACCAATTCAAAGTTGTGTCGGGAGTTCTAGGACGTAATGCGTAATCATTTCAAAATAAGTATGATGGGGGAGATGTGATTTTTCCTAGGACTGCAGGTTAAACAAAAGCCAGTGGAATTCTCATTCATGAGGAGAAGTATGTGAAAGAAATTTTGAAGAAATTCAAGATGGATGACGCTTCTTCTGAAAATGACTCCATTTACTGCTCAAACATGCCTCACTCCTGACGAGACATGAACGTGTTCATCCTCATCTCTAAAGATCCATGATCGGTTCCCTTATGTATCTTACAGCAAGTCGTCCTGACATCAACTTTGCTGTAGGATATTGTGCTCGATACCAATCTGCCCCAAAATAGTCTCATGAAAAGGCTATAAAACGAATCTTTCGTTATCTTAAAGGCTCTTATCGTTTAGGTCTTTAGTATCCTTATGGTGGAAATTTTGACTTACATGCCTATTCTGATAGTTATTCTATGTTAAACAGAAAGTTGGTTAATGGATGATGTCAATACTTGGAAAATTTTCCTGTTTCCTAGCAAAGCAAGAAACAGATCATAGTTTCTCTCCCTACAGGAGAAGCAGAATACATTACAGCTTCTAGCTATTGTTCACAAGTGCTCTAGATACAACATCAGATGATTGACAATGGGATCAACTTTCTCCATACACCGCTGTTCTGTGACAACGAAGCAGCCATTGGTATCCCCAAGAATCCTATTCATCATTCTTGAACCAAGCACATCGAGACACAGATTCATGCGATCCATGATGCTCAGGAAAAGGGTTTTATTGATATTATTCCCATTGACACTAAAAATCAAAAAAGAGATCATTTCACTAAAACATTTGATAAACCTCATTTTTGTGACTTGATCACTATGTTAGGTTTAATATCATTTTAAAACCTCGTTTCTTATCAAACCATGTTTTGTACATATTGTTTATACTTCTCCTTTTATTCTCTTTTTTTCTTTGTGTCCTATCCGCTCCATCTTTCTTCATCATTTTTTACTTAAAAAAATAAAATAAATAATAAATAATAAAAATATATAATAAAAATTAAAAAGTTATATGTTGATGAAAGTGACATACGGTCAAATAATAAAATTCTACATCTCACCTATTCGTTGAAATTTCGGCGGAGATTAATGTTCTACTTGTTTTCATGTGCAGAAAAAAATAAGAAGTCTAGATGATGTAAATGAGCATAATGGTATTGTGTGGGATATGCTTGATAGGTTCAGCCAGAAAACGAAGTAAAGAGTAGTCTTGTAGCTTAATTAAAAGAGCAAAAAACTTGATGACTCAGATAATCCCCTTGACATTTTTGGCATTCACAAAGTCTCAAGTCCTCGTTTGAAATGGGTTGAGAATGTGATGTATTTGGTTTGAGTTATCCTTACCTAAAGTATCTGTGCGTCAATACAATCCACCTTATATTTAAAGCTATATGCTTTCTCATCTTTGTATCTAAGATGCTCCCTGTTGTACTCTATCTGGTGCTTATCTCCTTTGCTATGGGTGTACATTGACCTAGAGTGATGATCTCCTTTGTTGTATGATAGTTCTGACCTGGAGCTCTCATCGGCACAATAAGATGATTTCTTTGTTATACGTAAGTATAGACCTGAAGCTCTCATGTGCTAGACTCAACTGATCAACTCCTTCTGTTATACGTAAGTATAGACCTGGAGCTCTCATTATTTGATGTCTATAAGGGCATTGTTTATTTTTGATGTCTATGTTACTTTTGAGAGGAAGAGTCATGCAAAGCATGTCATATGTTCAATACATCATGAGGACATGATAAGTTTGTTTGCCAATGTCTATGGGGATGAGGTCATTCTATGTTTTCTTTAAAAAGAATCAAAACATGATAACAGTTGTGGTGCACTCGTTGAAATGAAGAAGGCATGGACTTAAAAGGACGAGTATATCAGCAATCCCACAAACTTTGACTCTCTAGAAGATCTTTTCAGCTTCTCATTCATATCCTTTTTATACTGTTTGATATTGATTTTGTTCGAGAAATTTTACGTGAAGAATGGTGAAGTTTTGTAGGTTAATTTCTTTTTATTTCTTTTATTTTGTTTAGTTTATCTTAATCTCTTTTTTAAATAAATTTTACTCTTAATTTATCTTTTTAAAGAAAGGGAAACAATATTAAATTTCTTAAATGTTTAGGTTTCCCGCGGAATTATAATTTCGATAGTAGTTTCGCACGACGAAACTATAGCTTTGCCAGTTCTTTCGCGCGTTGCATAGTCAGTTTCGACCAGAGTTTTGCAAGAGGAATATGCATCTTTGCTGGGCGAAACAATAGTCTCGCTACCTGCGAAACTATGTGTTATATAACTCATTTCGAAAATTGTTTTCTTATTTTCGCACAGTCCGGAGTTTAGTTGTTTTAGGGTTGAACATAGCCTTTTCATGAGATTTTGATTTCATGTGCTTTTGATTCTTGTTTGAACAGTGATTCTTGTTCGCAAGTGAGTTTTAAACTCAGGACAGTAGACTAATCTAGGTTTAATGGCAACATTGTGGGTTTATTTGATTGAGACTCTTTTGTATCTTCATAGTAGTTACTGTGAAAGTACTAATAGTCCAACGAAATTGAACGAAAGTTCATGAGTTTTCAGCGAAACTGTGTAGTCATGTTGTCCTAGTGAACTTAACAATTCCGCTGTAAAAACTTCAGTTTCGCTAGTCCGAAACTATAATTTCGGCCAATAAAATCTACTACACTATCTTGCTGAATTTAAAAATAGTTGTTGCCGAAAATAATAACTAATAACTATTTGCTGCCGAAACTAATAACTAATTGCTGCCGAAATTACTCCTTTGCCGACGAAACTAAAATTTCATCCTGCGAAACTATAATTTCGACTAGCGAAATTAAGTTGTTTTTAGTTTATTTTTAATCTTTTTCTTATTTTTCTTTAATAGTATTGTTTAATTTACCATTGTAATGCGTTTCATCTGGTTTTTAGATTAAATGGGGAATCTAAAGTTTGATGAGAGGAACAACATTACAACTATTCTAGATGACACACATCCAAAAGCTACTAGTTTTAGAGATTGCATACACTGGTTGCAAAATCCAATTGCCTACGCCATCTCACATTCGACTGCTATATATTACTTACATATCAGAGAGTTTTGGCGGATAGCTGATTATGACACAAGAGCCAATTCACAGAGGATTGTGGCTAGGGTGATGGATAATGACATGGTCATTACTACTGAGGTCATATCGAGGGTGCTAAGGCTAGATGAGAACACGGGGGAGGAGGTGACATTGTAAGATCAGGAAGTATTTGAGCCTTTTTGGTCGATGGGTTATGAAGGACCTCCCTATGGTGATATCTGTTGTAGAGGGAGGAAGGCCAACATTGCTCATTTGATCTTTGATTGAATGGCCAAAAATGTTATGGCACTGAAGAAGGACAAATGGCTTCTCTACCCTCGATTCCTTTAGATGATTATTAATGATCTCATTCCCAACATTCCCCGACATAGAGAGGTCAAGAGATTATGAACACCCGTATCTTTGCTGACTGCCATGCTATTCGACATGACTTTAGTGGAAAGATTACTCATCTTTGGGAAAACATGTACCCTCAGGAGAGATGGAACTATATTAGGAGGGTTAATGAGTCTGAGGAGAAAAGGGTTGAAGAAACAAGGGTGAAATAATGTTATTAAGAAGAGGAAAAGATATGCAAAGGAGAAGGATTATGATTTTAAGGATGAACTGCATGAGATGGTTGAGGAGGCTAGGGTTGAGAAAGAGAAGAGGTCTAAAAAGAAAGATAATGATGGAGAAGCTGAGAGAAGGACTAAACACAAGCATCAAGCTTTCACTAAGTCCTCGAGGAGGGAGGAGAGAGCCCGGTTTGGATGAGCATGTAATAAGAAACCTCAATGCATCTTTGGCTAACGAGTTGAGCATGATGTTGGATCAAGAAGAAGGATGGTGCAACCAAAATCAAATCACTTAGACAAATTTTGGTGCTACTTATAAAGGCTTTCGAAGCCAAGTGTGGAGCTTCCGAAGGAAAGTAGAGTTCTTACGAAGACAAAGTAAAAGATCAACTTCCGAAGACAAACTCTACTTCCGGAGTCAAAGAACTTACTTCTGAAGATCAAGTCTAAGAAGATGAAATCAGAAGACTACTTGCAAAGTATGATGAAAAGAAAAAGTCCACAAGCCTCGGGAGAAGTAGCCTCTTCCGAAGTGTAAGTGGCTTCGGAACTACTTATTCTTCTGAAGCCATTTAACCTTCGGAAGACACTGCTATGAACCAGTGGACATAAGTATGGTCTCTAACACTCCGCTGTAAACCTCTGATACTGCATGGCGTTTTCTCAAAGGGCCATGTAGTTGACCATACTTTATTCCACTATTCACCTTTTTATCTTAGTACAAGTTACCGACTTTAGTTGGTGACAAAACGTAAGTGAGGGACATGTCCTGACTACCATATCTTAGATAAGAGTTTATCTAAGATACCTTAAACTATAGCTTTGTAGTATTTGCTTTAGTTAGAGGATTCCAGCTGCTATCAAAGTATATCTAGTTGTAGGTAGTATTATATATAGTTTCTCATTGTAACTCATAATATGTATGCTTGTAAGAGTCTTGTAATATTTGACTTGCGAAGCAATATATGCAAGTACCTTGAAAATTACTTCTTGTGTTTACTATTACTTATTATATTGTTATCAACTTTTACAGACTTTGCTTTTATCCGAGTGTAGTTCAAGTGAGTATGAGAGAAAAACCAAGTGTATTGTGATAAAACCCGATCTTTCAATTGGTATCAAAGCTTTTTAGGCTCTTGATTATGAGATCTAACCATCCAAATCAACCTGTTTTTCACTCCTCCTTACAACTCTCTCAAAATGGCCCTTAACAAATCTAAAGTAGAGATGGGAACTATGACTAAAGCTCGCATCATTATTCCTAAAAACTTTAGGTCTTAGAGCAGACGAATGGAAGGCTTCATCAGATACCAAGACAGCAAAATGTGGTACTCCATTGTCAACGGCCTGTATAAACCCAAGGTGGTAGCACCCGGTGGAAACGGTGCCATGATAGAAAAGGCTGCTGAAGAATATTCTGACGAAGACCGAAAGAAGATGGACATTGACAGCAATGCAATGACTATTCTTATGACTGCAATACCTAACTCCATCATGGTGGGGTTTGAGCATTGCAAGTTTGCCAAAGAATTATTTGATGCAGTTGCTCAGATGTATTCAAGTTCCAACGACTGCTAGGACTCAATGCAGCAGTTTGAGAACTTCACCTATATTGCTGGAGAGTCTCTCAGCCAGCAGTATTTCAGGTACATCGATCCTATTTCTTCTCTTCAATCTGTGAAGATCACTCCTGAACATAAAGATCACAAGAAAGTTCATGAGTGCTCTTCCAAATGAGTGGACATTCTATTGTCTCTATCAAAAGGACAGAGAACTTGATCACTCTTACTATGGCTGAACTTTACTGCATCCTTGATGGATACCGTTTAGAGATGCAGAGTAAGAAGGGCCACCAGACAAGCAGACCTCTGAGTCTTCCTACTAGCAACGCCTTAATGGTTGTTGAAGGCTTAGTACCCTAACAACCTTAGCAATACCTGACATACAACCAGCAATCATCCTACTCTTCTGGACCTTACATCAGTTTCCCTGAGACTCCAAGGTCTCAACAGGCTCAGCACAGTTCCTTTCAGGACAGCTGTGCCTTTGTTTCAGGAAGTGGACACTCTAGTGACTTTCAATACTGCTTTGATGATCTAGAGTGCTTCAGTCCAGATGATGTAGAGTATGTGGACATTGTACAACAGATGCTCTTTTAACCTACAGAGTGAAGAAGTTCTTTAAGAGAACAGGAAGGCAATTCCCTCACAACCCAACTACCAGCAAGTTTGGGTTTGACAAAACCTAGGCCAAATGTTATAACTGTAACCGACTTGGTCACTTTGCAAGGGAATGCAATGCTCCCAAATCAAATCCGGGAAACCCCACAGGCCTCCACAAATTCCTCTACATCAAAGCCCACTGGAAAGTCGACTGAAACAGCTGCAATGGCTCAAGAAGTCGACTGGAGCTTCATGGTACAGGATGCGACTCCTGCTCAAGCACTCATGGCTAGAAAATATGATAACCAGGTATATGAACATCTCTATACTCTGCCTGTATTGCTAAGGTTAAATTATATCAGGACTACAATATGGAAATTAAATATGATATTGAGTCTTTAAATGTTTTGAAATCTGATTTTAAAAGGGTTGAATTTGACTACCAAAAGAAAGTTGAAGAGTTAGAGAAAATTGTTTCCCTATTAAAACATGAACACACCAATTACAAGACTCAAATAAAGGATTTAATATCCAAATTGTCTGAGGCTCAAGCCCAGCTTGTCACTGTTAAGGCTCAAGCCAGGAAGTATGCTATTTCTGAGCAGAACTTCAAAGCTATTATTGCATCATCATCCCACTCCAAAATCTGTTATCAAAATAAAGGAGGGTTGGGTACTAATGAAACTGCTCCACCACATTCTTATGAGTCCATAAGACAACCTATATGTGGTACTCAAGAGCAAGAGGTCCTATATGCTAACCCATCTTCACATGATTTGAAGAATGATGCAATAATAGAGGCCAACACAGGGAAGGAACAGGTAAATCAACCTACTTCTCCTAGTGAAGATCAAATCCTAACCACCAAAGCCAGAAGAATTAGAGCTAAAGTTGCCAGAAGAACTGCTAAGAAAATGGCTGAGTCTAAGCTGGTGATTGACCCAAAACAAAAGGGTGTATTTATCTCAGCTGGATTCCAAGTGGTAGGTACTTCTGATTCAGGAAAGGAGTGTAGTACCAGCACTCCTGTCCGACCAAAGGATCAGAAGTTGAAGGGAAAGGTTGTTGACAAACAGAAAAAGAATAAGAAATAGCAACCCACAAGCTCCCAAAAGACTAACATTACATGCATAATGTGTGGTCTGCAAAACCACGTGGCTAAAGATTGTTACTACAATCCTGCTAACACACATTATGCAAATAATGTTAAAAAGGAAGGAGTCAGGGAAGGTTTCTCATTTGGACCTTATCAGATGGTCCAAGTGATGAAAAAAAGGAAAGCTAGTTTCTGAAGCTAGGTTGTATTCAGAAGAACATCCTTCTTCCAAAGGGAAAATGGCCTCAGAAGCAAAAGTTGTTAAAATCTGAAGAATAAAAAGTTCCCTTGAAACCATCCCAGAAGAAGACTGCTTCAGAAGAAAAGGTGGTGAAGGCTTCTTCCGAAAAGAAAGAAGCTTCGAAAGAATGCCATGCTGCAAAAGCTTCTACAAGCACATCTTCCATGATCAACCAAAGGATTGATTGAAAGATCAAGAAGATGATGTAGCCCAAGCCTATTCTATCCATTGACCCCTATGCTTAACCTTTGGTTCAATTATGTCACTACCTTTAGAAGAACCGAAGACCAACAAGGCTTGGGTCTCCAATCAAAACTGACAGTATTGTTAGGTTTTGTAGAAGTTTATCAAAGTCATATAACCATTAATATGTAAAAACACAGCAGAGTTATAATCAAAAGCCATTTTGAGATTAGTTAGTTTATGCATCAATACACTTGATTAAAACAAAACCCAAGACAAGGATCAATTTATATGGAAGAGCATACTATCAAAACCACTCAAACACATTTACTACCTTAGAAACGTGGAGAATGATGCAGGAAGATGATGATGTTTGAAAGCTAAGACTTCAATGTAGAAGCCCTCAAGGGAAGATACCCACAAGCCCTTCCAAGAGACCTACTTGTTAGGTAGTAAAACACCAACTTGCTACTCTTCTTGTAGATCCGAATCTACCCAAGCAAATCTGAATTTTTGAGGCTTGCAAAGCTGATTTTTCAGCCAAGAAGAAAAGGAGAAAACTTGCTTGTGTGTGTGTGAGAAAAAGGTGTGTCTTTGGAAGAGTGTAAGAGTGAGTTTATTATTGCATGAACCAAGACCAAAAGGAGGATTCCCAAGGCCAAGTGGCGGCCGAAATTGGACCCCCAAAGTGGGTTTCCCTCCCATTTTTCTTTTACAAAATGTTACACTCTTACCCTTTGTTTTATAAAACTAAAACCCCTTTTAATTTTATAACACTAGTACACTTTCATTTGTCATTGTTTAACTAACTAAATAATGAAACAAATGATTTCTCATGAACAAATCATCTACATAATGTTTTTCATTTACAAAAGCAATGTTTTAGAAAACCCGTTTCTAAATTGGTGTTAATATTTATTTGTATGATCTCATCAACGAACAAATATTTATTGGTGTCTGTTTGGCTTGTTATTGGTATGACCCAACTTGGATCATAACGTACTAACCACATCAATCTTATATGTCGTGGGCATATAAGATCCAACATTCTCCCACTTGCACAATATCATAGAAAATTGATGTAAGCAGTAAATACCGCCTAACAACGGTTTACTACCCTTTATACGTATGACTAGGTGCCATTCAATAACATCATCTCCTTCAAGTACCATACTTGAAATGTTTTAGGTGAATTAATCATCCATCCTTTTGTTACAGATGTCATGTTAAATCCCAGAGACACAGAATTGTCATTCTCCGATGATTTAGCTTTAACAGGCTTTAGACATCTAACTCTCAATGAATAAGAGGAACAAATTCATCTTGACTACATACGTCTCTCACAATTACCTTATATCATACCTGAACCTAGCCTTACGTACTGTTAATGTTTCAGAACAGCAAAGCCCTAAGTCAAAGTACAATACTTGGTGAATATCAAGACTCAATATGTATCTCAGGTCTGAGGATATAATGATATTCACCTTTACTCAATATTTCTGATGACTAATCATAAAGATTCCATGCACAAATAATAAAGAGCGGGTCAGTCCTATATCTATATCCCATAGATATCAATGAACCTTGGTAGCAACCTTTTGCTCTATATTCATACTTTATGAATATCAACCAATCCAAGTTCATTATAGTCTTACATTCATAGTTGTTCCCATAAGTATGATCGACTACAGACGTTTCGAATAACTTACTTATTCACGGATTTAAACATGCTAAAATAGAAGAACAATGAAGATTATAACCATATAATTAAGTCAAATAACATAATTTCCAATATCTAAATACAAAATTTGATCAAGTCCAATCACTAGAATATCAAAGTCCTAAGGCACACGTATGACTTTCATGCTTTGACCTATCCAGGAGCTTTGTGAATGGATTTGCAATGTTTTGATTGGTGTAAACTTTGCGAATACATATCTTTCCCTTTTCAACTTCATCCCTTATGTAGTTGAATCTCCGTTCAATGTGCCGAGTCTTTTGATGTGCATGAGGTTCCTTAATTTGAGCAATCGCATCCTCATTATCACAAAAGATCTGTAGGGGGTCTTGAATGGTAGCAATGACCCCTAGATCAGCAATGAACTTCCTAAGCCACGCAGCTTCTTGAGCTGCTAATGAAGCGGCGATGTATTCTGATTCTGTTGTAGATAGTGCCACTACATCTTGCTTTGAGCTTTTCTAAGAGACCGCTCCTCCATTCATAATGAAGACATATCCCGACTGTGATTGAGAATCATCTCGATCAGTTTGGAAACTCGCATTCGTGTAACCCTTTACAACGAGTTCCTCCTCACCAGATCCATATATTAAAAACATGTCCTTAGTATTTCTAAGGTATTTCAAAATACTCTTAACAGCCATCCAATGACTATTACCAGGATTCTGTTGATATCTACTTGTCATGCTTAGAGCACATGACACGTCTGGCCTAGTACATATCATTGCATACATGATGGATCCTATAGCAGATGCATATGGGACTCCATTCATTCTTTCTTGTTCAACCTTTAAACTAGGACATTGAGATGAGCTCAATATAGTCCCCTTTTGAATAGGTACTAAACCTTTCTTAGAATTCTCCATCTTGAACCTTTTCAAGATCTTTTCAATGTATGCACTTTGGTTTAAACCTATCAACCATCTTGATCTATCCCTGTAGATCTTTATTCCCAAGATATAGGCGGCTTCACCAAGATCCTTAATGGAAAAACAGTTTCCAAGCCAGGCTTTTACACCTTCCAAGGTTGGAATGTCGTTTCCAAGTAGTAAAATGTCATTGACATATAATAGAAGGAAAGTAATAGTGGTCCCACTAGCTTTCTTATATACACAAGCTTCATTAGCATTTTTGATGAAGACAATTTTCTTTACTTCATCATCAAAACGGTGATTCCAACTTCTCGACGCTTGTTTCAATCCGTAAATTGACTTTTTTAACTTGCATACCTTGTTAGGATGTTTTGGATTGACAAAACCTTCAGGCTGTTCCATATGGACATCTTCCTCAAGATATCCATTAAGGAAGGCGGTTTTGACTTCCATTTGCCAAATCTCATAGTCATAATATGCTGCTATGGCAAATAATATCCTGACAGACTTTAGCATTGCCACAGGCGAAAAAGTTTCATCATAATCAACCCCTTGAGTTTGAATGAAACATTTTGCTACAAGTCTAGCTTTATAAGTATCCAAGTTTCCATGCATATCAGTTTTCTTCTTGAAAACCCACTTACTTCCAACTACCTTGGACTTAAGAGGTGGTGTAACCAATTCCCAAACTTGGTTATCATACATGGATTGCATCTCAACGTTCATGGCTTCTTGCCATTTGTCGAAATCAGGTTTTGACATTGCATCATGGTATGTGGTTGGTTCATCTGAATCTACCACATAGCATCCATCCATGAAAAATCCATATCACTCAGGAGGAACACTAGTTCTACCAAATCTGCGAACGTTTTGTGTATCTTGATCATCCATATGATCATTCTCAACATCCTTATGTTGATTGCTAGTATCAACCAAATGTGTATCATCTTATAAATCTTGAACCTCTTTAAGTTCCACTGTTCTTCCACTAGTTTCTTCCAAAAGGAACTTAGTTTCTAAGAACTCTGCCTTTCAAGCAATAAACACTTTCTGATCTGTTGGATCATAGAAATAATATCCAATACAATCTCTAGGATATCCAATGAAGATACACTTTGTGGATCGGGCTTCCAGTTGTTTTCAGTGTATTGCTTAGTGTTGGTACATGTATGTCCCTAGATCATAATATGAATGTAATAGATCTTGTTTGTCTAATTCTGATGTAATGATTGGAATGATTAATGAAATGACATTGGTTGTTTGTTATTTATAATGTTTAATATTTCATTAGTGAGTCGATGTTGAATTGGTTAATTAGGTTTGTGGTTGTTAGAATTGTTACACATAATGTTATATTAATTAATACATTCAAACTTAACAAAATGAAGTTCTCATACGAATGGGCCATGCGAATGGACCATACGCATGAATAACTTCATACGAATGACTTAGTCGCACGACTGAACTAGGAGACTGGATCAGTCGTATGATTGTAACATAAGATTGGCTCAGTCGCACGACTGAACACTCAGTCGTGCGGATGAATCAACCGCATGGTTCAATCGCACGACTGAACCATACTAATGGTTCATTCGCACGAATGACCAAGACTAACCTATAAATACAACCCAATTCGTGGAAAAACAAAGGCATTAATTCTATTTTGATTCCAGACGTACCCTAGCCATCCAGAAACCTCCAAGTTGATACTCCAAGTTCATAGAATGTAGTAGATCGATTCCTAATCGATTTTTAATGTTTGATTCAATCCCTTATTGATTCTACGTGCGTTCTCACTGATTGGATCGCCAATCAAATAGGATTTCGCACTATTTGGTTTGGTTAACACGTTAATCATTCGGTATTTCATTCAAATACTAGGTCCTAACAAGTGGTATCAGAGCTTTGGCTCTTGATTACGTGTGATTCAATCAAGATTGATAAAAAGTTTGTGTTTTTACACTAAAAAACGCAATCTTTTGTGTCAAAAGTTGTCTTGGACGTACCCTGCTCAATAAGTTTCGGTTTCTACGGCCTTAGGCGATTAGGGTTTGCAAAATTTCGAATTTTTACGACTAAAACACGTTCAACCTAGAAATTTTTGCAAAACAACAGCTTCAGTCGCACGAGTGAGCCATTCACACGACTGGACTCATTCGCATACTCCATTAGTGCGACTGAGCCATCCGTTCGCAGTGTTCATACGCATCAGCTTCATTCGCTCGACTGAACCAATCGCTTAGTTCAGCCGCACGATTGAACCAATCGCATATTTCATTCGCACGGATAGCCCATTCGCATCACCCAGTCGCACCAGTTTGACAGTTTGATTAGTACACTTAAAGGTTAATCGAGATGGAAGATCAGATGTCAGCGTTTACTGCCGGCAAGGACTCAAGGATCCAGAACCTACTGTTGCTTGAGAGTGAGGTGGGGAATCATAATAAACCACCAAAACTCTTAATGTTAGATGAGTTTCCCCACTGGAAACAACGTTTTGAGATCTACCTCAATGGAGTGGATCCAAATTTGTGGGAAGCTATCGAGACTGGGTATAGTATGCCGGTGGGAGCAGATGGGGTAAAACTTACTTTGGGAGGGATGATCGATGCTCAGAAAGTCAAGTATAATGCAGAGAAGAGAGTTTATGCATTGATTACACAGTCTATTCCTAAAGATATTTTCCACCAGTACTCGGAGAATAAGCAGGCCAAGAAATTGTGGGATGAGCTGGAAAAGAGATACGACGAGAATGCTTCGCTGAAGGCAATTAAAGCTAAGGAACTGAAGAAGGAATTTGACAACTTCTCATTGATGGGAAACAAGAGTTGGACGATGTTATTGATAGATTCTACCATCTGATGAGTGAACTGCATACACATGGCGTTGCTACTACCATGGAAGAAAAGGTGTCAAATTTTGCAGACGGATTGCCAGAAAAGTGGGCTTCATTTATGTCAAATCTGAGACAGAATGAGATGCTGGGAAAGTTGGATATAAATGAATTCATTCTAAAGCTTCAAGAAGAAGCACTTAGGATGAAGTACAGAGCTCAGAAGTCTTCGTACACTCAGAATCCATCTTTGTACAATGCCACACCTCAAGCTAAGACGTCTGGAGCACCTCTTCAGATTGCATTTGTGTCTAGCTCATCGGCTCCTTCACAAGCTTCTCCTTCAGGTTCAGAAACTTCAGGGTCTTCTTGTACCCATTACATTGGAACTGAAGCGAATGCTACTAGACTGAAGACCGAGAATCTCGGTAATGTGACTGTGGATGTAGCTCGAGAGCACATGGATCTTTTGGCAGCAGTGGTACATTCCTATGATGGACTGGTTGCTGGGAAGATCAGAAACTTGCATCTGGCAGATGAGGACTATGAGCAGGTGGATGAAATGGAGCTGGAGAGAATGGATATTATGTGGGCCTTAGCTAGTGTTGTCCGGAGGGCGAAAAAGTTTGTGAAAAAGACCGGACAAAACTTGGTTGCTACTAAGGATACCACATTTGGATTTGACAAGAATAAAGTGACCTGCTTTAACTGTGGAGAAAAGGGGCATTTCAATAGAGAATGTGTGAAGCCAAAGAAGACCGGGAACGGGAACCCATTCTCATCCTTCACTCGTCAAGACAAGCAAGCTAGCAGTTCTACCTCATCAAGCAAGGATCCAAAAGCCTTGACTGCTCATGATGATGAAGGACAGGACTGGAGTTTTTGGTTTTTCTGTCCAGGGGAATCAAATATTGCCAGTGTCGAAGATTTAGATGATGATTCCGTGAGTGAGGGAGATATTGCAGTTGAGATAGCAATGTCAAATATAGAAGAGACAACTGCAACTGAGGTTAGCCACAAGACTGAAGAAGAGATTTCAAAAGCAAAGAAAGAATCACCAGAACCAGAGACATGTGATGCTGCGTTGATGGCTAACTCTACTGAACCTCCTCAGGTAAGTACCACTGACCAACTGTTTAAAAATCATGCGTGTTCTAATTTTGATACTTTTAGAGATAGCATAGATGAGAAATTTGCTAGGTTATTAGATCATAATGATAACTTAGTAAGGGATTTGCAACTGTGCATTGAGGCTAATAGAGTTTTAAAACAAAATGAGCATAGTTACAAAGAAAAGATAGACCGTTTGACTAAACAGCTTAGGGAAACTGAAGTAGTTGCATTTAACCAAGCTAATGACATTAGGTACTATCTTAACTCCCTAGAAGACACTAAGAAGCAAAAGGCAGTTTTAGAAGTAGAAGTAAACTCATTAAAGCAAAAACTGCATAGTTGGACAAGTTCATCACACATTGTCCAATACTCAGTGAGAGAACGAAATAACAGGGAGGGTTTGGGTTATAAAGTGGTTCCTCCACCACCTGAGACCTTGATGAACACTAAGAGTAGACCTATAAATAACAACCCCATAAAGGATCATGTGGTGTCTACTCCTCTTGTTAGTGATCCAGATTCCTCATGTTCATCAACTGAATCTGGAACAAAACCAAAGGTGGCCACTTCGAAGGTAAAGGGTAAAATGCCTTGTGTTAATCTGGAAAAAGAATTTGAAAAGATTAATATAAAGTCCGGGACAAACAAAGCCAAATCTGATTCTAAAAGGACTGCTAATGTAACTCTTTCCTAAGCTTCATGTCAAAAACCAGTTAACCAAAAAGAAAAAGATGTTAAAAATGTTAAAAAAATAATTTTGTTAAACAGGAGAAAAAATCAAAAGAAACAGAGTCAATACCCAAACTAAGTAATGTTACCAATGTGTCACACACATCTCCACAAAGAAAGTTTAATCATAAAGTTGATAGTAGGTCGTGCTACAACTGTGGAGAGTGTGGACACATTGCTTCCTTTTGTCATTACTATCAGACACCTAGGAAGAAGATTGAACTTCAGAATTCAAAACCTAGGTCTTATAAGAGGAGTTCCTTAACTCCACCTAGACGAAATAGCGAACCTAACGTTCAACCCAATAGCCAGTCGACTGTTTATCAGAAACAGGCATTGCACAAATCTGGCTTATGGAAAAAGAAGTCATGCTCTGTGTCTGATAATGATGACAAGAAGGAACCCGAGCTTCCCTCACCCTCTAAAGGACAATGGGTTGAATTCATGATGTGTGATGCCTCTGGGAAACCCAAGCCAGTAAAGGCTTGGGTTCCTAACCTAAATTAATGTTTTACTTTGTATGTGCAGGGTGTTCACTATAGTGCTGAAACCAACACGTGGATTGTAGACAGCGGAGCATCCAGGCACATGACAGGAAATAAAGCTCTTTTATCAAACTTTAAGCAAATAAAAGGAGGGCATGTTTCGTTTGCTGGAAACAAAGGGGGTTATATCATAGCTCAGGGAGAAGTTGGAAATCAGAAAGTTAAGTTTGATAGGGTGAACTACGTTCAGCAACTTCAAAACAACTTACTTTCTATTTCCCAAATCTGTGATAAAGGTTTTAAAGTCATATTCGACAACAAGAAGTGTTACGTCCTTAAGAAAGACTATGTTATTCTAGAGGACCAAGTTCTGATGACAGCTTCAAGATATAAAGACCTTTACGTTTTGGATCTCCAACAGCTTCTACAACGGATCATGAAGTTCAATGCTTTCTATCCAAAGCCACTGAGAAGGACTCGATATCCTGGCATAGGAGAATGGGACACATCAATCAACGGAAGATGAATCACTTGATCCAGAAGGATCTTGTGAGAGGAGTTAATGTCAAGAATTTCCAACTTCCTGATTTTTGTATAGCTTGCAAGAAAGGAAAACAGACGAAGAGTCTCACAAGGAAAAGAAAGTTCATTCAATAGAACTTCTTCTTGAACTTCTTCACATGGATCTGTTTGGTCCAGTCAGTACAAAGAGCATTGCAGGGGACTTCTACTGTTTTGTTGTTACTGATGACAACACAAGATTCTCTTGGGTAATTTTCTGAAGTCCAAGTTAGAAACATTTGAGTCATTCAAGGAGTTAGTAACCACATTGGAATCTCTCTACGAGCTGAGAGTGAGACAAGTACGCTCAGACAACGGGACTGAATTCAAGAATTAGTGGATGGAGGCTTACTGCAAGGAAAAGGGAATTGTGCATCAATTCACTTCTGCATACATGCCTCAGATGAATGGTGTTGCTGAGAGAAAGAACAGAAGCTTGATAGAGACAGCACGGACAATGCTGGCAGACTCGAAATTGCCTATCCAGTTTTGGAATGAGGCAGTGGCTAATGTGTGTTATACACTGAATCAAGTTCTGATAGTCAAGCGCCACGGAAAGACATGTTACGAGCTACTACAACGACCTAAACCAAATCTGGAGTATCTCGAACCATTTGGCGCATCGTGTACACTTCTGAAAAAGACTCAAGACGGTAAATTCAGCGAGAAGACTAATGAAGGAATCTTCCTAGGATACAACATACCGAACAAGAGAGTTTACAATAACTCAACGGGTCTAGTAGAAGTGTGGTGTAATGTTGATGTTCAGAGATATACCACACCACCTACTGGCAAAGGACC
Source organism: Flaveria trinervia (assembly GCA_025506515.1). Lineage (NCBI taxonomy): Eukaryota > Viridiplantae > Streptophyta > Magnoliopsida > Asterales > Asteraceae > Flaveria > Flaveria trinervia. Next base: position 24,681,810 of record CM046449.1, on the reverse strand, counting down.
CACCTACTTTTTCGACTATGATGGATCCTTTAAGTCCTTCAACATGCCTATCTCTCCTTCTGATGATGAGTTGGCTACTCGAATGATAGATGATATCTTAAATACACCATCTCTTGATTCAACATCATCAAGTTTACAGGGAGAATCATCTACTCAGTCAGGGGGAGTAGTCGCCGACAGTGACTCCTCCTCTGAAGATGAGGCTGAAGAAGATGACCAGAACAGTCAGGAGCAACAGGTTCCAGTTCCTGAAAGTCTACATGCATCTAATAGTGGTGCACCTTTGACCTCGGAACCTCAAACTCCTTCTAACTCAGATGCAGAACCAAATGTTCATAATCTTGGCTCTGAGGTAGCTGCTCCTACTACTCCAGGATCATGTCTAAACGTCTATCATCCCTTAGAAAATGTCATTGGAGATGTCAGATCAGGAGTACAAACCCGAAATCAGCTGTATTCAGCTGATTATGCCTCTGTTATGGAAAAGGGTTACATTCATGATGGTGCTTATCGGTGTTTTGTCTCGCAGTTTGAGCCAAAATACGTAAGTGATGCATTAAACGATGAGGCATGGGTGAGTGCCATGCAAGAAGAACTTCTTCAATTCAAGAAGTTAGGAGTATGGACTCTGGTAGATAGACCTAAAGGTGCTAAGGTCATTGGCACCAAATGGGTCTTGAAATGCAAGAAGGATGACCAAGGGGTCACTATCGGAAACAAGGCTCGATTGGTTGTTCAGGGATTTGCCAAGTCGAGGGGATTGATTACAATGAAGTGTTTGCACTTGTGGCAAGGATGGAAGCCATCCGTATCTTCCTTGCCTATGCATCGTATATGAAGATTAAAGTCTACCAATTAGATGTGAAAGTGCATTCCTTCATGGGGAAATTCGAGAGACAGTGTATGTCAGTCAACCCAAGGGATTTGAAGATCCTTATCATCGGACAGAGTTTACAAACTTGAAAAGGCCTTATATGGGCTTCATCAAGCTCCTAGGGCCTGCTTTGAGAAACTCTCAACTCATCTTGTGAAACACGGCTTTCACAGGGGAGTCATTGACTGCACATTGTTCATGTCGATGACATAATCTTCTAGTACAAATCTACTGCTAGTACAAATCTATGTCGATGACATAATCTTCGGTTCAAAGAACGAAGAATTATGCGAAGAGTTTGAAGCAGTTATGAAGAAAGAGTTTGAGATGAGTGCTATGGGGGAGATGAAATTCTTTCTCGGGTTACAGGTGGATCAGACACCAAGTGGGATCTTTCTACATCAGACCAAGTATGTGGGAGACATTCTCAGTCGGTTTGACATGGAGAATGCTTCTGCTGTTAGGACTCCACTTGCCACAAATCAGGATATAGAACCTGACGAAAATGGAGATCTGGTATATGCCACAATGTACCGAGGAATGATTGGATCCCTCATGTATCTCACTGCCTCAAGACCTGATATCATGTATGCTACATGTTTATGTTCTAGATATCAGGCTAAGCCTAAGGTTAACCATCTGATCAGGGTCAAAAGGATATTTCGTTATGTGAAGGGTACACCCACACTTGGGTTGTCGTATCCTCATGATGATGACTTTGAGCTCACGGTGTATAGTGACTAGGATTACAGGGGCTGCAAGATAAACTACAAGTCTACATCAGCAGAGTGTCAATTCTTTAGGAGGAGATTAGTTACCTGGCAGTGTAAGAAGCAGACCTCGGTTGCATTGTCAACCTGTGAAGCCGAATACGTTGCTGCTGCAAGTTGCTGTTCACAAATCATCTGGATCCAACAGCAAATGCGGGATTACGGTTTAAGGTTTTTTTCTACTCCTATCTTTGTTGACAACTGTGCTGCAATTGCAGTAACTAAAATTCCGGTACAACATCCAAAGACCAAACAAATCGATATTAAATACCATTTCATAAGAGACTGTTTTGAAAAGAACTTAATCGATGTGGTAAATATTAATACTGACTTTCAACGCGCTGACCTTATACAAAAGCTTTGATAAACCACATTTTCTATATCTGTTAGAGGTCAACGGCGTTAAAAAGAAAAGTGATGTGATTTCTAATGATGATCATGTGTAGTCCGATGCATTGCAGTTATATTTTTCTTTTTCAATTTTTCTTTATTTATTTTATTCTGTTTAAATTAAATTCATGTTATTTAGTTGTCTGTTAAAATCCTAAAATAATTAAATCCAGTATGATTTTAGAATTTTAGGGGGAGAGTAGGTACGCTAGGAACATTTAAAAAACGAGGGAGAAGGAGTAGATAGCTGATATAAGGTTGATCGTATCTGTGATACCGATTCAAACCTTTTGGAAAATGATAGTACACAGGAACAAATCAAAAGGGACTTTAAAATTTAATTTAGATAAGATGCAAAATTCAAAGTATAAGTCTGTGTAGTCTAAGAATATAAAAAGGGAAGATGATAGAAAAACTGGTAACTACTAAGGTAACACAAAGAAAGTAGACCTAGAGGTTGCTCGACCACAAATGATATGTCGGTAGATTCAACACAATAGATGAGTAGACCTGACTAGTGATTTCAAGATCAAACTAAGTTGTTCAACTGACTGTGGGCTGCCATCTTATCACTGGTTAACACAATCAACAATATTCCAATAAGGGGTAATGAGCATGTAAACGCCACAAATGTGTACGGATGACCATAAATAGAGTAAAGCACAAAAAAATGAAAGACAAATGCTATCAAGCTAATGACATTTGTTGTTGGTGCATTCTGTGCAAAATAAAATGCAGCTGCTCTAACAAGAAGATAGGTTGTGTGCCTCTCTGCTGTGTGATGTCACTGACCTGAGGATAAGCATAACCTAGATATTCTAGAATTCATTGTTGTTTGCCGCCTCTCTGCTGTCCGATGGCACTGACCTCAGGATTGGCTTCTCATTGAAAGCTCTACGAATAGTCTCTTCTTGTAAAAATACCCGTAGACCGCTCAAAAGCTCCTAAGGAATGTTGATTGCCATATAAGTGTGGGATCCACAAATGTTAGTTGAAATAATTAAACCTAAAACTATCACCAAATTGTGTCTAAAGCCTGTGTATGGATTTAAGAGGACAAATATACTGACAATCATTGTGGCTGCAATTCTTGAAAGTTCAAATCAATGTGGGAATCTAATAGTACCAGTGTGATTTCCTAAATTTGCTAACGACTCTGGATGAAAACCAAGAATTGAGCATCTAAAGGTTTTGATAACAAGTCCCAAATGATTTGACATGCATGTATGACTCCAAAAGTGAATTGTTCCAGGTGTGGTCAAACTAAATTGAAACTGTCTATTCTGGAACCAAATCCAGGAGATGTCTATCTTAGGATTTATCTCTCACAAAAAGTCAAAAACAAGCTCTATTTTTGTATTTAGTTAAAGGTTCTAGTTAGTTAGTCATTTTAGTTTGTTTGTTTGTTGGACTATATCACGAAAATCAGTATGGGATTCACTCACCAAAAAGGGTCATGTCTGAGATATCCACATGTGTTTTCAAAGTTTAACAGTGTCACGTCTGAGGTGACTAAATTGTTTAAAAGGATCACGTCTGAGGTGATCAAAAGGTTTTCAAATTAAAAGGATCATGTCTGAGATGATCAAATGCTCATAATGTTAAATTTCAACAGGTAAAAAGGGTTTAAGTGCTAAATGTTCATAAGCGTAACCCATTCGCACGACTGGATCATGAGTATGGACAACCATGCGAATGGATCCCATTCGCACGACTGAACATGAGATTGAGCCATTCACTCGAATGGCTTGTCAGAATGATCCATTTGACCGAATGAAAGGGTGCCAATGAGTCAGTCGGCCGACTGAGACTCAGTCGGTTAACTGAAGGTGCGAATGAAAGGGCACGAATGAGTCAGTCGACCGACTGAGACTCAGTCGGACAGCTGAATGCAGCTGACTGGGCCAATCGCACGACTGAGCCTCAGTCGCCCGAATGAACTGAGCGAATGAGGCCAGTCGGCCGATTGAACTCAGCGTCAGTATTTAAATGGCCAAAGTCGATCCCATTCCACTCATCACCCTCAATCGCTCCTAGATCGCACATTGTACCGTTACTCTGCCGAAATGCTTTAGAACTGTTTCCACATCTTTATTGATATTCTGACTTGCGTTGACATTTATACAGGTATATATCAGTGAAATCACACCAGAATCAAAAGAAAGCAAGCCCTAATTGTGTGATATTTGACTGAAACAAGAATCAGACCGTAAATGACCTAATAACCAACTAAAACTAAGCAACATGTTAAAACTAAGTCTAATAGGTCATTAATTAAGGGATTCTGAGTCTAAAGAGCCATTAAACCACGGTTAATTTCATGAATTGATCAAGACTCAAACCTCAGTCGAGTGAACAGTGGGTCATGCGATTGGTCGTCTGGGTGAACTCCAATCGCACGATTGAGGCTACCGAATGGGTCAATCGGCCGAATGTATCATGCGAATGAATTCAGTCGGCCGACTGAACCAATCGCAGACTTAGCCAACAGATTGAACTAAGTCGCATGTCCCATTCATCCGAATGAGCTCAGTCACATGAAAGGACAACCGACTGACTTCAGTTCATGATTCATTCGTCCGAATGAATCAGATTGAATTTAAACTATACACTTTGAACTGAAGTTAGACGTATGACTTACTAATGGTTCTGTGTCTTGTGTTTCAGATAAATGGCTGATAGATGGTCCATCAATCCAAAGCATAATATATGTGCTCATTTGGACCATACGACTCGGAATGGAGCCGAGTTTACAGAAATTATTGCATTCCTTCGACTCTGTTGGATACATAAATCCATATCCACACCGTGTACTCCTTACAGGTCATTACATCAGGATTTCTGGGAGAATGCCTCCGTAGATCGTTCACGTGAGCCTTACAGCATACGGAGCTCCATTCATGGTCATGATATTGAGATTACAGCAGCTGACATCCAGAGAGTACTTGATTTTGGGGATGATACTGATCACCCCACCAGACTACATCCATTTACAGTAAGAGGTTGCGTCCTCAAGATTAAGTACGCTGGGGACATCAACTCAGGTGTGCTCAATAAGAGCAACCTGTGTCCCCAGTATAAATACTTGGTGCATGTGATCCTGAAGTGTATTGCTTCTCGAATGGGTGGGTTTGATGACCTGTTTGACCAGATTCAGAATGCCCATATGGCATTGGTGCTGAACCACCCCTTCAGCTTCTCGAGCATGATCTTCTCGTATCTAGTGGAGAATCTGGAAGCCAAGGGGAAGGAGGGGTTTTGTACGCACCCTAGATTTCTGTAGCTGATCTTCAACGAGAAGCTGTCATTACTTCTCAAGGAGGGACATGATGCGGTTGCCCTAGAGATTATGGATGACACGACTTTGGGTCGCATGAGAGTGTATCGGGGCAAGCAGGTAAAGCCCCAGGTAAAGAGGTTGATTGGCCATCTGGCCAATGAAAGATATGTGGCGCCAGGTAGACGCAAGAGGCGTCACGACGACAGTGATTATGATGTTGAGCAGATTGCTCTACCCACCGATCACTCTGATGATGATAACGGTGGGGATGATGGAGATGACATGCACATTCCACCGAGGGGCACAGCTACAGATGTTATACCTCCAGTATCTGCCCCCATGGGAGACATAGCTGAGTCAGCCGAGTTCCACCAGGACTTTATACCTGGTGAGGAGGAAGAAGAGTCAGACGAGGAGCCATTGACTAGGACTATGGGAAGCAAGATTGTTCCCACAGAGTATGGACTCCGGGTGGTTGGTGAACGCCCCAGGGATTCGGAAGAGACGACTGCAGATCCCAGCTATGCTCCTGAGTTTGCTAGCCGTGTTCTAGGGGGAGCATCCACCTCGACTGGATTGAGGAAGAAACGGATAGCTCAGCCCCACGGCTAGAAGAAGAAGAGGAGAAGACTCACTTTCGTCTCCACCACAGCCACTACATCTACCATCACCACTACCACTTCTACAACCACACCATCCACCACCACAGCCACCACAACTACCACTACCACTACCACACCTCCCACCACTATACATATGCCAACCACCACCATATCTTTCACTCCTACATCACCTCCACTATCTCACAAACCCAACCCTATCTTCACCACAGCCACCACCACCACCACTAGCCACCAAGCAGACCCTCATCTCATTCCGCACATATATATGGATCTCATCTACCTCAATTGGGGTAGAGGACTAGCTTTTAGCGCTAAACCGTATGGTGATGCGACTGTTAGCTGCTGATGAAGAGAAGACTGCACAGATCTGACAGCTTGCAGAACTCACTTCTGCGCAGTCACACCAGATCTCGGAGCACGCTCGGCTTATCGAGGAGCAGGCCCAGCAAATGGATGCTCAGAGCCACGAGATCGCCCAACTCCAAGAGAATAGAGTCACTTCTGCTAAGAAGATTGAGGAGTTGGAGAATGCTAAGAAGACCATCATGCTCAAACTTACGGGATCTAAAGATGAGCCTCTAAAGATTAAAGAGGGAGATGGTGATGATGGTGATGATGATGATGAAGATGATGATGATGAGACTGAGGATGATGAGGGGATTGAGGATGAGAGGACAGAGGAGAGGAATGAGGATGATGATGAAGAAGGAGGGGATGCAGCTGCATCTACCTCTGCTCAAGGTCTAGAAAGGAGGTCTAAGAAGAATCAAGACCAACAAGCTTCATCCTCTGCTCCATCAAGTGATGACCCAGTGATCCAAGACAAAAGTAATGATTAGATGTCTATGTATTTGATTACTTTTGTATTCGAATCATGTATTTAAACTTATGTATTTAATGGTTATATTAAGATTAATGTATTTCTGTTTTGATTATTAACTAATGGTTGATGTGCTACATGTTTAAATCAAACAGATCCAAACTATCAGAGGGATGAGTTCGATGTTGCTCCCCTTCAGTAGATCAAGACTCAGCTAACTATGATTCTTGATCTTCAAGGGATCGTCAGAAGGTCGGTGAGTTATACCCCTGAAGAAGGGGAAATAATTCACGATCTATAAAATAAGCAACTAGCTGAGATCTTCAAGCTAAATCCCGATGAGATTGTAAAGGATGCTCCAACGTGCGACTCGACAAGTGACGAAGAGCTCAACGACGTTGATGAAATAGAGATAGAAGATGTCACTGCAGAGCACTACCCTCAGTATGCTGACAATAAGGGAAATGTGGTCCCCAATCTAGGTGAATCCCTTGTCAGTGATACGTTTGAGGTGTTAGACAAAATGGAGCAGGAGTCAGAGAAGAAAGAGGGATCGGCCCAAGCCTCAAATGATGATGTTGATATCCGAAAGGCTGAATGGGCTGTCTGTTTTGAAGAAGTTAGAGCCCAATGTGTTGCACCTAAACAGGACGCCTACACCAAACTCTACAGAGTCAAGAAACATCATAAGGTGTCAGGCAGGATTATAGCATGGGCATATTTTGAGGACCTTAACATTTATGCCGTTAAGAGGGAGAAGGGCATAGAGTACTTTAGATTTCCACATGATTTAAGACTCTACCAGGTTTTGAGCTCAACCAGCTGGCCAAACTGAAGATGTTGTATGCTGACCCGAGAAAGATGTCAGGCTGGTTTGAGGCTGCCCTAAGGAAGGAGTACCACACCAGGTGGGTTAACTTCAAACCCCAGCAGCCTACAAGGTACATCAGAAGGTCTGAAGTTAATGCCATTACTGGAAAGCCAAAGATAGTGTTGAAGTGGAGTCCTCCACGCACGATGTCAAGAATCCCACTCAGGGAATTGCCACAGGACTTCACTCCACACCTTAAGTGGTGGTACTATGATTGGAGGACAGGAGAAGCGGTCATAGTCCTAAACAAAGAGGGCGAAATGGATACTATCAGGGTATTTGACCCAATGTGGTTTACCAACTTATCAGCTAGTGATGTCTACACTCTATACAAGTGGCCACTGTTCTATGATACGCAGGATATAGTACAAGCCCTCCAGTTCCAGAATGTCATAAGACTCTGTTTTGTATTTGAGATTCATGCAGGAGTCACAAAAGAGGATAAGTACAAGAAGTATGAGGAGGTAATGAAGACAACAAGACATTAGAGAGATCTAGGTCCAAGGGGGAGTTTGTTGGTACATGTATGTCCCTAGATCATAATATGAATGTAATAGATCTTGTTTGTCTAATTTTGATGTAATGTTTGGAATGATTAATGAAATGATATTGGTTGTTTGTTATTTATAATGTTTAATATTTCATTAATGAGTCGATGTTGAATTGGTTAATTAGGTTTGTGGTTGTTAGAATTGTTACACATAATGTTATATTAATTAATACATTCAAACTTAACAAAATGAAGTTCTCATACGAATGGCCCATGCGAATGGACCATACGCATGAATAACTTCATACGAATGACTTAGTCGCACGACTGAACTAGGAGATTGGATCAGTCGTATGATTGTAACATAAGATTGGCTCAGTCGCACGACTGAACACTCAGTCGTACGGATGAATCAACCGCATGGTTCAATCGCACGACTGAACCATACTAATGGTTCATTAACACGAATGACCAAGACTAACCTATAAATACAACCCAATTCATGGAAAAACGAAAGCATTAATTCTATTTCGATTCCAGACGTACCCTAGCCGTCCAGAAACCTCCAAGTTGATACTCCAAGTTCATAGAATGCAGTAGATCGATTCCTAATCGATTCTTAACGTTTGATTCAATCCTTATTGATTCTACATGCGTTCTCACAGATTGGATCGCCAATCAAATAGGATTCCGCACTATTTGGTTTGGTTTACACGTTAATCATTTGGTATTTCGTTCAAATACCAAGTCCTAACACTTAGGATAAGCCTCACACCCCCAAACTTTTAAATATGATAATGATGGAACCTTTCCATTCCATACTTCGAAAGGTGTCCTTTCCACTTTTTTGGTTGGGGACATATTTAGAATACGGGCCGCGAAGAGCAATACGAAACCCCAAAATGATAGAGGTAGTGTACTTCTAGCCATAATAGATCGAACCATATCCAATAAAGTCCGATTCCTCCTCTCAGACACACCATTATGTTGTGGTGTTCCAGGTGGAGTAAGTTATGGGACAATCCCACAACTTCTAAGATACTCTTGAAAGTCATTACTTAGGTATTCACCTCCTCTATCAGTACGAAGAATCTTGATCGTTTTTTTGAGTTGATTTTCTACCTCATTTTTGAAGATTTTGAACATTTCAAAAGATTCATTTTTGTGTCTTAACAAGTACACATACCCATAACGACTATAGTCATCGGTAAAGGTAATGAAGTATCTTTCACCATTCCTAGTTATTGGTTTAAAAGGTCCACATACATCCGAATGTATGATCCCTAATAAATCATTTTCACTTTCATTAGTCCCACTAAAAGGGGCCTTTGTCATTTTACCTTGAAAACATGACTCGCATACATCAAATGAATCAATTTCTTTAGTTTTCAAATGACCATTCTTTTGAAGTTTTTGCATACGATTCTTGTTTATGTGACCAAGGCGACAATGCCAAAGATAGGAATCACTCAAATCTAATTTGAGTCATTTGGTGGTTACTTGGTACATTGAGCTATCATATGTTGTGTTATCATGAACCAATTCATAAATACCATTACAAGGTATAGCCATAAAATAAAACACATGATTTAAAGAAACATGAATATCATTGTCAACAAACTTGAAATCATAATCACATTGTCTAAGACGGGAAACACAAATAATGTTCCTAGTCAAACTAGGAGCATACAAAACATTCTTTAAAATAACTTCCAAACCACTTGGAAGCTTCAAAATGTAGTCTCCTTGAGCTTCTACGTGAACCACCATTGCCCATAAAGAGACTAATTTCCCCTTTTGCATAATGCTCACTTCTTTTGAACCCCTGCAACAAATTGCAAATATGAGTTCCAAATCCGGTATCTAATACCCATGTGTTAGAAGAAATAACATTTAGCTCAACATGTATCATAAAGATTGTACCTGAGGTTTGCCTCGCATCCCTCTTCGATCTCAACTCTTTGAGATAGACCGGACAATTGTGTTTCCAATGGCCTACCTCACCACACTCAAAACACGGGTCTTCATGAGCAACCTTTTGCTTCTTTTCTTTCGGTTTGAGTGGTTCCACTTTAGCTTTACCCTTACCCTTCCCCTTGACGTGCCCCTTCCCTTTGGCAACACTTGCCGTAGGGTTGGGGAGGATCCTTTTCTTACTACCTCCTTTATTGATCGTAAGGACCGGTAGAACCTTTCTACCCATGCCTGCCTCGGCCGTTTTGAGCATTGAATGAAGCTCACCAATGCTCTTGTCCCATCCATTCATGTTATAGTTCATAACAAAGCTATCAAACTTCTTGGATAGGGAGTTGAGGATCAAATCTGTTGCCAACTCGTTGGACACACGACAGTTAAGCCTTTGAAGGTGATCAATGTGGCTCTTCATCTTAAGAATGTAAGATGATATCGATTGGGTCTCGTCCATCCGACATGCATGGAGCGCTCGAACCGTTTTGAAGCGTTCCACCCTTGATTGTTGTTGAAACATTTCCTTCAACTGGGTGATCATGTCATAGGCATTGTGGTTCTCAAAGTCCTTTTGCAAATCGGGAATCATACTCGCTAGCATGAGACATGAGACTTGCACAGAGTCCTCGTGTACTTGACCCACTCGTTAAAGGCCTCTACGTCATTCTCATCGGGTTGATCGGGAATGGGATCGTCTAACACATAGGACTTCTTTTCTTGCTTGAGAACGATTCTCAAGTTTCGGTACCAATCCATGAAGTTTCCATGGTTGAGACGTTCCTTCTCGAGAATGGTTCTTAGTGATAGGTTATGGAAGGTCGGGATTGAGTGGTTGTTGTTTGCCATCTATAATTTTACAAAGTTCAATTTTTAGTATTTTTAATATCAAAGTATTTTAATTATTAATACCCTTTGATGTCTCATAGACAATTAATAATTAAAATTCTAGAATCCAACGTTACATTTAAATATCGGTTAGGTGATCTTATCCCTTTATTTAAATTAACAAGGTAGTCAACATTTGACAATTGTACCTATTACAATTTCTTGTGTATGGGATCGGTTAAAACATCTTATGTTTAGTTTGGGATGTTAATCCCATCAACACCTTTTGTACGTCATGCTTCAGTGATACTAATGCATGAGTTCCAAATCAAGTCGCCCTACTTAGACACACGTGTGATTTTACTAATATAAGTGGTTAGGTAACCTTTATCTCACACATACGGTAATTTCACCTCAACTTCACAAGTATCTACATTTATGGTTAGGTGACCTTTATCCCATAAACAAGTTGCAAGTGAATCGAGTGTTGTTTAAGAGGATGGTGTTAATCTTGTTTTGAAAAGGGTTTTTATAGTTTCTAAAATTCTAGTCTTTAGAAAAACCTTTTATACCATACAATTTGTATGCATTAAAATGCATGGTATTTTATGAAAAACTATTTTCATGGTTCCTTTTAATAAAACTCATTTTTATTAAATCATTAGCCCTTATTAAACTCATTTTATTAATTCCTTTAATGATATTAAAGAACCAATTTTATGCTTGTTTTATCATAGTTGTTCAACAACTTTATCAACTTTCAACAAAATGTCAAACACATCCAAACAACCAAAAAAAACAACCAAAAATACAATATAAGCGCATAACCATAGCCAACTATTTTGACCACACTTGCTTGCCATAACAAGTGTGTCAAGAGGTCATTCCTAAGGGTAAAACATGACATGAATCTTGTGTCGGTGAACTCCCACTTGAACCCGCATCCATATGCTTCAAGTAACCCTTTTGTGTTGTGATTTCACCATCTTCTTTAGGTATCCAAAACAGCCCCAAAGAACAATTACATAGAAAAACCTAATACATTTTTTCTAGAAAAATAAAGTGCAAACTAATCTATTTATTGCATACCAAATGAAACAAATAAATTACATAGCCTTTGTTACAACTAAATGAAGTCACAACCACAAACAATCAAACACAAGGTCATGGCTAGCTTTCATGCAGTAAAACACATCCAAATATGTATACAAAATCGAGAATGGCAGCCCCTTTTGAACCCAAATTCTCGGCCAAAACAAACCAAGAACAAGTGGGTTTTTGTCCAAACAAAAAAACTATCTCATGATTTTAATTTTTCAAGATCCTTACATGCATATAAAAGTAATATCTTGAAAAACAAAGGGACTTCCATGTGTGAAATTTCCAGCCCACTTTTTATTCAAAAAAGTGTTAGGACCTGGTATTTGAACGAAATATGATTAACGTGTAAACCAAACCAAATAGTGTGGAATCCTATTTGATGGCGATCCAATCAGTGAGAACGCACGTAGAATCAATGAAGTATTGAATCAAACGTTAAGAATCGATTAGGAATCGATCTACAACGTTCTATGAACTTGGACTATCAACTTGGAGGCTTCTGGACGGCTAGGGTACGTCGGGTATCGAAATAGAATGAAAGCTATCGTTTTTCCATGAATTGGGTTGTATTTATAGGTTAGTTTTGTTCATTGGTGCGACTGAACCATTAGTATGGTTCAGTCGTGCGATTGAACCATGCGGTTGATTCATCCGCACGACTGAGTGTTCAGTCGTGCGACTGAGCCAATCTTATGTTACAATCATACGACTGATCTAGTCTCCTGGTTCAGTCGTGCGACTAAGTCATTCGTATGAAGTTATTCATGCGTATGGTCCATTCGCATGGGCCATTCGCATGAGAACTTCATTTTGTTAAGTTTGAATGTATTACTTAATATAACATTATGTGTAACAATTCAAACAACCACAAACCTAATTAACCAATTCAACATCGACTCATTAATGAAATATTAAACATTATAAATAACTAACAATCAATATCATTTCATTAATCATTCCAAACATTATATCAGAATCAGACAAACAAGATCTATTACATTCATATCATGATCTAGGGACATACATGTATCAACAAACTCCCCCTTGGAACTAGATCTCTTAATGTCTTGTTTTCTTCATTACCTCCTCATACTTCTTGTACTTATCCTCTTTTGTGACTCCTACATGAATCTCAAATGCAAAACAGAGTCTTATGACATTCTGGAACTGGAGGGCTTCTACTATATCCTGCGTATCATAGAACAGTGGCCACTTGTATAGAGTGTAAACATCATTAACTGACAAGTTGGTAAGCCACATTGGGTCAAATACCCTGATAGTATCCATTTGGCTCTCTTTGTTTAGGACTATGACCGCCTCTCCTGTCCTCTAATCGTAGTATCACCACTTAAAGTGTGGAGTGAAGTCCTGTGGCATTTCGCTGAGTGGGATTCTTGACATCGTGCGCGGAGGACTTGTTAGGATCAGTGATCTACGTTTGATTGATTAGAGAGTATAGCAGCGGAAATCAAACAATGAATTAGCCAATTCACAAGAACACAAAAGATATTCAAGTTAAGAACAAACGGTTATAGACAGAGAGAATTCTACAAAACATATTTCATTTAATATTCGCTTTCGTGGTAACAGAATGTCACACATACAATTAGGTCAACACCTCTTATATAAGAGATGTGACATCTGCTGATGTCACTTGATAGTTACATCTAACAGAATTTATTCGAACTACTGATAGTTAACACAACTACTAAAGATGTCAAACAGCTGACATCTTCTTACAAAAATGCTAAGTGTTAACTATCACTACAACTACTGAAAAGAAACTACTGAAAATACAACAACTGAAGAACATGCTCTTCAGTTGTTTTACAAATACTGAAACAAAAAGAAAACTACTGAAAGGAAACCATCGCAACAACTGAAGAATGCTTCTTCAGCTGTTGTAACAAACTTTGAAGGCTTTAGTACTTGTACTTGAACTTCAGTTGTTGTCATCAGCTGATGTCTTCAGTCTTTATACTTCAGCTGTTGATCTTCAGTACTTTGTTCTTCAGCTGTTGATCTTCAGACTTTGGTCTTCAGCTGTTGAAGTCTTCAGTACTTTAGTCTTTAGCTGTTGAAGTCTTCAGTACTTTAGTCTTCAACTGTTGAAGTCTTCAGTACTTTAGTCTTCAGCTGTTGATCTTCAGACTTTGTTACAACAACTGATCAAGTCTTCAATAGTTGTTGTGATGTCTGTAGGACTTAGAGGTTTTTCTGATCAGGCTCATTGGTTCTTTTGGTCCAACAAACTCCCCCTGAACCAATGCAGCCAAAACCTCTAAACTTATTGAAGATGTCCCACTTATTATGGCATAAGGATTGGTCTTTTTGTCTTCTAGATCCGCTCAGAAGTGACCATTGTAAGCACAGGCCTGGGAATAAGTCTCAATGATCTGTTTGGCAAAGTATGAATAGGAACTCTGTCTTGGGGAACTAGACACAGAGCTGTTACCCCATCCATGAGATCTACTTCCCCACTATGAGTCTGTATGACTCTCTTGTATAGGCCTCAAGGAAGGTAATTTGTTCCTCCATGGTCAGCTCTTCAGCACCTCCTTCAAATAATGATTCTGGCCCATAGTACTCAGATAGGTATTTGACCTGTTTCCCATTCTTTAGCTCCACAGTTGTTATTATTATTCTATAAGCAAATTCATCAGGGTGATTACCCTCTAGGAACAACTGGAGCTCATTCTTTCTGACTTCCTCAAGCCTCTTATATACTAACCCCTTTTTCACTATTTTATTTTCCAGCATCTTCTGTGGGGTCAAGTTAGCTTTATAGGCTTTCTTGAAGTCATCTAGGATTTCCCAGGGTGATACTACAAAGACCAGTGAGATCACTTCATCTACAATCTTTTTCACCTGGCCAATGTATCTCTGTGGAATGTTTTCTTGTGAATCCTATGAGACACACTGGGATCAGGCCAAATCCTCACTCTCTCCTTTTGATATTGAATGTATGTTTAAGAGTGTATAATCTGAGAGCATGCTTCTTCATGTTGATGATTGAAGATGTGGCAGCATATGCTTTGTCAACCCTCCTCAACAATTCCTCATCATGTTGTTTGTGAAGCTCTTCTTCTTCTAGCTTCACTTTCACAATTTGTCTTTGAGTTTCAGGAGTAATTGTTGGAGAGTGACTTGTGGCCTTCGGCAACTATATAACAGCTGAGAGTGGCAGCCTATATTCATCTTCATCATTATCTTCATCATCTTCTTCTAGCCTCAATAACCTTCTCTTCTTCTTCTGGGGTACATCATCGGCTATTGGTTTTGAGGGTAAGGGAGTTGGTTTGGTAGGTGTGTTTTTGGTGGTTTTTGGGTAAAGGGATTGGTTTAGTGGGTTGTTGTTTTGTGGTTTTGGTGTGGGAATGTTGACAGGCTGTTCTAGCATTTTGGAAGTGAGTGTGGCTTTAGATTGCTTGGCTAGTTCAGTCCTACTCCGAGCACCAGCTGCATTCAAAGCTTCAATAACTAATCCTTTAGTGTATACTTCAGACGAACAGATCTTGGTGGTTATTGCCAAGATGCTGTCCCTGACCAAGCCTTGATTTCGATCAATGATCTTCCAAGATATTTTGCTATAAACCTGATCATGATCTCCAGCCTTTGTCTTTCTAACACATCATAACTTGCCCATCTAGTTTGGATTTCTTCAATCTCTAATCTTCTGAGCTCAGAGTCAAGTTTGTCAGTGTCATGGCCTTGCCTAAACAACTGATCAATGATGTTATCCATTGATCTGCTGTGTTCGGCATCAGCCTCTTTCACCATCAGCTCCAAGGCAGTCTCCTTTTTATTCTTTCTTTTCTTTGATTTCTCCATGTCAGCTTCCTTCTCCTTCTCTTTTTTAGTCTCCACAGCCAACTCCTTCTCCTTTTCCTCTTCCGGCACTTCTGTTTCTTTCTCTTTCTCTTTCCTCTGCACTCCTCTTTCTTTTTGCTTTCACTGACTGAATCTCCCCTTTTTGGTTGCATTGGTTGCAAGGGTTTGATTGTCAGAAAGCTTTTTGCCCACAACTTCCTCTATCAAGGGTTGTATTACTGAGGAAAGCCTCTCATCAATGGTTTTGATCACTATATTAGTGATGATAGGTGTGATGAGAGGTAGGGAATTTTGAAAGATAGCAGCTATTTGCTCAGGGGGTTCTGGTCCTGAGAAATAGTGCCAGAAGCAGAGGCAGGTGGCTGAGTATTTGGGAGTGGCTCTGTGTTTGGGAGACCTTCAGATGAAGGTGCCATCTATGGGGTTTGAGGGGCAGATGGTCTTTGATCCTCAAAAGTTTTGGCAAGCAGCTCTTTAAGTCTGCTCAACTCCTCTTCCAGGATGGTGTTTTGGGCTAACACATCGTAAAAGAAGCCCAGGTCATCATCAGTAGTTACTGAATCACCTGACCTCCTGATATAATCAGGATGAACATGCACTGAGTGTTAATTAGTTGTAGCATGTGCCCCTTTGTCTTGGAACAGGGGACTTCCTGCCTCAGGACTATGTCCTTTATAAGCAGTTGCCTCTGGTAAGGTCTTATGAATGTTACCAACTTCACCTGATCATATGCTGAAGCAGGAGAAGTGGCAGCCTCACCAGAATTCAAATCTCCGTTTCTACACTAGGAGATTGAATATGGTAACACCTGTGCTGTGGGGTGTCAGAAGCACTTTGGTCCTCCCTCGCAATGGTTGGATCTATCCCAGTTGTGATTGGTATCTGGAGAGGGGGTGAGGAGTGCAACTGACTTAGCACTTGTGCAACAATTAATGTAGGACTTTGGGGGGCGGTTGCATGTGGTGATTGGGTAGAAGCAGATTGCCCCCGGGGTGAATGGTGCTCTTCAATGGTAACCCTCTCAAGTGAGATAGTTTCCAGCAGTGTGGGTTCCCCAATAGTGGTTGCAACAGGATCCTGTTGAGAGGATACCTGTGCGGCTTTGGCAGGTTGAGTCTTTGACACAACTTGGGGGTTAATACCAGTATGTGTTTCCTGTGTTTGTGGTACAGGGGCATCCTGAGGGGACTCATCTCCCTGAGTAGCCTTTTTTGCTTTTTGGATTTGGGTTTGGTGGGGACTTTGGATCTGGAGGTGGTGGCTGTGGGTTCCAACTGCGTGGGTTTTCGCAGCTTGGCAGCCTGTTTCAGTGTTTGGTCAGAGTTGTGCCTGGAGTATACTTCCGGCAATACAGCCATTGCAGGGACTCCAAGGCCAACAAGTCCCTCAGCTTTCAGCTGATTCTCTATGATGGCCATAATGAACCGAGGATATAATATCCATCGATTAGAAAGAGGTTTTGAGGCCATATCCTTAAGTTCAAGAAAAATAATTTCAGAAAAGTTTAAGTCTTGTTGCTCAAGGATAGAGAATAATACCTGCTGCCACCTGGTAGACATTTGATCCCAAGAGGAAGTCTTAGAAGCTAAGCAAACATTTACAATGTGAAAGATAAGATGTTCTGCATCATGGAAATGCTTCTTCAGGATGGTAGAGGAGTGAGGTTCCCTGATATCCATGGTGGGCAAAGGATAAATCAGTTGTGCCCTTTGGATACCCAGCGGGGAAAGTGGCATCATCCAAGTTTAGGGTTTGGCGAATGATTTCCAGAGTGATGACCACTTGATGGTTATTGACGAACGATTGGAGAGACTCGGTGTTGTTCTCCCCAGTTATAAGGGTGATGTTCGTCCAAAACTGGTGTAAGGATTCGGCATGAATGGTGGGATTTAGAAGGAAGGCCGTTTGGTAGGGATTGGACCATTAGATCAATGGTGTTATCGAACTTTGTCCAGAAAGGTGATTTTGTGAGGTAGGCAACACAGTTATGTCGTGGTTTGAGCTGCATGGTCGCCATTAATGAGAGAGGTGTTGGAGGTTTTAATGTTAGGTTTGGAGAGGATGAAGCTCTGAAGGATTAGGTATTGGGTATTTATAGGGTAAAGGTTAGAAAACAACTGAAGGGTTTGGTGTTATTCATCAGTAGTTATAAACGACTGATGACATGGTATTACCCTTTCAGAAGTTGAAACAACTGAAGTCTTGGGTTTAGGCATCAGTAGTTATAAAACTACTAAAAACCATGGGTTTGACTTCAGATGTTTGAAAACAACTGAAGACTTGGTTTTAGTCATCAGTAGTTGTGAAACTACTGAAAACCTTGGTTTGGTCTTGAGGTGTTGTAAACAACTGATAACATGGTATTAGTCATCAGTAGTTGTGAAACTACTGAAGACATGGTTTTGTCATCAGTTGTTGTAAACAGCTGATGACTTGGTGTTAGTCATCAGTAGTTGTGAAACTACTGAAGACATGGTTTTGTCATCAGTTGTTTAGGATGAAACAACAGTTGTAGAAACAACTGAAGAGAAAGTTCTCATCAGTAGTTTTCGTCAATTCATAGCCTTTTAGCTGTTTCATACTGTCCTCAACACTTACTCATCAGCCTTTTGATGTTTTCAGTTGTGTCATAGGACATCAGTACCTATCTGTTTTTACTGACATCGTAGTTATAACTACATCAGTAGTTGTAACTTATCAGTTGTTTTAACAGAATCAGTACTATATGTGATATGGTCACTAATGATCATCAGTACTTATTTACTGAGATCATCAGTAGTTATGACTTATTCTAGCTGCAGCATACCAAGCCGTAACACTAGGTTTTGGAAAGTTGAACTATCCAAAGGCTTAGTAAAAATGTCTGCAAGCTCATCAGCACTAGGCACAACTTAGGATCAATCAGACCTTTTTCAAAACAATCCCTAATAAAATGATGTCTGATCTCTATATGTTTGGTCCTAGAGTGCTGGACTGGATTTTTGACAATGCACAGAGCTGAAGCACTATCCATTAATAATGGAGTCTTAGTCTTTGCAATGCCATAATCCAAAAGTTGGTTCTGAAGCCAGAGTACCTGAGAAGTACAACTTGCAGCTGCAATGTACTCTGCTTCAGCAGTGGATATACCAACAGATGTTTGTTTCTTACTCTGCCAAGAAATCAAACAGTTGCCTAGGAATTGACATCCACCAGAAGTTGACTTTCTAGTTAACTTGCACCCTGCATAGTCACTATCTAAAAAAGCAACTAATTTGCAAGAGTGTCCAGTGGAATACCATAAACCTAGAGATTGTGTACCTTGCAAATATCTAAAGATCCTCTTGACTGCAATCAAATGAGACTCTTTAGGAGCAGCCTGAAATCTAGCACAGACACAAGTAGCAAACATGATATCTGGTCTAGAAGCTGTTAAATACATCAAGGACCCAATCATACATCTGTAAAGTGTTTCATCAACAGCTTTACCTTTCTGATCTGCATCCAGTTGTGTGTTGTTGCACATGGGAGTAGAACAGGGCTTACAATTTTGTAAATCAAACTTATTCAAAAGATCTTTTGTATATTTTGACTGATGAATAAAGGTTCCATCAGCCTTTTGTTTGATTTGCAGGCCTAGAAAGAACTGTAATTCTCCCATTGCACTCATTTCAAACTCTTTTTCATTAATTTGGTAAAATCATCACACAACTGGGGACAAGAGGATGCAAAACTAATATCATCAACATAAATTTGAACAAGTAGCTTATGTGATCCACCTTCTTAATAAACAAAGTTTTATCTATGGAGCCTCTAGTGAAATTATTGTTAAGAAGAAAAGTGGAAAGTGTCTCATACCAGGCTCTAGGTGCTTGTTTCAACCCATAAAGAGCCTTATCAAGTTTATACACCCATTCAGGATGTTTATTATCCTCAAAACCTGGTGGTTGACACACATAAACTTCTTCTTTTATTTTACCATATAAAAATGCACTTTCGACATCCATTTGAAAAACTTTAAGACGGTGGAATGCAGCATAGGCTAAGAACAATCTAATTGCCTCTAGTCTGGCTACAGGGGCAAAGGTTTCATCATAATCAATACCTTCTTCTTGTGAAAACCCTTGTACAACCAGTCTAGCCTTGTTCTTAACAATAAGCCCATTTTCATCAGTTTTATTCCTAAACACCCATTTAGTGCCTATTGCACACTTACCTGGGGGTAGAGGAACCAGTTCCCACACTTGCTGTTTCTTGAACTGAAGTAGCTCAAGCTGCATGGCTTCAACCCATCCATTGTCTCTCAAAGCAACATGATAGTTCTTTGGCTCTGGCTGACTGATGAAGAGAGCATAGAAGCATATGTTAGACAATTGACTTCTTGTTGAAGCTCCAGCATTGATATCACCAATGATTTGAGACATTGGGTGATTCTTCAGCTCTTGATAAACAATGATATCTGTGCAAGTGTTCGTAGAACCTTCAGCAGCAGCAGATGTAGATGCAGACTCTTGAAACCAAGAATTTGATGGTAACTCAAAAGATGTAGAGGAATCAGAAATCTCATCAGCATTTGTTGTGGATGGAACTGCTGAAGCTACAGGAACATCAAGTTTAGCAGACTCAGGCAGTTGGTCACTAACTTGAATAGGTGAGTATTGATATTATCATCATCATCAATACCACCAGTGGAAGACATGCTGCAGAAGATGATTTATCCACATGATCTGCAACAGCTGGAGGTTGATAAGGAACATATTGCAGTATGTCCAACTCAAACAACTCCACAAGGTTTTATGGAATCTTGTCCTTTGGAGATTCATTAAACTTCACATGCAAAGTCTCTTCAACTATCTTTGTTCTGCAGTTGAAGACTCTGTATGCTTTGCAAGTAGATAATAACCAACAAAATACCCTGCATCCACCTTAGGATCAATTTTTGGAGTTGATCCTTTGTGTTGAGAATAAAACAGGGACACCCAAATGCTTTGAAAAATGAAATTAGAGGAGCCAAGTGATGTAGAACTTCATATGGAGTCTTCATCAACCTCTGATTTACTAAGGCTCTATTCTGCACATAGCAAGCTATGTTACAGCTTCAGCCCAAAAGGTCATGGCAAACCAGAGTCAGCCAACATAGACCTTGCAGTTCAATTAGGGTCTTGTTTTCTCTCCACTACTCCATTGTTCTGGAGTCCTTGGGATGCTAAACTGCATTTTGATTCCCTTTGAAAGATAAAATTCATCAAGTGTATGGTTTCTGAATTCAGTTCCATTGTCACTCCTTATATACTTGACTGAAAGGGAATACTGCTTCTCAACATACAACACAAGTTGATAATCTTCTGAGCAACCTCATCCTTTGAATGCAGAAAGAAAGTCCATACAAATCTGGAGTAATCATCCACCATTACCAGACAGTATTCTTCTTTGCCATGCTCATCACTCTCACAGGACCAAATAGATCCATATGCAGTAATTGCAAGCAGGCAGTGGACTTAGGCACTTCAATAGGAGGGAATGAGACTTTGTGCTATTTTCCTTTTAAACAAGCAGTGCAGGTTTCATCACAGTGGAACTCCTTTATTGGTAAACCTCTCACTAAACTATTGTGGATGAGCTGATTCATGTTTTTGAAATTATCATGACCCAGCCTTCTGTGCCACTGTTTAGATTCCTGAGGAGAGGCTTTGGAAAATAGGCAAGGATGGCCTCTGAGATTTATTTTCTTGGGAAGATCTAAGGCATACACTCTTCCTGTCCTGTGGCCCTCAGGAGAGTGTGATCATCCACACCTTATCAATCAAATTCAGAACTTTGGATGACAGAATCCTGCAGTTCTGACTGGTGAAAAGAGCAACATGGCCTTTATCACACATTTGACTGACACTCAAGAGATTGTACTTGAGATTTTCCACATGATTAACATCATCAAACTTTATTTCTCCATTGGAGACAAAGCCTTTTCCAATGATGTAACCCTTAGCATCATTGCCAAAAGAAACAAACCCCTTCTTTCCTTGAGAGTAGTCATGAAGAAGAGAGCTGTTCCCTGTCATATGCATAGATCCCCCACTGTCTACATACCAGATGCTACTTTGGCATGTTGAAGAACCCTAAAATCACAAACAATTAGTTAGTTTTGAGACCCAAACCTTTTTGGTTTTGGGTCTGGTCATATCAACAGATGGTAAACTAACTGACTTACTATGATAACAGCCTGAGGGGATGGAGATGGTGAAGAAGAAGAATCCTTTGGCATGGATTTTCTTCTCTGTGGTTTCAACACAGGAGCATCTAAATGGTTGACTCTCCCCAATAGATGTTGAACCATCATAACAAGGTGTGTCTGATTTTGTGATAAAGCCTTCAGCTTATGAGACACATTAGTGCTTGAGTTTGATGGGTTCCTGTGTTGTACCATCTCCCTTTGAGCAACCTCAGCTGTTGCCTATTTAACCCCTTTCTTTTTGGATTTCTTTTTGGATTTTGGGGTCACGGGTTTTGATGTTGCTGGAACAAATTTGGTTTCAAACTCAGTTTTCATTTAATCCAATTCCTCTTTAATGTTTTCATTATGTTTGAGTTTGGAGCACTTTTTATGCCAGGAATCATCAGTAAGATGATTGAATAAGCCACATATTTCACATGGCTTTTTCTTCATCTTAAGTTGATCATCTGCTGAAGAAGATAAACTACTGAAGACTTGTTCTTCAGCAGTTTGCTATCAGTACTAGCAGTTTTCTTCCCTTTAGTACCTGCTTTCTTGATATCTTCTTCAGTAGTTTTCTCATCCTTTCTACTTGCAGTTTTCTTCCTTTAGTACATGCAGTAGTTTGGGCTTGTTCTCCAGGTGTTATGACATTCTTTTTAGTACTTTCAGTACTTTGTGAATATCACCTGGAGGGATCAACTTTTTGATCATGTGATGTCAGCATTTGAACCATCAACATCAGCTGATAGGTTCTGAGAGGAATTAATGCTGACTTCTACTTCTAATGGTGCTATATCAGATAGTAGATCACATGATGAAAAGGATTGGTTATTGCTTTCACCATCAGATTCTACCTCTGCTCTGGGAGTAAAATCTGTAGGAGGAGCAGTGTGATTATAACCAATGCCAAACTTCACATTGGAAGCAGATTGCTTACTAAGAAACATTTCAAAACCCTTGCAAGAATTTACCCATAGATCACAATCTACCTGGGTAGTTGCAAGTGTTTCTTTGAGGTCTGTGTACTTCTCTAGAAGTATCTCCTCCCTAGCCTTATCATCAGTGATTTGGCATTTAAGTTTGTAAATCTCATCATTCTTATCATTAAGCACAGACTCAAATTCAGCTTTTCCTTTGGAAATTGTTGTTTTGTCTCAAGTGTTCTTTCTTAATTAAAGCTACATTTGCTTCTCTAATAGATGCAAATGCGGCTATGCATGTTTCAGAACATAGTTTGGCTTTTGCCTCAGAGGATACCTGTGATACCTGTGGTGTAGAGGCATTAGAGGATGAAGTATCAGCAGACTCCAAGCCATAAGAGCTAGATTTCCAAAAGGACTGTCACCACCATGTTGACCAGCACCAGAGAACAGTTGTTCATAGCAGACAAATCATCTGGTAAACTGCTCCAGTCAACAACTCCTGGGGTGAAAATGCTGTGTTGTTGAGGTTGAGTTTGTTGATGAGATTAGGAAGGTTGAGGTTCAGGTAATGCTTGTGTGTTGTGCAATAGGAGCTTGAACCGGATTTGGCTGAGGCATGTAATAGTAGGGAAAAGGATATGACATTGGACCCTGGGGAACAACGTATGCAGGAGATACAGGTGGTGTGAATGATGACCAGAACCAGCAGGATGTTGCCCTCTGTTTTGTAGACTAGTGCTAGGAAAAGTCACAAAGGGTGCAGAAGAGTTAGATCCAGTTGATCTACACTCTCTTGCAAAGTGTCCAAGCCTTTAGCATTTGTGACACTCAACTTACTCTTGTCAAAACCAACATGGTTTTGCCAGAGAGTCCAGGAATTTCCTGCCAGTTCTCTTGTAGAAATTCTAAGATCTGATATTAACTAAGGCCATTTGGCTTAGAATATCCATCTCTTCTAAATCATCATCAGCAATTCCCTTCAGATCATCCATGATGAAGCATAGATTGTCACTATTACTGCCAGAATGACTATCAATACCAACAAATGCATGATCAGAACTGTTTGAAGAGAAGTCAATATGCTCATCATAATTGCTTTCAGATGCAACATATTCTGACTCATGACCAACCAAGGCAGTGTTCCCTGGTACAAAGTATCAGTGAGCTTCCTGATGATGACAATTTCCTTTTCTGCTCTATCTCTCTTTAGAATGTAAGCAGTTTCCCATGAAGTTGGGTGAGAGATAGGCTATCCAGATTTGCACTGGAGCGTAGGACAATAGTGTATGTGTCCCATCTCTCAGACAGTGATCTGAGGAATCTGTTATTCATCTGGCTGTTGGTGTATTCCTGTTTCACCATTTTCAGCTCAGAGATCAAACAGGAAAAACGCTCAAACTGTTGAGTCAGTGTCTCACCCTTTCTATGAGAGAATGTCTCATATTGTTGGGCGAGGTTCTCTGTTGTTTGCTAAGACCTTATCAGTTCCACCAAATTGTTCCTTCAGTGTATTCCAGAGGTCATGAGCAATTTCATGATGCATAAGCCCTGAATAGATTTCATTCGGCAGTGCCATGGCCAGAATTCCATGGGCTTTAGCATCAATCTCAAACAGTTTCCGATCTTCATCTGAGTATTGCTCCTTCTTCGGAACCATTTGATTGGTTTCCGGAATGTTCACCATAGGCTTATGTGGTCCATGTACCACAGATGTCCAACAACCTGAACTATTAACAGACAGGTGATGAAGCATCCTTCATTGCCATATGTTATACTCAGTCCTAACCAGCATCGGAGGCTTGGTTGAGGAACCGGTATTGTGAGGGTCATTAGAAGGAGTAGTCATCTCAGATTCAACCAAATTCAGTTAAGCTATAGCAGATTTAGAACAAAACACAACAAACCAAATTGAACCAAGAGAGATCTCAAATGAATAAACGAAGGCGGCAGAAATTCAATAATCTATAACCAGTTCTTTCAAATGTGCTAATTCAATCAAACATAGATATCAAATAGCAGTTTCAATGATCAATTGTTAGATCGATCAATGATTAACCAACTCTCATACCATTTGTTAGGATTAGTGATCTACGTTTGATTGATTAGAGAGTATAGCAGCGGAAATCAAACAATGAATTAGCCAATTCATATGAACACAAAAGATATTCAAGGTAAGAACAAACGGTTATAGACAGAGAGAATTCTGCAAAAGATATTTCATTCAATATTCGCTTTCGTGGTAACAGAATGTCACAATACAATTAGGTCAACACCTCTATATAAGAGATATGACGTCTGCTGATGTCACTTGATAGTGACATCTAACAGAATATTCAAACTACTGATGGTTAACACAACTACTGAAGATGTCAAACAGCTGACATCTTCTTACAAAAATGCTAAGTGTTAACTATCACTACAACTACTGAAAAGAAACTACTGAAACTACAACAACTGAAGAACATGCTCTTCAGTTGTTTTACAAATACTGAAACAAAAAAAAAACTACTGAAAGGAAACCATCACAACAACTGAAGAATGCTTCTTCAGCTGTTGTAACACACTCTGAAGGCTTCAGTACTTCTACTGAACTTCAGCTGTTGTCATCACTCATGTCTTCAGTCTTATACTTCAGCTGTTGATCTTCAGTACTTTGTTCTTCAGCTGTTGATCTTCAGACTTTGGTCTTCAGCTGTTGATGTCTTCAGTACTTTAGTCTTCAGCTGTTGAAGTCTTCAGTACTTTAGTCTTCAGCTTTGATCTTTAGACTTTGTTACAACAGCTGATCAAGTCTTCAGCAGTTGTTGTGATGTCTGTAGGACTTAGAGGTTTTTCTGATCAGGCTCATTGGTTCTTTTGGTCCAACGGACTCCACTACAACACTATCTTTGGCTTTCCAGTAATGCCATCAACTTCAGACCTTCTGATGTACCTTGTAGGCTGTTGGGGTCTGAAGTTAACCCACCTGGTGTGGTACTCCTTCCTTAGGGCAGCCTCAAACAGCCTGACATCTTTCTCGGGGTCAGCTACACAACTTTAGTTTGGCCAGCTGGTTGAGCTCAAACCTGGTAGAGTCTTTAGATGATGTGGAAATCTAAGTACTCTATGCTCTTCTCCCTCTTATCTGCATAGACGTTAAGGTCCTCAAAATATGCCATGCTATAATCATGCCTGACACCTTATGATGTTTCTTGACTTGGTAGAGTTTGGTGTAGGTTCTTATTTAGGTGCAACGCGTTGGGCTCTAACTTCTTCAAAACAGGCAGCCCACTCAGCCTTTCGGATATCAACATCATCATTTGAGGCTTGGGCCATTCCGTCTGTCTTCTCTGACTCCTGCTCCATTTTGTCTAACACACTCAAACGTATCACCGATAAGGGATTCACCAGATTGGGGACCGCATTTCCCTCATTGTCACATACTGAGGGTAGTGCTCTGCAGTGACATCTTCTATCTCTATTTCATCAACGTCATTGAGCTCTTCGTCACTTGTCGAGTCGCACATTGGAGCATCCTTCACAATCTCATCAGGATTCAACTTGAAGATCTCAGCTAGTTGCTTGTTTGATAGATCATGAATTATTTCCCCTTCTTCAGGGGTATAACTCACCGACCTTCTAACGATCCCTTGCAGATCAAGAATCATAGTTAGCTGAGTTTTGATCTACTGAAGGGGAGCAACATCAAACTCATCCCTCTGATAGTTTGGATCTGTTTGATTTAAACATGTAACACATCAACCAGTAGTTAATAATCCAAACAGAAATCCATTAATTTTTAATATAAACATCGAATACATAAGTTTAAATACATGATTCAAATACAAAAGTAATCAAATATATAGACATCTAATCGTTACTTTTCTCTTAGATCACTGGATCATCGCTTGGTAGAGTAGAGGAGGAAGCTTGTTGGTCTTGTTTCTTCTTGGATCTCCTATCCTGACCTTGAGTAGAGGCAGATGTAGCTACATCCCCTCCTTCTTCATCATCATCCTCATTCCTCTTCTTTATCCTCTCGTCCTCAATCCCCTCATCATCCTCAGTCTCATCATCATCATCCTAATCATCTGCGTCTCCTCTTTAATCTTTAGTGGCTCATCTTTAGATCCCTTAAACTTTAGCATGATGGTCTTTTTAGCCCCCTCCAACTCCTCAATCATCTTAGTAGATGTGACACTGTGCTCTTGGAGTTGGGCGATCTCGTGGCTCTGAGCAGCCATTTGTTGGGCCTGCCCATCTAACAACCGAGCCTGCTCCGAGATCTGCTGAGACTGCGCTGCAGTAAGATCTGTCAGATGACAGATCTGCGCCGTCTTCTCCTCATCAGCAGCTAATAAACGTATCACCATCCGGTTCAGCGTAAAAAGCTGTTCCTCTACCCTAATTGGAGGTAGAGGAGATCCATATATATGTGCGGGATGGGATGAGGTCCTGCTTGGTGGCTAGTGGTGGTGGTGGTGGCTGTGGTGAAGATGGGGTGGGTTTGTGAGATAGTGGAGGTGATGTAGAAGTGAAAGATATGGTGGTGGTGGGCATATGTACATGGTGGGAGGTGTGGTGGTGGTTGGCATATTTATAGTGGTGGGAGGTGTGGTGGTGGTTGTGGTAACTGTGGTGGCTGTGGTGGTGGCGAAGGTGAGTCTTCTCTTCTTCTTCTTCTGGCCGGGGGCTGAGCCATCCTTTTCTTCCTCGATCCAGTAGGTGGATGCTCCCCCTAGAACACGGCTAGCTGACTCAGGGGCATAGCTAGGATCTGCAGTCGTCTCTCCCGTATCCCTGGGGTGTTCACCAACCGCCCGGAGTCCATACTCTGTGGGAACAACCTTGCTTCCCACAGTCCTCGTCAAGGGCTCCTCATCCGACTCTTCTTCCTCCTCACCAGGTATGAAGTCCTGGTGGAAACCTGCTGACTCAGCTATGTCGCCTGTTGGGGCAGATACTGGGGGTATAACATCTGAAGCTGTGCCCCTCGTGGAATAGGCATATCATCCCCAGCATCCCCACTGTCATCATCGTCTGAATCATGCTCTGGGAGCAATAGCCTCTCATCGTCTGAATCGTTGTCATCATGACGCCACTTGCGTCTACCTGGTGCCACATATCTTTCATTGTCCAGATGCCGATCAACCTCTTTACCTGGGGCTTTACCTGCTTGCCCCGATACACTCTCATGCGACCCAAAGTCGTGTCATCCATAATTCTAGGGCAACCGCATCATGGCTCTCCTTGGGAAGTAATGGCAGCTTCTCATCGAAGATCATCTGCAGAACCTGGGGTACATACAAAAACCATCCTTCCCCTTGGCCTCCAGATTCTCCACCAGATACGAGAAGATCATGCTCGAGAAGCTGAAGGGGTAGTTCAGCACCAGTGCCACATAGGCATTCTCAATCTGGTCTGACAGGTCATCAAACCCACCCCTCCGAGAAGCAATACACTTCAAGATCACATGCGCCAAGTACTTATACTAGGGACACATTTGCTCTTGTTGAGCACACCTGAGTTGATGTCCCCAGCGTACATAATCCTGAGGAAGCAACCTCTGACTGTAAATGGATGTAGTCTGGTGGGGTGATTAGTATCATCCCCAAAATCAGGTATTCTTTGGATGTCAGCTGCTGTAATCTCAATATCATGACCATGAATGGAGCTTCGTATGCTGTAAGGCTCACGTGAACGATCTACGGAGGCATTCTCCCAGAAAGCCTGATGTAACGACCAGTAAGGAGTACACAGTGTGGATATGGCTTTATGTATCCAAGAATGTCGAAGGAACGCAATAATCTCTGTAAACTCGGCCCCATTCCGAGTCGTATGGTCCAAATGAGCACATATATTATGCTTTGGATTGATGGACCATCTATCAGCCATTGACCTGAAACACAAGACACATAACCATTAGAAAGTCATACAATCAAAATTCAGTTCAAGGTGTATAGTTTAAATTCAATCTGATTCATTTGTGCGAATGAATCATGCGACTGAAGTCAGTTGGTTGTCCTTTCATGCAACTGAGCTCATTTGGTGAATGAGACATGCGACTTAGTTCAATCTGTTGGCTGAGTCTGCGATTGGTTCAGTCGGCCAACTGAGTTCATTCGCATGGTGCATTCGGCCGATTGACCCAATCGCAATATTCAATCGTGCGATTGGAGTTCATCCGTCGACCAGTCGCTTGTCCCACTGTTCAGTTGCCTGTGGTTTGAATCTTGACCAAATCAAGTAATTTAACATGGTTTATGGTCCATTAGACTTGCCATCTTGTCACTAATACCCTATTAAGCTTAATTTTAACATTTTGCTTAGTTTATGTTGGTTATTAGGTTATTTTCAGTCCGGTTCTTGTTTCACTCAATATCACAAATTTGGATTCATGTCTTCTGATTTCGGTAAGATTTCACTGCAATATACCTGTATAATCGACAACCCACGTCAGAAGATCAATAAAGATGTAAAAACAAGGTCTAGAGGAATTTCGGCAGAGTAACGGTACTTGGTGCGATTTAGGAGCGATTGGGGGTGATGAGTGAATGCGATCGACTATTGCCCTTTAAATACTGAAGCTGAGTTCAATCGGCCGACTGGCCTCATTCGCTCAATTCATTCGGGCGACTGAGGCTCAGTCGTGCAATTGGACCAATCAGTCGCATTCAGGTGGCCGACTGAGTCTCAGACGGTCGATTGACTCATTCGTGCACTTTCATTCGCACCCTCAGTTAACTAACTGAGTCTCAGTTGGTCGACTGACTCATTCGCACCCTTTCATTCGGTCGAATGGATCATTCTGATAAGCCATTCGGGTGAATGGCTCAATCTCATGTCCAGTCGTGCGAATAGGGTCCATTCGCATGGTTGGTCCATACTTATGATCCAGTCGTGCGAATGGGTTACACTTATGAACATTTAGCACTTAAACCTTTTTACCTGTTGAAATTAACATTATGAGCATTTGATCATCTCAGACATGATCATTTTAACTTGAAAACTGTTTGATCACCTCAGACGTGATCCTTTTAAACAATTTAGTCACCTCAGACGTGACCCTTTTAAACTTTAAAAACACATGTGGCCATCTCAGATATGACTCTTTTAGGTGAGTTAATCCCATACTAATTTTCATGATATAGTCCGACGAACAAACAAACTAAAATGACTAACTAACTAGAAACTTAAACAAAAATAAAACTTGTTTTTGACTTTTTGTGAGAGATAAATCCTAAGATAGACATTTACTGGATTTGGTTCCAGAATAGGCAGCTTCAATTTAGTTTGACCACACCTGGACCAATTCAATTTTGGAATCATACATGCAAGTCAAATCGTTTGGGACTTGTTATCAAACCCTTTCGATGCTCAATTCTTGGTTTTCGTCCAGAGTCGTTAGCAAATTTAGGAAATCACACTGGTACTATTAGATTCCCACATTGATTTGAACTTTAAAGAATTGCATCCATAATGATTGTCAGTATATTTGTCCTCTTAAATCCATACACAGACTTTAGACACAAACTGGTGATAGTTTTAGGTTTAATTATTTCAACTAACATTTGTGGATCCCACACTTATATGGTAATCAACATTCCTCAGGAGCTTTTGAGTGGTCTACGGGTATTTTTACTAGAAGAGACTATTCTTAGAGCTTTCAAAGAGAAGCCAATCCTCAGGTTAGTGCCATCGCACAGCAGAGAGGCGGCAAACAACAATGAATTCTAGAATATCTAGGTTATGCTTATCCTCAGGTCAGTGCCATCGCACAGCAGAGAGGCACACAATCTATCTTCTTGATAGAGCAGCTAAATTTTCTTTTGCACAGAATGCACCAACACATATGTCATAAGCTTGGTAGCATTTGTCTTTCATTTTTTCGTGCTTTGCTCTATTTATGGTCATCCACACACATTTGTGGCGTTTACATGCTCATACCCCTTATTGGAATATGTTGATTTTGTTAACCAGTGATAAGATGGCAGCCCACAGTCAGTTGAACAACTTAGTTTGATCTTGAGATCACTAGTCAGGTCTAATCATCTATTGTGTTGAATCTACTGACATATCATTTGTGGTCTAGCAACCTCTAGGTCTACTTTCTTTGTGTTACCTTAGTAGTTACCAGATTTCTATCATCTTCCCTTTTATATTGCTTAGACTACACAGACTTATATTTTGAATTTTGCATATTTTCTAAATTAAATTTTAAAGTCCCTTTTGATTTGTTCCTGTGTACTATCATTTTCCAAAAGGTTTGAATCGGTATCACAGATAGGATCTACCTTATATAAGCTATCCACTCCTTCTCCCTCGTTTTTTTAATATTACTAGCTGACCTACTCTCCCCCTAAAATTCTAAAATCATACTAGATTAAATTATTTTAGGATTTTAACAGACAACTAAATAACATGAATTTAATTTAAACAGAATAAAATAAAAAAGGAAAAATAAAAAATAAAAAATATAACTACAATGCATCGGACTACACATGATTATCATCAGGAAGAACATCACTTTTCTTTTTAACTCCGTTGACCTCTAACAGTGCGGAATACCGAATGATTAACGTGTAAACCAAACCAAAAAGTGCGGAATCCTATTTGATTGGCGATCCAATCAGTGAGAACGCACGTAGAATCAATAAAGTATTGAATCAAACGTTAAGAATCGATTAGGAATCGATCTACAATGTTCTATGAACTTGAAGTATCAACTTGGAGGCTTCTGGATGGCTAGGGTACGTCTGGAGTCGAAATAGAATGAAAGCTCTCGTTTTCCCACGAATTGGGTTGTATGTATAGGTTAGTCTTGTTCATTCGTGCGACTGAACCATTAGTATGGTTCAGTCGTGCGATTGAACCATGCGGTTGATTCATCCGCACAACTGAGTGTTTAGTCGTGCGACTGAGCCAATCTTATGTTACAATCATACGACTGATCCAGTCTCCTAGTTCAATCGTGTGACTGAGTCATTCTTATGAAGTTATTCATGCGTATGGTCCATTCCATGGGCCATTCACATGAGAACTTCATTTTGTTAAGTTTGAATGTATTAATTAATATAACATTATGTGTAACAATTCAAACAACCACAAACCTAATTAACCAATTCAACATCGACTCATTAATGAAATATTAAACATTATAAATAACAAACAATCAATATCATTTCATTAATCATTCCAAACATTATATCAGAATCAGACAAACAAGATCAATTACATTCATATCATGATCTAGGGACATACATGTATCAAGAAAAAGGACCCAAAAATTTCAAAATTTTGAAGTATGTATCCATAAACGGCTCTTGATGCCATTGTTAGGTTTTGTAGAAGTTTATCAAAGTCATATTAACCATTAATATGTAAAAACGCAGCGGAGTTATAATCAAAAACCATTTTGAGATTAGTTAGTTTATGCATCAAATACATTTGATTAAGACAAAACCCAAGACAAGGATCAATTTATATGGAAGAGCATACTATCAAAACCACTCAAGAACATATTTACTACCTTAGAAACATGGAGAATGATGCAGGAAGATGATGATGTTTGAAAGCTAAGACTTCAATGTAGAAGCCCTCAAGAGATGATACCCACAAGCCCTTCCAAGAGACCTACTTGTTAGGTAGTAAAACACCAACTTGCTACTCTTCTTGTAGATCCGAATCTACCCAAGCAAATCTGAATTTTTGAGGCTTGCAAAGCTATTTTTCAGCCAAGAAGAAAAAGATAAAACTTGCTTGTGTGTGTGTGAGAAAAAGGTGTGTCTTTGGAAGAGTGTTAGAGTGAGTTTATTGTTGCATGAACCAAGACCAAAAGGAGGATTCCCAAGGCCAAGGGGCGGCCGAAATTGGACCCCCAAAGTGGGTTTCCCTCCTAATTTTCTTTTATAAAATGTTACACTCTTACCCTTGTTTTATAAAACTAAAACCCCTTTTAATTTTATAACACTAGTACACTTTCATTTGTCATTGTTTAACTAACTTAAATAATGAACCAAATGATTTCTCATGAACAAATCATCTACATAATGTTGTTCATTTACAAAAGCTATGTTTTTGAAAACCCGTTTTCTAAATGGTTTCAATATTTATTTGTATGATCTCATCAACGAACAAATATTTATTGGTGTTTGTTTGGCTTGTTATTGGGTATGACCCGACTTGGATCATAAAGTACTAACCACATCAATCTTATATGTGTCTTGGGCATATAAGATCCAAAAAATATCATCTTGTGTTTAGGGACATCCATATGACAAGAATAACAATGTCTGGATTATGGATAGTGGATGCTCCAGGCACATGACAGGGAACAGATCTCTCCTTGAACAGTTTCAACACTATGATGGAGGTCCTGTCCAATTTGGAGGTGAGGGCAGAGGATATATTTCTGGCAAAAGGAGTATATCCAATGGGAAGTTAAAAGTTGACAAAGTTAACTTTGTCAAACAGCTTGAACACAATTTGTTAAGTGTTTCTCAGTTTTTTGATCAAAAGCATCAAATACTTTTCATAAAACGTGAGTGCATTATCCTCAAACTAGGGATGACAATTCCTCCAGAATTGGTGCTTCTTAGATCTCCTAGGAAATGGGATACGTACCAGCTGGATATGAACAATGCTTCCCCAATGGGTGAAGTATCATGTTTTCTTTCCAAAGCTGATAGCGATGAGTCAACACTTTTGGCATAAACGTATGTGTCATGTAAATTTTAAGACAATGAACAAATTGGCTAAAAATAACTTGGTATACGGATTGCCTAAAATGAATTTTTTTGCAAAGATAACGTGTTGCATGCCTGAAAGGGAAGAAACACAAGGCATCTCATAAATACAAAAGTGTTAACTCCATCACTACTCCATTACACTTATTGCACATGGATCTTTTTGGTCCCACAAGTATAATGAGCATTGGAAGGAAATCATACTTCCTTGTGATAATTGATGATTTTACAAGATTACATGGGTATTCTTTTTTAGAACTAAAGATGAAACTGCTGAAACATTAATGTCTTTTATTCTTAAAATAGAAAATCAAATTGATCAGAAGGTTAAGACTATTAGAATGGATCAAGGGACTGAGTTTAAGAACTTCATTATTGACTCATTCTATAACTCAAAAGGGATTGCCAGACAATACAATGCTCCCAGAACTCCTCAACAAAATGGTGTTGCTGAGAGGGGGAACATGATACTTATTGGATGCTCGAACTATGTTAGCTCATTCCAAACTACCTCTAGCATTTTGGGTAGAGGTAGTTAGCATCGCATGCTATGTGTAGAACAAATTTCTTGTAGTTAAGCTACATGGAAAACCCCCTTATGAGTTGTGGAACAAGAGGCCACCATTCATTGGCTTTCTAAGGTCCTTTGGTAGTAGGTGTACCATACTTAACACAAAGGACAATTTGGAAAAGTTTTTTGAAAAGTTGGATGATGCTATCTTTGTTGGATACTCTTCTAGTTCCAAAGCTTATAGAGTATACAACATCAATAATCAATCATTTGAGGAGTCATCCAATATAGTTGTTAATGAGCACAGTCCTTGTGTTAGGGGGAATGGCCTAATCATATATTTGATTTAGAATTGTTTCCAAGCTATTCTAAACCTTCTTGTGAGAATGTTTCAGTTGGAACAGGTGCTCAAAATGATGTTGATGCTGATGCTGATCAACTGTTTGAGCTACCCAAACCTCTTCCAAGTTCTCCAAGAGCTGCCATAAATCAAGCTCCCACTATTTACAGAACTAATAGCATAACTATATCAAGGAATAGTGAAGCTTCAACCATTGAATCACCTGCTGATCCTCAAAACTCATCAGGTGATCTAGCACAACACGAACCTGAGGAAGGTAGCATTTTGAAGGAACAGGCAACTGTTAATGCTACTTCACAGTCAACAATTGATGAAATTTCTCATTCATTTAATCAGTCCTCATTGAATGAGTTTGAAACAACAGCTGGACAACGTTTTCCCGTTCCTGAGCAAACTATGTCTAATCTAGATTTATCTTTGCAACTGGAAGTGATTCCTTGTTTAAGGATTCACAACACTTATCCAACTGAGAACATCATTGGGAATGTCTCTCAAGGTGTGAGAACAAGAGGACAGACTCATAATGGGAATGTCTGCTTGGACTCATGCTTTTTATCCCAGATGGAAACTAAGAAGGTGGAAGATGCCTTGAAAGATAGTAGCTGGGTTGAATCGATGCAAGAGGAGCTGCTTAAATTCAAGACACAAAAGGTCTGGAACCTATGTTTGCTACCATCTGGTCAAGTACCTATAGGCACTAAATGGGTTTTCAGGAACAAGAGATATTACAGAGGCTTGATTATTAAGAACAAGGCAAGACTGGTAGTTCAAGGATACACTCACGAGAAAGTAATTGATTATACTGATGTCTTTGCACCTGTTGCAATACTTGAGGCAGTTAGGATCTTCCATGCTTATGTTGCATCCAAGAACTTTACTATCTACCAGCTTGATGTCAAGTGTGCCTTTCTATATGGGGATATAGATAGGGAAGTGTATGTGTGCCAGCCTCAAGGATTTGAAGACCCATAGCATCCCACCTATGTGTGCAAATTGGATAAAGCTCTTTATGGCTGCACCAAGCACCTAGGCTGTGGTATGAGACTTTGTCTTAGTTTCTTTTGAAGAATGGTTACATTAGAGGAACCATTGACAAGACTCTCTTCATAAGGAAGTCTGGTAAGGACATTTTTCTTGTTCAAATGACCAAATGTGTAATGATTTTGAAAGCATTATGAAGAAGAAGTTTGAGATGAGTTCCATGGGAAAAATGGACTTTTTCCTTGGAATTCAGGTGAACCAACTGAAGGAAGGGTTTTTCATCAATCAATCTAAGTATGTCAATGACATCTTAAAAATATTTGAAATGAAAGAGTGTAAGCCTGCCAAGACACCCACACCCAGAAACCATAATCTTTGTCTTGACCTTAAGGGGGAGGATACTGATCAACATCAGTATAGGGCGATTATTGCTTCTCTAATGTGTCTCACAGCTAGTAGACCTGATATCATGTTTGCAACTTGCATTTGTGCAAGATAGCAGGCTGCTCCAAAGGTGTCTCACATAGTTGCTGTCAAGAGAATCCTCAGATACATCAAAGGAGCACCTAAACTAGGTCTCTAGTATCCTAGGAACAATGATTTTAATCTCTATGGATACTCTGATAGTGACTATGGTGGCTGCAACATTGATAAGAAATCAACATGAGGAGGATGTCAATTTCTTGGTGGAAGGATCATCTCATGGCAATGTAAGAAACCATCTTGTGTGTCTACATCAACTGCTGAATGTGAATACATTGCTGCTGCAAGTTGCTATGCTCAGCTGCTGTGGATTCAGAATCAGATGTTAGACTATGGATTTAACTTTATGAGTACTCCTATCCATATTGACAACAATAGTGCTATCTCCATCACTGAAAATCCGGTGAAGCACTCCAAGACAAAGCATATTGATATCAGGTACCATTTCATTAGACATATCATGAAAAGAATCTGATTAAGCTAATCAAAGTTGATTCAAATGAACAATTTCTGACTTGTTCACCAAAGATTTTGATGAACAGAGATTTAAGTATCTCATAACAGCTATTGGGATGATCAACATTGACCAGCTTAACTCTTTTAAAAACCTTTTTAATATGTAATGTCTTATGTCAATACAATCTAAGCCCTGTTCTCTGAAATTTTCTCTAAGTATAAATTTCTTCTGAAGAGAAATTAACCCTCGGAAGACATTTTACATATCTTCCGAAGCAAAATTTCTCCAAGGATAATTTTCTTCTCGGAAGAACCGATTGATTACATACCTGATCTACTTCCGAAGCTTACAAAACCTCTTCATTCAGAAAGCAACCTTTACTATCAGAAGTAACTTTTACCTACGGAAGTAGCAAATTGCCTTGAAGACAAATTACCTTCGGAAAAGTTTTATATTCAAAAGAGATATTTTACTGTGTAACGGAAATCTCTTGGGCCCCACACTATAAAAAGTAAAGATCTTGTTAATGATGTCAGATTATTTAACTGAACTAAACCGTGCCGCCCCTGTCACTACATCCACTAAAACATCACATCACCTTATCCTAACCCCATTACCGCCATTTCACCCTCTTTTAAATAATCCCGACTATTATTCTTACCACAATTTTGTACTGCACTAAAAGTTTCCTTTCTCCCCAATTCACCCAAGCTCAAACTCTTCCACCTTTAACTTTTCTCAATGGCCCTAAATCCTCAACACAATGAAAGTCGCATTTCTTGAGTCTTCAAGAGATGCGGACTTCTCTGAAATCATCTCCTTCCTCACCCCAATCATCCTACTACACTACCCTGACTGTTAATCCCACTGTTTACGCCAATCACATGACTGAATTTTGGGATAACGGTCAGGTTCAAACCCAAAATAGGGTTCGTGTAATAGGATCCCGCATTTGTGGCCAAGAGCTGGTCATCACTGAACAACTTATTAGGGAGCATCTCGAGCTTCATGATGAGGGTGCACCCACAGAGTTCCCCAAAGTAGATTTAGATAGCACCTACATTCTCATGGGATATGGTGGAGATGTCAGCAGGTCAACTGTCTACAAATTTAACTTCTCCTACAACTAGAAGTTCCTCCTACATATTGTCCTTCACTTTCTGTCCAATAAATTTGGGGGATAGGACCAAATTCCATACGAACTAGGGTGCTTAGTTTATGTAATGGTGAGAGGCCTCCACTTCAAGTAAATATTTGTGCTCACCAATCTTATTGGAAATCTCCAGAGGGAAACATTCATTATGTATCCTAGATTTCTTTAGCACATTATTAGTTGGGTTGTTGGACCATTATCAAATTTGTTTAACCATTTAAACATGAAAAACGCAGCGGAATAAAACCTTAATATTATGATTTGTAATTTGAAAATTAAGGCTAATAACATAACAACAACAGACCCAAGAACATAGGATTAAATATATGTGAATGGACTAGCTATCAAGAAGAAATAACAACAAACATTAACCATAATGCTACCTTTGTAGAGCTGCTGAAAACATGTGATAGGAGGAAGAAAATGAGGTTCTTGAACGACCAAAACACCAGGAGAGGTGTCCTCAAGCATCCATACCCACAAGCGTCAAGCAAAGACCCTTTTGCTAGGATTTGAACAACAAAAATGAACCAAGAAGGCTGCGGAAACTTGATTCCAGCCATGAGTAATCTTCAAAATGGAGAGAACTTTTCACCTATTGGTTCTTGCTTGTGAGAGAGAGAAGAAGGTGGAGTGTGTGTGTCTAGTTCTTGGAGTATGGTACTTTGAAAAAAAAGGACACTCCCCATAAAGGGGGCGGCTGAATAAGGTCATAAGGAGAGGTTTTCCCCCCAAAACTATTCTCCATTTTTTATAAACTAGTTGGTAAAATAGTTATATAAGTAACCTTTTAAATATATAACTCATACACACTTTTATTATTTGATGTTATTTAACCAAATTAAACAACATTACAAATAATACCCATGAATAAAATATCCTTATAAGTTGTTCCATCTCATATGCAATTTATTAGAAAACCCATTTTCTAAATTGGTGTATTTATTTAATTGCATGATCATATCATCAATTAATATCAATTGGTTTTTGCTAAGCTTTTATTGGGTATGACTCGACTTGGATCATAACGTACTAACCACATCAATGTTCTATGTGTCTTGGGCATAAAGAATCCAACAATCTCCCACTTGCACAAGATTTATAGAAGATTGATGCAAGCAGGAAATACTACCTAACAATAGTTTACTACCCTTAATAGGCATGACTAAAAGCCATTCAATAACATCATCCCCTTCAAGTATCCAACTTGAAATGATTTAGGTGAATCAATAATTTATCCTTTTGTTAGAGATGTCATGTTAAATCCTAGGACATAGAATGATCATTCTTGTTGATGTAACTTAATCAGGCCTTAGACATCTTGCTCTCAATGAATAAGAGGAACAAATTCCATCTTGACTACATACGTTTCTCACAATGACCTCGTGTCACATCTGAACATAGCCTTATGTACTGTGCACTATTTCAGAGTAGTGAAGAACTAGCTCAAGGTATAACACTTTGGTAAATATCAAAACCCAATATGTATCTCAAGTCGGAGGATACCAAATGATATTCGCCTTTACTCAAATTTACTTATGATCAATCAAGAAGATTCCATGTAGTTAAATTTGAGACGTGGGTCGGTCCAATATTCGTATCCCACAAATATCTATGAACTTTGGAAGCAACCAATTGCTCTATATTCATGCCTTATGAATATCCACCAAACCATGTTCATAATAGTCTTACATTCATATTTGTTCCCACAAATATGACCGACTATGGACATTTAGAATAAAAAACATATTCATGGATATATACATGCTAAAAGTAACATAACTCAGAATATCACAGATATATAAAAGAGTTAAATATTTCATTGTTCCAAACTTTTAAATACTAAACAGGTCAGCTCCAATCACTAGAATATCGAAGCCCTAAGGCATAAGTATTACTTTCATGCTTTGCCCTTTCAAGGAGCTTCGTGAGTGGATCTGCAATGTTATGATCGGTGTGAACTTTACGAATACATATCTTTCCTTTTTCAACTTCATCCCTTATGTAGTTGAATCTTGCTCAATGTGTCGTCTTTGATGTGCACGAGATTCCTTGATTTGTGCAATCGCACCCTTATTATCACAAAAGATTTCTAGGGGGTCTTGAATGGTAGGGACCACCCCTAGATCGGCGATAAATTTCCTTATCCATGCATCTTCCTAAGCTTCTAATGAGGTGGCTATGTATTCAGATTCTGTAGTGGACAATGCTACCACGTCTTGTTTTGAACTCTTCTAGGACACTGCTCCTCCATTCATAATGAAGACAAACCCCGATTATGATCAAGAATCATCTCGATCAGGTTGGAAACTCGCATCCGTGTAACCCTTTATCATGAGTTCCTCTTCACCAGACCCGTATAATAGAAACATATCCTTAGTCCTCCTAAGGTATTTCAATATACTTTTAACAACCATCCAATGGCTATTACCTGGATTGTGCTGATATCTGCTTGTCATGCTTAACGCGTATGACATGTCCGGTCTAGTGCATATCATCGCATACATGATGGATCAGATAGCAGATGAATATGGGATGTCCTTCATTCGATCTTGCTCATCCTTTGAGCTTGGTCATTAAGATGTACTCAATATTGTCCCTCTTTGAATAGGTACCATACCTTTCTTAGAGTTTTCCATCTTGAACCTTTTCATGAATTTATCAATATATGCACTTTGTTTTAGACCTATCAACTGCCTCGATCTGTTTCTATAAATCTTTATTCCCAATATATAGGCGGCTTCACCGAGATCTTTTATGGAAAAAAAACTTCCAAGCCAGGTTTTAACACCTTCCATGGTTGGAATATCATTTCCAAATAGTAGTATGTCATTAACATACAATACTAGGAATTTAATTATGCTCCCACTAGCCTTCTTATATACACAAGCCTCATCAGTGTTCTTGATGAAACCAAATTTCTTGATCTCTTCATCAACACGTTGATTCCAACTCCTCAGTGCTTTTTTCAATCCATAGATTGATCTCTTTAACATGCATACTTTATTAGAATGTTGTGGATTGACAAAACCATCAGGTTGAACCATATGGATAGTCTCTTCGAGATGTCCATTAAGAAAAGCGGTTTTGACATCCATTTGCCAAATCTCATAGTCATAATATGCAGCTAGGGCAAATAATATTC
The DNA here is from genome assembly GCA_025506515.1 of Flaveria trinervia. NCBI lineage: Eukaryota > Viridiplantae > Streptophyta > Magnoliopsida > Asterales > Asteraceae > Flaveria > Flaveria trinervia. Next base: position 24,641,036 of record CM046449.1, on the reverse strand, counting down.
TAATTGACTTTAGCATTGCCACAGGCGAGAAAGTTTCATCATAATCAACCCCTCGAGTTTGAGTGAAACCTTTTGATACAAGTCTTGCTTTGTAAGTATCCAAGTTTCCATGCATATCCGTTTTCTTCTTGAAAACCCACTTGCATCCAACCGGTTTGGAGTTAAGTGGAGGGTCAACCAATTCCCAAACTTGGTTTTCATACATGGATTGCATCTCTACGTTCATGGCTTCCAGCCATTTGTCACAATCCGAATTGGACATTGCATCATGGAATTTAGTTGGCTTATCGAAGTCAACCACATAGCATCCATTCATATCGGTTGGATGTACCAATTCCCACTTGCTTCCAACTACTTTGGAGTTAAGAGGTCGTACAACCAAGTCCCATACTTGATTGTCATGCATGGATTGCATCTCAACGCTCATGGCCTCGAGCCATTTGTCACAATCCGAATTGGACACTTCATCATGGTATGTGGTTGGTTCATCTGAATCTACCACATAGCATCCATCCATGAAAAATCCGTATCTTTTAGGTGGATTACTAGTTCTACCACTTCTGCGAACGTTTTGTGTGTATTGATCAACCACTTGATCATCTTCAACATCCTGATGTTGAGTGCTAGTTTCAACCAAACGTGCATCGAGTTGTGGTTCTTGATCCTCCTCAAGATCCACTGTTCTACTGCTAGTTCCTTCCATAAGGAACTTTGCTTCTAAGAACTCACCCTTTCTGGAAACAAACACCTTTTGTTCCAGTGGATCATAGATAGAATCTCTAGGGTATCCAACAAAAATACACTTGGTGGATCGGACTTCCAATTTGTTTGGGGTGGGAGTCTTAACATAAGCGTCACAACCCCAGACCCTTAAGTATGATAGGGATGGAACTCTTCCATGCCATATCTCAAAAGGTGTCCTTTCCACCTTTTTGGTTGGGGCCATATTTAAAATACGGGCCGCGGAGAGCAAAGCAAAACCCCAAAATGATAGAGGTAATGTGCTTCTAGCCATCATAGATCAGACCATATCCAATAAGGTTCTATTCCTCCTCTCAGACACACCATTATGTCGTGGTGTTCCAGGTGGAGTGAGTTGTGAGACAATCCCACAACTCCTAAGATGATCTTGAAAAGCATCACATAGGTATTCACCTCCTCTATCGGTGAGGAGAACTTTAATAGACTTGTTAATTTAATTTTGTACTTCATTTTGAAAGATCTTGAACATTTCAAAACCTTCATCTTTGTGTCTTAACAGGTACACATACCCATAGCGACTATAATCGTCGGTAAAGGTAATGAAGTATCTTTCACCATTCGTAGTCATTGGCTTAAAAGAAGCACATACATCCGAATGTATGATTCCTAATAAATGTTTTGCCCTTTCGTTAGTTCCACTAATGGGTGCCTTAGTCATTTATCCTTGTAAACAAGACTCACACACATCAAATGAATCACATTCACTTGTTTTTAAAAGACCATTCTTTTCTAGTGTTTGAATTCTTTTCTTGTTTATATGACCAAGACGACAATGCCAAAGATAGGTATCACTCAAATCCAACTTGAGTTTCTTGGTGCTAGTGTGGTACAATGAACTATTTAAAGTATTTTCATGAACCAATTCATAAATACCATTAATGGGAATAGCTTTAAAGTAGAACATATCATTCAAAGAAACATGAATATCCTTTTCAACAAATGATAATACATATCCAAATTGTTTAAATAGGGCTACAGAAATAATATTCCTAGTCCAACTAGGAGCATACAAAACATTATTCAAAATTACTTCCAAACCATTTGGAAGTTCCAAGATGTAGTCACCACGGGCTTCAACTTGAACTTTAGCCCCATTGCCCATGTAGAGGCTAACATCCCCTTTATTGAAGTTACTACTTCTTTTGAACCCCTGCAAAAAATTGCAAATGTGAGTTCCACATCCGGTATCTAATACCCATGTGTTAGAGGATGTCATGTTTAAATCAATATGGATCATGTATATTGTACCTGAGGTTTGCCTAGCATCCCTCTTTGCTTTCAACTCTTGGATATGGACAGGACAATTTCTTGCCCAATGTCCAATCTCCCCACACTTAAAGCATGGGTCATTAGTAGCAACCTTTTGCTTCTTCTCTTGTCGTTTGGGGGGCACCCTTACCACCCGTTTCCCCTTTCCCCATATGGGTCCCTTGCCCTTGGCAATCTTTGCCTTGGGTGTGGGATGAGGCCTTTTCTTGTTTCCACCTTCATTGATGGTGAGAACGGGTAAAACCCTTTTACCCATGGCCACCTCGGCCGTTTTAAGCATTGAGTAAAGCTCACCAATGCTTTTGTCCCAAGCATTCATGTTGTAGTTCAACACGAATGTCTTGAACTTCTTGGTAAGGCCATTGAGGATCAAATCCGTGGCCAATTCCTTCAAGACAGGACGATTAAGCCTTTCGAGGCGGTCAATATGACTTTTCATCTTAAGTACATAAGATGAAACCGATTGGTTATCGTCCATACGACATGCATGGAGTGCTCGAACCGTTTCTAAGCGCTCAACCCTCGCTTGCTGTTGGAACGTTTCCTTCAGCTGGGTTATCATGTCATAAGCTCCGTGATGTTCATACTCCTTTTGGAGATCCGGAGTCATGCTCGCCAGCATGAGACAAGACACTTGGACGGAGTCCTTAGTGTACTTCAGCCAATCGTTGTAGGCCTCCTCATCATCCTCAGTAGGTTGATCGGGGATAGGGTCGTCTAAAATATATGATCCTCTCTCTTGCTTGAGAACGATTCTCAAGTTTCGATACCAATCAATGAAATTATTATGATTTAGACGTTCTTTTTGGAGCATCACTAGCAATGATTGGGTGGACGCGGATGAATTATCATGATTATCATTATTGGTGGCCATCTACAAAATTTAACAAAGATCTATTTTATTATTTTTGATATCGTTGTTTTAATAATTAATACCTTTTAAGGTGGTTAGGATATTAAAATCTAGAACCCAACATTACATTTAAATAGTGGTTAGGTGACCTTTATCCCATGATTTAAATTAATAAGGTGGTCAACGTTTGACGATTGCAACCATTTGCAACTTCTAGAGGTATGGGATCGACTTGAAACATCATATGTGAAGTCGGCATGTTAATCCCATCAACACCATTTGGAAACCATATTGTAGGTGATCCATTTAACATGGTTTGCAAATCAAGTTACCCTACTTGCACACACATGTGAGTTTACCAACATAAGTGGTTAAGTGACCTTTATCTCACAAATGTGGTATCCCCACCTTGAGTCACAAGTTCCCTCTAAATGGTTAGGTGACCTTTATCCCATTAAGAGTTTCCAAATGACTCAAGTGTTATGCAAAAGGATGGTGTTAAACTTGTTTGAAAATATTTAGAGATTTCATAATTCTAGTTTAGAAAACTCTATGTACTTGTACCTGCATGTTTTCAAATACAAGATACCCTATGATCCTTTGATTAAAACCCATTTTAATCTTTAAAATAGTTAAATCATTTTAATAACCTTTTATTTCCTTTTAATGATTAAGAATCTTTTAATTAGTTTGTTTTGATCATGGATAGGATTGATAAAACAAATATCACATACATGCCATCAATCACAATAATATAAACAAAACAACATAGCGTAGGTGCATAACCATAGTATCTAAAGTGGTCCACACTTGTTTGCCATCACAAGTGTGGTCCATAGGGTATTCCTAAGGTCATAACAAAACACATCACAAAAATTCCAAGAACCTCCCACTTGAAACCGCATCCAAATGCTCCATGTTTCTTGTGTCTTCCCTTTGTGCTTCTATCACGTACATCTTCATATTACAAGACATAATGTCCTAATACAAGATTTCTAGAAATATGAAAAGTACCTAATCTATTTATTACAGCCCATTAGTAAATAAGTTACACTTGAAACAAAGCACAAACAATAGATTATACAACCCAATTGAATGAATGAATACAACCATTACAAACATCCAAACAACACAAGGTCAATGGCTAGGTTATGCACTAAAATGAACAATGAACATATCAACCAAACCAACAATGAAACGCCACTAAAACCCACGAAATTTCAGCCAACATAAACTGAAATTTCAGGTTATATCATGCCCAAACAAACAATAAATACAACATACATGTCTTTCAAAGTTTAATCACAAGCATCTGTGATATAACTTTGAAAGTAGGGGATTCATAAAACATGAACATAGCAGCCCCTAAAGGGGTTTCAAAGTCCCAAAAAAAACCGAAATAACAAAGACAAAACAAGCTAGCTATCCACATAACCGGCTCTAGATGCCAATGTTAGGGTTTGTTAGAAGATGAAATCCATGTTTAACCTATTAAACTTTCTGAAAAACGCAGCGGAAACATGTATAATAACTTAGTTAATAAACTCGAATTTCAATTTTCATCTTGTTTTAACAAATTTATAAACAAACCCATGAACATAGTATCTTTATATGTGAATAGAAGCTAGCTATGTTAACATAAAGCAAACAATATGGACAGTCATGTTGAGGCTGCCTAAGACTACCTTCGAGGAGTCAAATACAAAAAATGGAGGATGATATGGATCAAATCGAATGACCAAGGCACCAAGAGAGGTCCGCTCAAGCTTGTATACCCCAAGCTTGATTGCACAACACTTTCTTGTTAGGAAGAAACACCACTAAAACTCAAAAACCCTTTCTTTGCTGCTGCTTGTGCCGAGAGCTATTGAGAGAGAGAGAGAGAGAAGAGTTCTTGTTTTGATTTTGCATGTATTGAGAGAGGTGCAAGGTTGACTGTATGTCTATGTTTTAATGTGTGTGATTTCAAGAAAGAAAAAGAGCCAATCCCTATCCAAGGGGCGGCCGAATTTTTGTTTTAAAATGAAGTTTTCCCTCTTAAACAAAATTACACACATTATATTAAACATAGTCACTAAATAAGTTATACAATTAACCATTTAATTGTATAAGTTATACACCCTTTTATTATTTGATGTTATCTAACCTACTTAAATAACATTACAATAATATTCTTGAACAAAATATCCTAATAAGTTGTTCCATCTCATATGCAACTTATTTAGAAAACCTATTTTCTAAATTGGTGTGATTATTTAATTGCATGATCATATCGTCAATTAAATAATTATTTGTGTTTTCAAAGCTTGTTATTGGGTATAACCCGACTTGGATTATAACGCACTAACCGCATCAATATTCTACGTGTCTTGGGTATATAGAATCTTGCAAACCTATTCAACACAAGGTCAAGGCAAGGTTATGAACCAATATGAAACAACATATGCAACATCCAAGAACCAAATAAATCCCCATTTAACCCTAAATTTTCAGCCAACATAAATCAAGAATTTAGGGTTTTGTCCAAACAAAATACAATCAACGATTTGACATCTATCTTTCAAGGTTTAATCATAAGCATGTAAGATATAACTTTGAAAGTTTTGGGGATTCATCATATCATCATAAAACAGCCCCTTTAAGATTGTTAAAGTCCTATAAAACCAATTTTTACGAGGACAAAAGAAGCTAGTCATCCACATATCCGGCTCTAGATGCCAATGTTGGGTTTGTTGGACCATTATCAAAGTTGTTTAACTATTTAAACATGAAAATACAGCGGAATAAAACCTTAATATTATGATTTGTAATCCGAAAATTAAGGCTAATAACATAACAACAACAAACCCAAGAACATAGGATCAAATATATGTGAATGGATTAGCTATCAAGAAGAAATAACAACCAAACAATACCCATAATGCTACCTTTGTAGAGCTGCTGAAAAACGTGTTATAGGAGGAAGAAAATGAGGTTCTTGAATAACCAAAATAGAAAGGAGAGGTGTCCTCAAGCATCAATACCCACAAGCATCAAGCAAAGACCCTTTTGCTAGGATTTGAACACCAAAATGAACCAAGAAGGCTGCTGAAACTTCATTCCAGCCGTGAGTAATCTTCAAATGGAGAGAACTTTTCACCTTTTTGTTCTTGCATGTGAGAGAGAGAAGAAGGTGGAGTGTGTGTGTCTAGTTCTTGTAGTATGGTACTTTGAAAAACAAAAGGACATTCCCCATAAAGGGGGTGGCCGATACGGTCATAAGGAAGGGGATTCCCCCCAAAACCATTCTCCAATTTTTATAAACTAGTTCTTAATATAGTTATATAATTAACCTTTTAAATATATAACTCATACACACTTTTATTATTTGATGTTATTTAACCAAATTAAACAACATTACAAATAATACCCATGAACAAAATATCCATATAAGTTGTTCCATCTCATATGCAATTTATTTAGAAAACCCATTTTCTAAATTGGTGTATTTATTTAATTGCATGATCATATCGGCAATTTAATATCAATTTGTTTTTGCTAAGCTTGTTATTGGGTATGACCCGACTTGGATCATAACGTACTAACCACATCAATGTTCTATGTGTCTTGGGCATAAAGAATCCAACATTATCAACTGTGAGCTAGACCAAACTCGGCTTGTCTGTGCAGCCACTCTGCCTATCCCTCAAATGAGGACTACCATCTTCAAAACTCTAAAGAATGTGTCCACCAACTTCACTCGAAGGTACACTTCTCTACTTCCAGGTATGACTAAACAAATAGCTCCTGGCAGCTACTTGGCATTTTTGGATGACATCTTTTGTATAACGTTTTTGCATTGTAATACGAACGAACTACATTTTGTAATCAATGATGTATTATTTAAAGGAAATGAAATGTTTGTTTAAAGAGTTTCTACTACATGATTTTAGTAAAGTTAATATAATTATATGTTTTATGTGTGATTACTGACTAGCTGTGAGCATCTCGGGAATGGGGCCTTACATTAAGCAAGGCAAACCAGGGTGCCAAGAAACCACATCTAGTGGTGAGGCTGAACATACTAGGTATGTTACCTCATCTCCCCGTGATTCTTCAAAAGAAGATGAGGGAAGCATGCAACTCGTCATTCAAGACCTACTATATAAAGTCTCAAGCCTTGAAACCAAGGTTAGGACTGTAGAAGAAAGGTCTGCCACTCAGCAACTTGAGATTGACAATCTCAAGGCTCAACTAGTTGAGAAATAGATTTAGAGATCTATTAGGCATGTACCTGTTCAGGTCTCCTTGCCCTCTTCCTCCAGCTCATCGAGCTCTTAAGATGATGCTACCAAAAATAGGGAGAGTGTTCAGAGAGAAACATCTAAGGAACCACAGAGCCAAACTTTAACTTCCAAACATTCGGCTGCCATTACAACTTTCTCTAATCCATCCCAAGTTGCACTGCAAATCAACCCAAGTATGCTCAGAGATCTCTACAGACTCTTTTCCAAGTTTCTATTGAGATCCTCTCTTGATTAGCCAAGCCTTGACGCAACAATAATTTATTTTGGAGCTGAAGAGCTTCAGAGGCTAAGTGCACCTTCTACCACTGTGTAAGAAGTTGGTCAACCTAAGGTCCACATGGAACCTAAGATTCAATTCGAAGGGGAAATGAGGACTGATGGCCCAGCAACTGAAACAGTTGGGATAGAATCTGCACCCCCTCAAACTTCTGAAGCTGAAGTTAAAGCCTCGGAAGAACAAGCCGAATCTTCTGAAGCTGAAATGGAAGCTGTGGAAGGATTGTTCTCATTGTCCGAGGATCTAATCATCACAGATGCAATTCTAGAAGTAGCATCTGAGGTGAATAGTGTGGACTTTCTGTATCAACCTCTTATTTAGACACCCTCTCTGCCTCTCTCACAATCCAAATCCATTCTTCAAGAACCACCAAAGTCAAGATCTTCAAAAGATAACAAAGGAAAGAAGAAAATGACTGTGGAAGAGCTTTAGGAAGAGGAGAAGATTGAAAAGCTAAAAAGAAAAGGAAGACTTCCACTGGGAAGCTGTTAACTGCCAGTACAAAAGCAATTGTAGCCAACCAGGAGGCGGTCAACAACAAAAGGAGAGTAGAGATCATTGACTAGCTCATCAAGCTTGGAGCTGCCAGTGAAGAAAACACTCCTGCTACCATTAGATGAATTGGTGGAACCGGAAAAGGCAACCAGGCTACAAAAGGAAGCAGCACGGTTAGCCTTAGAGGAAGAAAGAGAAAAGGAACAGAGGGAAGCTGACATGCAACTCAGGAGGGAAAGGATAGCCTTCCTAACCACCAGAGGTTTCTCTCTTCAAGAGTTGTCTCCATATAACGATGAAAAAACTCCTATGGCTCTCTAACAAAGAGCAGGATCAATTGGAGAAAGAGAGAAAAAGAGCTGTAAGAGAAAAGTTGAGGGAGAAGAAGAAGAAAGAAGAAGCAAGGGCCACTGCAACCAACAAGATAGGTGAGAAAGCTTGGATGAAAGACTATCTCTGGGCTCACGGCTTCTCTAGAAGGCAGGTGGGTCCCATGTTTGAAAGGACACTCTAGCGAATTGTTAGTGAAATCAAAGAGGACTTCATTTGGGTAAAAGGAGAGAGATGTATAGAAGGGTACAGGGGATGACCTTCACACCACCACTCAACCCTAACCTAAACCAATTCCCTCTCCATTCACCATCAACACTGAACCTTACACTCCTGAACCCACACCTTTACCCTCACCTCAACCACCAAAACTACCCATCCTTCAACCCAAAACACTTATCAGAACCACTACACCATATCTTTCCTAACAACCTTCCAAACCATCCCCTCAACCTTCCAAACATCTCTCCCTTAAGGAGTTTAAGGCAATCAAGACTAAGCTCACCAACTGCACAACTTTGAGTGACATCTCCTATGAGGAAGACTCTGTCAAACTAACCTATGATGATGGATCTTCATGTTGCCTCACAAGAGATAAATTTCTTGATCCACCCCAGAGGAACACTAGACCATGCTGCAAAACTTCTAGGCGTTAACTTTGACTCACTAAATGATGAAGAGAATAGACTAAGAAGGAAGCTGGTGACTCTCCTGGATACAAAGAAAGAGGACAAGATTCCTAGTCAGTCTCTTGTGCCTAGAAAGAAAATAATCCAGTAGAGGTTCGATGAAGCTTCTCACTACTTTGTTGTGGAAATGGAGAATGGTGAAGTCAACAGGTTGAATGCCACCTCTCTGCTACACTCTAGCAGGTTTGACATTGCTAAGTTAGCAGAGAAACCATTCTCTAATTCCTCCAACTCTGAAACTACTGCTCATATAAGAAATCATCTCTACAGTCTTCATCTTGCTAAGTTAACTGCAAAAGCCAAAATTGAAGAAGAGTTGAAGTTGAGAAGAAAGAAAGATAAGGATATGATTATAGCTCCCATCAACTAACTCTTTTCAGAGGGACACAACAAAGGGTACATATCATTCAGGATGACAGACTAGAGTTCCTGTCAACTAAAGATCTGTACAAGCTTCTCAGCACCACTTCAGGGAAGAACAAGGAAACTAAAAAATATTTACTCTCCTTGGTGCTGAAGGTTTTGAGGAGCAGAAACAAGTGTGGTTTTGGTAGCATCAGCCTAGGGGGAGTTTGTTGGATCAAGAAGAAGGCTGGTGCAACCAAAACCAAATCACTTAGACAAATTTTGCTGCTACTTACAAAAGGCTTTCGAAGCCAAGTGTGGAGCTTCCAAAGGAAAGTAGAGTTCTTCCAAAGACAAAGTAAAAGATCAACTTCCAAAGACAAACTCTACTTCTAAAGTGAAAGAACATACTTCCGAAGATCAAGTCTAAGAAGATGAATTCAGAAGACTACTTCCAAAGTATGAAAAAAAGAAGAAGTCCTCAAGCATCAGGAGAAGTAGCCTCTTCCGAAGTGTAAGTGGCTTCGGAAGTACTTGTTCTTCCGAAGCCATTTAACCTTCGGAAGACACTGCTATTAACCAGTGGACATAAGTATGGTCCCTGACACTCCGTTGCAGACCTCTGATACTGCATGGTGTTTTCTCAAAGGGCCGTGTAGTTGACCATACTTTATTCCACTGTTCACCTTTTTATGTTAGTACACGTTACCAACATTAGTTGGTGACAAAAGGTAAGTCAGGGACATGTCTTGACTACCATATCCTAAATAAGACTTTATCTAAGATACCTTAAACCATAGCTTTGTAGTATTTGCTTTAGTTGGAGGATTCCAGCTGGTATCAAAGTATATCTAGCTGTAGGTAGTATTATATATAGTTTCTCATTGTAACTCGTAATATGTACGCTTCTAAGAGTCTTGTAATATTTGAGTTGAGAAGCACTATATGCAAGTACCTTGAAAATTACTTCATATGTGTACTATTACTTATTATATTGTTATTAACTCTTAGAGACTTTGCTTTCATTCGAATGTAGTTCAAGTGAGTTTGAGAGAAAAAAACAAGTGTATTGTGACAAAACCTGATCCTGCATATGATCAAAACCAAAATTACCAATCAAGAGTTAAGGAAAAGGCAGAAGGATGAGGTGATTGAGGGAATAACCAAGATGTTGGTGGATCAGAATAAATTGATTAACAGATTGCTTGTGGAGGTGAATGAACTGAAGGTTCCAACCGGGTGCCCAATAAACTAACTCAATCTGAGTTAGATGATTTGACTGATACTTCCAAATATTTATTTATAAATGTGGGTACATCTTCCCAGATAGGATAGGGCACATCTAGTGTGTTGGACCAAAAGAACCAATTAGCCAAGATCAAAAAACCTCTAAGTCCCGCATGGTATCACAACAACTGCTGAAAGACTCATCGGCAGTTTGAAAAGTGCTGAAGACTTCAATAGCTGAAGATCAAGTGCTGAAGACTTCAACAGCTGAAGAACTAAAGTGCTGAAGTACAACAGCTGAAGAACACAAGTGCTGAAGCTGAAAGACCAAAGTACTGAAGTCCAACAGCTGAAGAGTTTACAAGTGCTGAAGATCAACAACTGACGTACAAAGTCTGAAGACAAAGACCGAAGACATCAGCTGATGATATCTACTGAAGTCATCAGCTGATGAAACATCTGAAGGTCAAAGTCTGAAGATCAAGTACTGAAGCCTCAGTAGTTTGTCACAACTGCTGAAGAGTACTTCTTCAGTAGTTGTGATATCAGTAGTTTTATATTTCTAGTTTCAGTAGTTTTATGTTTCAGTACTTTTGTAAAACGACTGAAGAGCTTGTTCTTCAGTCGTTGTAGTTTCAGTAGTTTCTAATCAGTAGTTTGTTAAGATCAGTTATTTTTGTAATAGATCTGCCAGTTGTCACTTTCCGTGATAACAGTAGTGATTGTTGCACTCTATGTAAGGAGTGACAACCTACTGTAATATGTGAATGGGTGAATGAATGAATGATTTGATTAGAAACATTCCATATCTATAAACATTCCTTGAATCAGAAATATATTCTCTCGCTATAACCGTATGTGCTCTTAATGCATACAAGCATCGACTTCTTGCTACAATTTGTCTAATTCCTATTCTTATTCCGTTGCCTTGAACTCTAATACATCAAACTTGTGATCGCTAATCCTGTCAAATGGTATCAGAGCGGGTAATCATTGATCGATCTAATAATTGATCATTGAAACTGCTATTCAAGATCTAAGTTTGATTGAATTAGCTTTTGTTTTTGCAAGAAACGGTTATAGAGATTGAGTTTTCTGTATTTCTGGTCATTCATCCTGAGATCTTTTCTTGGTTTTCATTGAGCTTGTTGTGGTCTGTGTAAAATTTTTAAAAAGCTTGAATTAAATTGTTTCTGAACTGAAAATGACTACTCCCTCCAATGATCCTCACAATACTGGTTCCTCAACCAAGCCACCAATGCTGGTTAGGAATGAGTATAACATATGGCAAAGACGAATGCTCCATCACCTGTCTGTTAACAGTGCAGGTTGTTGGACATCAGTGGTACATGGTCCACACAAGCCTATGGTGAATAACCCGGAAACCAATCAAATGGTTTCGAAGAGGAGGGAGCAATACTCAGATGAGGATAAGAAGTTGCTTGAAATTGATGCAAAAGCCCATGGAATTCTGGCCATGGCATTGCCAAATGAAATCTATTCTGGGCTAATGCATCATGAAGCTGCCCATGACCTCTGGAATGCCTTGAAAGAACAATTTGGAGGAACAGATGAGGTCTTCGCAAATAATAGAGAAATCCTCGCCCAACAATATGAGACATTTTCTCATAGAAAGGGTGAGACACTGACTCAACAATATGAGCGGTTCTCTTGTTTGATTTCTGAATTAAAAATGGTCAAACTTGAGTACACTAATATCCAGATGAATAACAGATTTCTCAGATCACTGCCTGAGAGATGGGACACATATACTATTGTCCTACGCTCTAATGCAAGTTTGGACAAACTATCTCTCACCCAACTCCATGGGAAACTGCTCACGTTTGAGAGAGAGATAGAACAGAAGAGAAAGTCGTCTTCATCTGGAAAGCTCGCTGAAGACTTTGTACCAGGCAACACTGCCTTGGTGGGTCATGAGTCAGAATATGCTTCATCTGAATGCCAGTATGATGAGCATATTAATTTCTCTTCAAGCACTTCTGATTCTGCATTTGTGAGTGTTGATGGTCAGTTTACTGGGTGTAATAATGACAATCTATGCTTCATTATGGATGATCTCAAGGGGATTGCTGATGATGACCCTGATAAATATCAGATCTCAGAAGTTCTATAAAAGAACTGGAAGAAAATTCCCAGGACTCTCTGGCAAAATCAAAGTTGGTTTTGACAAGAGCAAGTTGAGGTGTCACAAATGCCAAAGGCTTGGACACTTTGCAAGAGAGTGTAGATCAACTGGATCTAACTCCACTGCACCCTTTGTGACTTTTCCTGGCAATAGTCAACAACACAGAGGGCAACATCCTGTCACTTCTAGTCATCATCCTCAACAACAATCTCCGGCATATTTTGTTCCTCAGGGTCAAATGCCATATCCGTACCCTTGTTATTACATGCCACAGTCAAATCAAGTTCAAGTTCCTATGGCACCACAACCTCATGCACTACCAGAACCTCAGCCATCCCAATCTCATCAACAAACTCAACCTCAACAACACAGCTTTTTCACCCCAGGAGTTGTTGACTGGAGCAGTTTGCTAGATGACTTGTCTGGTCATGACCAACTGTTCTCAGGTGCTGGTCAACATGGTGGTGACAGTCCTTTTGGGAATCTAGCTCTTATGGCTTTGGAGTCTGCTGATACTTCATTTTCTAATGCCGCTACACCTCAGGTATCACAGGTATCCTCTGAGGCAAAAGCCAAATTATGTTCTGAACCATGCATAGCAGCATTTGCTTCCATTAGAGAAGCAACTGTAGCTCTAATTAATAAGAACATTGAGCTAGAACAAATAAATTCCAAAAACAAAGCTGAGTTTGAGTCTGTGCTTAAAGATAAAAATGATGAGATTTATAAACTGAATTGCCAAATAATTGATGATAAGGCTAGAGAAGAGGTACTTCTAGAGAAGTACAAAGATCTCAAAGAAACCCTTGCAGTTACCCAGGTAGAGTGTGATAGATGGGTACAATCATGCAAAGGTTTTGAAATGCTTCTTAGTAAGCAATCTGCTTCCAATGTGAAGTTTGGAATTGGTTACAATCACACTGCTCCACCTACAGATTTTACCCCAAGAGCAGAAGTAGAATCTGATGGTGAGAGTGATAACCAATCCATCACATCATGTGATGTACCTTCTGATACAGCACAATCAGAAGTAGCAGTCAGCATCAAGCCCTCTTTGAACTTATCAGCTGATGTTGATGGTTCAAATGCTGACACTCACATGATCAATGAGTTGATCAACTCAGGAGTTAATTCTGAAGGTTCTGAAAGGACTAGGGAGCAGGATTTAACACCTGAAGTTCAAACTTCAACTGCTGTCAGTACTGAAGAGAAGAAAACTGCCAGTAGAAAGAGTTTGAAGTCTACTAAAGAGGCAGTCAAGAAAGCAAACAATGCTTCCAAAGCATTGAAGCACAAGTCTTCAGTTGCTTCACCCTCTTTAGTTGATGATCAACCTAAGATGAAGAAGAAACCATGTGAAGTATGTGGTTTGTTCAATCATCTTACAGATGATTGTTGGTACAAAAGAGGTTCCAAACTCAAACAAAAAGAAGAAATTAATGAGAAAATGGTAAAAATGAAAACTGAGTTTGAGACCACATTTGTATCAGCAACATCAAATCCTGTAACCCTTAAGTCCTCAAAGAAATCCAAAAAGGAAGGGGTTAAATAGGTGACAGCTGAGAATGCTCAGAAGAAGAAGGGGCAACATAGGAACTTATCAAACTCCACTGGCAATGTGTCTGATGAGCTGAAAGCTCTGTCACAAAATTAGACACAGCTGGTTATGATGGTTCAACATCTGTTGGGTAGAGTTAACCAACTAGATGCTCCTATGATGAAACCACAGAAAAGGAGGTCCAAGCCAAAGGACTCCTCTTCTACACCATCTTCTTCCTCTCAGGCTGTTGTTTCAGATAAACCTGTTAGTTTACCATCTATTGATGAGACCAGGCCTAAAACCAAAAGGTTTGGGTCTCTAAAACTAACTGATTGTTTATTATTGCAGGGTTCTTCAACATGCCAAAGTAGCATCTGGTATGTAGACAGTGGGGGATCTATGCACATGACTGGGAACAGCTCTCTTCTTCATGACTACTCTCAAGGAAAGAAGGGATTTGTTTCTTTTGGCAATGATGCTAGGGGTTACATCATTGGTAAGGGCTTTGTCTCCAATGGAGAAATCAAATTTGATGATGTTAATCATGTGGAAAATCTCAAGTACAATCTCTTGAGTGTCAGTCAAATGTGTGATAAAGGCCATGTTGCTCTTTTCACCAGTCAAAACTGTAGGATTCTGTCATCCAAAGTTTTGCACTTGATTGACAAGGTGTTGGATGATCACACTCTCCTGAGAGCCAACAGGACAGGAAGAGTATATGCCTTAGATCTTTCCAAGAAAATAGATCTCAAAGGCAATCCTTGCCTATTTTCCAAAGCCTCTTCTCAAGAATCTAAACTGTGGCACAGAAGGCTTGGTCATGTTAATCTCAAAAACATGAATCAGCTTACCCACAATAGTTTAGTCAGAGGCTTACCAATAAAGGAGTTCCACTATGATGAAACCTGCACTGCTTGTTTAAAAGGAAAACAGCACAAAGTCTCATTCCCTCCTATTGAAGTGCCTAAGTCCACTGCCTGCTTGCAATTACTGCATATGGATCTATTTGGTCCTGTGAGAGTAATGAGCATGGCAAAGAAGAAATACTGTCTGGTAATTGTGGATGATTACTCGAGATTTGTATGGACTTTCTTTCTACATTCAAAGGATGAGGCTGCTCAGAAGATTATTCACTTTGTGTTGTATATTGAGAAGCAGTATTCCCTTCCAGTCAAGTGTATTAGGAGTGACAATGGAACTGAGTTCAGAAATCATACACTTGATGACTTCTATCTTTCAAAGGGGATCAAAAGGCAGTTTAGCATCCAAGGACTCCAGAACAAAATGGAGTAGTGGAGAGAAGAACAGGACTCTCATTGAAGCTGCAAGGTCCATGCTGACTGACTCAGGTTTGCCACTGACCGTTGGGCTGAAGCTGTCAACACAGCTTGCTATGTGCAAAATAGAGTTTTAGTAAATCAGAGGTTGATGAAGACTCCATATGAAGTTCTCCATCATTTGGCTCCTCTGATTTCATTTTTCAAAGCATTTGGGTGTACCTGTTTTATTCTCAACAGAAAGGATCAACTCCATAAGTTTGATCCTAAGGTGGATGCAGGGTATTTTGTTGGTTATTCATCTACTTGCAAGGCATACAGAGTCTTCAACTGCAGAACAAAGATGGTTGAAGAAACTCTACATGTTAAGTTCAATGAATCTCCAAAGGACAAGATTCCACAAAGCCCTGTGGAGTTATTTGATTTGGACATACTGCAATATGTTCCTTATCAAACTCCTGCTGTTGCTCCTGTCAACAGTTCACCACCTGGTGGTACTGCTGATGATGATGATAGCAGTACTCACCTCTTCAGGTTTAGTGATCAGCTGGCTGATTCGGCTAGACCTGATGTTCCTGTAGCTCCAGTAGCACCATCCACAACAAATGCTGATGAGATCTCTTCAAATTCAACTTCCTTTGAACTACCATCCACTGATTGGTTTCAAGGAAATGATTCACCATCACCATCTGTCACTGCTGAGCCTGCTACAAACACTTGCACAGATCTCATTGTGTATCAAGATCTGAAGAATCACCCTATGTCTCAAATCATTGGTGATATCACTGCTGGAGTATCAACAAGAAGTCAACTGTCAAATTTCTGCTTCTATGCTCTCTTCATCAGTTAGCAAGAGCCAAAGAATTATCACATTGCCTTAAAGGACAATGGATGGGTTGATGCCATGCAGCTTGAGCTTCTTCAGTTCAAGAAACAGCAAGTGTGGGAACTGGTTCCTCTACCTCCAGGTAAGTGTGCAATAGGCACTAAATGGGTGTTTAGGAACAAAACTGATGAAAATGGGCTTATTGTTAAGAACAAGGCCAGACTGGTTGTTCAGGGGTTTGCACAAGAAGAAGGTATTGATTATGATGAAACCTTTGTCCCTGTAGCCAGACTGGAAGCAATTCGATTGTTTTTAGCTTATGCTGCTTATCAAAACTTAAAGTTTTTCAAATGGATGTCAAAAGTGCATTTTTGTATGGAAAAATTAAAGAAGAGGTTTATGTATGTCAACCTCCAGGCTTGAGGACAATAAACATCCTAATTGGTGTATAAGCTTGATAAGGCTCTTTATGGGTTAAAACAAGCTCCTAGAGCCTGGTATGAGACATTATCAAACTTTCTTCTGGAAAATAATTTCACTAGAGGCTCCATAGATAAGACTTTATTCATTAAGAAAGCTGGGCAGCATAATCTACTTGTTCAAATTTATGTTGATGATATCATTTTTGCATCCTCTGATCCAAAGTTGTGTGATGCTTTACAAAGTTGATGCAACAGAAGTTTGAAATGAGTGCCATGGGAGAATTACAGTTCTTTCTGGGGTTGCAAATCCAACAAAAGGCTGATGGAATTTTCATTCATTAGTCCAAATACACAAAAGATCTTTTGCAAAAGTTTGATTTACAAAACTGTAAGCCCTGTTCTACCCCCATGTGCAGCACCACACAACTGGATACAGATCAGAAAGGTAAAGTGGTTGATGAAACACTTTACAAATGTATGATTGGGTCCTGATGTATTTAACAGCTTCTAGACCAGATATTATGTTTGCTACATGTGTTTGTGCTAGATTTTAGGCTGCACCTAAAGAGTCTCATCTGATTGCAGTCAAGAGGATCTTTAGATATCTGCAAGGCACTCCATCTCTAGGTTTGTGGTATTCTACTGGACATTCTGGTAAATTAGTTGCTTTTTCTGATAGTGACTATGCAGGGTTGTAAGTTGACCAGGAAATCAACTTCTGGTGGATGTCAATTCCTAGGCAACTGCTTGATTTCTTGGCAGAGCAAGAAACAGATCTCCATTTCTACATCAACTGCTGAAGCAGAGTACATTGCTGCTGCAAGTTGTAAATCTCAGGTACTCTGGCTTCAAAACCAAATTTTGGATTATGGCATTACAGAGACTAAGACTCCATTGTTAATGGATAGTGCTTCAGCTCTTTGCATTGTCAAAAATCCAGTCCAGCACTCTAGGACCAAACATATAGAGATCAGACATCATTTTATAAGGATTGTTTTGAAAAAGGTCTGATTGATCCTAAGTTTGTGCCTAGTGCTGATGAGCTTGCAGACATCTTTACTAAACCTTTGGATAGTTCAACTTTCCAAAACCTGGTGTTAAGGCTTGGTATGCTGCAGCTAGAATAAGTGACAACTACTGATGATCTTGGTGATAAGTACTGATGATCATTGGTAACTATGTCACATATAAGTACTGATGAGCTCCTTTTACCCTCAGTAGTTTTTATAACTACTGAAGGCTAAATGCCTCACAAGTACTGAAGTACTTCATCTGTTCTAAAATACTGATGTAGTTACAACTACTGATGTAGTTACAACTACTGCAATCAGTAAAAACAGATAAGTACTGATGTCCTATGAAACAACTGAAATCAGCCAAAAAGGCTGACGAATGTGTTGAGGACAGCATGAAACAGCTGAAAAGCTAAGAATTGACGAAAACAGCTGATGAGAAATTTCTCTTCAGTCGTTTGTACAACTGCTGTTTCATTCTAAACAACTAAAGCAATACCATGTCTTTAGTAGTTTTATAACTACTGATGACTAATACCAAGTATTCAGTTGTTTACAACAGCTGATGACAAAACCACTGTCCTCAGTAGTTTCATAACTACTGATGCCAAACACCAAGTCCTTAGTTGTTTCAATCATCTGAAGTCAAAACCACGGTCTTCAGTAGTTTTCTAACTTCTGATCCCTAACACCATGACTTCAGCTATTTCAACGTCTAAAAGGATAATACCATGTCAACGGTCGTTTAAAACTACTGATGACTAACACCACATCCTTCAGTCGTTTTCTTACCCGCACCCTATATATAACCCTGACCTAATCCTTCAATGCTTATCTTCTTCAAACTAACGTTCCTCTTCAAAACTTCCCTCCTCTCAATGGCGTCCATGAAAATTAAACCACGACACAACTGTGTTGCCTACCTCACTAAATCGCCTATCTGGACTAAGTTCGATACTGCTATCGATCTTATGGTTCAGTCCCAATACAATACGGCATTTCTTCTGAATCCCATACTACATGCCGAATCCCTTCAACAATTTTGGATGAACGTTACTATTACCACTGGGGAGAACAACACACCATTTCCCCAGTCGGTCGTCAACAACAAAGAAGTAGTCATCACTCCTGCAATAATCCGCCAAATTCTTCATCTGAATGATGCTAGTTCTCCTACTGGATATCCGAAGGGCACCACAGATCTATCATTTGCCCAACATGGATATCAAGGCGATCTCAGTGCCTCCACTATTATGAAGAAACACTTTAATGACGCTGAGCGCCTAATTTTTCACATGGTGAATGTATGTTTGGCCCCTAAGACGTCGTCTTGGGATCAAATGTCGACAAAATGGCAGCAGGTAATGTATTCTATCTTGAGCAACAACCACTAAACTTTTCAGAAATAATATTTTTGGAGCTCAAGACATGGCTCAAAAACTAACTGCCAACCGTTGGATACTATATCCACGGTTCATAATGGCCATCATTACAAACCAGCTTAATGCTGAGGGACTTGTTGGCTGGGAGTCCCTGCTACGGCTGTTCTGCCGGAAGTATAATCCCGGCACAACTCTGACCAGACACTAAAAATGGCTGCCAAGCTGCGAAAACCCACGCAGCTGGAACCCACAGCCACCACCTCCACATCAAAAGTCCCCACAAACCCACCAAAACGAAACCCAAAACGGCTACTCGGGAATTGAGTCCCCTGAGGATGCCCCTGCACCACAAACGCAGGATATATCCACTAGTCCAAACCCCCTAGTGGATACAATCTCCCCAGCCATAGCCGCTCAGGTCTCCTCTCAACAGGAGCCTGCAGCAACCACACAAGGGGTACCTACTATTTGGGATCTTCCTCACTTGAGCGGATTGCCATTGAAGAGCACCCACCTCCCCAGGTGCACACTGCTTCTATCCCTTCACCCCAAACAACCGCCCCTCACAGCCCAACTTTAATAGTTGCACAAGTGCTGACTCAACTGCACTCCTCACCCCTTCCCTAGAAACCCCTTACTACTGGGAATACCTCTACAATTGAGGGGAGGACCACAGTGCACTTGAGAACCCACAACACAGGGGTTTACCACTTCTATCTCTCTGGTGTAGACAAGGAGCTTAGAATATCTAGTGAGGCTGCCACCTCCTCTGACTCAGCACATGATCAGAATGAGGCTGGTAACATTGCTAAGACCTCACTAGAGGCAACAGCCGATGATGGACACTGTCCTGAGGCTGGAAGTCCCCAGTACCAAGCACAAGGGGCACATGCACCAACTGGTCTACACCCAGTGCATGTAAATCCTGCTCTAAGCAGGAGGTCAGATGATTCAGTTTCGGCTGATGATGACCTGGGCTTTTTCTACGATTTCTTGCCCAGAACACAATCCTTGAAGAGAAGTCAGTAGGCTGCAAAACCTACTTGATCAACTCTCCCAAGGAGAAAGACCATCTGCCTCTACCCACCCACAGATGGCGCCTTCGCTTGAAGGTTCCCCAAACACTGAGCCACTCCAAACTCAACCACCTGCCTCTGCTTTAGGACCTACTTCTCAGGAACAGAACCCTCCTGAGCAAATAGGTGCTGTACTTCAAAATTCCCTCCCTCTCATCACACCCATAATCACTGATATTGTGACTAAAGCCATTGATGAGAGGCTTTCCTCAACTTTACAGCCCTTGATTGATGCTGCTATACAAAAGACTCTTTCTACGGTACAAACCCCTTCCTCCAATGCATCCAAAAAGGGGAGAGTACTGCAGTGAAAGAAAAGAAGAGGAAAAGAAAGAAGAGAAGCAAGCCCAAGAGGAGGAGAAAGAAAGCAACCTCTGCTCACTTACAAGCGAAAGAAAAGTGCTAATGTTCATACTGCTGAAGACAAATCCTTGGAGGAGCTGGTAAAAGAAGCTGACACTACACACAGCCGATCCATGGATAAAATAATTGAACAACTCTTCAGGCAGGGGTTTGACACAGCCACACTGGATAGTGAGATCAGAAGGTTGAAGTGCAAGAGATACAAACCCGATGGGCAGGTATGATGCTCTGGAAAAGAGAGGTTGGAAATAATGATCCACTTTATTGCAAAATACTTAGGAAGATCATTAATGGAGATTCGCGCATGGACCGGGGACAGTATTCTGGCTATAGCCACCAGAATCTGTCTGTCTGAGCAATTCAACAAAGGGATTATTGTGGAAGCCCTTGATGAGGCTGGTGCTGGTAAAAGGTTAGAGATGGCTAAACTCACAAAGGCGAAACTAACTACAAAGACGCTGGATCAACCTTCCCTTCCACCCACTCAAACAGATCCTATCCCTCAAATCTCCCAACCAATCTCTAAGCCAAAATCTAAACATCCTCGTTCTTCAAAACCAATTCCTTCACCAACCCAACCATCATCCAGTGATGCACCCAGAAGGAGGAGAAGGGTGCTGAGGATGGAAGAAGAAGACGAAGGGAGGATGAAGATGATAGTCTGCCACCTCTGCTGTTCTAAAGCTGCCAAAACCCCGAAGTCAACCCATGATCACACCTGACTCTCAAAGGGAAATGGTCAGAGTCAAGATAGAAGAAAAGAACAGTAGAAACAGCACGATGAGCAACTGTTGAAGAGGGTTGACAAGGAATTTCCTCAGTCATCATCTATTCAAGCCATGAAAGGGCATGCTCAAAGGCTGTACACTCTCAGGCACACTTTTCAGTATCAGAAGGAGAGAGTGAGAGTGTGGCCGGACCCCAGGGTGAGTTCTAGAATCCATAAAAGAACTATTCCTCACAGATACAATGGCCAGGTACGAAAAAAATAGATTCTACCATCATGTTGGCCATTGTAGTCTCACCTTGGGAAATCATTGATGAATTCAAGAAAGCTCACAAAGCAAAGAAGACCCCTCAAGCTTTACTACAAAACAAGATGATTAAGAAGGGGTTGTTATATAAAAAGCTTGAAGACATCCAGAAGAATGAGCTCCAGTTACTCCTTGAAGGCAACCATCCTGATGATTTGTATATAGGGAGGTAACTACGATGGAGCTGAAAAATGGTAGGACCATGAAGTACTTATCAGAGTACTATGGTCTAGAGTTCTTCTTCGAAGGAGGAGTAGAAGAACTCTCTCAGGAGGAACAAGTTGTTCTCCTTGAGGCCTGTGTTCGAGAGTCATACAGACTCATTATGGGGAAGTAAATCTCATGAATGGGATAACAACTCTGTGTCCAGTTCCCCAAAACAGAGCTCCCATTCATACCATGCCAAACAAATATCTGAGATTTCTTCCCAGGCCGGAGCTTACATGGGTCATCTTCTCTACTGATCAAGAAGGAAAAAGACAACATTTTGCCAACAATAAGTGGGATAATAAATAATTTAGAGGTTTTGGCTGCATGGTTCAGGGGGAGTTTGTTGGACCAAAAGAACCAATGAGCCAAGATCAGAAAACCTCTAAGTCCCACATGGTATCACAACAACTGCTGAAAGACTCATCAGCAGTTTGACAAGTGCTAAAGACTTCAACAGCTGAAGATCAAGTGCTAAAGACTTCAACAGCTGAAGAACTAAAGTGCTGAAGTACAAAAGCTGAAGAACACAAGTGCTGAAGCTGAAAGACCAAAGTACTGAAGTCCAACAGCTGAAGAGTTTACAAGTGCTGAAGATCAACAACTGACGTACAAAGTCTAAAGACAAAGACTGAAGACATCAGCTGATGATATCTACTGAAGTCATCAGCTGATGAAACATCTGAAGGTCAAAGTCTGAAGATCAAGTACTGAAGCCTCAGTAGTTTGTCACAACTGCTGAAGAGTACTTCTTCAGTAGTTGTGATATCAGTAGTTTTATATTTCTAGTTTCAGTAGTTTTCTGTTTCAGTAGTTTTGTAAAACGACTGAAGAGCTTGTTCTTCAGTCGTTGTAGTTTCAGTAGTTTCTAATCAGTAGATTGTTAAGATCAGTTATTTTTGTAATAGATCTGCCAGTTGTCACTTTCCGTGATAACAGTAGTGATTGTTGCACTCTATATAAGGAGTGACAACCTATTTTAATATGTGAATGGGTGAGTGAATGAATGATTTGATTAGAAACATTCCATATCTATAAACATTCCTTGAATCAGAAATATATTCTCTCGCTATAACCGTATGTGCTCTTAATGCATACAAGCATCGACTTCTTGCTACAATTTGTCTAATTCCTATTCTTATTCCGCTGCCTTGAACTCTAATACATCAAACTTGTGATCGCTGATCCTGTCATAGTGCAACGGCTAAAGAAGCAGGAGCGTCTGGAGTAAGGAAGGAGACTAGGAATGTGGAGAATGCTGAAGATGTATTTAAGGCTGGTTTTGTGAACATGTAATTTGATTTGGAGTAAGATTTAGTTAATGAAGAGGTGGAAGAGAGAATGCTGTTGAAAATGTTGAGAAAACTAATGAGAAGGGATTGATTGATGAAGATGAAGTTGATGAGCAGTTGGTTGATTATGATCCTGAACCTGAATATTATGAGGTTGATGAGAGACCCCTAACCTATGTTTCTAAGAAGGGTGATGATGATGGAGATGTGTTTGAGATGGAGAAGGAAGAGTGGTTTGTGAGAGAGAAAGGGACTAAAAAGCTAACTCCCCTATTCCAAAACTTTGAAGGTTGAGTAAATCTAAGGTTGATAAGAGAATCATTAGTTGGAAGTATAACCCCGGCCTCAAAATATTGATGATAAAGAGGAGAAGGGGAGGAATTTCTTATCTGCACAAGAGGAAGGCATTCAAGACCTTGCCTAAATAGGACTTGAAGAGGTTGGCGGTGCTGCCATTGCTTAATGCTCATTTGAGTGACCAAAGCCACATTGTTAGAAAATGAGATCAGGAATGGAGTGAATGAAAATTTTAAGTCACTCGGGTTTATGATGACTAAAAGGAGAAGATCCAAAGAGGATAAGGACTGGGAGACGAGTAAAGGAAAGATTGTGCTGTGGGTGAAACTCTTAAGGACAGTGAACAGGGTTAGATTGTCAGATCCCCTCACCCAGCAATTACAAAAATTTGAGTAGTGGTTCTATGATAACAACATGGGGGAGGTTGTGATCAGGTTGAAGAATGGGGTTGAGTTTAGACTGTTGATCCGATGGAGTTAATTCGATTTTTTGATGAAGACCTACTAGTTCTTTGTGAAAACTACATTAAAGCAGGGGCAGGGGAGGAGATGAGAAAAGAAGCCGGTCTGTTCATGACTATGGCTAATAGAGTTAGAGGTTTAAGGAAAGAGGTGAAGGAGCTAGATGAGAAGGTGAGAGCACAGGATGAGCTAAATATGGATGCGAGGGGCGTAACAAGAAAGTTTGAGCAAACTAGTGCTCATCCTAAGGGAGCTAATGAAGCAGGAGGTGATTAGAGTGAATCAGTTGTTGAAACTCTCGAGGAAGAAGCTGTAGGAGTAGATAAAGATACATGAGATGCAACAGGAGAGACTAGAGCAGACTAGACAAATCATGACAAGTGAAGGCGGTGAGAACCAACCTAGGGGGAGTATTGAAGATCAAGTATAGATTGGACTCACCATAGATTAGATTATGTTTATATTACTTTGTAATAGGTTTAATGTTAGTTTACTTTTGTATGATGTTCATTTTGTTTAGTTTTGTAGTCCAACGAAACGATGAGCGAAACTAGTTAGCTGTTTAGTTTTCCCGGTGAAATTGTTGTTTCTATCGGGCAAAACTATAGTTTAAGAAGCACAGTTTCGCTGACAGCGAAACTATTTGTGAAACTAGGACTGCTATATATAGATTTGATTGTGTTCATTTTTGATCATCCTTGCAAAAATCCTAATCGATTATTATTGTGGCAAGAGCTCTTGGTAAGCAGTTTATTCACTACAATACATTTGTGCTTTGTTATTGTTGATTGTATTGATCATTATTGTTCATATTATTGACACTGTGATTGTTCTTAGCGTTATTCATCTTTGTTATCTCTTTATTGTATTTGATATTGAATGAATCAACATCTCATTCGTACTACAAATCGATCATATGGACCAAAAAATACCATACAACTCTATAAGAGTGAGAGTCTTACGGTTCTTAGTTCTCTTGATAAAAACACAATAATATGTCCATTGTCTAGGAAGAGTAGACATGAACTTCCTCACATTGTCTCTATTTTCAAGAGTTACTCCAACATCCATTAGAGTGTCCACAATCTTAACATACCTGAAGTATTGTTGAGTTATAATTTCACCTGCTATGAAGGTGAAGTTTTCATACTGTTGCTTCAAGAGGTCCCTCTTGTTCTCTTTTTCTTTAGTGGACCCCTCATACATGAGCTTCAATGCATCCCATAGCTGTTTAGTAGTTTTGCACATCTAGAAGCCCTTGTATATGGAGGTTGGAAGAGTAGTTTAGAGGATAGTCATGCCTTTGTAATCTGTGTCTATTCTTTTTATAGTCATCTTCAAAATAGTCAGCCACCTCCTTTGGAATCATACCACCTCTAGCAATAGCTGAAGATGGGTTTGGTATGTAAGGTCTAGGGATAATAGATTCTCACATCCTGGAGTCTTGTGACTTGATAAAGCCTTCCATTCTTTGACACCAAGTATCAAAGTCTTCAGAAGTATATAGTGGGGACTTTGTTATGGTTTCAGTTTCCATATTAGCCTTTGTGAGAGCTTCCATTAAAGTTTTTAAGTGTTTTGTGAAAATAAGCAATCTAAGATGGTGAGATCTTACAATCAAGGGCCTGGAATGCTCTGATACAACTTGAAAGACGGTTGAAAGGATGGTCACTACATTTAGTCTCACAATAAGGAGAGTGTTTAGAACACTTAATAGATTAAATAGGGAACTAAGTATTTGGTTATGATACTAAGAACACAAGTAAGCAAGAGACAGAAACTTAAGTATAATAACATTGAAGTTTGGTTTTTAAGATTGCATTATATTGCTTTGCAAGTTTTATTACAAGTGTTACAAAGCATAAGAAATAAGTTACAAGGACTTGAGATACTTTATACTATATCCTACAGCCAGCCATACTTGGAAGGCCAGTTGGATACATTGGATCTAGACAACAAAATCAATGTAAAGTGAAAAAGACAGATATGCCTTTTTGACTAGTGATTATGACATACCATAACTCACATCCTAATATATTTCAAAAAAAGATAGAAGTACATAAAGTAGAATGTTACACACTCAAGACCTCAATGTACATTTACAAAAAGCATTGACCTTTCACAAACTTGTACAAGTTGGTGAGTCTTTAGAGTTGCAGCGGAAAAATGGTCAGCTTTATGTAAAGTACATAAGAGAAATCATGTTCGTCAAAGTCTTCGGAAGAAATATGTCTTCACATCATAAGCTTGAGAAGACATTGTATTTGAAGCTTCAGAAGACTTCAGTTTTTGCTTCGGCAGATATTGTTCTTCGCTTTGGAAGATTTTACACTTAGAATATTTCTTATGCAGGGTGTAAAACTTCTCATGCAACTTCTACTTTGCACTAAGTGCATGCATTCAGAAAAAACTTAGTTTGTTTTAGGTGCATTAGCCTTTCATTAAACCTTGCAATACCTTTCAAGTTTCATGTTGACTAATAGATGTTTGTGATGTTATTTGATCATCGTACGACACATCTGGCATCTTCAAGTTGGTTTCCTATGATACAAGAAAACATCTAAACTGTTATCATCAATGTAAACCATGATTAATAGTCAACTAAGGTAAGATGAACATAAAGCACAGGTATGATGATGGAGATGATGAATTATAAAGAATAGGGAAGTTCACTCATCGCACTGTAAAGTCTCTCAAATATGAAAAGTATTACATGACCTTTTGAAATGGCTTTAAATAGTCAACTAATGTCTTTTACAAAAATTACAAGTTTCAGGACAAATGCGTTCAATTTTTAAAATCACTATAGCAAATGCGGATGAGTTTTGTTTATCAACATTTGTGTACTCTTACAAATGCTTAAGAGTAAAAATTTAACAGCATTTGTTCACTGTAACAAATGCGATTGAACAAGATAGTCAGCATTTGTTATCGTTATAATGCGGCTGGACAAAGTTAGACAATATTTGTTCGCTGTAACAAATGCGGTTGAACAAAGTTAGTCAACATTTGTTCACTTTAACTCATAGGATCAGTGATCTAAGTTTGATTAATTAGAGAGTATTGCAGCGGAATTCGAACAACGAATTAAACAATTCACAAGAACACAATTGATATTCAATGTAACAGTACACCGATATAGAAAGAGAGAATTCTGCAAAAGAAATATTTCATTCATATGCTTTCGTGGTGGCTCAATGTCACACCTTACAGCTAGGTCAACATTCCTTATATAGGATACGTGACGTCTGCTAATGTCACTTGATAGTGACATCTAACAGAATTATTCAAACTACTAAAACTATGCAAACTACTGAGAATGTTCACAACTACTGATTACATCTCAGAGAATGCTTCAGTACAAAAACATAAAACTACTGAACTACAACTATTGAAACTATAACTACTGAAAAGTAAATTACAAGTACTAAAAGGAAACCATCACAACTACTAAAGTTAATTACATCAGCTGTTGTGACAACTACTGATCACTTTGGTCTTCAGTCTTTGTCTTCAGTCTTTGTTCTTTAGTACTTTACTTTCAGACTTTGTCTTTATCTGATGGCTTTAGACTTTGTCTTCAGTCTTTGTTCTTCAGTACTTTACTTTCAGACTTTGTCTTCAGACCTTGTAATCAGCTGATGTCTTCAGCTGTTGTGATCTTCTTCAGCAGTTGTAATGTCTGTGGGACTTAGAAGTTTTTCTGATCAGGCTCATTGGTTCTTTTGGTCCAACAAACTTCCCCTGAACCAATACAGCCAAAACTCTAAACTTATTGATGATCCCACTTATTCTTGGCAGAAACACCCTCTTGATCAGCTTCAGAGGTAATCAGTTAAGCACAGGCCGGGAAAAGGTTTCTAATCTTTTGATTGGCTAAGTATGGAAGGGAACTCTGTCTTGGGAAACTGGACACAGAGTCTTGTCCCAACCATGAAACCTAATTCCCATTAATGAGTCTATAAGACTCACTAGCATAGGCCTCAAGGAGAACAACTTGTTCCTCCTTGGTGAGTTCTTCTGCTTCTCCCTCGAAGAAGAACTCTGGGCCATAACACTCAGACAGGTATCTCACTGTCTTTCCATTTTTCAACTCCACAGTGTTATCTCTCTGTAAGCAAATTCATCAGGGTGAGAGCCTTCAAGCAACAACTAGAGTTCACTCTTCTAAGATCTTCAAGTCTTTTGTATAACAACCCCTTCTTGATCATTTTGTTCTCAAGAATAGATTGAGGGGTTGTCTTGAAGTTGTGAGCTCTCTTGAATTCTTCAATGATTTCCCAGGGTGAGACTACCATGGCCAATGTAATTGCAGCATTCAAGGTCTTCTTCACTTGGCCATGATATCTACTTGGTATATTCTTCTTATGAATTCTAGAACTTACCCTGGGGTCTGGCCAGATCCGCACTATTTCTCTTTGATGTTGAAAAGTATGTCTAAGAGTGTACAGCCTTAGAGCCTGTTTCTTCATTTCTTGAATGGATGAGGACTGAGAGAAATCCTTGTCAACCATCTTCAAAAACTGCTCATTGTGCTGCTTTTGCTGTTCTACTTCTTCAATCTTTACCTTCACCATCTGCATTTGCATGTCAGGTGTAATCACTTGTTGACTTCTGTGCTTAGGTGTTTTAAAGTTGAGAACAGCAGAGATTGGCAGACAATCTTCATCATCATCCTCTTCTTCATCTTCTTCTACCCTCAACACCCTTGTCCTCCTTCTGGGTGTATCACTGGGTAAGGTTTGAGGTGGTTTTGGGGTAAAGGAATTGGTTTTGTGGGTTGAGTTATGGGTGGCTTTGGTTTAGGGATAGATTTGGGAGATTTTAGAGATAAGGGTTGTGTTTGAGTGGGAGTGTGAGAAGACTGGCGTAGCATTTTGGTGGTGAGTTTGGCTTTGGAGAGCTTTGCCATTTCAGTTCTCTTCCCTGCACCTGTTTCATCCGGTGCTTCAATGATCAACCCTTCATTATAGCCTCTAGCAGAGCAGATTTTCTTGGTTATCTCCAAGATACTGTCTCTGGACCAGGCCTTTATCTCTATCAATGATCTTCAAGGTATTTGGCAATGAATCTGATCATTATCTCCAATCTTTCCCTTTCCAACACACTATAACCGGCCCATCTAGCTTGAATCTCTTCTATTTCCAGCCTTCTGATCTCAGTGTCTAGTGTGGCTGTGTCATGACCTTGTCGAAAGAGCTGATCTATAATTTTATCCATGGATCTGCTGTGAGCTTCATCAGCATCTTTGACAAGGTCTTCTAAGGATTTATCTTCATCAGCTTTTGACTCAGCACTTTTCTTTCTTTTATATGTGATCAGCTGATCTTCTTCTCTTTATCTGTGATCAGCTGTTCTAAGATCAGTTCTTTTTCCACCTCCTTCTCTTTTGCAGGTTCTGTCTCATCATCAACTCTTTTTCTTTTCTTTTCTTTCACTGCCTTAGACTTGTAAATCTCCCCCTTTTTGGTTGCATTGGGATCAGGGGCTTGAAAGGCAGAATGAGATTTGTGAACAGCATCATCAATGAGGGTTTGTAGATTTGAGGAGATCCTCTCATCAATGGCTTTATACACTATGTCCGTGATGATGGGAGTGATGAGAGGTAAGGAGTTTTGAAAGATAGCAACCATCTGCTTAGATGGGTTTTGTCCCTGAGAGGTGGTGCCAAAAGTGGTGGCTGGTGGCTCAGTTAAGTGTGTAAGCTCAGTGTTTGGTGAACCTTCAATTGAAGGTGCCATCTGTGGGGTTTGTGGGGTTGATAGACTTTGATCCCGAGACATTTTGGCTAGCAGCTCTTTGAGTCTGCTCACCTCAGTCTCTAGGATAGTATTATGGGCTAATACATCATAGAAAAAGCCCAGGTCATCATCAGTCTGTGCTGAATCACCTGACCTCCTGATTGAATCAGGATGTACATGCTCTGAGTGTAGATCAGTAGAAGCATGTGCCCCTTGATCTTGGTACTAGGGACTTCCTGCCTCAGGATTGTGTCCTTCATTGGCAGTTGCCTCTGGTAAGGTCTTATGGATGTTACCAACTTCAACCTGATCATTTGCTGAATCAGTAGAGGTGGCAGCCTTACCAGATGTTATAATCTCCGTTTCTACACTTGGAGAGTGAACATTGTAACCCCTGTGCTGTGGGTTATGAGAAGCATTTTGGTCCTCCTCTCAATGGTTGAGGTATTCCTAGTGGTAAGTGGTTTCTTGGGAGGGGGTGAAGAATGCACCTGACTCAGCACTTTAGCAATTATCAGTGTTGGGCTTTGAGGGGCGGTTGCATGTGGGAATTCGTTCGAAGCAGATTGCACCCGGGGTGAGAGGTGCTTTTCAATGGTAACCCTCTCAATTGAGATAGGTTCCAGAATTGTGGGATCCCCAATGTGGTTGCAACAGGATCCTGTTGAGAGCATACCTGTGCAGCCTCAGCAGGTTGAGTCTTGGACATAACTGGGGGGTTAGAACCAGTATGTATTCCTATGTTTGTGGTACAGGGGCATCCTCAGGGGACTCATCTCCCTGAGTAGCCTTTTGGGTTGTTTGGATTTGGGTTTGGTGGGGACTTTGGATATGGAAGTGGAGGCTGTGGGTTCCCTCTGCTTGGGTTTTAGCATCCGGGCAGCCCCTTTTAGAGTAGGGTCAGAGTTATGTCTGGAGTATACCTCAGCTAAAAGGCTGGAGCAGGGACTCCAAGACCAACAAGGCCATCAGATTGTAATTGATTCAAAATTATGGCCATCAGAAACCTGGGATAAAGTAGCCATCTGTTTGCCACAGGTTTCTGAGCCAGGTCCTTTAGTTCCATGAACACTATCTCAGAAAAATTTAGATTTTGGCGTTCAAAGATAGAATATAATACCTGTTGCCATCGGAAGACATCTGATCCCAAGAAGATGTCTTTGATGCAAGGCAGACATTCACCATATGAAAGATAAGTCGTTCAGCATCATGGAAATGCTTTTTAAGTATGGTTGTAGCACTTAATTCGCCTTCATACCCGTTATCGATGAAAGACATATCAGTGATGCCTTTCGGGTATTCTTTAACATAGGTGCCATCATGCAAATTTAGGGTTTTGCGAATGATGTCGGGGTGATGAGCACTTGTTTCTGGTTCACCAACGACTGGAGAGTGAGTTGGCTATCATTCTCACCAGTTATTACAGAGACGTTGGTCCAGAACTGGGTTACGAAATCAGGGTATATGGTAGATTCAGAAGAAAGGTTGTTCGGTATTGGGAATCCACCATAAGATCGATGGCATTGTCAAACTTGTTCCAGAAAGCCGATTTCGAAAGGTAGGCAACACAGTTGTGTCAGGGTTTGAGTTTCATGGTCGCCATTGTTGAGAGAGAAAATGTTTGAAAAACGGCTAATGAAACGTTTGGCTATAAGTGCAAGTATTTATAGGTTAAGAAAAGGCTGAAAAGAAAATGACAGAAAGTGTTGGTGTTGGCATCAGTTGTTATGAAAACAACTAAAGACTTGATTTTAACTATCAGACGTTTAAAAACAACTGAAGACTTGGGTTTAGTCATCAGTAGTTGTGAAACTACTGAAAACCTTGGTTTTGTCTTCAGCTGTTGTAAACAACTGAGGACATGGTATTAGTCATCAGTAGTTGTGAAACTACTGAAGACATGGTTTTGTCATCAGCTGTTTAGGGTGAAACAACAGTTTGTGGAAACAACTAAAGAGAAAATTCTCATAAGTAGTTTTCGTCAATTCTTAGCTTTTCAGCTGTTTCATACTGTCCTCAACACTTACTCATTAGACTTTTTAGCTGTTTTCAGTTGTTTCATAGGACATCAATACTTATCTGTTTTTACTGACATCAGGAGTTATAACTACATCAGTAGTTGTAACTGCATCAGTTCTTTTAACAGAATTAGTACATATTTGTGACATGTTTACTAATGATCATCAGTACTTGTTTACTGAGATCATCAGTAGTTATCACTTATTCTAGCTGCAGCATACCAAGCCTTAACACAAGGTTTTGGAAAGTTGAACTATCCAAAGGCTTAGTAATATATCTGCAAGCTCATCAGCACTGGGCACAAACTTTGGATCAATGAGACATTTTTCAAAACAATCCCTAATAAAATGGTGTCTGATCTCTATATGTTTGGTCCTAGAGTGCTGGACTGGATTCTTGACAATGCACAGAGCTGAAGCACTATCCATTAATAATGGATTCTTAGTCTCTGTAAGGCCATAATCCAATAGTTGGTTTTGAAGCCGGAGTACCTGAGATGTACAACTTGCAGCAGCAATGTACTCTGCTTCAGTAGTGGATGTAGCAACAGATGTTTGTTTCTTACTCTGCCAAGAAATCAAACAGTTGCCTAGGAATTGACATCCACCAGAAGTTGACTTTCTAGTTAACTTACATCCGGCATAGTCACTATCTGAAAAAGCAACTAATTTGCAAGAGTGTCCAGTGGAATACCATAGACCTAGAGATTGAGTACCTTGCAGATATCTAAAAATTTTCTTGACTGCAATCAAATGAGATTCTTTAGGAGCATCTTGAAATCTAGCACAAACACAAGTTGCAAACATGATATCTGGTCTAGAAGCTGTTAAGTACATCAAGGACCCAATCATACATTTGCAAAGTGTTTCATCAACAGCTTTACCTTTCTGATCTACATCCAGTTGTGTGGTGTGGCACATGGGAGTAGAACAGGGCTTACAATTTTGTAAATCAAACTTATTCAAAAGATCTTTTGTATATTTTGACTGATGAATGAAGGTTCCATTGCACACATTTCAAACTTTTGTTTCATTAAACTTGTAAAATCATCACACAACTAGGGATCAGAGGATGCAAAAATAATATCATCAACATAAATTTGAACAAGTAGCTTATGCTGATCCACTTTCTTAATAAACAAAGTTTTATCTATGGAACCTCTAGTGAAATTATTGTTAAGTAGAAAATTTGAAAGTGTTCATACCAGGCTCTAGGAACTTGCTTCAACCCATAAAGAGCCTTATCAAGTTGATACACCCAATCGGGTTGTTTATTGTCCTCAAAACCTGGTGGTTGACACACATAAACCTCTTCTTTTATTTTACCATATAAAAATGCACTGTTGACATCCATTTGAAAAACTTTAAGATTGTGGAATGCAGCATAGGCTAAAAACAATCGAATTGCCTCTAGTCTGGCTACAGGGGCAAAGGTTTCATCATAATCAGTACCTTCTTCTTGTGAAAACCCTTGTACAACCAGTCTAGCCTTGTTCTTGACAATAATCCCATTTTCATCAGTTTTATTCCTAAACACCCTTTTAGTGCTTATTGCACACTTACCTGGGGGTAGAGGAACCAATTCCCACACTTGCTGCTTTTTGAACTGAAGTAGCTCAAGCTGCATGGCTTCAACCCATCCATTGTCTCTCAAAGCAACATGATAGTTCTTTGGCTCTAGCTGACTGATGAAGAGAGCATAGAAGCAGAAGTTAGACAATTGACTTCTGGTTGAGACACCAGCATTGATATCACCAATAATTTAAGACATGGGGTGATTCTTCAGCTCTTGGTATACTATAAGATCAGTGCAAGTGTTTGTAGCCAGTTCAGCAGTAGCAGATGATGATCCAGATTCTTGAAACCAAGTATTAGATGGCAAGTCAAATGAGGTAGAGGAGTCAGAAATCTCATCAGCATTTGTTGTGGATGGAGCTGCAGAAGCTACAGGAACATCAAGTTTAGCAGACTCAGGCAGTTGGTCACTAAACCTGAAAAGGTGAGTACTGATATCATCATCATCTTCAGTACCACCAGGTGAAAGACTTGCTGTAGAAGATGATTTATCCACATGATCTACAACAGCTGGAGGTTGATAAGGAACATATTACAGTATGTCCAGATCAAACAACTCCACAGGGTTTTGTGTAATTTTATCCTTAGGAGATTCATTGAATTTCACATGAAAGGTTTCTTCAACTATCTTTGTTCTGCAGTTGAAGACTCTGTAAGCTTTGCATGTGGATTAATAACCTACAAAATACCCTGCATCCACCTTAGGATCAAATTTGTGGAGTTGATCCTTTGTGTTGAGAATGAAACAAGGACACCCAAAGGCTTTGAAGAATGAAATTAGAGGAGCCAAATGATGTAGAACTTCATATGGAGTCTTCATCAACCTCTGATTTACTAACACTCTATTCTGCACATAGCAAGCTGTGTTAACAGCTTCAGCCCAAAAGGTCAATGGCAAACCAGAGTCAGCCAACTTAGACCTTGCAGCTTCAATTAGGGTCCTGTTCTTTCTCTCCACTACTCCATTTTGTTCTGGAGTCCTTGGGATGCTAAACTTCCTCTTGATTCCTTTTGATAGATAAAAATCATCAAGTGTATGGTTTCTGAATTCAGTTCCATTATCACTCCTTATACACTTGACTGATAGGGAATACTGCTTCTCAACATACAACACAAAGTTTATAATCGTTTGATCAACCTCAACCTTTGAATGCAAGAAGAAAGTCCATACAAATCTGGAGTAATCATCCACAATTACCAGACAATATTTCTTCTTTGCCATGCTCATCACTCTCACAGGACCAAATAGATCCATGTGCAGTAACTGCAAGCAGGCAGTGGACTTAGGTTCTTCAATAGGAGGGAATGAGACTTTGTGCTATTTTCCTTTTAAACAAGTAGTGCAGGTTTCATCACAGTGGAATTCCTTTATTGGTAGACCTCTCATTAAACTATTGTGGATCAGCTGATTCATGTTTTTGAGATTAACATGACCCAGCCTTCTATGCCACAGTTTAGATTCCTTAGGAGAGGCTTTGGAGAACACACAAGGATGACCCTTCAAATCAATCTTCTTTGAAAAATCCAAGGAATATACTCTTCCAATCCTATTGGCCTTCAGGAGAGTATGATCATCCAATACCTTGTCAATCAGCCTCAGAACTTGGGAAGACAGAATCCTACAGTTCTGGCTTGTGAAAAGTGCAACATGCCCTTTATCACACATCTGACTGACACTCAGTAGATTATACTTGAGATTCTCCACATGGTTAACATCATCAAATCTGATATTTCCATTAGACACATATCCTTTCCGATGATGTAACCCTTGGCATCATTTCCAAATGAAACAAATCCCTTCTTTCATTGAGAGTAGTCATTAAGAAGAAAACTGCTCCCAGTCATATGCATAGATCCTCCACTGTCTACATACTAGATGCTCATTTGGCATGCTGAAGAACCCTGCATTTATCATAAAGAACTAGTTAGGTTTTGAGACCCAAACCTTTTGGTTTTGGGTATGTTTTCATCAACAGATTTAACCATAACTTGTTTCTTATGATTAACAGCTCATGAAGAAGGAGATGGTGCTGAAATGGATTCCTTGGATTTGGGCTTGGAATGCCTTTTCAGTGGTTTGATCACAGGTACATCTAGTTGGTTAACTCTCCCCAACAAAGCTGAACCATCATAACAAGTTGTGTTTGATTTGTAGCCAAAGCTTTCAGCTCTGGTGACATATCAGTACTTGTGTATGATGAGTTATTGTGGCCCACCATTTCTTCCTTGAAATTCACAGACATAGTCTGATGTTTATCATGAGGAGCACTATCAGCTGTTTATGATAAACCCTATCCTTGTTTTTGGATTTGGATGAAGGCTTAGGTTCATCACATTGGGATGACTGTGGTACAAACTTGGTCTCAAACTCATTTATCATTTCATCCATCTAGATTTTAATGAGCTTATCTCTGTTGAGTTTGGAACCCTTTCTGTACCAACATTCATAGAAAGATGATTGAATTACCACATATTTCACATGGCTTATTCTTCATCTTGAATGATCAACTGTTGATGTGGAAACTACTGAAGGTGTGCTCTTCAGTACTTTCCTCCTTTCAGTACTTGTGTTAAGTACTAAAGGATCTGTAACAACTAAGACTTGTTCTTCAGCTGTTCTTATCAGCAGTTGTTAATGTTTTTATTTCAGCTGATTTGAAATGCTTTTAAGATGTTGTGTCTTTCCTTTAATGCTTAAGATACTTTGAGAGCCAACATCTGAAGTACTCAGCTTCATGTTCTTATCAGTAGTTGACCCATCAGGCAATTGATTTGCTGAGGTATCAACACTGATTTCATCTTGTGATTTTGGGTGATCACTTGAGGATGATACACATGATGATGTGGTTTGGAAATTACTTTCACCTTCAGGTTTTACTATTGATTTTGGAGTAAAATCTGTAGGTGGTGCAATGTGGTTGTAACCTATTCCAAACTTCACATTCGAAGCAGATTGCTTGCTGAGCAGCATTTCAAATCCCTTGCAGGATGATACCTAGCGGTCACACTCAACTTGGGTAACTGCAAGTTTTTCTTTGAGTTCTTTGTGGTTCTCAAGAATGACCTCTAGCTTAGCCTTTTCATCATTTAATTGGCATTTAACCTTATAGATCTCATCATCTTTATCCTTAAGGACAGACTCATATTTAGCTTTTCTTTTGGAAATAGTTTGCTCAAGCTCAAGATTTTGATTAATTAAAGCTACATTTGCCTCTCTAATAGAGATAAATGCAGCTATGCAAGATTCAGAACATAGCTTGGCCTTAGCCTCAGAGGATACCTGGGTTATCTGTGATGAAGATGCATTGGAGCATGAACTCTCAGTAGACTCCAGGGCCATAAGAGCTAGATTCCCAAAAGGATTTTCACCACCATGTTTACCATCACCAGCAAATAATTGCTCATTACTAGAGAGATCATCTGGTAAACTGCTCCAGTCAACAACACTAGGGGTGAAGAAGCTGTGATGAGGTTGTGATTTAGATGATTGAGATGATAGAGGCTCAGGTAAGGCTTGAAGTTGTTGTGTAATAGGAACTTGAACTTGATTTGGCTGAGGCATATAATAGCAGGGATATAGATATCATATTGGACCCTGAGAGACAAAATATGCAGGAGATATACGTTGTGAATGATGACCAGAAATAGTAGGATGTTGCCCTCTATTTTGTTGAATATTACATGGAAAGGTCACAAAGGGTGCAGAGGAGTTAGATCTAGATGATCTACACTCGCTTGCAAAGTGCCCAAGCCTGTGGCATTTGTGACACCTCAACTTACTCTTGTCAAAACCAACTTTGGTTTTGCCAGAGAGTCCAGGGAATTTCCTACCAGTTCTCTTGTTGAATTTTTGAGATCTGATATTAACCAAGGCCATTTGGCATAGAATATTCATCTTTTCTAAGTCATCATCAGCAATACCCTTTAAATCATCCATAATGAAACACAAATTGTCACTATTACATCCTGACTGACTATCAACACTAACAAATGCAGGATCTAAACCGTTTGAAGAGAAATCTATATGCTTATCATAATTGCTTTCTGATACAGCATATTCTAACTCATGACCAACCAAGGCAGTGTTCCCTGGTACAAAGTCATCAGTGACTGATGATGCCAGTTTTCTTTTCTGCTCTATCTCTTTTTCAAATGTAAGCAGTTTCCCATGGAGTTGGGTGAGAGATAGGCTATCCAGATTTGCGCTGGAGGGTAGGACAATCGTATATGTGTCCCATCTCTCAGGCAGTGATCTGAGGAATCTATTGTTCATTTGACTATTGGTGTATTCATGTTTGACCATTTCAGCTCAGAGATCAAACAGGAAAAACGCTCAAACTGTTGAGTCAGTGACTCACCCTTCCTATGAGAGAATGTTTCATATTGTTGGGCATAGATTTCTCTGTTGTTTGCTAAGACCTCATCTGTTCCACCAAATTGTTCCTTCAATGCATTTCAGAGGTCATGAGCAGTTTCAAGATGCATAAGCCCAGAATAGATTTCATTTGGCAGTGCCATGGCCAGAATTCCATGGGCTTTAGCATCAATCTCATAGATTTTTCGATCCTCATCTGTGTATTGTTCCTTCTTCTTTGGAACCATTTGGTTGGTTTCCGGATTGTTCACCATAGGCTTGTGTCGACCATGTACCACAGATGTCCAACAACCTGAACTGTTAACAGACAGGTGATGAAGCATTCTTTGTTGCCATATGTTATACTCAGTCCTAACCAGCATCGGAGGCTTGGTTGAGGAACTGGTATTGTGAGGGTCATTAGAAGGAGTAGTCATTCTCAGATTCAACCAAATTCAATTAATATTTAACTGATTTAGAACAAAACACAACAAACCAATGTGAACCAAGAGAAAACTCAAAGCAAATAACCGAAAGCAGCAGAAATTCAATGATCTATAAATAATTCTTGCAAATATGCTAATTCAATCAAACTTAGATATCGAAATAGCAGTTTCAATGATCAATTGTTAGATCGATCAATGATTAACCAGCTCTGATACCATTTGATAGGATCAGTGATCTAAGTTTGATTAATTAGAGAGTATTGCAGCGGAATTCGAACAACGAATTAAACAATTCACAAGAACACAATTGATATTCAATGTAACAGTACACGGATATAGAAAGAGAGAATTCTGCAAAAGAAATATTTCATTCATATGCTTTCGTGGTGGCTCAATGTCACACTTTACAACTAGGTCAACATTCCTTATATAGGATACGTGACGTCTGCTGATGTCACTTGATAGTGACATCTAACAGAATTATTCAAACTACTGAAACTATGCAAACTACTGAGAATGTTCACAACTACTGATTACATCTCAGAGAATGCTTAAGTACAAAAACATAAAACTACTGAACTACAACTACTGAAACTATAACTACTGAAAGGTAAATCACAAGTACTGAAAGGAAACCATCATAACTACTGAAGTTAATTACTTCAGCTGTTGTGACAACTACTGATCACTTTGGTCTTCAGTCTTTGTCTTCAGTCTTTGTTCTTCAGTACTTTACTTTGAGACTTTGTCTTTATCTGATGGCTTCAGACTTTGTCTTCAGTCTTGTTCTTCAGTACTTTACTTTCAGACTTTGTCTTCAGACCTTGTAATCAGTTGATGTCTTCAGCTGTTGTGATCTTCTTCAGCAGTTGTAATGTCTGTGGGACTTAGAGGTTTTTCTGATCAGGCTCATTGGTTCTTTTTGTCCAACATTAAGAAATATGATTGAACAAAGGTAGTCAGCATTTCTTCACTGTAACAAATGCGATTAAACAAAGGTCGTCAGCATTTGTTACTGTTACTAATGCGGCTGAATAAAGTTAGTCAGAATTTGTTCACTGTAACAAATGCGGTAGAGTAAAATTCCGTTATCCACATTTATTTCAACAAATGCGAAAGACAAATGAAGATGTCCGCATTCATTGAAATTCGTCAACATGACACAATAGATTAAGCACTTTTTTTTTATTAATTTTGATACACATGAAAAGTGTTAATGTCAATCACATTCAATAAATGCAGATGAGTAAAAAGAAATGCAGCAATGCAAAGGTCTTCCACATTAACAAAATGTGGTTAGAACACTTTTCCCCGCATAGTTTTTTTAACACCAAACTTTTATGTATACTTCTTTGACACAAATGCGGTAGAGTTGTCTTGTTCGCATTAGTTTCACTTTGTTTTAAATGACATAAACCTTCACCCGTGTTAACCAATGCACTTACCCGCATTAAATTTTGAACTTAGTCAAAACTTAATGTTTCTGTAGAGAAATTAATATTTTTTATTTTTCTTTCTTGTTATGAAGAACTGTCTTTGATTGACTTGTGTCTTATGAAGATGTTGGGGTTGTCAATTCTTGGTTGGATTCACTTGTATATGAGAGATGATACAAGTATCCTATTGTTTGACTGATTTTGGACTTCTTATGCTTTCACGAATCTGCATAAGCTCAGATACAATAGCATAAACTATGCACCAACACAGATAATTTCTTTTTGATTTGTTTTAAAGTTTTAACAAAGTAATTTAAGAAAGTAAATATCTATACAAACTGATCAGAATTTTTTAAATTACTCCCGCCTAAAGTTTATATCCATACCTAGATAGAAACTTTAAAGATTTAAAATTTTGAATATGAATTATTTTTTTTAGTTTTTTTTTAATTTTTTGACTTAAGAATGAAGAGAAGTATACCTTTTGTTGGGATCATATCAATCTTACATCTCACATGTGCATTCTTTCGTAATAAAGAGGACATGTTTATGAACTTATTAATTGAAGGTATGTTTGTCCTCTTAGAGTCATACCTAGTTAATATTTTAATGCATGTGATATTTGTAATGTTTTTGTTTGTTTCATTATTCAACATATACAAGGTCACTTAAGTTATGAGATCTCATTTTCACTAATCCACATTGGGATTCTTTTACTTTGATCCTTTTCATGATTTGATCCACATTGGGATTCTTTTCACTTCACTTTGGAAGATGATCCGTGATTGGATTCTTTTGTTCATTCACAAGGATTGTATTAGAATTGTAGATTCATCCAATTTGGATGTGTTCCTCATTGGGAATCTTTTAGATCAGTACATCGGCACTATGTGCTTGTTTCTTTAGGTCTTTGCTTAGAAAAACATAGATGAAACTTGATGTAGGTGAAAGAGATTCATAAAGTATCATTACCTGGTGTGTTTAGCTTACTACACACATCCACTTAGATAAGCCAATGCATACCTATACTCTGAGATGAGTGATTCACCATTGAATAATATTTTAATTCATCACAGCATATATCTTCTCTTCCAAGTTGAGCCTATCCACATATCAGGTAAGTCATGTTAGTCTTTTAAATTTGGAATTAAGCACAGTGAATGATATAACGACTATAATTATATCATTTCCTATGGTATATAGATCTTTTTCTTCATCAAAATTGAGTTCTTTTTGTATTTTTCTAAATTTTAAACCAATTAGTTTTATTATTATTTTATTCAAGGTTAATCATGCCAATTGATTGAACTAGAAATTCAAACTAAAGATCATGTATTGGTTGGACTCACCTTAGTTTAGATTGTTTACTTTTGCTTGTAATAGGTGTTTTGTTAGTTTCCTTTTGTATGTATTTAGATTTATGTAGTTTTGCAATCTAGCAAAACTGTGAGTGAATCACAGTCAGCTGATTAGTTCGCTCGGTGAAACTACTATTTCCGCCGGGCGAAACAATAGTTTCGGCAGAACAGTTTCGCCGACAGAGAAATAGTTTGCGAAACTAAGAATGCTATATATAGATTAGATCTTTTTCATTGTTAGGTAAGCTTGAAAAACCCTAATCGTTAATCATTGTTGCAAGTTACCATTTCGAAGCAGTTATTACACAGAAATATCATTGTGCTTGGTGTTATTGATTGTTATGATGTTCATTGTCTTATTTTGAATGACTTCTTATTATGTTCAATCTTCTTTGCTCATATTTTTAGTTTGTTTCTTGGATATTGAATGATTCTTCATCTCATTTGCACTGTTATACGATCAAATGGACCAACAAAATGGTATCAGAGCCTTAGTGCTCATGATTTGTGGAGTTTTTGGCTGTTTTAGTTCAAAATCAAGTTTCCATCATTTTTCAGTTCAATATAGTGTGTTTTTGATATGGAAATTGATTTATTTTTGCTAGTTTTTGGTTGTGGAAGCTCTGCTAATCATCAGATCTCAAATTCATTGAGTTTTTGATGATTTCAGATTGATTTTGGGTTGAAAAAGGGTTTAAGGTTCGACCAGCGAAACTATCGTTCTTTCTGCGAAACTAAGATCATCTTTCCGCGAAACTATGGGTGTTATCACTATTAAAATCATTTTCTAGTTGTTCTGCAAAGCTTGTCTCTTTGAACGAAAATTCACCGTTCTTGTGAAGGTTTAACAAGCGAAAATGCTGCCGAAAGTGATTTTGAACGAAAGTTCAAGCTTGTTTCGTGCGAACTTATCAGCGAAACTAAGCCTGTTGTGACATTCAGCTAGCGAAACTGATGGTGAAATTGTCAGCGAAATTAGCCTTCTCTGCGAAATTGTCAGCAAATTTACCTACTTTCTGCGAAACTGCTGAATTTTCAACGAAATTGTCTCTTCTCTTGCCGAAACTACATCAATCCGAGCGAAACTACAATGTCAAAGTTAACATCACTCACTCTTGCCAATGTTGAAAGTGTTGCTCCCAACAGGTCACCGAGACTTATTAATGGAGACAATTTCGAAGATTGGAATAGATGTCTCAAAGCTTTCTTCTACACTTATCACAACTAATGGGAATCGATTATTTGTGGTCCTCACATACCAACTGTCATTATTGGTGATGTTGTCTCTCAAAATAAGGACCCGTCTTCTTTCACTGAAAAGGATCTGAAGTTGATCGATCGTGTACAAAAGGCTTTTGGTGCTTTAACTCTATGCCTAGCACCAGATATCTACAATCATTTTGTAGAGCATAAAAATGCTAAATTTCTTTACGACGCCCTATGTGAGTTCTATGATGGTAACAATGATCTGGTAAAGGATAAGAGCATTCAAGTTTAGAAAGAATTCAGTTCCTTTGTTGGATACAAGAATGAGAGTCTGACAGATCTCACAAATTGCTTCTTGACAGTTTCAAGCACCATAAAGAAATATGATGAAAAGCTCTCCAACAGTGAACAAGTTAACAGGCTACTAGACTCTCTCCCACCTCAGTGGAGTCTTTAGGTGAGGATGCTAAAGCAAGAAAGAGGGTTCATAGATTACAAGCTGATGGATATTATCAATAAGATTAAATCCTTTGAGTTGGACATGAAGAGACGGAAATTTAACCAGACCATGATACCTACATCTGCTTTTACTCAAAATGCTGCTTTATTATAATCCGCTGCAAGCTCTCAAATACATAATTCAATTCAAGGAGGAGTTAATACAAGTAGTTTTTCAGGAGGAAGCATTACTGTTGGAAGAGATCAGATTACTTCTAAGGCTAATGCTGAAACTTCAGTTCCATCAGAAATAATGGCTCTTTTTGGAATGTTTGTTCAAAGTTATGAAGCACTTGTGGTAGGAGAGTTGAAAGGAAAATGAATGAAAATGGAAGACATGTATTAGGTAGATCCTGATGATCTTGAAGAAACTAACATCCAGTGGCAAATGGCAATGTTGACTCTTATAGTTTGAAGATTTATGGAGCGCACTGGATGAAAGAACTTCGACGGATAAATTTCTAATTCAAAACTGGGATTTGATAATTCAAAACTGAGATGTTTCAACTGTAAACAAATGGGACATTTCAAACGTGAATGTCCATCACCAATTGTCAAAGAATCAAGTAATACAGGATTCCAAGATTAACAATTGAAAGGGAGAAGGAAGATGTGAATCACAAAAATGAGACTGCATTGATTTCTAACTTTGATTGGAGTGCAGAGGTTGAGCAAACAAGGACTAAGATAAATCATGCTTTGGTAGCTGAGTTTGTTAAAGGGAAAGGGAAAAAAGATAGTAAAGATGGATTTGACTCTATCAAGGAATTCAGAGAGGAG
Organism: Flaveria trinervia; assembly: GCA_025506515.1. Classification (NCBI taxonomy): domain Eukaryota; kingdom Viridiplantae; phylum Streptophyta; class Magnoliopsida; order Asterales; family Asteraceae; genus Flaveria; species Flaveria trinervia. Next base: position 24,597,755 of record CM046449.1, on the reverse strand, counting down.
GTTGTGTTGTCTGTGAATGAGAAAGAAAAGAAAGATGTTAGAATGAGGGCAGGTAAATCTGAACGTATAAATCAGGAAGGATGTTCATCCACTATGAAAGGAAAGGATTATGATGATGATACTGTCACCGTTGATGAAAGCAAGTCAAGTACTCCGGCGTGCCAATGTGAAAAGTCCTTAGCAGCCGAAAAGGTGGTGATGGGACTTCCATATGAGGTAATTTAGGATATGTGGTCATCTGCTTGTAAAATAAGAATATTTGAGATTTACAAAGCTAATCTGTTATTAATTGATAATGAAAAAGATTTAAAACGAATTAATGAGGAACTTAAAATCAATGAATCAAAATATTTTGTTAAATTAAATGAGGCTTTGAAAGAAAATGATCATTTAAAACGAATTGTTTTGGAATGAAATGTGGAGATTAACACTTTGACCGAAAGAGTTGCTCTTGCTGAATTTGAAACAAGCAAATTTCAGTCAAAGTTAGACAAATGGATATCAGGAATGAAACATGATGGTTTATGTAAATCTCAACGGGGAGCTATGATAAAACGGGATTGGGATATGAAAATGTAAAGGTTTATCCTCCGCCTAGTACATACTGTTACTCTCCTATGCATGTTCCTCATCCTTCTAATGATTTAATCAAAACATATACTAACAATATGTCTGCAGGTGTAGAGGGTGTTAATTCTAAGCAGGTTCGTGAGGACTACGACTATGGACCAACTAGTGGGCTTGGATGCACTAGTATTAGTACACCAGATATTTAGCAGTCTGTTTTAGATCATAAGTCTAGTTTAAATTATGTCTTTGTTTCTAGTTCACATGTAACCGACACTGTCGCATCATGTTCTCATGATGTTTCTCTTTCATCTTTAAATTCAGTACACTGTGGTGATGTCTTTTGTTCTGGTGATGATAATGGTGCAACTCATCTTTCTACAAAGCCTAACGAGAAACTTAAAAAACTAATTGTTTTGATAAATTCTTTTCTCATCCAATTCCATCTTTTACTCCATTAAATATTTCTTTATCAAATGAATGAGTTGCAAGTTCATCTGAAGCTAGCACTAGTGGAACTAGTTCTACTAGTACTTCAGATGATCATTCATCTATTTTTGTAAATAATAATTCTTGTTCACATAAACTTCAACCTCGTGGCATGTATGAGCCATTAAGTGGCGTTGATTCTAGTGTATTTGAATGTGATGAGGAAATTCACATTGATCATATTCCTATGTCATCACATCACAAACCTAGACGCAAACCACACTGTTTCAGGTGTGGTCAAGAGGATCATCTTGTCAAGAATTGTCCTACATTGCTTCATGGTCATATAAATAGGAACTATTTTGGAAATAAATTAACAAAATTGGTTAATAATTTCCTTTGCAAAAAATCTGCTTCTTCTAAAGATAAAGTTGTTCAAACTTGTATTCCTATTTCACCCGGTTATCTATTCTTTATTTAATTTCAGGAGGAATCCACTAAGATTTTAAACAGTGTGTGGCATGTAGATAGTGGATGCTCCAGACATATGACGGGGTTGAAAGACTTGCTGACCAATTATCGGATTATAAATGGAGGATTTGTTGCTTTTGCTGGTGACAAAAAGGGTGGAAAGATGATCGGTCAAGGAGAAGTTTCCAATGTTTCTTTATCTTTGGAGAAAGTCAACTACATCCCTGAGCTTGCGTTTAATCTCTTGAGTGTCTCTCAATCTGCGATAAAGACATTCCAGTTTTGTTTAAATTCGATGAATGTCTATTTTAAAATCAAAGATTGATATTCCAGATGACTTGATTCTTATGCGTGCTCCAAGAAAGCATGAAACATATCTTCTTGATATAAACTCAAGGGAGTCAAAGTCTACTGCAACCTGTCTTCTTTCAAAAGCTTCAACCTTTGAGTCTCTGTTATGGCATCGCCGATTAGGCCATGTTAATTTTAAAATAATAAACAAATTAGTGAAAAACAATCTTGTTAGAGGACTTCCTTCAAAAGATTTTTCTGTAAACGAAAAATTTATGGCTTGTGCCAAGGGGAAACAACATAAAAAACCACATAAGCCCAAACTTGAAAATAGAATAACTTATCCTCTCGAGTTGTTACATACTAATTTGTTTGGCCCAGTCAGCGTTAAATCAATTGCTAAAAAATCCTTTTGTCTTGTTGTTACAGATGATTTCTCAAGATATTCATGGGTGAGGTTTCTTGCTCACAAGGGAGAGGTTGCTGAGGAATTTCAAAAGTTAATACTTTCAATCGAGACAATTAGCAAGAGAAAGCTTCTGGCCCTGAGAAGTGACAACGGTATTGAATTCAAAAATAAGATTCTTGATTTGTTTTGTGCTCAAAAGGGAATTGTGAGACAATTTGGTGCTGCAAGGACACCTCAATAGAATGGTGTAGCTGAACGAAAGAATCGCACTCTTATTGAAGCCGCCCGTATAATGCTGATAAAATCTTCGTTACCCTTTATCTTTTGGGCTGAAGCGGTAAATTGTGCTTCGTATGTTCTAAATCGAGTGTTGATTGTCAAGGACAAAATGAAGACTCCTTATGAACTTTTTCACAAAAGGAAACCTTTAATTGACTTCTTTCGCCCATTTGGTTATTCTTGCACTCTTCTGAATACTCAATCACAAAAGATAAAGTTCAGTGCCGTGTCTGACGAGTGTTACTTTGTCGGTTACTCTTCTTCTCAAATGGCCTATCAAGTATATAACAAGAGAACACGTATCGTTCAAGAGTCATTCTATGTTGATTAGCAGCAGTCTAACTCTTCTGATGTTTGATCTGAACCAGCATGGTTCTTTGACTCCAATACTGGGTTTAATTCTTTTAATCTTCTAGTTTTCGACGATGATGCGTCCATTCCAAATGTTAAAACAAATACAATTTCCTCAACCCCATCTCTTGCTCATTCCACCTCTTTAGCAAATGATGCCACTTCAGCTGATGTTGGATCTTCCTCTCCATCATTTGATCTATCTCCAACACCTGTTTCTACATCACCAACATCTGTTCCACCACCAACATCCCTTCCTTCATCACCGACATCTATCCCACCATAGCTTGTTCCATCTCTCTCACCCTCATCTAATCATTCAAAATCTGAGAGCGGAACTTCTCCAAACATCTTCCCTTTATACACAAACTTCGAAAGATCATCCTCATGATAACGTTATTAGATCTATCACTGATGGTGTACGGATGTGGAGTCAATCTGGTTTGATTAATATCTGCCTCTTCTCTTGCTTCATCTCTTAAATTGTCCCGAAAAATGTGCATGCCGCACTACAAGACCCATGCTGGGTGGAATCAATGCAATTGGAGCTTCAACAATTCAGAAAAGCTCAAAGTTTGGACTTTGGTTGATCTGCCTCCCAACAAATGCTCAATTGGTACAAAATGGGTGTTTAAGAACAAACCTGATGATCGTGGTGTGGTGGTGCATAAAAAGTCTAGACTGATTATGCAAGGATTTGCTCAAGAAGAAGGGATTGACTAAACTGAAGTCTTCGCTCCGGTTGCCCAACTTGAAGCAATAAGGATTTCTCTCACTCATGCTGGTAATAAACAGTTCAAGGTCTATCAGATAGATGTCAAGTGCACTTTCTTTTACGAAATATTGATGATGAGATATATGTGTGTCAACCACAAGGTTTTGAGGATCCTGACTTTCCCGATAAAGTCTTTAAGCTTGACAAGTCTCTGTATGGTCTTCATCTGGCACCTAGGATCTTGTATGAGACCCTAACTCAGTACCTCTTAAACAATAGGTTCTCTCGTGGCACCATCGATATGACTCTTTTCAAGAAAGAAGTGAATGGTGAAATGTTGTTTGCCCAAGTTTATGTCGACGATATTATTTTTGGTTCCACCAATTCACTGTTATGTCAAGAGTTCGAAGAAGTGATGCGTAATCGGTTTGAAATGAGTATGATGGGAGAAATGTGCTTTTTTCATGGATTACAAGTAGAACAATAGCATGAAGGCATTCTAATTCATCAGGAGAAGTATGTTAAAGAAATTTTAAAGAAATTCAAGATGGATGATGCCTCTCTTGAAATGAATCCCTTTACGGCTCAGACGTGTCTCACTCCTGATGAGAACGGGAAGCCTGTTGATCCTCATCTCTACAGATCTATGATCGGTTCCTTCATGTATCTTACAGCAAGTCGTCCTGATATCAATTTTGTTGAAGGATATTGTGCTTGATATCAGTCGACCCCAAAAGAGTCTCATGATATGGAGGGAATTTTGATTTACATGCTTATTCTGATAGTGATTCTAATGGTTGCAGGTTAAAAAGAAAATCGGTAACTGGAGGTTGCCAATACCTGGGCAATTGTCTTGTCTCATGGCAGAGCAAGAAACAAACCACTATTTCCCTCTTTATAGGGGAAGCAGAATACATTGTTGCCTCGACTTGTTGTTCACAAGTTCTTTGGATACAACACTAGATGATTGACTATGGAATTAATTTTCTCCAAACACCATTGTTCTGTGACAACGAAACAGCCATCGGGAATGCAAAAAATCATATTCATCATTCTCAAACCAAGCACATCGAAACACGGATTCATGCGGTTCGTGATGCACAGGAAAAGGGTTTTATCGATATTATTCCCATTGACACAAAAAATCAAAAGGCAGATCTTTTCACAAAAACTTTTGACAAACCTTGTTTTTATAAATTGATCTCTATGCTAGGGATAATATCTTTTTAACCCTGATTCCTTTTCTTTTTTTAAACAAAAAAATAAAAATAATAATAAAAAAATAATAATAATAAAGGGGCTTTTCTAAAATAAAACTTTGAGGGAGTATTTATAAGTTAAAATAATACATCAACTGGGAATTGGATTTGAAACGACGAGAAATGATTGTATATCTTCTGGATATGGTCGTTTGTGCATGACTGGCATTTAAAACGTGATATGATAGAACTGATGCTGCTCTCTGATTTACATCTTATTTTAATTTCAATTAAATGAAAATAAAACAGCCTCTTTAAACGATATGCTTGATAGACTCAGGCTAAAAAATAAAGTAGGCAACAGCATTTTGATTTAGATTAAATTTACGCTTAAGAATGACTAGATTTACCCAATCATTTTGGCTTGAACGAAAACTGAGTCTCGAAAAAAATTGGATTGAGAATTGATCTTCTACGTCATGATTCCAATCTTATATGTCTTTTCTCAGAATCATGCCTTATGTATTTATATGTCTTGTACTTGTTCTTATCTTCTCTGCTATACGGTGATACTGACCTGGAGTGATGATCTCCTTTGTTGTATGGTAGTACTGACCTGGAGCGCTCATCGGCACATATTTCAATGGTGATCTTCTCTATTATACGTGAGTATAGACCTGGAGCTCTAACCATCTTGATCTAAGTTGTATTAAATCATCTAAACGATAAATTCATCACAGAATGAAATATCCTGTTGATTATCTCTTACACTGATCTGTACAGGACTTGTTCTTAAGATCGTATCAAAATTCAAGAAATCCTGAGGTTGGGTGAGAGTTTTTGCCAAATGATTATGGGGTCCTATCATTTTAAAGCATCTAATCGAACCTTAACAAATCATCTCATGTTTGTTAAAAAAGATAAGGCATGAGTTTAAGTGGACAAACATATCAACAATCGTTATTGATCTGTTTAAGAATTTCAAATTCATTCAAAGAATGTGATTAGATTCAGTTATCGGTATAATCTCATTGCCAGTCGATGACTAAATTCATCTCTGTGCTAATACATATCTTGAGGATGTGATCTCTCATCAATTTTGATCTCAATTATGGTGTTTATATATATTATAAATACAGTGAAACTATAATTTTGCTATTTGTTTCGCTAGACGAAATTATTTCGCTCAGCATTTTCATCCTATGCGTTGTCTTTTTGATCTGAATTCCATCTGATGAAATTGCAATTAGCATAGCGAAACTATAGATTCGTCATGCAAAACTATAGTTTCGCTTGCTGCGAAACTATAAGCTATTTAAGTCATTTTGCGAAATTAAACTCACTTTCACACTATCAACCTGTGACACACCTTAGGGCTTCTCTGTGAACCTCTCATTAGTTTTTGTGATTTTGTGTTTGTTGTTACCGATTGTTCGTTGATTCCAGTTCGCAAGTGAGTTTCGAACTTAAGACAATCACTAATGTTGTTAATAATAACACATTGTGGGTATATTTGATCGAGACCCTTCGGTGCCTTCGCTGTTCTTCGAGCGAAATTACCGATTGTCCAGCGAAACTGAACGAATGTTCTTAATTTCTCAGCAAAACTGTAAGGTTATGCTGTCCGAGCAAACATAACAGTTTCGCTGACTAATTTTCAGTTTCGCGGTATCGAAACTACAGTTTTCGCTTGTCGAATCTACCCCACTGTTTGGGCGAATCTGATGCGTTCTTGCTAGCGAAACTATACTTTCGCCTGCTGAAGCTAAATCTCTTCCTGCGAAACTATCTTTTCGGCTAGTGAATTTTTTTTAACTTTTTTTTATTTTTTTATTTTTATTCTTTATTCTTTTTTATGTATTCATTATTAATACTTTATTCTAATGTATTTCATCTGTTTTTAGGTATAAATGGCAAATTTAAAATTTGATTAAAAAAACAATATCACCGCTATTCTGGATGATACACATCCTAAAGCTGCCGGGTTTATAGATTGTATTAGGTGGCTGCAAAGATCTCCAATAGCTTATGCTATATCTCATTCCACCACCATATATGATCTTCATATCAAATATTTCTGAAGATCTGCTGAATATGATACAAGAGGAAATACTCAAAGAATTAGTGCCAAAGTCTTAGAGCATGAGGTGACCATTACTACAGAGAAAGCTTTGAGGATTTTGAGGCTAGAGGAGGATTCTGGTGAAGAGGTTTCTATGTTTGATACAGAGGTGTTTGAAGCGTTCAGGAGCATGGGTTATGAGAGGCTAACTTTTGGTTCTCGAAATAAGATCAAGAAGTCATTTCTCTCCAAGGAATGGAGATTTAATGCTCACGTCTTCATCATGTGTCTAGATCACCGTAAAGGTGGATTAGACGGGTTAAGCATTGACTGGACTAAAGCCATGGTATTATGTTGCAAAGGGGGAAAAGCAAACATTGCAAGATTGATATTTGCTTGCATGGCAGAGAAACTAATGGCCTTGAAGAAGGATAAATGGTTGTTGTATCCTCGATTTCTTCAAATGATCTTTGACGACCTAATACCAAATGTGCCAAAACACGGGGAGGTGAAAAGGCTAGTTCAAATGAATCCCCGTATTTTTGCTGATTGTTGTGCTATCAAACATGATTTCAGTGGAAAAATCACCCATCTGTGGGAAAATATGTACCAACCTGAGAGATGGAATTATATCAATAGGTGGATGAATCTGAGAATAAAAGAGCTGAAGAAACCATGGCATAACAATTTGATACAACCATGAAGAGAAAAAGATATGCTAAAGAGAAAGATTATGATTTTGAAGAAAAAATAAATGAAAGAGCTGAAGAGATAAGGATAGAAAAGAAGAAGAGATCGAAGAAGAAAGCTGATACAACAAATTCAGAGAGTCGAACTAAACAGAGACATCAACCATTCATTGAGAGGAGGGAAGAAAAAGGAAACTTAGATGAAGATATGATTCGCAACCTTAATAGTTCTCTGCCAAATGAACTGAGCATGATAAAGACTAAACTCACCAACAAGAGATACGAGAGAAGCAAAAAGATGAGGTGATAGAGGGAATGAAGAAGATGCTTGTTGATCAAAACTGTCTGTTGAAGAAGTTGTTTGAGGAGATTGTCCAACTAAAAGCTGCTACTGGCCTGCCTAATCAACTAACTCAATCTGAGTTAGATGATTTGACTAATACTTCAAAGTACACGTTCTTGAACATGCATACTTCATCTAGGGCAGGAGAGGGCACATCTGGTGCAGCAACTGTTGGTGCTGAAGATTGTGAAGTAAGAAATGAAGATGCAGGAAGGGAGAATAAAGAGGAAATTCTAGAGGCTGGGTTATAAACATGGGACTTGATGTTGAGAAGGATCTGGTTGGAGAAGAAGTGGTGAGGGAGAAGTTGGTAGACCGAGATGGTGAGAAAGAAAAGAGACTAGTTGATGAAGAAGAGGATGATGAACAATTAGTAGACTATGATTCCGAACAATAATTCTATGAAGTTGATGAGAGGCCATTGATTTATGTAGCTAAGAAAGGAGAGCCTGATGAAGATGTATTTGAGATGGATAAAGCTGAGTGGTTTGTTAAAGAGAAAGAGACAGAAAAACTAACTCCCTTTTCCAACACATGGAAGGGTTGAGTAGGAAAGAGGCTGACAAGCGGATTATATGTTGGTGTTATAACCCCGGCCTCAAAATGTTCATGATAAAGAGGAGAGGGGCTGGAATTAGCTACATGCATAAGAGGAAGGCTTTCAAGACCTTGCCTAAATGGGATCTAAGGCGGCTGGCAGCTTTGCCATTACTAAATGCAAATCTGAGTGAATGAGCCTCTCTGTTGGAGAAAGAAAATTAGAATGGGCTAGATGACAACTTTGAGTCTTTTGGTTACATGAAGGCTGAGAGGAAATGCTCAAAGAGAGACAATGATTGGGAGACCGGCAAGGGAAAGATTGTACTAAGGGTGAAACCCCCAACAACCGTGAATAGGGTCAGATTGGTAGATCCCCTCCTCCAATGACTACAGAATTTTGAAAAGTGGTTTTATATAACAATACGGGGGAGGCAATCATTAGAGTTGTGATGAAGACCTGCTGGTTCTTTACGAGAATCATATCAAAGCAGGTGCACGTGAAGAAGCGAGGAAGGAAGCCAGTCTCTTTATGACTGTAGCAAACAAGATCAAAGGTGTGAGGTCAGAGGTGTAGAGATTAGCCGAGAAATTAAGGGCCCAAGATGACCTAAACATAGATATACAGGATTTGGCCTAGCAGTTTGAGCGAGCAAGTGCTCATCCCGAAGGGGCTCATGAAGCAGGAGAAAACCATGGAGAATCATGTGCTGAAGCCTTCAAGGAAGTTGTTGCAGGAGGTGATAAAGATTAATCAAAGGCAATGAAGGACACTGGAGCTGAAAAGACACATCAAGACGAGTGAAGGTGGTGAGTTCCAACCTAGGGGGAGTATTGAAGATCATGTATAGGTTGGACTCACCTTAGTTTAGATTGTTTACTTTTGCTTGTAATAGGGCTTTTTTTAGTTTCCTTTTGTATGTATTTAGATTTATGTAGTTTTGCAGTCCAGCAAAACTGTGACTGAAACTATAGTTTCGCTCACAGTCAGCTGATTAGTTCGCTTGGTGAAACTACTGTTTCTGCCGGCGAAACTATAGTTTCAGCAGAACAGTTTCGCTAACAGCAAAACTGTCTGCGAAACTAAGACTGGTATATATGAATTTGATCTTTTTCATTGTTGGGTAAGCTTGCAAAACCCTACTCGTTAATCATTGTTGCAAGTTACCATTTCAAAGCAGTTATTACACAGAAATATCATTATGCTTGATGTTATTGATTGTTATGTTGTTCATTATTTTATTTTGAATGAGTTCTTATTGTGTTCGAACTTATTTGCTCATGTTGTTCAGTTTGTTTGTTGGATATTGAACGATTCTTCATCTCATTTGCACTGTTATACGATCAAATGGACCAACAGAAACCTACTAGTTAATATTCCTTGGTGAATAAATCAACAATTGTCTTTCAGTGGGAACTTGAATCAATTTGATTAACCATTTTTAGCACAATCTCTCAAAAAGTGACTAATTTCAATGTGTTTTGTTTTAAAGTGCTAAATCGATTATTAGTAATAAAAACAACTGCTATGTTGTCAATATGAACTGGAGTATGCAATAAGTTAAAACCATAATCAATCATCTGGTTTTGAATCTAGAGAACTTGAGAGCAACAAGCTGATGCTACAATGTACTCAGCTTCTGCTATTCAAACAGATACATATGTCTGTTTCTTGCATTGCCAGGAGACTAGTCTCGGACCTAGAAATTGACAACCACCAGAAGTGGACTTCCTATTGAAATTGCATCCCCCATAATCATTGTCAGTGAAGGCATAGAGATTGAAATCTCCTTCCTTTGGATACCACAATCCAAGAGTTGGCTTTCCCTTAAGATATTAGAATATCTTTTTGACTGCATTCACTTGTGATTCCTTAGGATATGCTTGATATCTGGCACACACACAAACACCAAACATAATGTCAGGCCCACTGGTGTTGATACATAAGTGAACTGATCATAGATCAATAGTTAGTCTGATTCACTGATTTGCCGTCTAGATCAGGTCCTATATTCACTTTAGTATCAAAAAGTATTTTGATGGACTAACAGTCAGCAAGGTGGAATTTCTTCAATATTGCTTCCACATATTTCGATTGATTAATGAAGATTCCATCTGCCATCTGTTGGATGTGCACTCCTGGAAAGAATGTGAGTTCCCCTATTGCACTCATTTGGAATTTTGAATGCATGAGATCTTCAAAATCTTTACAGAGTAGCTTGTTTGTTGAGCCAAAAATGATATCATTCACGTAGATCTGGAGTAACAACATGTCTATTCCTTTTCTTTTTGTAAAGAGAGTCTGGTCAATCTTTCCTCTTTCATACCCATTTTCAGGAAGTAAAGATGATAAAGTCTCGTACCACTTTCTCGGGGCTTGGTGAAGACCATACAAGGCTTTGTCAACCTTGTAAACCCTGTGAGGAAATTTAGGATCTTCAAAGCCAGATAGTTGACTCACATAGACTTCTTTAGCAATATTTCCATACAAGAAAGCACACTTTACATCCATTTGATAAACAATGAACTTCATAGATGTTGAGTATGCAAGAAAGATTCTTATTGCTTCTAATCTAGCAAGAGGTGCAAACACTTCATCATAGTCAATTCTTTCCTCCTTAGTATACCCCTGTGCCACTAGTCTTGCTTTATTTCTGATGACAATTCCTCTATCATCAGTTTTGTTTCTATACAGCCATCTGGTACTCATAGGGTATTGTTCTTCGGGAAGATCTACCAGTTGCCATACTTCTTGCTTTTTGAACTGCAATAATTTTCCATGTATAGATTCAATCCAACTATTGTGTCGAAGCCCCTCTTTGATGTTTTTGGGTACCATTTGACAAAAACAACATGAGAACAAATAGATGTTGCAATACTTGACTTGCTTCTTGTCACCCTTTCATTGAGTTCACCAATAATGCTTTCTACTAGATAATTCTTGTGTATTTTGGTGATTGGAATTGAGTCACCAACAATTGTTACATCAAGATTGGAGACATTCAGATCATCATGGTGAGAGGCACCTTCATCTTGTACTGTTGGAGAATTATGAAGATAATCAGATTCTGTTTCTGTGTCTACTTCAACATTAGCCGCACTTGATTGCTTCCATCATTTGATGTTCTTTCTGTTTCAACTGGAGGTGTAGCTTGATCTTGATTTTGACTTTAGTTGATGGGTCTTCTGATGGTGATAGTAACATGCTAGGATCAGTTTCAGTTGAAACACTTTGATTTTGAGATGGTTCTCTGATAGGGTCAGCTCGAAGTAGAACATCTTCATTCAGGTGTTCTGAAGAGGATGGAGGAATCATTGGAAAGTCATTTCTTCTTTCTACCCTTGAATAAGGTTCAACAAAAGGTATATTTCCTACATCAAACAAATGAAATTTATCAAAAGATTTTGTAAATGAGTCAATATCAAACAACCAGTCAGGTTCATTTGTGGATTTGGGAAATGAATGTTCCTACAAAGAATCCTTCATCCGACTTAGATGAAAATTTTCCCAAATAGTCTTGAGTGTTTAATATTGATACAGACTACCAAATGACTTGAAAATCCAATAAATGGTTTTCTGTGAAACAATAGTTCATAAGGAGTCATGTTGTTTTCTTTTACAATCATATTCCATTTTGCACAAAGCATGAAGTGTTAACTACTTCTGCCTAAAAGGTAATTGGCAGTTTACCATTGCCTAGCATTGTTCTTGTTGCTTTAATTAGTGTTTTATTCTCCTTTTAGCTACCCCATTTTGTTAAGGAGGTCTAGCTACACGGAATTGATGAGCAATGTCTTTGGTTGCATAAAAAGAACTCATAATCTTCATTTTCAAATTCTATCCCATTATCACTCTTGTTGTTTTGACCTTATGATCAAGTTGGTTTTCAATTCTTGTGATGAAATCTTTTATTAGTTTATCACCTCTTATTGTTCTGACCTTATGATCAAGTTGGTTTTCAATTTTTGTGACGAAATCTTTTATTAGTTGGGATGCTTCATTTTTATGAAGTAAGAAGAAAACCCATGTAAATCTTGAAAAGTTGTTGGACCAAAAGAACCAATGAGCCAGATCAGAAAAACCTTTAAGTCCCACAAGACATCACAACAACTGCTGAAGACTTGATCAGATGTTTGACAAAGTCTGAAGATCAACAGCTAAAGACTAAAGTACTGAAGACTTCAATTGCTGAAGACCAAAGTCTGAAGATCAATAGCTGAAGTACAAAGACTGAAGACATCAGCTGATGACAAGAACTGAAGTTCAAGAAGTCCAAGTACTGAAGCCTTCAGAGTTTGTCACAACAGCTGAAGAAGCATTCTTCAGTTGTTGTGATGGTTTCCATTCAGTAGTTTTATTTATTATTTTAGTACTTGTAAAATGATTGAAGAGCATGATCTTCAGTCGTTGTTGTTTCAGTAGTTTCTTTTCAGTAGTTGTAGTGATAGTTAACACTTGGTATTTTTGTAAGAAGATGTCAGCTGTTTGACATCTTCAGTAGTTGTGTTAACTTTCAGTAGTTTGAATAATTCTGTTAGATGTCACTATCAAGTGACATCAGCAGACGTCACATCTCCTATATAAGAGATGTTGACCTAATTGTACGTGTGACATTTTGCCACCACTAAAGCATATGAATGAAATATTCTATTTGCAGAATTCTCTCTCTCTATAACCGTTTACTCTTACATTGAATATCAATTGTGTTCTTGTGAACTGTCTAGTTCATTGTTCGAATTCCGCTGCAATACTCTCTAATCAATCAAACTTAGATCACTGATCCTAACAAATGGTATCAGAGCTGGTTAATCATTGATCGATCTAACAATTGATCATTGAAACTGCTATTCGATATCTATGTTTGATTGAATTAGCATATTTGCAAGAATTGGTTATAGATAATTGAATCTCTGCTGCTTTCGTTATTTGCTTTGAGTTTTCTCTTGGTTTAATTTGGTTTGTTATGTTTTGTTCTAAATCTGTTAAAACTTAATTGAATTTGGTTGAATCTGAGAATGACTACTCCTTCTAATGACCCTCACAATACCGGTTCCTCAACCAAGCCTCCGATGCTGGTTAGGACTGAGTATAACATATGGCAACGAAGAATGCTTCATCACCTGTCTGTTAACAGTTCAGGTTGTTGGACATTTGTGGTACATGGTCCACACAAGCCTATGGTGAACAATCCGGAAACCAATCAAATGGTTCCGAAAAAGAACGAACAATACTCAGATGAGGATCGGAAACTGTTTGAGATTGATGCTAAAGCGCATGGTATTCTGGCCATGGCTCTGCCTAATGAAATCTATTCAGGGCTTATGCATCATGAAACTGCTCATGACCTCTGGAATGCATTGAAGGAACAATTCGGTGGAACTGATGAGGTCTTAGCAAACAACAGAGAAATCCTTGCCCAACAATATGAAACCTTCTCTCATAGGAAGGGTGAGACACTGACTCAACAGTTTGAGCGTTTTTCCTGTTTGATCTCTAAGCTAAAAATGGTCAAACATGAATATACCAATAGCCAGATGAACAACGGATTCCTTAGATCACTGCCTGAGAGATTGGACACATACACTATTGTCCTACGCTCCAGTGCAAATCCGGATAAACTATCTCTCACCCAACTTCATGGGAAACTGCTTACATTTGAAAGAGAGATACAGCAGAAAAGGAAACTGGCATCATCAGGAAAGCTCACTGATGACTTTGTACTAGGGAACACTGCCTTGGTTGGTCATGAGTCAGAATATGCTGCATCTGAAAGTAATTATGATAAGCATATAGATTTCTCTTCAAACAGTTCAAATCATGCATTTGTTGGTGTTGATAGTCACTCAGGCTGTAATAGTGACAATTTATGTTTTATCATGGATGCTTTGAAAGGAATAACTGATGATGATCTAGAAGAGATGGATATTCTGAGCCAAATGGCCTTGACTAATATAAGATCTCAGAAGTTCTACAAGAGAACTGGCAGGAAATTTCCAGGACTCTCTAGCAAAACCAAAGTTGGTTTTGACAAGAGTAAGTTAAGGTGTCACAAATGCCAAAGGCTTGGAAACTTTACAAGAGAGTGTAGATCATCTGGATCTAACTCCTCTGCACCCTTTGTGACTTTTCCAAGCAATAGTCCACAAAACAGGGGGCAACATCCTGCTAGTTCTGGTCATCATTCACAACCTATATCTCATGCATATATTGTCCCTCAGGGTCCAACGTCATATCCATATCCCTGCTATTACATGCCTCAGCCAAATCCAGTTCAAGCTCCTATTGCACAACAACCACAGCATTACCTAAGCCTCTACCATCTCAATCATCTCAATCACAACCTCATAACAGCTTCTTCACCCCTGGCATTGTTGACTGGAGCAGTTTACCAGATGATCTCCCTGGTAATGAGCATTTATTTGCTGGTGATGGTCAACATAGTGGTGAACATCCTTATGGGAATCTAGCTCTCATGGGCCTGGAATCTACTGAGAGTTCATGCTCCAATGCATCTTCTTCACAAGTAACCTAGGTATCCTCTGAGGCTAAGGCCAAGCTTTGTTCTGAATCTTGCATAGATGCATTTATCTCTATTATAGAGGCAAATGTAGCTTTAATAAATCAAAATTTAGAACTTGAGCAAAACCTTTCCAAAAGAAAAGCTGAATATTAGTCTGTTATTAAGGATAAAGATGATGAGATTTATAAGCTTAAATGCCAATTAAATGATGAAAAAGCTAAGCTAGAGGTCATTCTTGAGGACCATAGAGAACTCAAAGAAAAAATTGCAGTTACCCAAGTTGAGTGTGACCGCTGGGTGTCATCCTGCAACGGATTTGAAGTGCTGCTCAGCAAGCAATCTGCTTCAAATGTGAAGTTTGGAATTGGTTACAACCTCATTGCACCACCAACAGATTTTACTCCAAAACCAATAGTAAAATCTGAAGGTGAAAGCAATTTCCAAACCACATCATCATGTGCATCATCTTCAAGTGATCTCCCAAAATCACAAGTTGAAATTAGTGTTGATACCTCAGCAAATCAATTAGCTGATGGTTAACTACTGATAAGCACATGAAGCTGAGTACTTCAGATGTTGTCCCTCAAGTACCTCAAGTACTGAAGGGCAAGTTACAACAGCTGAAAAGCATTTCAAATCAGCTGAAATAAAAGGATTAACAACTGCTGATAAAAAACAGCTGAAGAACAAGTCTTCAGTTGTTACAGATCCTTCAGTACTAAACAAAAGTACTGAAAGGAGGAACACTGAAGAGCACACCTTCAGTAGTTTCCACATCAGCAGTTGATCAATCCAAGATGAAGAATAAGCCATGTGAAATATGTGGTAATTCTGTTAGAACCTGGTATTTGAACGAAATACCTAGAGATTTGCGTGTATACCAGATCAAATAGTGTGGAATCCTATTTGATTGGCGAGCCAATCAGTGAGAACACACGAAGAATCAATAAAGAATTGAAACTAACATTAGAAATCGATTGGAAATCAATCTAATGTGTTCTATGAACTTGGAGAACGAATGGGAGGTTTCTAGACTGCTAGGTTACGTCTGGAATCATAATTGATCGAGAGTTACTATTTTTCACGAATTGAGTTGTATTTATAGGTTGGTATTATTCAATGGTGCGACTGAACCATTAGTATGGTTCAGTCGTGCGATTGAACCATGCGGTTGATTCATTCGCACGACTGAGTGTTCAGTCGTGCGACTGAGCAAATCTTATGTTACAATCATACGACTGATCTAGTCTCCTGGTTCAGTCGTGCGACTGAGTCATTCGTATGAAGTGTTCATGCTTATGGTCCATTCGCATGGGCCATTCGCATGATAACTTCATTATTTTAAGTTTGAATTTATTAATTAGTAAACATTATATGTAAACATTCAACCAATCACTTACCTAATTTAATATCAACTTATTAATGAAATATTAATCATTACAAACCACAAACACCCAATATCATTTCATTAATCATATCAAATTACACCAGAATCAGATAAACAAGATCTATTACATTTCATATCATGATCTAGGGACATACATGTATCAACAAACTCCCCCTTGGACCTAGATCTCTCTAATCTTCTATTTTCTGCATAACCTCTTTGTATTTCTTGTACTTCTCCTCTTTTGTGACTCCCGTGTGAATCTCAAACGTGAAGCAGAGTCGTATAACGTTCTGGAACTGAAGAGCTTGTACAATATCTTGCGTATCATAGAACAGTGGCCACTTGTATAGCGTATATACATCACCTTCTGACAAGTTTGTAAGCCACATCGGGTCGAATACCCTGATAGTATCCATTTGTCCCTCTTTGCTTAAGACTATGACCACTTCAGCTGTTCTCCAATCATAGTACCACCACTTAAAGTGTGGAGTAAAATCCTGTGGCATTTCCCTGAGTGGGATTGTTGACATTGTGCGCGGAGGATTCCACTTCAACACTATCTTAGGCTTGCAGTGAATGGCATCAACCTCAGACCTTCTGATATACCTAGTAGGCTGTTGAGGTCTGAAGTTAACCCATCTAGTGTGGTACTCCTTCTTTAAGGCAGCCTCAAACCAGCCTGACATCTTCCTCGAGTCAGCATACAAAAGCTTTAGTTTGGCCAGCTTGTTGAGCTCACAACCTGGTAGAGTCTTTAGATCATGTGGAAACCTAAAATACTCTATGCCCTTCTCCCTCTTAACTAAATAGACGTTAAGGTCATCAAAATATGCCCATGCTATAATCCTACCTGACACCTTATGATGTTTCTTGACTCTATAGAGTTTGGTGTAGGAATCCTTCTTTGGTGTAGTACGTTGGGCTCTAACTTCTTCAAAACATGCAGCCCACTCAGCCTTTCGAATGTCAACATCATCATTTGAGGCTTGGGCTGTGTCTTCTGCTTTCTCTATTTCTTGCTCCATATTGTTTAGCACCTCAATAGTATCGCTGACAAGGGATTCAACCAGATTGGGGACCACATTACCCTCATTGTCAGCGTACTGAGGTACTCCTCGGCAGTGACATCTTCGATCTCTACATCATCAACATCGTTGAACTCTTCGTCACTAGTCGAATCGCATGTCGGAGCATCTTTTACTATTTCATCTGGATTTAGCTCGAAAAGCTCTGCGAGTTGCTCATTGATAGTCATGAATTATTTCCCATTCTTCAGGGGTATAATTCACTGAACTCCTGACTATCCCTTGCA
The DNA here is from genome assembly GCA_025506515.1 of Flaveria trinervia. NCBI lineage: Eukaryota > Viridiplantae > Streptophyta > Magnoliopsida > Asterales > Asteraceae > Flaveria > Flaveria trinervia. The sequence continues at coordinate 24,580,190 of CM046449.1, read as the reverse complement.
GATCAAGAATCATTGTTAGCTGAGACTTGACCTGCTGAAGGGGAGCAATGTCAAACTCATCTCTTTGGTAATTTTGATATGTTTGATTTAAACATTTCACACATAATCATTAGTAATTCATCAAACAGAAAGGCATTAAAATAAGATAAACATTAAGTACATTGTGTTCAATTACATGATTCAAATACAAAAGAAGATAATACATAATCATCTAATCTTTTCTTTTTTCTTGTATCAAGTTTCATCACTTGTAGGGGCAGAGGTAAGGCTAGTGATTGATCTTGTCTGTTCTTAGTCCTGTTCTCTTGACCTGTAGCAGTGGCCGATGCAGGTGCATCTCCTCCTTCTGCTTCTTCATCATCGTCACTCTCTTCATCTTCATCCACATCATCATCATTACTATCATCACCATCTCCATCTTTAATCTTCAGAGGCTCATCTTTAGATCCTTTAAGTTTGAGCATGATGGTCTTTTTAGCATTCTCCAACTCTTCAATTTTCTTAGCAGAAGTGACTCTATGCTCTTGGAGTTGGGCAATCTCGAGGCTCTGAGCAGCCATTTGTTGGGCCTGCTCCTTGATTAGCCGATCCTTCTCCGAGATCTGATGTGACTGCACAGCAGTGAGATCTGCAAGCTGTCGGATCTGTGCAGCCTTCTCTTCATCCGCAGCTAACAGTCGCATCACCATACGGTTTAGCGCTGACAGCTGGTCCTCTACCCCAAATTGAGGTAGATGAGATCCAGATATACGTGCGGGATCAGATGAGGGTCCTGATTGGTGGCTAGTGGTGGTGGTGGTTGTGGTAAAGATAGGGTTGGGTCTGTGAGATATTGGAGGTGATGTAGGAGTGAAAGATATGGTGGTGGTTGGCATATTTACAGTGGTGGGAGGTGTGGTAGTGGTAGTGGTAGCTGTGGTGGCTGTGGGGCTTGGTGGCTGTGGTAGCTGTGGTGGTGGATGGTGTGGCTGTAGAAGTGGTAGGGATGGTGGTAGATGTAGTGGCTGTGGTGGGTACGAAGGTGAGTCTTCTTCTCTTCTTCTTCTGGCCGTGGGGCTGAGCCATCCATTTCTTCCTCGATCCAGTCGAGGTGGATGCTCCCCCTAGAACACAGCTAGTAGACTCAGGAGCATAGCTGGGATCTACAGTCATCTCTCCCGAATCCCTGGGGCGTTCACCAACCACCCCGAGTCCATACTCGGTGGGAACAACCTTGCTTCCCACGGTCCCGTCAAGGGCTCCTCATCTGACTCTTCTTCCTCCTCACCAGGTATGAAGTCCTGGTGGAAGCCTGCAGACTCAGCTATGTCGCCTATTGGTGCAGACACTGGGGGTATAACATCTGAAGCTGTGCCCCTCGTTGGAGCAGGCATATCATCCCCAACATCCCCACTATCATTATCATCTGAATCATGCTCTGGGAGCAACAACCTCTCATCATCTGAATCGCTGTCATCATGACGCCATTTGCGTCTAACTGGTGCCACATATCGTTCATTTTCCAGATGGCCGATCAACCTTTTTACCTGGGGCTTTACCTACTTGCTCCGATACACTCTCATGCGACCCAAAGTCGTGTCATCCATAACCTATAGGGCAACCGCATCATGTTTCTCCTTGGGAAGTAATGGCAGCTTCTCGTTGAAGATCAGCTACAGAAATCTGGGATACATACAAAAACCCTCCTTCCCCTTGGCCTCCAGATTCTCCACTAGATACGAGAAGATCATGCTCGAGAAGCTGAAGGGGTGGTTCAGTACCAGTGCCACATAGGCATTGTGAATCTGGTCTGATAGGTCATCAAACCCACCCCTTCGAGAAGCAATACACTTCAGGATCACATGTGCCAAGTATTTATACTGGGGACACAGGTTGCTCTTGTTGAGCACACCTGAATTGATGTCCCTAGCATATTTAATCCTGAGGAAGCAACCTCTGACTGTAAATGGATGTAGTCTGGTGGGTTGATCAGTATCATCCCCAAAATCAAGTACTCTCTGGATGTCAGCTGCTGTAATTTCAATGTCATGACCATTAATGGAGCTCCGTATGCTGTAAGGCTCATCTGAACGATCTACGGAGGCATTTTCCTAGAAAGCCTGATGTAACGACCTGTAAGGAGTACACTGTGTGGATATGGCTTTATGTATCCGAGAGCGTCGAAGGAATGCAATAATATCTGTAAACTCGGCTCCATTCTAAGTCGTATGGTCCAAATGAGCACATATATTGTGCTTTGGATTTATGGACCATCTATCAGCCATTGACCTGAAACACAAGACATAGAACCATTTGTAAGTCATACATTCAAAATTCAGTTCAAGGTGTATAGTATAATTCAATCTGATACATTCGTGCGAATGAATCATGCGACTGGAGTCAGTCGTTTGTTCTTTCCGTGCGACTGAGCTCGTTCGGGTGACTGAGACATGCGACTGAGTTCAATTTGCTGACTGAGTCTGCGATTGGTTCAGTCGGCCGACTGAACTCATTCGCATGGTTCATTCTGCCGATTGATCCAATCGCAAGATTCAATCGTGCGATTGGAGTTCATCCGAACGACCAATCGCATGACCCACTCTTCAATCGACTGAGGTTCGAATCTTGAGCTAATTCAAGTAATTTAACATGGTTTAATGATCCATTAGACTCGCCATCTTGGCACTAATGACCTATTAAACTTAATTTTAACATTTTGCTTAGTTTATGTAGGTTATTAGGGCATTTTTCAATCCGGTTAATGTTTCATTCGAATAACACAAATTTGACTCAAGATCTTCTGATTTCTATAAGCTTTAACTGCAATGTACCTGTATACTTGTCAATCAAATGTCAGAAGATCAATAGCAATGTGAAAACACGATCTCTAGAAATTTTTGGCAGAGTAACGGGAAAGAAAGTGATAGGATCTCAGCATCTAGTTTGATCGATTCAAATGATTTCAGCAGCGGAATAGAGTACCAACTAGCACAATTCGAGCAAGAATACCAAAGATATTGCAATGACAGAATTAGTTATAGAGAGAGAAAGTTTCTGCAAAAGAATATTTCATTCAATCACACGCTTTCGTGGTGGCAAAAAGTGTCACGCATACAATCAGGTCAATCATCCCTTATATAGGAATGTCGTGCTGGAACATTCCTTATATAGGAGATGTGACGTCTGCTGATGTCACTCGATAGTGACATCTAACAGAATTATTTAAACAACTGAAACACAACTACTGAAGATGTCAAAACAGCTGACATCTTCTTACAAAAATACTAAGTGTTATCAGTTACTACAACTACTGAAAAGAAACTACTGAAACTACAACGACTGAAGACAAGCTCTTCAGTCGTTTTACAAAACTACTGAAAGTAAAAACATAAAACTACTGATATCACAACTACTGAAGAAGTACTCTTCAGCTGTTGTGACAAACTGCTGAAACTTCAGCACTTGGTCTTCAGACTTGAACTTCAGACGTTTCATCAGCTGATGACTTAAGTAGATGTCATCAGCTGATGTCTTCCGTCTTTGTCTTCAGACTTTGTACATCAGTTGTTGATCTTCAGCACTTGTGGACTCTTCAGCTGTTGTACTTTAGTACTTTGGTCTTCAGCTTCAGCACTTGTATTCTTCAGCTGTTGGACTTCAGCACTTTAGTCTTCAGCTGTTGAAGTCTTCAGTACTTGATCTTCAGTTGTTGAAGTCTTTAGCACTTGTCAAACTGCTGATGAAGCCTTCAGCACTGTTGTGATATCATGTGGGACTTAGAGGTCTTCTGATCTTGGCTCATTGGTTCTTTTGGTCCAACAAACTCTCCCTGAACCAATGCAGCCAAAACCTCTAATTGATTTATTTTCCCACTTATTATTGGCAGAATGGTTGGTCTTTTTCCTTCTTGATCAGTTGAGAAGATGACCCATATACGCACTGGCCTGCGAATGAGTCTCTGATGATTTGGTTGGCAATGTATGGATGGGAGCTCTGTATTGGGGAATTGGACACTGAGCTGTTCCCCCATCCATGAGACTCACTTCCCAACTATGAGCTTGTAGGATTCCCTGGTGTAGGCCTCCAAAAATACAATTTGTTCCTCCATGGTGAGCTCTTCTGCCTCACCATCGAAGAATCCTTCAGGCCCATAGTACTCAGACAGGAATTTGACATGTTTTCCATTTTTGAGTACCACTGTTGTAATCTGTCTGTAAGCAAATTCATCAGGATGATGACCTTCTAACAGCAGTGGTAAGTCATCCTTTCTGATCTCATTCAGCCTCTTATACACCAGCCCCTTTTTGATCATTCTGTTCTCTAGCATCTTTTGTGGGTGCATGTTTGAGGTGTAGGCCTTTTTGAAATCTTCCAGGATTTCCCAGGGTGAAACTACAATGGCCAAGGAGATCACTTCATCTATAATCTTTTTGACTTGACCACTGTATCTCTGAGGCATGTTTTTCTTTTGTATTCTGTGAGCCACCCTAGGATCAGGCCAAATTCTTACTCTTTCTTTCACATACTGAAAAGTATGTCTAAGAGTATAAATCCTCTGAGCTTGTTTTTTCATATTGATGATGGAGGAAGTGGCTGCATATGGTTTATCTACTCTCCTCAATAACTCTTCATCGTGCAATCTGTGTTGTTCTTCTTCTTCCAATTTCACTTTGATTGCATCTCTTTGTTGCTCAGGAGTTATTGCAAGAGAGAGATCTTTGGCCTTAGGCAACTGCAGAACAGCTGAGATCGGCAGCCTATCTTCTTCATCATCATTTTCTTCTTCTTCCACAAGCCTCAACACCCTTCTCTTCTCACTTAGGTGCATCATCGGCTGTTGGTTTTGAGGGTAAGGGAGTTGGTTTTGTGGGTTGTGGTTGTGATTGTTTTGGATAGGGAATGTTGACAGGCTGAGTTAGAATTTTGGAGGTTGGTGTGGATTTTGAGTGTTTGGCTAGCTTAGTCCTGCTCCCTGCTCCTGCTTCATTCAAAGCTTTGACTACTAAACCCTTAGTGTATGCTTTAGACGAACATATCTTGGAGGTTATGGCCAAGATGTTGTCCCTGGTCCATGATTTTACTTCGATCAATGATCTCCCAAGGTATTTGCTGATAATCTGATCATGATCTCAAGTCTCTCTCTATCCATAGTGATGTAGCTGGCCCATCTTTGTTGGATCTCTTCGATCTCTAATCTTCTTATTTCAGAATCCAGCTTTTCAGTGTCGAACCTTGCCTAAACAGCTAATCAATGATATTGTCCATTGATCTGATGTGTTCAGCATCAGCCTCTTTAACCATTTCCTTCAAGTTCTTCTCTTTCTCAACACTCTTCTTTTTCTTGTATGTGACATGAAAATCTATTTGACTTTCATGTACTTTTTCAATTTCAGCTCCCTTCTCAATCACATTCTCCTTCTCTTTTTCGGCCTCATACACACAATTCTTCTCTTTTTCCACCTCTTTATCCTTCTCTTTCTCTCTCTGCTTCTCCATCCTCTTTCTTTTAGCTTTCACTGCTGAACTCTCCCCCTTTTTGGGTGCATTGGTTGCAAGGGATTGAGTAGCAGAAAGTTGTTGGCTCAGTACATCCTCCACCAGGGGTTGTAAGACAGAAGAAAGTCTCTCATCAACAGTTTTAATAACAAATTCGGTTAGCTGCGGTGTGATGAGAGATAGGGGATTTTGAGGGATAGCATCCATTTGCTCAGGGGGGTTTTGGTCCTGAGAAATGGTGCCAGAAACAGAGGCAGGTGGCTGAGAATTTTGTAGTGGCTGTGTGTTTAAGGGACCTTCAGAGGAAGGTGCCATCTGTTGGTTGATGTGGTGGCAGATGGTCTTTCTCCTTGAGAGAGTTGGTCAAGTAGTTTTTGCAGCCTACTGACTTCCTCCTCTAGGATTGTGTCTGGGCAAGAACATCATAAAAAGCCCAGGTCATCATCAGCAGATGCTGAATCACCTGACCTCCTGCTTGTAGCAGGATGTACATGCACGGGTGTAGACCAGTTGTAGCATGTGCCCCTTTGTCTTGGAACTGGGGACTTCCAGCCTCAGGACTTTGTCCTTCATCAGCTGTTGCCTCTGGTGAGGTCTTAGTTATGTTACCAACCTCAGTCTGATCATATGCTGATTCAAAAGAGGTGGCAGCCTCACCAGATGTTCTGATCTCCATATCCACACCAGGAGATAGAACATTTAAACCCCGGTGCTGTGGGTTGTCAGAAGCATGTGTATCCTCTTCCTCAATAGCTGTTGTTCTCCCTTTTGTTGGTGGTTGTAGGGGAGGAGGAGAGGCATGCAGCTGAGTCAGCACATTGGCAATTATAGTGGTTGGGCTTTGAGGGGCATTTGCATGGGGAAGGGGATAGAAGCTGATTGCATCCGGGGAAGGGATGCCCTTCAATGATAACCTCCTCAAGTGAGAGAGGTCTCAGCAATGTGGTTTCCCCTGAATGGTTGCAACAGGATCCTTTTTAGAGGATACCTGTGCGGCTGTGGTTGGTTGAGTCTTGAACACTACTGGGGGTTTGAACCATAGTTTTATCCTGTTTGGGTGGTACAGGAGCATCATCAGGGGACTCATCACCCTGATTAGGTTGTTTGGGTTTGGATTTTGGCTTGGTGGGGACTTTGGATCTGGCAATTGAAGCTGTGGGTTCCCTTTGCGTGGTTTTAGCAAACGGGCAGCTTCTGAGGGATTGGTCGGAGTTATGCCTGGAGTATACCTCAGCTAGAACAGCTGGTGCAGGGACTCCAAGGCCAACAGGGCCATCAGTTTGTAATTCATTTAAAATTATGGCCATCAGAAACCTGGGATATAATAGCCATCTTTTTCCCGCAGGTTTCTGTGCCAGATCTTTGATTTCTAGAAACACAATTTGTGAAAAATTTAAAGGTTGGTGTTCTAGAATTGAATATAATACATGTTGCCACCGGGAAGACATTTGATCCCATGGGGATGTCTTCGAGGCTAAGCAAACATTCACCATATGAAATATTAATCGTTCAGCATCAGGGAAGTTCTTCTTCAGTATTGTAGTAGCTCGAAGATTTCCGTCGTACCCATTGTTGATGAAGGACATATCAGTTGTGCCCTTCGGGTACTCAGTCACACAAGCAGCATCTTGTAAATTTAGCACTCTACGAATGCTTTCAGGTGTAACCTCTACTTGTTTTTGGTTAACCAATGACCTAACAGAGATTTGGCCAGTAGGCACATCAGTGTGAACGTAGGCATTGGACCAAAACTGACTGAGTGACTCTGGGTAGATGGTCGGGTTTAAGAGCAGAGCTGTATGATATTGAGAATCAGCCATTAGGTCTATGGTGTGATCAAACTTTGTCCAGAAGGCCGATTTGTGAGGTAGGCGACGCAGTTATGTCGGGGTTTTAGACTCATGGTTGCCATTTTTGAAAGTATGAAGGTCAGAAGAACGACTAATGGAACGTTTGAGAAGAAGACAGGTATTTATAGGGCTGGGATATGAAAAGGCTGAAAGAAAACTACTGAAGGTTTGGTGTGGTCATCAGCTGTTTGAAACTACTGATGACATGGTATTAACCTTCAGAGGTTTAAAACAACTGACAATGATGGTGTTGTCATCAGGTGTTATAAAACAACTGAAGACTTGGTTTTGACCATCAGATGTTGAAACAACTGAAGTCTTGGTGTTAACCATCAGTATTTATGAAACTACTGAAGGTCGTGGTGTTGACTTCATATGATGTAAACAACTTAGGACTTGGTGTTTGTCATCAGTAGTTGTGAAACTACTGAAGATAGTGGTTTTGCCATCAGTTATTGTAAACAACTGAAGACTTGGTATTAGTTATCAGTAGTTGTGAAACTACTGAAGACTGTGGTCTTGCTTCATTGTTTAGAAACAGCAGTTGTAGAAACAACTGAAGAGAAATTACTCATCAGCTGTTTTCATCAATTCTTAGCTTTTCAGCTGTTTCATACTGTCCTCAACACTTATCAGATTTTTCATCTACTTTTCAGGTGTTCATAGGACGTCAGTACTTATCTGTTTTTACTGATTTCAGTAGTTGTAACTACATCAGTAGTTGTAACTACATCAGTAGTTTAGAACAGATAAAGTACTTCAGTACTTGTGAGGCATTTAGCCTTCAGTAGTTATAAAAACTACTGAGGGTAAAAGAACTCATCAGTACTTATATGTGACATGGTTACCAATGATCATCAGTACTTATTACTGAGATCATCAGTAGTTGTCACTTATTCTAGCTGCAGCATACCAAGCCTTAACACCAGGTTGTGGAAAGTTGAACTATCCAAAGGCTTAGTAAAAATGTCTGCAAGCTCATCAGCACTAGGCACAAACATAGGATTAATTAGACCCTTTTCAAAACAATCTCTTATAAAATGATGTCTAATTTCTATATGTTTGGTCCTAGAGTGCTGGACTGGATTTTTGACAATGCAAAGAGCCGAAGCACTATCCATTAATAACGGAGTCTTAGTCTCTGTAATGCCATAATCCAAAAGTTGATTCTGAAGCCAGAGTACTTGGGATGTACAACTTGCAGCAGTAATGTACTCGGCTTCAGCAGTGGATGTAGCAACAGATGTTTGTTTCTTACTCTGCCAAGAAAACAAACAGTTGCCTAGGAATTGACATCCACCAGAAGTTGATTTCCCGGTCAACTTACACCCTGCATAGTCACTATCAGAGAAAGCAACTAATTTGCAAGAGTGCCCAGTGGAATACCATAAACCTAGAGATTGTGTACCTTGCAAATATCTAAAGATCCACTTGGTGTTCAGACTTGAACTTCAGATGTTTCATCAGCTGATGACTTCAGTAGATGTCATCAGCTGATGTCTTCAGTCTTTGTCTTCAGACTTTGTACATCAGTGTTGATCTTCAGCACTTGTGGACTCTTCAGCTGTTGTACTTCAGTACTTTGGTCTTCAGCTTCAGCACTTGTATTCTTCAGCTGTTGGACTTCAGCACTTTAGTCTTCAGCTGTTGAAGTCTTCAGTACTTGATCTTCAGCTGTTGAAGTCTTCAGCACTTGTCAAACTGCTGATGAAGCCTTGAGCAGCTGTTGTGATATCATGTCGGACTTAGAGGTTTTCTGATCTTGGCTCATTGGTTCTTTTGGTTCAACAAAAAGCGATTTGGGTGCGATTGGGAGTGATGAGTGAAACGCGATCGACTGAGGCCCTTTGAATACTGAACCTACTTTCAATCGGCCGACTGGCCTCATTCGCTCAGTTCATTCGGGCGACTGAGGTTCAGTCGTGCGATTGGCCCAGTCAGTCGCTTTCAGTTGGCCGACTGAGTCTCGGTCGGTCGAATGACTCATTCGTGCCCTTTCATGCTTTCTCAATTAACCGACTGAGTCTCAGTCGTTTGACTGACTCATTCGCACCCTGTCGTTCGGTCGAAAGGATCATTCTTAAACGCCATTCGGGTGAATGACTAAATTTCATGTCCAGTCGTGCGAATGGGATCCATTCGCATGGTTGGTCCATAATCATGGTCCAATCGTTCGAATAGGTCACACTTAGTAGATTTTCTGCCATTTCGAACATTTTAACTTTTTGAAATAGACATTATGAGTTTTGATCATCTCAGACATGATCATTTTTAACCAATTTAGTCACCTCAGACATGATTGCTTTAAACTTGAAAATTCATGTGGTCATCTCAGACATGACCCATTCAGTGAGTTGATCCCTTATCAATTTCCATGATGTAGTCCAGCAAACAAATCAACTAAAACAACTCTCTAAATTAGAAACTTAAACTAAAGACAAAAAATTAAGACTTTGTTTTGGCTTTTTGTGAGAGATAGAACCTAAGGTGGAAATCTACTGGATTTTGTTTCGGAATAGAAAGCTTCAACTTAGATTGACCACACCTGGACCAATTCAATTTTGGAATCATACAGGCACATCAAATCATTTGGGACTTGTTATCAAAATCTTTTGATGCTCAATTCTTGGTGTTCATCCAGCGTCATTAGCAACTTTAGGAAATCATACTGGAACTCTTAGATTACCACATTGATTTGAACTTTCACGAATTGCAGCCACAATGATTGTCAATATGTTTGTCCACTTAAATCCATACACAGACTCTTGACACAAACTGGTGATTGTTTTTGGTTTAATTATTTCAACGAACATTTGTGGATCCCACACTTATATGGTAATCAACATTCCTCAGGAGCTTTTGAGCGGTCTACGGTTATTTTTACAAGAAGAGACTATTCTTTGAGCTTTCAAGGAGAAGCCAATCCTCAGGTCAGTGCCATCGCACAGCAGAGAGGCGGCAAACAACAATGAATTCTAGAATATCTAGGTTATGCTTATCCTCAGGTCAGTGCCATCGCACAGCAAAGAGGCGCATAACCTATCTCCTTGTTAGAGCAGCTTAATTTTATTTTGCACCAAATGTACCAACAACATAAGTCATTAGCTTGATAGCATTTTTTTCTTCATTTTTTCTGGTGCTTTGCTCTACTTATGGTCATCCGCACACATTTGTGGCGTTTACATGCTCATTGCCCCTTATTGGAATATTGTTGATTGTGTAACCAGCGATAAGATGGGAGCCCACAGTCAGTTGAACACTTAGTTTGATCTTGAGATCACTAGTCAGGTCTAATCATCTATTGGTTGAATCTACCAACATATCAATTGTGGTCTAGCAACCTCTAGGTCTACTCTCATTGTGTTACCTTTAGAGTTACCAATTTTTCTATCATCTTCCCTTTGATATTGCTTAGACTACACAGACTTATACTTTGAATGTTTTTGCACCTTTTCTAAATTAAAATTTCAAAGTCCCTCTTGATTTGTTCCAGTGTACTATCATATTCCAAAGGGTTTGAATCGGTATCACAGATACGATCTACCTTATATCAGCTTTCCACTCCTTCTCCCTCGATTTTTTTTATGTTGCTTGCTGACTAATTCTCCCCCTAAAATACTAAAATCATAACTGGTTTCATTATTTTAGGATTTTAATAAACAGCAGAATAACATAAGTTTAATTTTAAACAGACTAATTTAACCACATAAGCTCAAATAAAATGAAGAATTAACTAAGCTACATCGGACTACACATGATCATCATCAGGAATAACCTCACTTCTCTTTTTAACGCCGTTGACCTCTAGCAGATATTGAAAACGTGGTTTATCAAAGGCTTTAGTATAGAGGTCAGCGTGTTGAAAATCAGTATTAATTTTTACCACATCAATTAAGTTCTTTTCAAAACAATCTCGTATGAAGTGATATTTAATACCGATATGTTGGTCTTAGGATGTTGGACCGGATTTTTAGTTACTGCAATTGCAGCAGAGTTATCTACAAAAATAGGAGTAGAATAGAACGTTAAACCGTAATCCCGCATTTGCTGTTGAATCCAGATGATTTGTGCACAGCAACTTGCAGCAGCAACATATTCAGCTTCATAGGTTGACAATGCAACCGATGTCTGCTTCTTACACTGCCACGTAATTAATCTTCTCCCAAAGAATTGACACCCTGCTGATGTAGACTTGTAGTCATCTTGCAGCCTCTGTAATCCGAGTCACTATACGCCGTGAGCTCAAAATCATCATCATGAGGATACCACAACCCAAGTGTGGGTGTACCCTTTAGATAGCGAAAAATCCTTTTGACCCCAATCAGATGATTGACCTTAGGTTTAACCTGATATCTAGAACATAAACATGTCGCATACATGATTGACCTTAGGTTTAGATAGCGAAAAATCCTTTTGACCCCAATCAGATGATTGACCAGTAGATTCATCTTCCTTTTACTAATGTGTCCCATTCTCCTATGCTAGGAGATGGAATCCTTTTCAGTAGCTTTAGATAGAAAACACTAAACCTCATGATCCATTGTAGAAGCTATTGATAGATCCAAGACATAAAGATCTTTATATCTTGAAGCAGTCATCAAAACTTGGTCCTCTGGGATCACGTAGTCTTCTTCGGTACGTAACACTTCTTGTTGTCGAAGATGACTTTAAATTCCTTATCACATATTTGAGAAACAGAGAGTAAGTTGTTTTGAAGTTGTTGGACGTAGTTCACCCTATCAAACTTAACTTTCTGATTTCCAACTTCTCCCTGAGCTGTGATATAGCCTCCCTTGTTTCCAGCAAACAAAACATGCCCTCCTTTTATTTGCTTGACGTGTGATAAAAGAGCTCTGTTTCCTGTCATGTGCCTGGATGCTCCGCTGTCTACTATCCACGTGTTAGTTTCAGCACTTTATTGAACAACCTGCACATACAAGGTAAAGGATTAGTTTAAGTTAGGAACCCAAGCCTTTACTGGCTTGGGTTTCCCAAAGGCATCACACATCAGAAATTCAACCCATTGACCCTTAGAAGGTGAGGGTAGCTCAGGTTCCTTCTTGTCATCATTATCAGACATAGAGATTGACTTCTCTTTCCATAAGCCAGATTTGTGCAATGCCTTTTTGTGATAAACAGTCGACTGGCTAACGGGTTGAACCTTCTATTCACTAGTTCTTCTAGGTGGAGTTAAAGAGCTCCTTTTAGAAGACTTAGGTTTTGAGTCCTGAAGTTCAATCTTCTTCCTAGGTGTCTGATAATAAGAATAATAGAAAGCAATGTGTCCACATTCTCCACAGTTGTAGCACGCCCTGCTATCAACTTTATGATTAAACTTTCTTTGTGGAGACGCGTGTGACACTCTAGTAACATCACTCACTTTAGGTTTTGACTCTGGTTCTTTTGATGTTTTCACTAGTTTAACAAAGTTAACTGATTTAACCTGTTTGTCATCCTTTTCTTTTTGGTTAATAGGTCTTTGATTTGAAGTATGTGAAAGATTATCCTTAAAAGCCCTTTTAGGTGCTGATTTGACTCTATTTGACCCTGACTTTAAGTTAACCTTTTCAAATTCCTTTTCCAGATTAACACAAGGCAATTTACCCTTTGCCTTTGAAGTGGCCTCCTTTTGTTTGTTTCCAGAGTCAATAGATGAACATAAGGAATCTGGATCACTAACAAGAGGAGTAGACACTACATGATCCTTGATGGGATTACTATTTACTGGTCTAGTCTTAGTGTTCATTAAAGTCTCAAATGGTGGTGGAACCACTTTGTAACCCAATCCCTCCCCGTTGTTCCTGTCTCTCACTAAGTGTTGGACTATGTGTGAAGAACTAGTCCAACTATGCAGTTTCTGTTTTAATGAATTTACTTCTACTTCTAGAACTGCCTTTTGCTTCTTAGTGTCTTCTAAGGAGTTTAGATAGTACCTAATGTCATTAGCTTGGTTAAATGCAACTACTTCGGTTTCCCTAAGCTGTTTAGTCAAAGGTCTATCTTTTCTTTATAACTATGCTCATTTTGTTTTAGTACCCTATTAGCCTCAGTGCACAGTTGCAAATCTTTTACTAAGTTATCATTATGATCTAATAACCTAGTAAAATTGTCATCTATGCTATTCCTAAAAGTATCACAATCAGAACAAGCATGATTATTAAACATTTTGTCAGTAGTACTTACCTGAGTTGATTCAGAAGAGTTAGCCATCAACGCAGCATCAGATGTCTCTGGTTCTGGTGATTCTGTCTTTTATGTCTCTGAAGTGGTAGTATCCTCTTTAGGCTGGTAACTGACCTCGGTTGTAGTTGATTCTTCACTATGTGACATCGCTATCTCAACTGCTAGATCTCCTTCACTAGCGGAATCACTGTCAATATCTTCTACACTTTAAATGTTTGATTCCCCTGGTGAGACAAACCTAAAGCTCCAATCCTGTCCTTCATCATCATGAGCAGTCAAGGCTTTTGGATCCTTGTTTGATGAAGTAGAACTGGTAGCTTGCTTGTCTTGACGAGTGAAGGACGAGAATGGGTTCCCGTTACCCGTTTTCTTAGGCTTGACACATTCTCTTTTGAAGTGCCCCTTCTCTCCACAGTTGAAGCAGGTCACTTTGCTCTTGTCAAAGCCGAATGTGGTGTCCTTAGTCGCTACTATGTCCTGTCCAGTTTGTTTTACAAACTTCTTTGCCCTCCGAACAGCACTGGCGAAAGCCCACATTATATCCATTCTCTCAAGCTCCATTTCGTCCACCTGCTCATAGTCCTTGTCTGCCAAATGGCAGTTTCCAATCATTCCAGCAACCAGTTCATCATAAGAATGACCACTACTGCCAAAAGATCCATGTGCTCTCGAGCTACTTCCACAGTCATATTACCGAGGTTCTCGGTCTTCAGTCTAGTAGCATTCGCTTAAGATCCAATGTATTGGGTACAAGAAGACCCTGACGTTCTGAACATGAAGGAGGTGCATGTGTAGGACCCGATGAGCTAGACACAAATGCAGTCTGGAGAGGTGCTCCAGATGTCTTAGCTTGAGGTGTGGCATTGTATAAAGCTGGATTTTGATTGTACGTAGACTTCTGAGCTCTGTACTTCATTCTAAGTGATTCTTCTTGCAACTTAAGAATGAAGTCATTAATATCCAGTTTTGACAGCATTCCTTCTGTCTAAGATTAGACACGATGAAACCCATTTTTTAGGCAATCCGTCTGCAAAATTAGTAACTTTCTCTTCCATGGTAGTAGCCACTCCATGTGTATGCAGTTCACTCATCAGATGGTAGAATCTATCTATAACATCGTCCAAACTCTTGTTTCCCATCGATGAGAAGTTTTCGAATTCCTTCTTTAACTCCTTAGCCTGATTGCCTTCAACGAGGCATTCCCGCCGTACCTCTTTTCTAGCTCATCCTATAGTTTCTTGGACTGCTTATTCTCTGAGTACTGGTGGAATATGTCTTTAGGGATAGACTGTGTAATCAATGCTTAGACCCTCTTCTCTACATTATATTTGACTTTCTGCGCGTCTGTCATCCCTCCTAAGGTTAACTTTACTCCATCGGCTCCCACCGGCGTACTATATCCAATCTCGATGGCTTCCCACAGATTCGGATCCACTCCACTGAGGTAGATCTCAAAACGTTGTTTCCAGTGGGGAAAATCATCTAACGTTAAAAGCTTTGGTGGTTTATTATGATTACCCACCTCACTCTCAAGTAATAGCAGGTTCTGGATCCTAGAGTCCTTCCCAGTAGTAAAGGCTGACATTTGATCTTCCATTGTGAATAACTTTAAGTCTAATAAACAATTGTCATTGGGGCGACTGAAGGGTGCGAATGGACTAGTCATGCGTATGAACTCTACGACTGGTTCAATCGTGCGGCTGAACTAAGTGATTACCTCAGTCGTGCGAATGAATCTAATGCGTATGAACAGTACGACCGAATGGTTCAATCGTATGAATGGAGATACGACTATGTCCAATCGTGCATCTGAGCAATGCGAATGAGGTCCAGTTGTGCGAATGGCTCACTCGTGCGACTGAAGCTGCTATTATGCGAAAATTTCTAGGTTAAACGTGTTTTAGCCGTAAAAATTTGAACTTTCACAAGGTTTAATTGCCTAAGTCCGTAGAAACCAAACTTTGATGAGCAGGGAACGTCCAAGATCACTTTTGACACAAAAGATTGCGTTTTTAGTGCAAAAACACAAACTTTTTCTCAATCTTGATTGAATCACACGTAATCAAGAGCCAAAGCTCTTATACCAGTTGTTAGAACCTGGTATTTGAATGAAATACCTAGATATTAGCGTGTATACCAGATCAAATAGTGAGTAATCCTATTTGATTGGCGATCCAATCAGTGAGAACACACGAAGAATCAATAAAGAATTGAAACTAACGTTAGAAATCGATTGGAAATTGATCTAATGTGTTCTATGAACTTGGAGAACGAATTGGGAGGTTTCTGGACGGCTAGGGTACGTCTGGAATCGTAATTGATCGAGAGTTACTATTTTTCACGAATTGAGTTATATTTATAGGTTGGTATTATTCAATCGTGCGACTGAACCATTAGTATGGTTCAGTCATGCGATTGAACATGCGGTTAATTCATTCGCACGACTGAGTGTTCAGTCGTGCGACTGAGCCAATCTTATGTTACAATCATACGACTGATCCAGTCTCCTGGTTCAGTCGTGCGACTGAGTCATTCGTATGAAGGTGTTCATGCTTATGGTCCATTCGCATGGGCCATTCGCATGATAACTTCATTATTTTAAGTTTGAATGTATAAATTAGTAAACATTATATGTAAACATTCAACCAATCACTAACCTAATTAATTAATTTAATATCAACTTATTAGTGAAATATTAATCATTACAAACCACAAACACCCAATATCATTTCATTAATCATATCAAATTACACCAGAATCAGATAAACAAGATCTATTACATTTCATATCATGATCTAGGGACATACATGTATCAACAAATTCAATCATCATTCTCATGAATGTTGGTACAAAAAGGGTTCCAAATTCAACAGAGATAAGCTCATTAAAATCCAGATGGATGAAATGAAAACTGAGTTTGAGACCAAGTTTGTACCACAATCATCCCAATGTGATAAACCCAAGACTTCAACTAAATCCAAAAAGAAGGATAGGGTTCATCACAAAATAGCTGATAGTGCTCCTAATGATAAACATCAGACTAAGTCTGTGAATTTTAAGGAGAAAATGGTGGGTCACAGGAACTCATCAAACACAAGTACTGATATGTCACAAGAGCTGAAAGCTTTGGCTACAAATCAGACACAACTTGTTATGATGGTCAGCATTTGTTAGGGAGAGTTAACCAACTAGATGCACCTGTGATCAAACCACTGAAAAGGCATTCCAAGCCCAAATCCAAGGAATCCATTTCAGTAGCATCTCCTTCTTCATCAGCTGTTAATCATAAGAAACAAGTTATGGTTACATCTGTTGATGAAAACAGACCCAAAACCAAAGAGGTTTGGGTCTCTAAACCTAACTAGTTACTTTTGATGAATGCAGGGTTCTTCAGCATGCCAAAGGAGCATCTGGTATGTGGACAGTGGAGGATCTATGCATATGACTGGGAGCAGTTCTCTTCTTAATGACTACTCTCAAGGAAAGAAGGGATTTGTTTCATTTGGAAATGATGCCAGAGGTTACATCATTGGGAAAGGATATGTGTCTAATGGACAAATCAGGTTTGATGATGTCAACCATGTGGAGAAGCTCAAGTACAATCTGTTGAGTGTCAGTCAAATGTGTGATAAAGGGCATGTTGCACTTTTCACAAGCCAGAACTGCAGGATTCTGTCTTCCCAAGTTCTGAGGCTGATTGACAAGGTAATGGATGAACATACTCTCCTGAAGGCCAACAGGATTGGAAGAGTGTATGCCTTGGATTTGTCAAAGAAGATTGACTTGAAGGGTCATGCATGCCTATTCTCCAAAGCCTCTCTTCAGGAATCTAAACTATGGCATAGAAGGCTGGGTCATGTTAATCTCAAAAACATGAATCAACTGATCCACAATAGTTTAGTGAGAGGTCTACCAATAAAGGAGTTCCACTATGATGAAACCTGCACTGCGAAAACAGCACAAAGTCTCATTCTTCCTATTGAAGAACCTAAGTCCACTACCTGCTTGCAGTTACTGCACATTGATCTATTTGGTCCTGTGAGAGTGATGAGCATGGCAAAGAAGAAATACTGTCTGGTAATTGTGGATGATTACTCCAGATTTGTATGGACTTTCTTTCTGCATTCAAAGGATGAGGTTGCTCAGAAGATTATAAACTTTGTGTTGTATGTTAAGAAGCAGTATTCCCTATCAGTGAAGTGTATAAGAAGTGACAATGGAACAAAATTCAGAAACCATACACTTGATGATTTTTATCTCTCAAAGGGAATCAAGAGGCAGTTTAGCATCCCAAGGACTCCAGAACAAAATGGAGTAGTGGAGAGAAAGAACAGGGCCTTAATTAAAGCTACAAGGTCTATGTTGGCTGACTCTGGTTTGCCATTGACCTTTTGGGCTGAAGCTGTCAATACAGCTTGCTATGTGCAAAATAGTGTTAGTAAATCAGAGGTTGATGAAGACTCCATATGAAGTTCTACATCATTTGGCTCCTTTGATTTCATTTTTCAGAGCCTTTCGGTGTCCTTGTTTCATTCTCAACACAAAGGATCAACTCCATAAATTTGATCCTAAGGTGGATGCAGGGTATTTTGTTGGTTATTCATCTGCTAGCAAGGCATACAAAGTCTTCAACTGCAGAACAAAGATAGTTGAAGAGACTCTGCATGTGAAGTTTAATGAATCTCCAAAGGACAAGATTCCACAAAACCCTGTGGAGTTATTTGATTTGGACATACTGCAATATGTTCCTTATCAACCTCTAGCTGTTGCAGATCATGTGGATAAATCATCTTCTGCAGCATGTCTTCCACCTGGTGGTACTGAAGATGATGATGATATCAGTACTCACCTTTTCATGTTTAGTGACCAACTGCCTGAGTCTGCTAAACTTGATGTTCCTGTTGCTTTAGTGGCTTCATCCACAACAAATGCTGATGAGATTTCTGATTCCTCTACATCATTTGACTTGCCATCTAATACTTGGTTTCAAGGATCTGGATCAACATTTTCTGCTGCTGAGCCTGCTACAAACACTTGCATTGATCTCATAGTGTACCAAGAGCTGAAGAATCACCCCATGTCTCAAATCATTGGTGATATCAATGCTGGTGTCTCAACCAGAAGTCAATTGTCTAACTTCTGCTTCTATGCTCTCTTCATCAGTCAGATAGAGTCAAAGAACTATCATGTTGCTTTGAGAGACAATGGATGGGTTGAAGCCATGCAGCTTGAGCTACTTCAGTTCAAAAAGCAGCAAGTGTGGGAACTGGTTCCTCTACCCCCAGGTAAGTGTGCAATAGGCACTAAATGGGTGTTTAGGAATAAAACTGATGAAAATGGGCTTATTGTCAATACAAGGCTAGACTGGTTGTACAAGGGTTCTCCCAAGAAGAAGGTATTGATTATGATGAAACCTTTTCCCCTGTAGCCAGACTAGAGGCAATTAGATTGTTCTTAGCCTATGATGCATTCCACAATCTTAAAGTTTTTCAAATGGATGTCAAAAGTGCATTTTTACATGGTAAAATAAAAGAAGAGGTTTATGTGTGTCAACCACCAGGTTTTGAGGACAATAAACATCCTGATTGGGTGTATAAACTTGATAAGGCTCTTTATGGGTTGAAACAAGCTCCTAGAGCCTGGTATGAAACATTATCAAATGTTCTTCTTCAAAATAATTTCACTAGAGGCTCCATAGATAAAACTTTGTTCATTAAGAAGGTGGATCCGCATACGCTACTTGTTCAAATTTATGTTGATGATATTATTTTTGCATCCTCTGATCCCCAGTTGTGTGATGATTTTACATGTTTACTGAAACAAAAGTTTGAAATGAGTGCAATGGGAGAATTACAGTTATTTCTAGGCTTGCAAATCAAACAAAAGGCTGATGGAACCTTTAATAATCAGTCAAAATAAACAAAAGATCTTTTGAATAAGTTTGATTTACAAAATTGTAAGCCCTGTTCTACTCCCATGTGCAACACCACACAACCGGATGCAGATCAGAAGGTAAAGCTGTTGATGAAACACTTTACAGGTGTATGATTGGGTCCTTGATGTACTTAACAGCTTCTAGACCAGATATCATGTTTGCAACTTGTGTTTGTGCTAGATTTCAGGCTGCTCCTAAAGAGTCTTATTTGATTGCAGTCAAGAGGATCTTTAGATATCTGCAAGGTACACAATCTCTAGGTTTATGGTATTCCACTGAACACTCTTGCAAATTAGTTGCTTTTTCAGATAGTGACTATGCAAGGTGTAAGTTAACCAGAAAGTCAACTTCTGGTGGATGTCAATTCCTAGGCAACTGTTTGATTTCTTGGCTGAGTAAGAGACAAACATCTGTTGCTACATCAACTACTGAAGCAGAGTACATTGCTGCTGCAAGTTGTACATCTCAGGTACTCTGGCTTCAAAACCAACTTTTGGATTATGGCATTACAGAGACTAAGACTCCATTATTAATGGACAGTGCTTCAGCTCTTTGCATTGTCAAGAATCCTGTCGAGCACTCTAGGACCAAACATATAGAGATCAGACACCATTTTATTAGGGACTGTTTTGAAAAAGGTCTGATTGATCCAAAGTTTGTGCCTAGTGCTGATGAGCTTGCAGACATTTTTACTAAGCCTTTGGATAGTTCAACTTTCCAAAACCTTGTGTTAAGGCTTGGTATGCTGCAACTAGAATAAGTGACAACTACTCATGATCTCAGTAAACAAGTACTGATGATCATTAGTAACGTCACAAATAAGTACTGATTCTGTTGCAAACTACTGATGTAGTTATAACTACTGATGTTAGTAAAAACAGAAGTACTGTTGTCCTATGAAACAACTGAAAACAGCCAAAAAGACTGATGAGTAAGTGTTGAGGACAGTATGAAATAGCTGAAAAGCTAAGAATTGACGAAAACTACTCATGGGAATTTTCCACCAATGTCTTCAGTAGTTTCACAACTACTGATGACTAACACCAAGTCTTCAGTCGTTTACAACACCTGATGACAAAACCATGTCTTCAGTAGTTTCACAACTACTGATGACTAACACCAAGTCCTCAGTTGTTTCCACCATCTGAAGTCAAAACCATGGTTTTCAGTAGTTTTATAACTACTAATGCCTAAAACCAACACTTCAGTTGTTTCAACCTCTGAAGGTTAATACCATGTCATCAGTCATTTAAAACAACTGATGATTAACACCAAACCCTTTAGTCGTTTCATAACCCTTACCCTATAAATACCTAATCCTACAGAGCTTCATCATCTCAAACCTAACATTCAAAAACTCCAAACCTTCTCTCCCATTAATGGCGACCATGCAGCTTAAACCAAGACACAACTGTGTGCCTACCTTACCAAATCACCCTTCTGACAAAGTTCGATACTGCCATTCATCTAATGGTCCATTCTCCATACAAAACAGCCTTCCTGATCAATCCTACCATTTATGCCGACTCCCTAAATCAGTTCTGGACGAACATCACCCTTACCACTGGGGAGAATGACATCGAGTGTCTCCAGTCGTTCGTCAACTGCCGTAAGGTGGTCATCACTCCGACAATCCTTCGCCAAACCCTACAACTGGATGATGCCACCTTCCCCGCTGGTTATTCAAAGGGCACCACTGATCTATCCTTTGCCCAACATGGATACCAGGGTAACCTAAGCGTTTCTACCATCCTAAAGAGGCATTTCCATGATGCAGAACGCCTTATTTTTCATATGGTGAATGTCTGCCTTGCCCCTAAGACTTCGTCTTGGGATCAAATGTCAACCAGGTGGCAGCAGGTATTCTTCTCTATCCTTGAGCAACAAAACTTAAATTTTTCTGAAATATTATTTCTTGAACTTAAGGATATGGTCTCAAAACCTATTGCTAACCGATGGATATTATATCCACGGTTCATAATGGCCATAATAGAGAACCAGCTGAAAGTTGAGGGACTTGTTGGCCTTGGAGTCCCTGCCATGGTTGTATTGCCTGAAGTATACTCCAGGCACAACTCAGACCAGTCACTCAAACAGGCTGCCAAGCTGCGAAAACCCACGCAGCTGGAACCCACAGCCACCACCTCCAAATCCAAAGTCCCCACCAACCCAAATACAAGAAACCCAAAAAGGCTGCTCAAGGAGATGAGTCCCCTGAGGATGCCCCTGCAACACAAACGCATGATATATCTACTGGCCATAACCCCCCAGTAGATACACGTACTCACCCACCCTCAACCGCTCAGGCTTCCTCTCAACAGGAGCCTGTAGCACCCACATATGGGGCACCTATACATCTGGAACCTTCCTCATTTGAGGAGGTTGCCATTGAAACACACCACTCTTCCCGGGTGCATACTGCTTTCACACCATCTCCCACTGCAACCGCCCCCCAAAGTCCTACCATAATAGTTGCAAAAGTGCTGACTCAGTTGCATTCCTCACCCCCTCCCCAGATACCAATCAAAACTGGGATAGCCTCAACAATTGAGGGGAAGGATCTAAATGCTTCTGTAACCCACAGCACAGGGGTTACATTGTTCCATCTCCAAGTGTAGAAACGGAGATTCGAACATCTGGTGAGGCTGCCACTTCTCCTGCTTCAGCATATGATCAGGATGAAGTTGGTACCATCCATAAGACCTCACCAGAGGCAACTGCCAATGAAGGACATAGTCCTGAGGCAGGAATTCCCCGGTACCAAGAACAAGGGGCACATGCTACTACTGATCTACACTCAGAGCATGTACATCCTGATTCAATCAGGAGGTCAGGTGATTCAGCACAGACTGATGATGACCTGGGCTTTTTCTATGATGTTCTAGCCCACAATACCATCCTTGAGAATGAGGTGAGCAGACTCAAAGAGCTGCTTGCCAAAATGTCTCAGGATCAAAGACCATCTACCCCACAAACCCCACAGATGGAACCTTCAATTGAAGGTTTACTAACCGCTGAGCCTACACATATAACTGAGCCACCAACCTATGCTTTTGGCACCACCTCTCAGGGACAGAACCCCTCTGAGCAGATGCTTGCTATCTTTCAAATCTCCTTACCTCTCATCACTCCCATCATCACTGACATAGTGCATAAAGCCATTGATGAGAGGATTCCCTCACATATACAAACCTTCATTGATGATGTTGTTCATAAATCTCTTTCTTCCTTCCAAACCCCTGATTCCAATGCAACCAAAAAGGGGAGACTGCAAAGTCTAAGGCAGTGAAAGACAAGAAAAGAAAGAGAGTTGATGCTGAGAAAGAGCCTAAGAAAGAGAAGGAGGTTGAGAAAGAACTGATCTCAGAATAGTTGATTACATATAAAAGAAAGAAAAGTGCTGAGTCAAGAGCTGATGAAGAAAATCATTAGAAGACCTTGTTAAAGATGTTGATGAAGCTCATAGCAGATCAATGGATACAATTATAGATCATCTATTTAGACATGGTCATGACACAGCCACATTAGACTTTGAGATCAAAATGTTGGAAATAGAAGAGATACAATCAAGATGGGCCAGTTATAGTGTGATGGAAAGGGAAAGATTGGAAATCATGATCAGGTCATAGCTAAATATCTTGGAAGATCATTGATTGAAATCAAGTCATGGTCCAGGGACAACATCTTGGCAATAACCACCAAGATCTGTTCGTCTGAAGTATATACCAAAGGGTTGGTCATTGAAGCCTTGAATGAAGCTGGTGCTGGGAGCAGGACTGAACTGGTCAAACAATCCAAAGCCTCACTTACATCTAAAATGCTAGAATAGCCTGTCAAAATTCCCACACCAAAACCACCACAACCACAACCCACTAAACCAATTCCCTTACCCACAAAACCAATAGCCGATGATGTACCCCAGAAGAGGAAGAGAAGGGTATTGAGACTAGAAGAGGAAGAAGAAGATAATGATGAAGATGAAGATAGGCTGCCAATCTCAACTGTTATACAGTTTCCTAAGGCCATAAGTCACCCTCCAACAATTACTCTTGAATCTCAAAGACAAATTGTGAAAGTGAAGTTAGAAGAAGAAGAGCTTCACAAACAACATGATGAGGAATTGTTGAGAAGAGTCGACAAAGCATATGCTGCCACATCATCAATCATCATATGAAGAAACATGCTCAGAGATTATACACTCTCAGACACACATTTCAATATCAAAAAGAGAGAGTGAGGATTTGGCCTGATCCCAGGGTGTCTCATAGGATTCAAAAGAAAAATATTCCACAAAGATACATTGGCCAAGTAAAGAAGATTGTAGATGAAGTGATCTCTTTGGCCTTTGTAGTATCACCTTGGGAGATCCTAGATGACTTCAAGAAAGCCTATAAAGCTAAACTACCCCACAAAAGATGCTAGAGAATAAAGTGGTGAAAAAGGGGTTAGTGTATAGGAGGCTTGAGGAAGTTAAAAAGAATGAGCTCTAGTTGTTCCTAGAGGGTATTCACCCAGATTAATTCATATATAGAATCATAACAACTGTGGAGCTAAAAAATGGGAAGCAGGTCAAATACCTATCTGAGTACTATGGGCCAGAATCACTCTTTGAAGGAGAAGCAGAAGAGCTTACCATAGAGGAACAAGTAACCTTCATTGAGGCCTATACAAGGAGGATGGGGTAACAGCTCTGTGTCCAGTTCCCCAAGACAAAGTTCCCATCCATCCTTTGCCAAACAGATCATTGAGACTTCTTCCCAGGCCTGTGCTTACAAGGGTCACTTCTGAGCTGATCTAGAAGACAAAAAGACCAAACTTTCTGCCATAATAAGTGGGACATCTTCAATAAGCTTAATGGTTTTGGCTGCATTGGTTCAGGGGGAGTTTGTTGGACCAAAAAAACCAATAAGCCAGATCAGAAAAACCTTTAAGTCCCACAAGACATCACAACAACTGCTGAAGACTTGATCAGCTGTTTGACAAAGTCTGAAGATCAACAGCTGAAGACTAAAGTACTGAAGACTTCAATTGCTGAAGACCAAAGTCTGAAGATCAATAGCTGAAGTACAAAGACTGAAGACATCAGCTGAAGACATCAGCTGATGACAACAACTGAAGTTCAAGAAGACCAAGTACTGAAGCCTTCAGAGTTTGTCACAACAGCTGAAGAAGCATTCTTCAGTTGTTGTGATGGTTTCCGTTCAGTAGTTTTATTTTTTATTTCAGTACTTGTAAAACGACTGAAGAGCATGTTCTTCAGTCATTGTTGTTTCAGTAGTTTCTTTTCAGTAGTTGTAGTGATAGTTAACACTTGGTATTTTTGTAAGAAGATGTCAGTTGTTTGACATCTTCAGTAGTTGTGTTAACTTTCAGTAGTTTGAATAATTCTGTTAGATGTCACTATCAAGTGATCAGCAGACGTCACATCTCCTATATAAGAGATGTTGACCTAATTGTACGTGTGACATTTTGCCACCACGAAAGCATATGAATGAAATATTCTATTTGCAGAATTCTCTCTCTATAACCGTTTACTCTTACATTGAATATCAATTGTGTTCTTGTGAATTGTCTAATTCATTGTTCGAATTCCGCTGCAATACTTTCTAATCAATCAAACTTAGATCACTGATCCTAACAAAAATCATCAATGATCACCAAATAATACTATTTCTTTCTCATACTCATAACATGAGTTGGTCCAAAATGATCCATATAAAGTAGCTTCAATGGAGAATTGTTTTTGTTCAAAAGCTTTGGTTTGTGGGAAGATTTATGTTGTTTCGCTTTGAGGCATATTGAACAGTGATCAAGAAAGTGAAATTCTTTTTAGGGTAAACCAATGACATGGTTTCCTTTGACCAATTTGTTCATTTGTTTAAAGTTTTTGTGACCCAAACGTCTATGCCAAAGCTGAGACTCATAAAATGATGCTTTTGACAGAAGACATGTTTCTTCTTTTAGCGTAGCAGAATTTAGGTTTAAGACATAGGTGTTCTTCTTCCTCGGGGTCTTTAAGACAACCCATTCTTTAGGATTTTGAAATCCTGGTTTTAGAATGTGGCAATGAGTGTCGGTAAAAAGAGTTGAATAATTTTTGTCACAGATCTGAGACACGATGAGAAGATTGAAATTCAGTTGTTCATAGTAGTTCAATCTATCAAAGCTCAGCATCCCATTTGTCATAGATACTTCACCAGTGATTCTGCCACCATGTTAATCTCCTCTGAATGCCACAAATGTTCCTTGTATATGCTTGAACTCATGAAGGAAGGAACGATCTCTAGTCATGTGTCAAGAGCATCCATTTTCCATGTACCATAAGCTATTGGACCTATATGGATGACCCTACAAGCACAAAAGAACTAATTAGAATATGAAACCCAAGTCATAATGGTCTTAGGTTTCCGTTCCTATCCTTGATAGTAACTTCTTGGTACTTTCCTTTAACTGTGACTTAGAGAGAGGTGTTCTAGGAGATTTCTGATGATATTTTGAATGTTTCATCTCATCAATTTCAACTGAAGTGTCAGAAGAATAATGAAACCTTTGGTCTTTATTTCTTTGAAGAAATCTCACCTGTTTTTTATTATCAAACATCATTTTTGGTTTGTGAAGATCATATGTTTGCTTGATGTTGTGATATTTGTTTCTTTGAATCTTCTTCAACTATTTTATGTTACACATGTCATTATCTGAGCTACACAGTCCTACATTGATTGTTATGAAAATGGCTTCTGATTTTGGGTTTCATAGATGATATTAGTTAGATGGGCTTGTTTTAGGGAATTCTCAACCCTTTTTGCTTGAAGTAACAATTAGATGTATTGTGTTTAGTCATATCATATATTGAATAGTATTATTAGAATAGTAGTTTTTGGTGGAATGATTGTTCATGTCACAGATAGAGCAGTATTGATTGAAAAATCACTCATCTGTTTTGTGATTAGACATTTCACAAATGTCAGAATACATATGCTTGTTTCTTGAATCTAATTTTGTTATTGCTGACTCAGTTGATATACCCGTTCTTAACTTAGTCACAATCTTTGTTTGAAGTGAAGAAGCAAAATCAGCCGTTTTAGAAGTTTGTTTCACAACACTACTTTTGTTGACTGTTTTAGGTTGTTTTTTTTTCCTCAACCTTTTCTTGACTTCTGGTTCAAATTGGTTTACATGATCCCTATTGCAGATGTCAAAACCTACTCCTTGTTTTGATTTTGAAGATTGAGGTCTGATTGAATTTTTGTTTTTGAAATCAGTAAACTTTTGCCTTTTTTGAAATCAGTAAACTTTTGCCTTTCTTTGGCATGAAACATGTCTGATTTGCTTGAATTTTTTAGAGATTTAATCTCACAATCAAAACTACTTTCTATAGAAGATTTCACTAAAGCCACAACTTTCTTCTTTCCTTTTGAAATTGTAGGTATAAATTTCACAAATGGGATAATGGCTTGGATTGGCTTGATGGTTTAATGACATTCACTGTCTTGTTTGAACACCCCTTGATTTTAATTGGGTGACTGTTGGACCAAAAGAACCAATGAGCCTGATCAGAAAAACCTCTAAGTCCTATAGACATCACAACAACTGCTGAAGACTTGATCAGCTGTTTTGACAAAGTCTGAAAACTTCAACAGCTGAAGACTAAAGTACTGAAGACTTCAACAGCTGAAGATCAACAGCTGAAGACTAAAGTACTGAAGACTTCAACAGCTGAAGACTAAAGTACTGAAGACCTCAACAGCTGAAGACCAAAGTCTGAAGATCAACAGCTGAGAACAAAGTACTGAAGATCAACAGCTGAAGTTCAGTACAGTACTGAAGCCTTCAGAGCTTGTTACAACACTGAAGAAGCATTCTTCAGTTGTTGTGATGGTTTCCTTTCAGTAGCTTTCTTTTTGTTTCAGTATTTGTAAAACAACTGAAGAGCATGTTCTTCAGTCGTTGTAGGCTCAGTAGTTTCTTTTCAGTAGTTGTAGTGACAGTTAACACTTAGTATTTTTGTAAGAAGATGTTAGCTGTTTTGACATCTTCAATAGTTGTGTTAACTTTCAGTAGTTTGAATAATTCTGTTAGATGTCACTATCAAGTGACATCAGCAGACGTCACATCTCCTATATAAGGAATGCTCCACCACGACATTCCTATATAAGGGATGATGACCTGATTGTAAGAGTGACATTTTGCCACCACGAAAGCGCGTATTGAATGAAATCTTTGATTTGTAGAATTCTTTCTATAATCGTTTGTTCTTACTTTGAATATCAATTGTATTCTTGTGAATGGTCTAAATTCATTGTTCGATTTCCACTGCAATACTCTCTAATCAATCAAACGTAGATCACTGATCCTAACAATTGGTATCGGAGCAGGTTAATCATTGATCGATCTAACAATTGATCATTGAAAATGCTAATCGATATCTGCATTTGATTGAATTGGCATATTTGCAAGAATCGTTCATAGTTAAATTAAATTTCTACTACTTTTGTTTTATTGCTTTCAGTTTTCTCTTGGTTCAATTTGGTTGTTGTGTTCTGTTCTAAATCTGTTAAAACTTAATTGATTTCGGTTGAATCTGAGAATGACTACTCCTTCTAATGACCCTCACAATACCGGTTCTTCAACCAAGCCTCCGATGCTGGTTAGGACTGAGTATAACATATGGCAACGAAGAATGCTTCATCACCTGTCTGTTAACAGTTCAGTTGTTGGACATCAGTGGTACATGGTCCACATAAGCCTATGGTGAACAATCCGAAGCCAATCAAATGGTTCCGAAGAAGAAGGAACAATACTCAGATGAGGATCAGAAACTGTTTGAGATTGATGCTAAAGCGCATGGTATTCTGGCCATGGCTCTGCCTAATGAAATCTATTCAGGGCTTATGCATCATGAAACTGCTCATGACCTCTGGAATGCATTGAGGAACAATTCGGTGGAACTGATGAGGTCTTAGCAAACAACAGAGAAATCCTTGCCCAACAATATGAACCTTCTCTCATAGGAAGGGTGAGACACTGACTCAACAGTTTGAGCGTTTTTCCTGTTTGATCTCTAAGCTAAAAATGGTCAAACATGAATATACCAATAGCCAGATGAACAACGGATTCCTTAGATCACTGCCTGAGAGATTGGACACATACACTATTGTCCTACGCTCCAGTGCAAATCCGGATAAACTATCTCTCACCCAACTTCATGGAAACTGCTTACATTTGAAGAGAGATACAGCAGAAAAGGAAACTGGCATCATCAGGAAAGCTCACTGATGACTTTGTACTAGGGAACACTGCCTTGGTTGGTCATGAGTCAGAATATGCTGCATCTGAAAGTAATTATGATAAGCATATAGATTTCTCTTCAACAGTTCAAATCATGCATTTGTTGGTGTTGATAGTCACTCAGGCTGTAATAGTGACAATTTATGTTTTATCATGGATGCTTTGAAAGGAATAACTGATGATGATCTAGAAGAGATGGATATTCTGAGCCAAATGGCCTTGACTAATATAAGATCTCAGAAGTTCTACAAGAGAACTGGCAGGAAATTTCCAGGACTCTCTAGCAAAACCAAGTTGGTTTTGACAAGAGTAAGTTAAGGTGTCACAAATGCCAAAGCTTGGAACTTTACAAGAGAGTGTAGATCATCTGGATCTAACTCCTCTGCACCCTTTGTGACTTTTCCAAGCAATAGTCCACAAAACAGGGGGCAACATCCTGCTAGTTCTGGTCATCATTCACAACCTGTTTCGCCTGCATATTTTGTCCCTCAGGGTCCAATGTCATATCCGTATCCTGCTATTACATGCCACAGCCAATCCAGTTCAAGTTCCTACTACCACAACAACCACAAGCATTACCTGAGCCTCTACCATCTCATTCACAACCTAATCACAGCTTCTTCACCCGTGTAATGTTGACTGGAGTAGTTTACCAGATGATCTCACTGGTACTGAGCAATTATTTACCGGTGATGGTCAACATGGTGGTGAACATCCTTTGGGGAATCTAGCTCTCATGGCCCTAGAATCTACTGAGGGTTCTTGCTCCAATGCATCTTCTTCACTGGTAACCCAGGTATCTTCTGAGGCTAAGGCCAAGCTTTGTTCTGAATCTTGCATAGATGCATTCGTCTCTATTAGAGAAGCAAATGTAGCTGTAATTAATCAAAATCTAGAGCTTGAGCAAACTATTTCTAAAAGAATAGTTGAATACGAGTCTGTCCTTAACGACAAAGATAATGAGATTTATAAGCTTAAATGCCAATTAAATGATGAAAAGGCTAAGCTAGAGGTCATTCTTGAGAACAATAAGGAACTCAAAGAAAAACTTGCAGTTACCCAAGTTGAGTGTGACTGCTGGGTGTCATCCTCCAAGGGATTTGAAATGCTGCTCAGTAAGCAATCTGCTTCGAATGTGAAGTTTCGAATTAGTTATAACCATATTGCACCTCCAACAGATTTTACTCCAAACCAATAGTAAAATCTGAAAGTGAAAGCAATCTCCAAACCACATTATCATGTGCATCATTCATAAGTGATCTTCCAAAATCACAAGATGAAATAAGGGTTGATACCTCAGCAAGTCAATTGGCTGATGGGTTAACTACTGATAAGCACATGAAGATGAGTATTTCAGATGTTGTCCCTCAAAGTAACTTAAGTACTGAAGGCCAAGTTACAACAACTGAAAAGCATTTCAAATCAGCTGAAATAAATGGATTAACAACTGCTGACAATAACAGCTGAAGAACAATTCTTCAATTGTTACAGATTCTTCAGTACTGAACAAAATTACTGAAAGGAGAAAGTACTAAAGAGCACACCTTCAGTAGTTTCCTCATCAGCAGTTGATCAATCCAAGATAAGAATAAGCCATGTGAAATATGGGTAAATTCAATCATCTTTCTGATGAATGTTTGTACAGAAAGGGTTCCAAACTCAACAGAGATAAGCTCATTAAATCCAGATGGATGAAATGAAAACTAAGTTTGAGACCAAGTTTGTACCGCAATCATTCCATTGTGATAAACCCAAGCCTTCAACCAAATTCAAAAAGAAGATAGGTTAATCACAAAACAGCTGATGGTGCTCCTCATGATAACATCAGACTAAGTCTGTTAATTTTAAGGAGGAAATGGTGGATCACAGGAACTCATCAAACACAAGTACTCATGTCACAGAGCTAAAAGCTTTGGCTACAAATCGGACACAACTTGTTATGATGGTTAAGCATTTGTTGGGAGGTT
This sequence comes from Flaveria trinervia, assembly GCA_025506515.1. Taxonomy (NCBI): domain Eukaryota; kingdom Viridiplantae; phylum Streptophyta; class Magnoliopsida; order Asterales; family Asteraceae; genus Flaveria; species Flaveria trinervia. The sequence goes on along the minus strand of CM046449.1, from coordinate 24,549,492 downwards.
AACCAATTAGATGCACCTGTGATCAAATCACTGAAAAGGCATTCCAGGCCCAAATCCAAGGAATCCATTTCAGCACCATCTCCTCCTTCAGCTGTTAATCATAAGAAACAAGTTATGGTTGCATCTGTTGATGAAACAGACCCAAACCCAAAAGGTTTGGGTCTCAAAATCTAACTAGTTTTCTTTCATGCAGGGTTCTTCAACATGCCAAAGGAGCATCTGGTATGTGGACAGTGGAGGATCTATGCATATGACTAGGAGCAGTTCTCTTCTTAATGACTACTCTCAAGGAAAGAAGGGATTTGTTTCATTTGGAAATGATGCCAGAGGTACATCATTGGGAAAGGATATGTGTCTAATGGACAAATCAGGTTTGATGATGTCAACCATGTGGAGAAGCTCAAGTACAATCTGTTGAGTGTCAGTCAAATGTGTGATAAGGGCATGTTGCACTTTTCACAAGCCAGAACTGCAGGATTCTGTCTTCCCAAGTTCTGAGGCTGATTGACAAGGTAATGGATGAACATACTCTCCTGAAGGCCAACAGGATTGGAAGAGTGTATGCCTTGGATTTGTCAAAGAAGATTGACTTGAAGGGTCATGCATGCCTATTCTCCAAAGCCTCTCTTCAGAATCTAAACTATGGCATAGAAGGCTGGGTCATGTTAATCTCAGAAATATGAACCAGCTGATCCAAATGGTTTAGTGAGTGGTTTATCAACAAAGGAGTTCCACTGTGATGAAGCCTGCACTGTTTGTTGAAAGGAAAACACAAAACTCTCATTCCCTCCCACTGAAGAACCTAAGTCCATTGCCTGCTTGCAGTTACTGCACATGGATTTATTTGGTCCTGTGAGAGTGATGAGCATGGCAAGAAGAAATATTGTCTGGTAATTGTGGATGATTACTCCAGATTCGTAGGGACTTTCTTTCTACATTCAAAGGATGATGTTGCTCAGAAGATTATAAACTTGTGATGAATGTTGAGAAGCAGTATTCCCTATCATCAAGTGTATAAGGAGTGACAATGGTAATGAATTCAGAAACCATGCACTTGATGATTTTATCTTTGAAAGGAATCAAAAGGCAGTTTAGCATCCCAAGGACTCCAGAACAAAATGGAGTAGTGGAGAGAAAGAACAGGACTTTAATTGAAGCCGCAAGGTCTATGTTGGCTGACTCTGGCTTGCCTTTGACCTTTTGGGCTGAAGCTGTCAATACAGCTTGCAATGTGCAGAATAGAGTGTTAGTAAATCAGAGGTTGATGAAGACTCCATATGAAGCTCTACATCATTTGGCTCCTTTGATTTCATTCTTCAGAGCCTTTGGATGTCCTTGTTTCTTTCTCAACACAAAGGGTCAACTCCAAAATTTTGATCCTAAGGTGGATGCAGGGTATTTTGTAGGATATCCATCCACTTGCAAGGCTTACAGAGTCTTCAACTGCAGAACAAAGATAGTTGAAGAAACCTTGCATGTGAAATTCAATGAATCCCCTAAGGATAAAATTCCACAAAACCCTGTGGAGTTGTTTGATCTGGACATACTGCAATATGCTCCTTATCAAACTCCAGCTGTTGCAGATCATGTGGACAAATCATCTTCTACAGCAAGTCTCTTCCACCTGGTGGTACTGACGATGATGATGATATCAGTACTCACCTTTTCAAGTTCAGTGACCAACTTCCTGAGTCTGCTAAACTTGATGTTCCTGTACCTTCAGCAGCTCCATCCACAACAAATGCCGATGAGATTTCTGATTCCTCTACATCGTGTGTTTTTTCATCTAAATACTTGGTTTCAAGAATCTGAATCAACATCTGCTGATGCTGAACCGGCTACAAACACTTGCACTGATCTTATCGTGCACCAAGCAGAGCTGAAGATCACCCCATGTCTCAAATCATTGGTGGTATCAATGCTGGCGTCTCAACCAGAAGTCATTGTCTAACTTATGCTTCTATGCTCTCTTCATCAGTCAGCAAGAGCCAAAGAACTATCATGTTGCTTTGAGAGACAATGGATGGGTGGAAGCCATGCAGCTTGAGCTACTTCAGTTCAAGAAACAGCAAGTGTGGGAACTGGTTCCTCTACCCCCAGGTAAGTGTGCAATAGGCACTAAATGGGTGTTTAGGAACAAAACAGATGAAAATGGGCTTATTGTTAAGAATAAGGCCTGACTGGTTGTTCAGGGATTTTCACAAGAAGAAGGTATTGATTATTATGAGACCTTTGCCCCTGTAGCCAGACTGGAGGCAATTAGATTGTTCCTAGCCTATGCTGCATTTCACAATTTTAAATTGTTTCAAATGGATATTAAAAGTGCATTTTTATATGGTAAAATAAAAGAAGAATTTTATGTAGGTGAACCACCAGGTTTTGAGGATAATAAACATCCAGATTGGGTATACAAGCTTGATAAGGCTCTTTATGGGTTGAAACAAGCTCCTAGAGCCTGGTATGAGACATTATCAATTTTCTTCTTCAAAATAATTTCACTAGGGCTCCATAGATAAAACTTTATTCATTAAGAAGGTGGATCAGCATAAGCTACTTGTTCAAATTTATGTTGATGATATTATTTTTGCATCCTCTGATCCCCAGTTGTGTGATGATTTTACATGTTTAATGAAACAAAAGTTTGAAATGAGTGCAATGGGAGAATTACAGTTCTTTGTAGGATTGCAAATTAAACAAAAGGCTGATGAGACTTTCATTCATCAGTCTAAATATACAAAAGATCTTTTGAATAAGTTTGATTTACAAAATTGTAAGCCCTGTTCTACTCCCATGTGCAACACCACACAACTGGATGCAGATCAGAAAGGTAAAGCTGTTGATGAAACACTTTACAAATGTATGATTGGGTCCTTGATGTACTTAACAGCTTCTAGACCAGATATTATGTTTGCAACGTGTGTTTCTGCTAGATTTCAGGCTGCTCCTAAAGAGTATCAATTGATTGCAGTCAAACGGATCTTTAGATATCTGCAAGGTACACAATCTCTAGGTTTATGATATTTCACTGGACACTCTTGCAAATTGGTTGCTTTTTCTGATAGTGACTATGCAGGATGTAAGTTAACCAGAAAGTCAACTTCTGGTGGATGTCAATTCCTAGGCAGCTGTTTGATTTCTTGGCAGAGTAAGAAACAAACATCTGTTGCTACATCCACTGCTGAAGCAGAGTACATTGCTGCTGCAAGCTATACTTCTCAAGTACTCTGGCTTCAGAACCAACTTTTGGATTATGGTATTACAGAGACTAAGACTCCATTATTAATGGATAGTGCCTCAGCTCTTTGCATTGTCAAGAATCCTGTCGAGCACTCTAGGACCAAACATATAGAGATCAGACATCATTTTATTAGGGACTGTTTTGAAAAAGGTCTGATTGATCCAAAGTTTTTGCCTAGTGCTGATGAGCTTGCAGACATTTTTACTAAGCTGTTGGATAGTTCGACTTTCCAAAACCTAGTGTTATGGCTTGGTATGCTACAGCTAGAATAAGTGATAACTACTGATGATCTCAGTAAATAAGTACTCATGATCATTTGTAACCATATCACAAATAAGTACTGATTCTGTTACAAGAACTGATACAGTCATAACTACTGCTATAAGTACAAACAGATAAGTACTGACGTCCTATGAAACAACTAAAAAACAGCCCAAAAGACTGATGAGTAAGTGATGAGGACAGTATGAAACAACTGAAAAGCTATGAATTGACGAAAACTACTGAAGAGAATTTTCTCTTCAGTTGTTTCTAAAACTGCTGCTTCGTCTTAAACAACTGATGACAAAACCACATCTTCAGTAGTTTCACAACTACTGATGACTAATACCACGTCATCAACTGTTTACAACAACTGATGACAAAACCATGACTTCAGTAGTTTCACAACTACAATGACTAATACCACGTCGTCAGTTGTTTACAACAACTAATGACAAAACCATGTCTTCAGTGGTTTCACAACTACTGATGACTAACACCACATCGTCAGCTATTTCCATCATCTGAAGCTAAAACCATGGTCTTCAGTAGTTTCATAACTACGGATGCCTACAACCAAGACTTCAGTTGTTTCAACCTCTGAAGGTTAATACCACGTCATCAGTCGCTTAAAACTACTGATGACTCGTACCAAACCCTTCAGTTGCTATATAACCCATACCCTATAAATAACTTATCTTACAGAGCTTCATCATCTCAAACCTAACGTTCAAAAACTCAGAACCCTCTCTCACATCAATGGCGAACATGAAGCTAAAACCACGACACAACTATGTTGCTTACCTTACCAAATCATCCTTCTGGACAAAGTTTGACAATGCCATTGATCTAATGATCAACGCTCCATACAAAACGGCTTTCCTTCTACATCCTACCATTCATGCCAAATCCCTCCAGCAGTTTTGGACTAACATCACCCTCGTCACTGGGGAGAATGACACCGACTCTCTCCAGTCATTCGTCAACAATCGTCAGGTGATCATCACTCCAGAAATCCTTCGACAAACCCTACAACTGGATGATGCCACTTTTCCCACTGGGTATCCAAAGGGCACCACTGATCTATCATTTGCCCAACATGGATACCAGGGTAACCTTAGTGCCTCTACCATCCTGAAGAAACATTTCCATGATGCGGAACGACTAATTTTTCATATGGTGAATGTATTCTTAGCTCCTAAGACTTCTTCTTGGGATCAAATGTCGACGAGGTGGCAGCAGGTATTATTCTCTATCCTTGACCAACATTTAAATTTTTCTGAAATATTATTTCTTGAACTCAAGGATATGGCCTCCAAGCCTATAGCTAATCGATGGATATTATATCCTCGGTTCCTAATGGCCATTATAGTAAACCCGCTCAAAGCTGACGGACTTGTTAGCCTTGGAGTCCCTGCCATGGCTGTATTGCCTGAAGTATACTCCAGGCACAACTCAGACCAGTCACCAATCACTGGCTACCAACCTGCGAAAACCCACGCAGCTGGAACCCACAGCCACCACCTCCAAATCCTTTGTCCCCACCAAACCCAAACACAAGAAAGCCAAAAAGGCTACTCAGTGAAATGAGTCCCCTGAGGATGCCCCTGCAACACAAACGCAGGTTATATCTACTGGTCATAACCCCCTAGTAGATACACGGACTCACTCACCCTCAACTGCTTAGGTTTCCTCTCAACAGGAGCCTGTAACAACCATCTCTGGGGCACCTATACATCTGGAACCTTCCTCACTTGAGGAGGTTGCCATTGAAACGCACCACTCTCCCCGGGTGCATAGTGCCTTCACACCCTCTCCCACTGCAACCGCCCCCCAAAGTCCTACCCTCATCATTGCCAGGTGCTGACTCAGTTGCACTCCTCACCTCCTCCCCAGATACCAATCACAACTGGGATAACTCCAACAATTGAGGGGGAGGACCAAAGTGCTTCTGACACCCCACAGCATAGGGTTACCATATTCAATCTCCCAGTGTAGAAACGGAGATTCGAATTTCTGTGAGGCTGCCACTTCTCCTGCTTCAGCATGATCAGGCTGAAGTTGGTACATTCATAAGACCTCACCAGAGGCAACTGCTGATGAAGCATGGTCCTGAGGCAGGAAGTCCCTAGTACCATGACCAAGGGGCACATGCTACTACTGATCTACACTTAGAGCATGTTCATCCTGATTCTATCAGGAGTCAGTGATTCAGTAAACACTGATGATGACCTAGGCTTCTTTTATGATGTTTTAGCCCAAACACCATCCTCGAGGATGAGGTGAGCAGACTCAAAGAGCTGCTTGCCAACATTTCTCAGGATCCAAGACCATCTACCCCTAAACCACATAGATGGCACCTTCCTCTAAAGGTCTCCCATACACTGAGCCACTCCAAAACATTCAGCCACCTGCTTCTGCTTCTGCACTATTTCTCAGGGACAGAACCCCCCTTGAGCAATAGCTGCTATCTTTCAACATTCCTTACCTCTCATCACATCAACTATCACTGATATGGTCCTTAAACCCTTGGTGAGAGGCTTCCCTCAGTTATACAACCCATGATAGAGGATGTTGTGAGCAAAAGGCTTTCTAACAATCAAACCCTTACAACCAATGCAATCAAAAAGGGGGAGATTCAGTCAGTGAAAGCAAAAAAGAAAGAGGATGACAGATAGGAAAGAACTGAAAAGGAGAAGGTGAAGGATGCTGACATGGAGAAAGTGACTGAAAGTAGTAAAGACTTTCATGTCACATACAAGAAAAGGAATAATGAGAAGGAGACTGACTTGGAGACAATGGTGAAGAAGGCTGATGCTGAACCAACCGATCAATGGATAACATCATTGATCAGTTGTTTAGGCAAGGCGACGACACTGAAAAACTTGACTCAGAAATCAGAAGACTAGAGATTGAAGAAATCCAAGCTAGATGGGCATTTCTGATGTGTTGGAAAGGGAAAGGTAAGAGATCATGATGAGGTTCATAGCGAAATATCTGGGTAGATCATTGATTGAGATCAAGGCATGGTCCAGGGATAGCATCTTGGCAATAACCACCAGATCTGTTCGTCTGAAGTATACACAAAAGGATTGGTTATTGAAGCCTTAAACGAAGCTGGTGCTGGGAGCAGGACTGAACTAGTCAAGCAATCTAAAGCCGACCTCACATCCAGAATGCTAGAACAGCCTGTCAACATTCCCACACCAAAACCACCAACCCCACAACCCACAAACCAACTCCTCTACCCTCAAAACCAGTAGCCGATGAAGTACCCCAGAAGAGGAAGAGAAGGGTACTGAGGCTAGAAGAAGATGACGAGATAATGATGAAGATGAAGATAGGCTGCCACTCTCAGCTGTTATACAGTTGCCGAAGGCCACAAGTCACTCTCCAACAATTACTCCTGAAACTCAAAGACAAATGAAAGTGAAGCTAGAGAAGAAGAGCTTCACAAACAACATGATGAGGAATTGCGTGAGGAGGGTTGACAAAGCATATGCTGCCACATCTTCAATCATCACATGAAGAAGCATGCTTTCAGATTATACACTCTTAAACATACATTTCAATATCAAAAGGAGAGAGTGAGGATTTGGCCTGATCCCAGGGTGTCTCATAGGATTCACAGGAAAAACATTCCACAGAGATACATTGGCCAGGTGAAGAAGATTGTAGATGAAGTGATCTCACTGGTCTTTGTAGTAACCCTGGGAAATCCTAGATGACTTCAAGAAAGCCTATAAAGCTAACCTGACCCCACAAAAGATGCTGGAAAATAAAATGGTGAAAAGGGGTTAGTATATAAGAGGCTTGAGGAAGTCAGAAAGAATGAGCTCCAGTTGTTTTTAGAGGGTAATCACCCTGATGAATTTGCTTATAGAGTAATAACAACTGTGGAACTCAAAATGGGAAACAGGTCAAATACCTATCTGAATATTATGGGCCAGAATCACTATTTGAAGGAGGAGCTGAAGAACTTACCATGGAGGAACAGATAACCTTCCTTGAGGCCTATACAAGGGAGTCATACAGACTCATTGTTGGAAGTAGATCTCATGGATGGGGTAACAGCTCTGTGTCCAGTTCCCCAAGACAGAGTTCCCATTCATCCTTTGCCAAACAGATCATTGAGACTTCTTCCCAGGCCTGTGCTTATATGGGTCACTTCTGAGCTGATCTAGAAGACAAAAAGACCAAATCTCTCTGCCATAATAAGTGGACATCTTCAATAAGTTTAGAGGTTTTGGCTGCATTGGTTCAGGGGGAGTTTGTTGGACCAAAAGAACCAATGAGCCTGATCAGAAAAACCTCTAAGCCCTACAAACGACATCACACAACTTGAAGACTTGATCAGCTGTTTTGACAAAGTCTGAAGACTTCAACAGCTGAAGACTAAAGTACTGAAGACTTCAACAGCTGAAGACCAATCTGAAGATCAACAGCTGAAGACTAAAGTACTGAAGACTTCAACAGCTGAAGACTAAAGTACTGAAGACTTCAACAGCTGAAGACCAAAGTCTGAAGATCAACAGCTGAAGAACAAAGTACTGAAGAAAGTCACTGAAGATCACTAGCGCAAGTTCAAGTACAAGTACTGAAGCCTTCAGAGCTTGTTACAACAGCTGAAGAAGCATTCTTCAGTTGTTGTGATGGTTTCCTTTCAGTAGTTTCTTTTTGTTTCAGTATTGTAAAATGACTGAAGAGCATGTTCTTCAGTCGTTGTAGTCTCAGTAGTTTCTTTTCAGTAGTTGTAGTGACAGTTAACACTTAGTATTTTTGTAAGAAGATGTCAGCTGTTTTGACATCATCAGTAGTTCTGTTAACTTTCAATAGTTTGAATAATTCTGTTAGATGTCACAATTAAGTGACATCAGCAGATGTCACATCTCCTATATAAGGAATGCTCCACCACGACATTCCTATATAAGGGATGATTGACCTGATTATAAGAGTGACATTTTGCCACCACGAAAGCGCGTATTGAATGAAATCTTTGATTTGTAGAATTCTTTCTATAATCGTTTGTTCTTACTTTGAATATCAATTGTATTCTTGTGAATTGTCTAAATTCATTGTTCGATTTCCGCTGCAATACTCTCTAATCAATCAAACGTAGATCACTGATCCTAACAGTGACCTAATTTAATTTTCTCCTCATTTGTTTCAATTTAAACATTTGGTTTGTTTTTAGGATTTGTGACTTGTTTTACTATTGATTTTGGTTCATAGTGTTATGTTCATTTTGCTTTTTGACTGTGACAGATTCAGGCATGATAGTGTAGTTGCCATTGTGAGGTGGAGGACAAGAATTATACCCAATCCCAGTCATATCCTTGGGATCTTTTTGTGAGTCTAGCATCTCTTGTAGCTTGACCGAAGACATTTGAATCTTTTCAAGTTTCACTTTACTAAGTGTTTGTTCAGCTTTTGATTGAGCTACCTTTTCAGTTAACTGCTCATTTTCAGCCGCAAAGTATACTTTTCACGATGCAATTTTTTAATGTCGGAGATAAGTGATTTGATTTAATTTCAAAGCCTTTAATTTCTCTTTTAAGCATCTTTGACTTGACCTTTTCTTCTTTTATTTTATCACCAAGTTATGATTGTGCTCACGATAACATTGCAGTTCAGTAATGCATTTATCACTACAAAGGTTGGATTTTATCTTAGATGGCATAGGAGATAACCATCATTGATGTGAGCCATAAGTGCATGATTATGAAATTGAGGCTTCACTTCCTTTGCATACAGACTCCAATCACACACTCCATCTTGTCTGATGACAAGAGCATTTGAGGATGCCTGACTGCTTCCATGAGCTTGATTTGTTAGTTTGGCTGACTCTGGTATGGTTGTTGATGTTGTTGGTGATGATACTGATGTTGTTGATTGTTGGAGTGAAAGCTTGTGCTTGGTTGTGGAGATGACTGACCTTTAGAATTCCTTTGGAAATTGTTGTTTTTTTCTGGGAGCATTACATTCTCAAGAGAAGTGGCCAGTCATGCCATAGTTGAAACACTTTACCTTGGATTTATCATATCCAAGTTTGGTTTTTTCATTAAGGCAAAGCTTTCTACCTTTACTGAAGAACTTCTTGGCTCTCATTGCTATCATAGCCATTTGCCACTGCAGATCCATTTCTTCCACATCATCTGGATCCATTTCTTCCAAATCTTCTTGGATCAGATGAGTAGAAGTGAGTCTGCCTCCCAGGTAAGCTTGAAAGCTAGCAACAAAGGCATTGTAAGTTGCTTTTTGCTCTTCTGATCTTGGTCTTTAGCAGTAGTTGAGAGAGTTGTAGTGAACCTTGTTGGTTGTGATAGAGTTGAAGGCTTGTTAGTTGATGGAGCAGCAATGAAACCAGTTGTCTTCACTTGACTCTTGTGGAAAGAAACTCATCATCCTTCGTGATGAATGCATTTTCTATAGAGTGAGTGTCTAATGGAAATTTATAAGCTTTAATGACTCGAGGTCCACCAGATTCCTGCTCCTTTCATCAAGTTCAAGAGCTTCTATCTTGGCAATCATGATGTCCAAGATGGTACTCTCTAGATCAAGGTTGTTTTTAGCATTGTAACATTTTCTTTCCAACTTTCTGGAAGACTGTGAAGCTTCTTCTTGTTTAGTTCTTTAACTTTGTATGTTACCCCTATGATCTCTAAATCATTCACTAGCTGCACAAATCTATGCTGCTATTTAGAGATTGACTCCCCCTTGGAGCAATGAAAAGTTCATATTGATTAACAAGCTTGTCCTTGTTAATTTCAGCCACTTCATTACTACCTTCACACATTATTAGTAATGCATCCCAAACTGCTTTAGCAGCTCCATACTTGTCTAGTATTTTTAGCACAATCATTTTATGTGCTTGAGTTGTTAGGATCGTTTCCTTACGGAGTACTAATGGATTCTGCGTGAGACCAGATCAAATAGTGCGGAATCCTTTTTGATTGGCGATCCAATCAGTGAGAACGACAACCTGATCGATCTAACAATGAATAGAAATCGATCAGGAATGAACTATGAAGTTGGATTGGTTGTTTAGTTTACTCTAGATGGCTAGGGTTTAAGATATTCGAAGTCCCCATTTTTCCACGAATTATGTGGTATTTATAGGTTTGTATTTTTCATTCGTACGACTGAACCATTAGCATGGTTCAATCGTGTGACTGACTCATGTGGTTTATTCATACGCACGAGTGAAGGTTCAGTTGTGTGACTGAATCAATCTTATGTCTCAGTCATACGACTAATCCAGTCTCCTGGTTCAGTCGTGCGACTGGTCCATAAGTATGATTCATTCATATGTATGGTCCATAAGTATGGTTCATTAGCATGAATAACCACCCGACTAGGTTGAACACATTTCTCAATCATTATTGATTTAGAACTATGTACAACAACTTCAAACCCATATAATATGTTCATACATATGAATTATACAAAATACAATAATAATATGAAATATTTAAAGACAAATAAACATCAAGAAGCATATTATATTTCATTAAGAATTCACATTACATATGTGTAAGAAATGAAAGACTTTTACGTTAAGAACATAAACTAGGTTCATCATGTATCAACAAACTCCCCCTTGGACCTACTTTAGCCTATTTTCTAACATTCTTCACATGCTCTTAAAATTTCTTGTACTTCTCTTCTCTGGTGACTCCTGCGTGTATCTCGAATGCAAAGCAGAGTCGGATAACATGTTAGAACTATAGAGCTTGTACAATATCTTGTGTGTCATAGAACAGTGGCCACTTGTATAAAGTTTAGACATCTTCAGCAGACAAGTTGGTAAGCCAAATTAGGTTTGGTGTAGGCATTCGGCTTTGGAGGTCCATGTTGGGCCTTCATTCTGATAAACAAACTGCCGATTCAGCCTTCTTAATATCAACATTAGCATCTTAAGCTTGGACTTTACTTTCATCCTTCGCTTTCTATTTCTCAATCTCAGCCAGCTTCACAAAAGTATCACTACCAAAAGTTTCACCCAAGTACAGGATAACGTTGCCCTCAAGGTCAGTGTACTGTGGATAGTCATCAGATGTGACATATTCAATTTCAATCTCATCCAATCCTTGTATCTCCTCATCACTCAAAACATCAACTTCTGGAGCATCTTTAACAAGCTCATCTGGATTCAGTCTAAACATCTCTACGAGCTACTTGTCAGTCAGGTCATGAATAATTTCTCCTTCTTATGGAGTGTAGCTCACTAACCTTCGCACGATCCCTTGCAACTCAACAATCATAGTTAGTTGAGTCTTGACTTGTTGAAGGGGAAGAACATCATAATCATCAGCCTGTGAAGTTTTTCCTTTGCCCTGATCATGTGTCTCCTCAACTAGAGCTGTGGAGGACGCAACTCTTTTGGAGCGCCTCTCCGTTGCTGCTTGAGTTGAGGCTGATGTAGATGCATCACCTTCTTGATCATCATCATCATCTCCTTTTCCCTTTCCACTTGGTCTGACATCCTCATTATCATCATCATCTTCTTTTGATTCATCATTTATAAGCTCATCATCATCATCTCCACCATCAGTTACATCATCTTTAATCTTTAAGGGCTCACCCATAGTTCCCTTCAATCTCAACATCAACTTTTTGTTCTTCTTCTCTAGCCCCTTAATCCTCTTGACAAATACCATCACCAACTCATTTTGAGCCTTCAGTGCATGGTGAGCTCGAACTAACACTCTCTCGTTAGCAGCGTTCTTCTTTGTCAGCGGAGCAATCTGCTTGCCTTGGGTGGTATTGACCGCTACCAGCTGGTTCATCTGGTTGCCTCTCAGATCATCTGTGCTAGCAGATTTAGCACCAGTTTTGTTGGCTTGCCAGCTGTTCCTCTAACCCAACAGTGGGTAAAGTAGAGCCTTTTGTTGGTGGGAATTGGTGGATGTGCTGGCTTGGTGAGTAGTGGGTGCAGTGGTGGATGTGGTGTAGATGGGAGTAGGAATGGAAGTGGATTGTGGTGGAGTTGTATTGGATATTATGGGTGAGGTGGATATGAATGTATGAGTGGTGGTGGGAGTATTAGTGGTTGTGGTAGTGGTGGTGGCAGTGGCTGTGGTAGTGGTGGTGGTTGTGGCTATGGTGGTGGCAGTGGCTATGGTGGTGGTAGTGGTTGTGGTGGTGGAAGAACTGATCAAGGTGATCCTCTGTCTCTTTCCCTTCTTTCCATTGGGATGGGCCATCCTCTTCTCCTCGACCTTTGGCTATAAGGGCTCCCCCTGAGCTGATCGGCTGATCGGGTGTGTATATTGGATCAATGACATCAGTATCACCACCCTTAGAAAAGCTTGGCGTCCACCAACCACCTCTTTCCCCTTCTCGGTAGCCACAACCCGACTCCCGACTCTCCTGGTGAGAGGCTCATCATCAGACCTTTCTTCTTCATCTAACAAGAAACCTGGTGGAAAGCAGCCTGCTTGGATCCACCAGTGCAACCTTGAGTACTGTGTGGAGGTGGTGGAGATATAGGAGATGTGTCAGTGGCCCATGATTGACTGGGGCCAGCATCTCCACCACCTTGACCGTCATCGTGGTCGTCATCATCATCGTCCTCTTCATCAGTGGGAGCCACAATCGACTCAACATCAGAATCACTCTCATCGTGACACCACTTCTTATGAGAGGGCACCATGTAATCCTCATAGGCTTGATGGCCAAATAGTCTCCTGACCGGGGGCTTCACCTGCTTCCCCTGGTACACCTTCATCCTCCCCAGTGTGGTTTCATCCATTACCTCTAATACAACAATATCATCCTTCTCCTTCGGCAGCAAAGGAAGCTTATCCTCAATGATCATCTATAAGAACCTTGGATACATAAAGAAACCTTCCTTGCCCTTGGCCTTAATGTTCTCTATGAAGTATGAGAAGAGCATGCGAGAGAAGCTGGATGGGTGATTCAGTACCAATGCAAAGTATGCATTCTATATTTAGTCAGACATTTCATCAAATCCTACACGCCTGGAGGTTACGCATTTGAGGATCACATGTGCCAAATACTTGAACTGGGGGCACATGTTGCTCTTATTCAGTACGTCGACATTGATGTCTCCAGCGTACTTGATCCTCAGAAAGCAACTACGAACAGTCAGTGGATGCAACTTCGTTGAATGGGCTCTGTCTTCCCCCAAATCCAAGATTCACTTCAGGTCTTCTTCATGGATCTCAATGTCTTGTCCGAAGATAGAGCTCCGAATACAGTGAGGCTCAACCGAGCGGTCAACTAAGGCACTTTCCCAGAAGGCCTGTTGAATAGATATGTATGGTGTGCATGGAGTAGAAATGGCCTTGTAGGTCCTCGATCTACGCAGGAAGGTAATAATCCCGATGAACTCAGAAGCGTTTCGGGATGTAGCATCTAGATGAGCACAGATGTTGTGCTTGGTGCTCATAGTCCATCTCTCAGCCATATTGCTGCAATACAAGTAACATATAAATTAGATTTGATCATAAGAGATAACAATTGAATTTTAGTTGATTTTGATCAACTGGTTCAATCATGCGATTGAACCATACGACTAAGTTTAGTTGTACGATTGAGCCTGTGACTGAGTTTAGTCGTACGATTGATCCTGCGACTAAACTTAGTTGTATGCTATGCCATGCGGTTGAGTCAGTCGTGCGACTAAGTCACCGATTGATTCACTCGTGCGATTCAATCATGCGTCTGGCTCAATCATGCGACTAAGGTTCATGAGACGTGTCTAATCGCATTTTACTCTGTTCAACACCATAACTTTGAATCTTTGTCAAAAAGTTATATTACACTTCGTGTTTAGATTCATTAGATTCACAGGGACTCGAAATAGCACTTAGTTTCTTTTAAAACAACGTTTATGTCCATTTAAGTGGTCTATTTTAGAGTTTGTCCCGGTTATGATTTTAAACATTCTCGGTCAATTTGGGTTCGATTAATCCATTCTTTTGATAAGATTTCAGTTTCAATGTACCTGAGATGGATAGACAATCGGTTACTATCACAATCGAAGGCAAATCACAATAATCAAAAATTTGGGCAGAGTGTATATGTATTAGGCGGTTTTTGAAAGTTTTGAAGGGTGGTAAGGAATACGACCGACTGAACCCTCTTTTTATACTGTTTTAAGTTTTAGTCGTGCGATTGGACCCATACGCATGATTTTCGTGCGACTGGGTTCAGTCATGCATCTGACTCAGACTCCTTCATCCAGTCGTACGATTGGTTCATTCTTGTGATCCAACCGCATATTTGACCCATACTCATGGTCCAATCGTGTGATTGGCTTATACTTATGGTCCAATCGTGTGATTGGCTCATACTGATGGTCCAATCGTGCGATGGCTCATACTATGGTTCAATCGTACGGTGGGCTCATACTTCTGATTTTGACTTCATACATTCCATATACTCAAAATATAACCTTTGATATATAACATTATAACCAATGATCATCTAAGACATGACCTTTTTATCAGAGAATCATTTGAGCACCTCAAACGTGATCCTTTTAATTTAGAGACGATTGGTCACCTCAACATGACCCCTTTTAATTTATGATTCACAGATTCATCTAGTTATATAGTTCGACATCGACGCAAAGAAGCTAACGAAAACAGAAAACAACTTGAATAAAAACAAAACAATACATATTTTTGTGATTTTGGTTTGAGGTGGATTGAAATCTTTTAGAAATCATCTAACGATTTTTCTTCCTGAGTAGAACAACTTCAAGTTAATTTATATATCTGAAAAGATTCATATGGAATCATACAGGGTTACATCATCATATCATTTGGGACCCTTTTATATGTACTTTGATACTAGATTCTCATTTTTCTGAGAGTCAATAGCACTTTTTAGGAAATCATACTAGAGCTATAAGATGCACACAATGATTTTATGAAAGGGATCGAGATCTAGTTTGAAAATTAGATTAAGATTTTCAGCAGAATAGCACACGAATTAGACGAAATTTTAGCAAGAATAATGTGAATATTCAATCAAACAGTAACAGTTATAGAGAGAGAAGTTTTTTGCAAAAACGAATGTTTTCATTCATGCACATGCTTCCCGTATAAGAAATTAGGTCAACATTCCTTTTATAAAGGAATGTGACATCAGCTGACATCACTTGATAGTGACAGCTAACTGATTTATACAAACAACTGAAAGTAAACTAAACTACTGAAGTTATAACATCTGAAGTGTAAGAACTTCAGATGTTTTACATAATATAAAACTACTGATTACTAACTACTGAAATGTAAACCATCACAACTATGGAAGAAAACTACTTCACTGTTTTGACAACTTCTACGAACTTTGTCTTCAGACTTTGTCTTCAGACTTTGTCTTCAGAGTTTATCTTCAGACTTTGTCTTCAGACTTTGTCTTCAGACTTTGCCTTCAGTTGTTGTATTCATACTTTGTCTTCAGACTTTATCTTCAGACTTTGTCTTCAGACTTTGTCTTCAGCTGTTGTCTTCAGACTTTGTCTTCAGATTTTTCTTCAGACTTTGTCTTCAGCTGTTGTCTTCAGACTTTATCTTCAGACTTTGTCTTCAGACTTTGTCTTCAGACTTTGTCTTCAGACTTTGTCTTCAGCTGTTATAGACCACTTCAGTTGTTTTGATGTTTGTGGGACATAAAGGTTTTTCTGATCTGGCTCATTGGCTCTTTTGGTCCAACAACTCCCCCTGAACCAATTCAGCCAAAACCTTTAAGATTATTGAAGTCCCACTTATTGGCAAAAACATTATCTGGATCAGCTCAGAAATCTTCAAATTAAGCTTAGGCCAGGGAAAAGGTTTCAGAAGGTTTGATTGGCAAAGGATGAATGGGAACTCTGTCTTGGGGAATTGGACACAGAGCTGTTACCCCATCCATGAAACCTACTTCCCAATGATAAGTCTGTAAGACTCTCTAACATAAGCCTCAAGAAAAACAACTTGTTCTTCCATTGTGAGTTCTTCAGCTTCACTTTCAAAGAAGAACTCAGGCCCATAGTACTCTGATAAGTACTTAATATGCTTTCCATTCTTCAGCTCCACAGTAGTTATTTCTCTATATGCAAACTCATCAGGATGAGTGCCTTCAAGCAACAACTGGAGCTCATTTCTTCTTATTTCTTCAAGCTTCTTGTGGATAAACCCCTTCTTTACCATTTTGTTTTCTAGTAAAGTTTGTGGAGTCATCTTAGACTTGTAAGCTCTCTTGAAGTCATCAAGGATTTCCCAGGGTGACACTACAATGGCCAGCATTATCACAGCATCTACAATCTTCTTTACCTGGCCATTGTATCTACTTGGAATCTTCTTTTTATGAATTCTGTCACTTACTCTAGGTGTCAGGCCAAATTCTCACTCTCTCTTTCTGATATTGAAATGTAAATCTGAGAGCATACAACCTCTGAGCATGTTTTTTCATAGCTTGTATGGATGAAGACTTAGGAAACTCTTTATCAATCATCCTTAACAGCTGCTCATCATGTTGTTTGTGTTGTTATTCTTCTTCAAGTTTGACTTTTACCATTTGCCTTTGGAGGTCAGGTGTGATTGTTGTTGGTTGACTCCTGGGCTCAGGCATCGTTATTTTAAGAACAGCAGAGATTGGCAAACTATCATCCTCAACATCTTCTTCTTCTTCCATCCTCAACACCCTTCTCTTCCTCTTGGGTGCATCATTGGTAGTGGGTTGAGTAGGTTTCTTGGGTAAAGGAGTTGGTTTTGAGGGTTGTGAAGTTGGTTGTTTTGGTGTAGGAGATTGTACAGGCTGCTCTAGCATCTTGGTTGTGAGTGAAGCTTTAGATAACTATGCCATATCAGACCTTTTCCCAGCACCAGCTTCATCAAGAGCTTCTATGATCAATCCTTTGTTGAATACTTCAGAAGAACATATTCTAGTGGTTATCTCCAAAATATTGTCTCTGGACCATGACTTCACTTCAATGATTGATCTTCCCAGATGTTTTGATATGAATCTTGTCATAGCTTCCAGCCTTTCCCTTTCATTCTCACTCCAACTTGCCCATCTATGTTCAATGTCTTGAATCTCTAGCCTCCTGATTTCAGAGCCAAGTTTGGCTGTGTCAAAACCTTGTCTGAAGAGTTGATCAATAATCTTATCCATATATCTGCTATATTGCTCATCAGCTTCTTTGATCAGTTCTTCTAACTTTTTCTCACCTTTAGTCTTTTCAGAGCTTTTCTTTCTCTTGTAGGTGATCATTTCCTTTTCTTTCTTCTCTTTTTCTTCTTCCTCTTCAACTCTCTTTATTCTGTCTACTTTCACTAACTTAGACACCCCATTTTTGGTTGCATTGGGTTCAAGGTTGTGAATGTCAGAAAGTCTCTTAGAAACAGCAACATCAACTAAGGATTGAAGATTTGAGGAAAGCCTCTCATTAATGGCTTGATGCATAATGTTTGTGATTATGGAAGTGATGAGAGGTAAGGATGATTGAAAGGCAGCAACCATTTGCTCATAGGGGTTCTGTCCCTGAGAAATGGTGCCTGAATCAGAGGCTGGTGGCAAAGTTGTTGGAGTGTCTCAGTGTTTGGGAAAGTTTCAGGAGAAACTCTCATCTGTGGGTGAATGTTGGAAGATGGACTTGATTCTTGTGACATTTTGGCAAGCAGTTCTTGTAGCCTACATACCTCAGTCTCAAGAATGGTGTTATGGGCTAGAACATCAAAGAAAAAGCCCAGGTCATCATCAGTTTTTGCTGAATCATCTGACCTCCTGATGAAATCAGGATGAATATGTGCTGAGTGTAGATTAGTATTCACATGTGCCCCTATTTGTTGGAACTACGGACTTCCTGCCTCAGGATTATGTCCTTCATTGGCAGTTTCCTCTGGTGAGGACGTAGAAATGATACCATTTTCATCCTGGTCATGTGCTGAAACAGGAGAAGAGGCAGCCTCACCAGATGTTCGGATCTCCTCCTCTACATAGGGAGATTGAAACCTGTAATCCCTGTGTTGTGGGTTATCAGCCACATTATAATCCTCTCCCTCAACTGTTGAGGTTTTCCCAATGGTAATAGGTTTCGGGGAGGGTAGAGGAATGTAGTTGAGTCAGCACTTATGCAATAACCACGTTGGGCTTGTAGGGGTGGCTTTGTGGGAGATAAGTGTGAAGAGGATTGCACCTGGGGTGAATGATGCTCTTCAATGGCATCTTCTCAAATGAGAGAGATTCCATTGATATGGTTTCCCCATTTTTGGTTGCATCAGGATCCTGTTAAGAGGATACCTGAGCGGTTACAGCTGGTAGATTCTTTGAAACTACAGGGGGATTACTACCTATCGTTTCATCCTGCCTTTGTGTTGCAGGGGCATCATCAGGGGACTCAACTCCCTGAGTAGCCTTTTAGGTTTGTTTGGAATGTGGTTTGGAGGGGACTTTGGACTGGAGGATGTGTGTGGGTTCCTTCTACTTGGGTTTTAGCAGTTTGGCAGCCTCTTTGAGGTGTGGGTCAGAGTTGTGCCTGGAGTCTACCTCTGGCAAAACTGTAGCAGGTTCTCCAAGGCCAACAGGGCCATCAGATTTTAACTGATTCATGATTATGGCCATAAGAAACCTTGGATATAATAGCCATCTGTTAGTCACAGGTTTCATTGCCAGATCTTTTAATTCTAAAAATATAATTTCAGAAAAATTTAAGCTTTGGCGTTCAAGGATAGAATACAATACCTGCTGCCACCTGGATGACATTTGTTCCCATGAAGAGGATTTGGGGGCAAGGCAAACATTGATCAAGTGGAAGATTAGGCGTTCAGCATCATGGAAGTTCTTCTTCATAATGGTGTAGCACTTAGGTCGCCCGCATATCCATGGTTGATGAATGATAGATCAATGGTGCCCTTTGGGTATTTGGTGACAAGGTGGCATCATTCAGATCTAGCATGTGGGGAATGATAGCAGGAGTGACTACCACCTTCTTCTGGTTTACAAATGACTGGAGAGTGATCGCGACATCATTCTCACCAGTATGGATAGTGACATTTGTCCAGAATTGGCGAAGGGTATCGGGATAGATGGTGGATTCAGAAGAAAAGTAGTTTGATACGGGGAATCAACCATCAGATCAATGGCAACATCAAACTTAGTCCAAAAAGCAGATTTTGTGAAGTAGGCAACATAGTTGTGTCGTGGTTTGATTTGCATGGTTGCCATTAATGGAAGATGACGTTCAGAAAACTATTTATGAAAAGTTTGAAGTTAGGGTTAGGTATTTATAGATTATGAAACGGCTAAAAGAAAACAACTGAAAGTTTTGGTGTTAGTCATCGGTTGTTAAAAAATGACTGAAGACATGTTTTAACTTTCAGATGTTGTAAACAACTGAAGACTTGGTGTTTGTCATCAATAGTTAGAAACTACTGAAACTTGGTTTTGGCTTTTGTTGTTTTGAAATGAACCAGCAGTATTTGAAACAATTGAAGAATATAATTACTCATCAGTTGTTGTCGTCAGTTCACATATCTCAGTTGTTTCATTTGACTTAACACTTACTCAGCAGATTATCTGATTTTCAGATGTTTCATTGGTCATCAGTACTTATCTGTTAGAACAGATATCAATGGTTGTAACCACATCAGTACTTTGCAACAAATAAAGTACTTCAGTACTTTTAAGTAATTAGTCTTCAGTAGTTAGGAAAACTGCTGAAGATAAAATAACTTATCAGTACTTATTTTTGACAGCTGTATACTAATGCTCATCAGTACTTGTGACCTGAGATCATCAATAGTTGTCAAATCATTCAAGCTGCAACATACCAAGCCTTAGCACTAGATTTTGGAAAGTTGCACTGTCCAAAGGCTTAGTAAAATATCTGCAAGCTCATCAGCACTAGGAACAAACTTTGGATCAATCAGATCTTTTTCATAACAATCCCTGATAAAATGATGTTTGATCTCAATATGTTTGGGTCTAGAATGCTGGACAGGATTCTTGACAATACAAAGAGCTGAAGCACTGTCCATCAGTAAAGGAGTCTTAGTCTCTGTAATCTCATAATCCAGTAATTGATTCTGAAGCCAGAGTACCTGATATGTACAACTTGCAGTAGCAATGTACTCTGCTTCAGCAATGGATGTAGCAACAGAAGTTTCTTTCTTACTCTGCCAAGAAACTAAACAATTGCCTAGAAATTGGCATCCACCAGAGGTTGATTTTCTGGTTAATTTACACCCTGCATAGTCATTATCAGAGAAAGCAACTAATTTGCAAGAGTGCCCAGTGGAATACCAAAGTCCTAGAGATTGAGTTCCTTGCAAATATCTAAAGATCCGTTTGACTGCAATCATGTGGGATACTTTAGGTGCAACCTGAAATCTAGCACAGACACAAGTTGCAAACATAATGTCTGGTCTAGAAGCTGTAAGGTACATCAAGGAACCAATCATACATTTGTAAAGAGTTTCATCAACTGCTTTACCATGTTGATCAGCATCCAGTTGTGTGGTGCTGCACATGGGAGTAGAACAGGGCTTACAGTTTTGTAAATCAAACTTTTTCAATAAATCCTTTGTATATTTTGACTGATGAATGAAAGTTCCATCAGCCATTTGTGATTTGCAACCCCAGAAAGAACTATAATTATCCCATGGCACTCATTTCAAACTTTTGTTGCATCACTCAGTAAAGGCATCACATAACTATGGATCAGAGGATGCAAAAATAATATCATCTTCATAAATTTGAACAAGGAGCTTATGCATGCCTACTTTCTTAATGAACAAAGTTTTATATATGGAGCCTCCAGTAAAATATTTTGAAGAAGAAAGTTAGACAGTGTTTCATACCAGGCTCTGGGAGCTTGTTAGCCCATAAAGAGCCTTATCAAGCTTATACACCCAATCTGGATGTTTATGATCTTCAAAACCTAGTGGTTGACACATAAACTTCTTCTTTTATTTTACCATATAAGAATGCACTTTTGACATCCATTTGAAAAACTTTAAGATTATGGAAAGCAGCATAAGCTAAGAACAATCTGATTGCCTCCAGTCTGGCTACAGGGGCAAAGGTTTTATCATAATCAATACCTTCTTTTGTGAAAACCCCTGGACAACCAGTCTGGCCTTGTTCTTGACAATTTGGCCTTTTTCATCAGTTTTATTCCTAAACACCCATTTAGTGCCTATTGCACACTTACCTTGGGGTAGAGGAACCAGTTCCCACACTTGCTGCTTTTGAAACTGAAGAAGCTCAAGTTGCATAGCTTTAACCCATCCATTGTCTCTTAATGCAATATGATAGTTTTTTGGTTCTTGCTGACTGATGAAGAGAGAATAAAAGCAAAAGTTTGACAATTGACTTCTAGTTGAAACACCAGCATTGATGTCACCAATGATCTGAGACATGGGGTGATTCTTCAGTTCTTGATACTCAATAAGATCTGTGCAAGTGTTTGAAGGTGATTGAGCAGCAACAGATGGTGATCCAGACTCTTGAAACCTAGAATGAGATGGCAATTCAAATGAAGTAGAGGATTCAGAGATCTCATCAGCATTTGTTGTGGATGGAACTGCTAAGCTACAAGAACATCAAGTTTAGTAGACTCAGGCAGTTGATCACTAAAACTTGCATTTATACCAACAGATGGATAAGAAGTGGTAGGAGATGACGGATTCACAGAATCTGCAACAGCTGGAGACTGATAAGGAACATATTGCAGTATGTCCAAATCAAATAACTCCATAGGGTTTTGTGGGATTTTCTCCTTTGGAGATTCATTAAACTTTACATGCAAGGTTTCTTCAACTATGTTTGTTCTGCAATTAAAAACTCTGTATGCCTTGTAGGTAGATGAATACCCAACAAAGTACCCTACATCCACCTTTGATTCAAACTTCTAAAGTGGATCCTTTGTGTTAAGAATATAACAAGGACACCCAAATGCACTAAAGAAGGAAATCAGAGGAGCCAAATGATGTAACACTTCATAAGGAGTCTTCATCAACCTCTGATTTACTAACACTCTATTTTGCACATAGCAAGCTGTGTTGACAGCTTCAGCCCAAAAGGTTAGTGGCAAACCAAAATCAGCCAACATTGACCTTGGGGCTTCAATAAGGGTCCTGTTCTTTCTCTCCACCACTCCATTTTGTTCAGGAGTTCTTGGAATGATATACTGCCTCTTGATTCCCTTAGAGAAATAGAATTCATCAAGTGTGTGATTTCTAAATTCTGTGCCATTAACACTCCTCACACACTTGACAGAAAGAGAGTACTGCTTTTCCACATGCAACACAAAGTAGATGATGATTTGACCAGCCTCATCTTTTGAATGTAAGAAGAAGGTCCATACAAATCTGGAATAATCATCCACAATTACCAGACAGTATTTTTTCTTTGCCATACTCATCACTCTTACTAGACCAAAAAGATCCATATGCAGTAATTGCAAGCAGGCAGTTGACTTTGGTTCTTCTATTGGAGGGAATGATACTTTATGTTTTTCCTTTTAAACATGCAGAACAGTTGTCATCACATTTGAACTCCTTTAATGGCAGACCTCTCACTAAACCATGATGGATCATCTTGTTCATTTTTTAAGATTCACATGACCAAGCCTTCTGTGCCATAGTTCAGATTCATGAGGAGAGGCCTTGGAGAACAGACATGGATGGCCTTTTAGATCAATTTTCTTTGATAAGTCTAAGGCATATACTCTTCCAATCTGTTGGCCTTCAGGAGAGTATATTCATCCAATATCTTGTCAATCATTCTCAAACATTGGAAGACAGAATCCGACAGTTCTGGCTGGTGAAAAGTGCAACATGCCCTTTATCACACATTTGACTGACACTCAACAAGTTGTACTTGAGATTCTCCACATGGTTAACATCATCAAATCTTATCTCACCATTTGACACAAAGCCTTTGCCGATGATGTAACCCTTAGCATCATTACCAAAAGATACAAATCCCTTCTTTCCTTGAGAGTAGTCATGAAGAAGAGAATTGCTCCCTGTCATATGCATAGATCCTCCACTGTCCACATACCAGATGCTTCTATGGCATGCTGAAGAACCTTGCATTTGTCACAACAAACTAGTTAGCTTTTGAGACCCAAACCATTTTGGTTTTGGGTCTGTTCTCACCAACAGATTTTATACTAACTGATTTGTCATGATTAACAGCCTTTGAAGGTGGAGATAGTGCTGAAAAGGATTCCTTTGATTTTGGCTTAGTTTTCCTTTTCAGTGGTTTAATCACAGGTACATCTATTTGATTAACTCTCCCCAACAGATATTGAACCATCATAACAAGTTGTGTCTGATTGGTTGTTAAATCCTTCAGTTCAGTAGACACATCAGTACTTGTTTTTGATTGGTTCCTGTGACTCACCATGTCCTCCTTTTTGAAAGACACAGACTTAGTCTGGTGTTTTGATACTCCTTGAGGAATATTTTTAGCTATTTTATGATAACCCCTTCCTTCTTTTTAGATTTTTGTGAAAACTTTGGGTTATCAGTTTAAGATGTTTGTGGCACAAATTTGGTTTCAAATTCATCTTTCATTTTATTAATTTTCTTTTTAATGATTTTATCTTTGTTAAATTTGGAACCCTTTCTGTACCAACATTCATCAGTGAGATGATTGAATAGACCACATATTTCACATGGCTTTTTCTTCATCTTCTGTTGTTCAACAGCTAAAGAAGATGAAACTATTGAAAGTGTGTTCTTCAGTACTTTCTTCCTCTCAGTACTTATGTGAAGTACTGAAGGATTTGTAACAACTAAAGACTTGTTCTTCAGAAGTTTTCTATGAGTACATTTGGGTTTCTTGATAAACTCTTCAGCAGTTGTCAAACCATGTTTGTTTTCATTTGGTTTGAAATGTTCTTCAGGTGTTGTTACTTGCTCTTCAGTACTTTGAATACTTTGTGAGACAACACCTGAAGTGCTCAGCTTTTCTTTGATCATGTGTTTATCAACAGTAAGACCATCAGCAGATTGATTAGCTGAGGTACTATTACTGACTTCATCCTCTGATTTTACATTATACTTGAGGATGAGACACATGATGATGTGGTTTGGGAATTGATTTCACCTTCAGATTTGACTTCTGTCTTGGGAGTAAAATCTGTAGGAGGTACAGTGTGATTATACCCAATCCCAAACTTCACATTTGAAGCTATTTGCTTACTGAGAAGCATTTCAAACCCCTTGCAAGATGTTACCCAGTGTTCACACACTACTTGAGTAGCTGCAAGTTTTTCTTTGAGATTCTTATGATTTTCTAAAATGACCTCTACCTTTGCCTTTTCATCAATGATTTGTAATTTTAATTTGTAAATCTCATCATCTTTTTCCTTTAAAACAGACTCAAACTCAGCTTTTCTTTTGGAAATCACTTTCTCTAGGTCAAGATTTTGATTAATTAAAGCTACATTTGCCTCTCTAATTGAGGCAAAAGCAGCTATGCATGACTCAGAACACAAGTTGGCCTTAGCCTCAGAAGATACTTGTGGTACCTATGATGATAAAGCATTTGAGCATGAACCATGAGTAGACTCCAGGGCCATAAGAGCAAGATTTCCAAAAGGATTTTCACCACCGTGTTGACCAGCACCAGAAAAGACTTGTTCAGAATAACCAGAAGGATCATCTGGTAAGCTACTCCAGTCAACAACTCCAGGAGTGAAAAAGCTTTGATGTGATTGAGATTGAGATTGTTGACTTGATTGAAATGGTTGAGGCTCAGGTAGGGCATGTGGTTGTTGAGTAATGGGTATTGGAACCTGATTGGACTGAGGCATGTAAAAACAGGGATAAGGATATGGCATTTGACCTTGAGGAACAAAAGATGCAGAAGATGATTGAATTTGTGTATGATGATCAGAACTGTTAGAATGTTGCCCTTTGTTTTGTGAACTATTGCCTGGAAAGGTCACAAAGGGTGCCAAAGAGTTAGATCCAGATGATCTACACTCTCTTGCAAAATGTCCAAGTCTGTGGCACTTGTGACACCTCAATTTGCTCTTGTCAAAACCAACTTTGGTTTTTCCAGAGAGACCAGGAAAGTTTCTACCTGTCCTTTTGTAAAAATTTTGAGATCTGATATTGACTAATGCCATTTGGCTCAAAATATCCATCTCTTCCAAATCATCATCATCAATTCCTTTCAAATCATCCATCAAAAAGCACAAATTATCACTATTACATCCTGAATTACTATCAACACTAACAAAAGCAAGATCTCCACTGTTTGAAGAGAAATCTATATGCTCATCATAAGAACTTTCTGATTCGGCATATTCTGACTCATAACCAACCAGAGCAGTATTCCCTAGTACAAAATCATCAGTGAGCTTCCCAGATGAAGCCAGTTTCCTTTTCTGTTCTATCTCTCTTTCAAATGTTATAGTTTCCCATGAAGTTGGGTGAGAGATAGATTGTCCAGATTTGCACTGGAGCGTAGGACAATAGTATATGTGTCCCATCTCTCAGGCAGGGATCTGTGGAATCTGTTGTTCATCTGACTATTTGTATATTCATGTTTAACCATTTTCAGCTCAGATATCAAACAGGAGAATCGCTCAAACTGTTGAGTCAGTGACTCACCCTTTCTATGAGAAAATGTCTCATATTGCTGGGAAGGATCTCTCTATTGTTTGCCAAGACCTCATCAGTTCCTCCAAATTGTTCTTTCAGAGCAACCCAGAGGTCATGAGCAGTTTCATGATGCATAAGTCCAGAATAGATTTCATTAGGCAGTGCCATGGCCAGAATTCCATGGGCTTTAGCATCAATTTCAAACAGTTTCAGATCTTCATCTGAGTATTGCTCTTTCTTTTTCGGGACCATCTTATTAGTTTCTGGATTACTCACCATAGGCTTATATGGTCCATGAACCACAGATTTCCAACAACCTGAACTGTTGCAGACAGGTGATGGAGCATTCGGCATTGCCATATGTTATACTCACTCCTAACAAGCATCAGAGGCTTTGTTGAGGAGCCAGTATTGTGAGGATCATTGATTGATGTAGCCATTTTCACCAATTCAAACAAGTTCAATGAGATTTTAACAGATCTAGCTCAAAAACTCAACAACACAGTTTAAAACAAGACGAATCTCAAATTAATTCACCGGAAGTAATAGAAAACCAAACTCTATAACCAATTCTTGCAAATTTGCTAATTCGATCAAACTTAGATATCAAAAGAGCAGTTTCAATGATCAATTGTTAAATATTTCAATGATTAACCAGCTCTGATACCATTTGAAAGGGATCGAGATCTAGTTTGAACAATTAGATTAAGATTTGCAGCAGAATAGCACACGAATTAGATGAAATTTTAGCAAAAATAATGTGAATATTCAATCAAACAGTAACAGTTATAGAGAGAAAAAGTTTTCTATAAAAAGAATGTTTTCATTCACGCACATGCTTCCTGTACAAGGAATTAGGTCAACATTCCTTTTATAAAAAAATGTGACATCAGCTGACGTCACTTGATAGTGACAGCTAACTGATTTATACAAACAACTTAAAGTAAACTAAACTACTGAAGTTATAACATCTGAAGTGTAAGAATTTCAGATGTTTTACATAATATAAAACTACTGATTACTAACTACTGAAATGTAAACCATCACAACTACTGAAGAGAACTACTTCAGCTGTTTTACCAACTTCTGAGAACTTTGTCTTCAGACTTTGTCTTCAGACTTTGTCTTCGGTTGTTGTCTTCAAACTTTGTCTTCAGACTTTATCTTCAGAGTTTGTCTTCAGAGTTTGTTTTCAGACTTTGTCTTCAGCTGTTGTCTTCAGACTTTATCTTCAAACTTTGTCTTCAGCTATTGTCTTTAGACTTTGTCTTCAGCTGTTGTAGATCACTTCAGTTGTTTTGATGTTTGTGGGACTTAAAGGTTTTTCTAATCTGGCTCATTGGTTCTTTTGGTCCAGCATTTTGACTATCGAGAGTTGCAGCCACGATGATTGTCAGTATAAATGTCCACTTAAATCCATACACAGATTTTTGACTCACATTGGTGATGATGAGTTAGGTTTTATTATTTCAACAAGCATTTGTGGATCCCACACTTATATGGTAATCAAAATTCCTCAGGGGATTTTTGAGCGGTCTATGGGTATTTGAAAAGAAGAAACTATTCTAAGAGCTTTCGAAGAGATGCCAAGCCTTAGGTTAGTGCCATCGCATAGCAGAGAGGAGCAAACGACAATGAATTCTAGAATATTTAGGTTATGCTTATACTCATGTCAATGTCATCACATAGTAGAGAGGCACACAACCTATCTTCTTGTTAGAGCATTTTTTTCTTTTGCACATAACGCACCAAAAACATTAGTCATTAGCTTGATTGCGCTTAACAGTTTTTCCATGTGCTTTGCTCATTTTTATGGTCATCTGCACACATTTGTAGCATTTATTTTGCTCGTCCCCCTTATTAGAAATGTGTTGATTGCGTTAACCAAGGATAAGATAAGAACCCACAGCAAGTTGAACAAATTAGTTTGAATTTGATTCACCAATTAGGTCTACTCGTTTATTGTGTTGAATCTACTGACACATGATATAATGAACTATCAACCTCTAGGCCTAGTTTCTCTATGTTACCTTAGTAGCAGACTAGTTTACTATCATTTTCCTTTATTTTGCTTAGACTTCTCAAACTTGTAATTTGAACATAGCATTTTGATCATTTAAATCCTTTTGTTGTCCCAAACAATTAGTTCCCTGTGTACTATCATTTTCCATAATTTCTGACTCAATGTCACAGATTTCAATTGTTTGCTTTCAGCTTATTTGCCCGCCCTTGTTTTGTTTAAGTAATTTAAATACTTAAACTAATTTAAATACTGAAGCTAAACTATTCTCCCCCTAAAATTCAAAAACCGAAATGTAATTATGTTTTTGGATTTTTGAAGACAGGAAAATAAAATTAAATAATAAGAAAAAATTGGCGGACTAAGAACTCGTCTCTTTTGGAATCATAGCACTTTTCTTTTTCATGCCATTTACCTCCAAAAGATATAAAAACCGAGGTTTGTCAAAAGCTTTTGTGTAGATATCGGTGCGTTGAAAATTTGTGTTAATTTTAACAACATCAATTAATTGCTTTTCAAAGCAGTCACGTATAAAGTGATAATTAATACCAATGTGTTTAGTTTTTAGGTGTTGGACCAGATTTTTAGTGACAACTATTGCAACAGAATTATCAACAAAGATAGGGGTGTTAGAAAATTGCAAATCATAGTCTCGCATTTGTTGTTGAATCCAAATAATTTGTGAACAGCAACTTGCAGCACCAACATATTCAGCTTCACATGTTAACAGAGCAATAGATGTCTGCTTCTTACACTGCTAGGTGACTAAGCGTCTTCCAAAGAACTGAAATCCTGTTGATGTTGACTTGTAATACATATTGCAAGCACCATAGTCCGAGTCACTATACGCTGTAAGCTCAAAGTCATCATCATGAGGATACCACAATCCGAGTGTTGGAGTCCCCTTCAGATAGCAAAAAATTCTTTTTACCCTATTAGATTATTCACTTTTGGTTTAGCCTGATATCTAGAACAATACACATGGTGTACATAATATCAAGACGAGAGGCTGTGAGATACATCAGAGATCTCATCATTCCTCGGTACATAGTGGCATCTACCAGATCACCATTTTCCTCAGGTGCCACATCACAGTTCGTGGCAAGTGGAGTTCGAGCAATAGTTGCATTCTCCATGTCGAACCGACTAAGGATATCTCCTACATATTTGGACTAATGTAGGAAGATGTCATTTGGTGTTTGATCCACTTGTAACCCAAGAAAGAACTTCATCTCTCCAATGGCACTCATCTCAAACTTAGCTTTCATCACGGGTTCGAATTCTTTACACAATTCTTCATTTTTGGAACCGAAGATTATGTCATCCACATATATCTGTACCAATAGAAAATCACCATATTTCTCTTTGATGAACAACGTGCAGTCAATAACCCCTCTACAAAAAGCATGTTTGACCAGATAAGTACAGAGTTTCTCATACCAGGCTTGAGGGGCTTAATGAAGCGTGTAAAGAGCCTTGTCCAGTTTATAAACCCTATCTCGATGATAAGGATCCTCAAATACTTCGGGTTGACTGACGTACACAGTTTTCACGGGTTTCACCATGAAGGAATGCACTTTTCACATCCAATTGATAAACTTTGATCTTCATGTAGGATGCATAGGCTAAGAAGATACGAATTGTTTCCATCCTACCACAGGTGCAAACACTTCATTGTAGTCAATGCCTTCGACTTGTCTAAACCCTTGAATGACAAGCCGAGTCTTATTTCTGATTATGACCCCTTAGTCATCTTTCTTGAACTTAAGATTCCATTTAGTGCCAATCACCTTTTCACATTTTGGTCTGTCCACAAAATCCATACTCCTAACTTCTTGAACTAAAGGAGTTCTTCTTGCATAGCACTCACCCATGCCTCATCGTTTAAGGCTTCACTTACATATTTTGGCTCAAATTGAGACATAAAACATCGACAAGCACCATTGTGTAGATATCCTTTTTTCATGACTATGGCATAATCAGCTAAGTGTAGCTGATTTCGTGTCTGAACTCCCGATAGAATATCCCCGATGATGTTGTCCAGGGGATGATGTACATTAACTCGAGTTTCAAGAGTGGTGGGAACAACTACTTCATTATCTTGATTCTAAGTTCCATTTTCAGTTTTTGTGGCTGTAGGAGTACAGGGTTCAGACATTCCAGTGGCATCAAGATCAGATGCTTATGTACTTTCAATAGTGGGAACCCTATTCCTCCTGGTCCAAATTTGTAGTCTCAACTTCTTCATCATCATAGGAAGACTCACTTACCTCAAGCTCTCCCCTCAAGGGCTAGAAGTATCGTCTAATGGAACCGATGATGTCGAGTCTAGTGTTGGTGTATTCAGAACATCGTAAATCATTCGAGCAGATAACTCATCATCAGTATGAGAAGGAGGTATATTGAAAGACTTGAAAAATCCATCATAGTCAAAGAGAGAAGGAAAGTCCTTTGCCAACAGGGGGTGGTGTATCTTTGGACATCAATATTGCACCACACTTCTACGTGACCCGTTAAGTTGTTATAAACTCACTTGTCTCGTATACTATATCCAAGAAAAATACCTTCTTCTGCCTTCTCACAAAAATTCCCAGTTTGGTTTTTCTTTAAAAGCATGCATGGTGTTCCAAATGGTTCTAGATACTCCAAGTTGGGTTTACATCACTGCATCAATTCATAACACGTTTTTTTCATGTCGTTTGACCACTAAGACTCGATTGAGAGTGTAGCATGCATTAGCCACTACCTCATTAGAAAATTGAATAGGCGGTTTAGAGTTGGCTAACATTGTCCTTGTTGTCTCTATCAAGCTCTGATTCTTTCTTTCAGCAACCCCATTCATCTATGGAGTGTAGGCAGAAGTAAATTGATGAACAATTCCTTTCTCTTGACAGAATGCCTCCATCCATCGATTCTTGAACTCTGTTCCGTTGTCTGATTGAATCTTTCTAACTTTCGGCTTGTAGAGTGATTCCAATGTAGTGACTAGATGCTTGAATGATTCAACTGTCTCTGACTTGGCTTTCAGAAACATCACCCAAGAGAATCTTGAGTAATCATCAGTTACTACAAAGCAATACCAATCACTAGCAATCCTCTTTGTTCTAACTGGGCCAAACAGATCCATGAGTAGAAGCTCAAGAGGAATATCTTGACTATAACTCCATTCACTATGCCAGGAGACTGAATCCATTCACTAAATTTTGCTTTGTGAGACTTCTGGGAGCTAGAAATTCTTGACTATAACTCCATTCACTAATCATTTTGAACCAAATGATTCATCTTCCTAGGATTAATGTGTCCCATTCTCCTATGCCAAGAGACTGAATCCCTCTCTGTTGCCTTTGACAAGAAACACTGGGCAGTAGACTCAGTTGTGAAGGCTTTTGATAGATACAAGACATACATATTGTTATATCTTGAAGCTGACATTAGAATTTTATCCTCCTCGACAACATACTCCTTCTTCAACATGTAGAACTTCTTGTTGTCAAACACAACCTTGAATCCCTTATCACAGATTTGGGAGACAGAAAGCAAGTAGTTTTGCAATTGATGAACGTAGTTGACCTTGTCAAACTTCACTTTCTCGTCTCCACTTCGCCTTGAGCGATGATGTATCCTCCTTTATTCCTAGAGAATGATACGTGTCCACCTTTAATTTGCTTGATGTTGAAAAGGAGAGACGAATTCCCGGTCATGTGCCTGGAAGCCCCACTATCAATAATCCAGGTATTAGTGACAGCGCTGTAGCGGACACCCTGCACATACAAAGGAATTTATTAGTTTAGGTTTGGGACACAAGCCTTAACTGGCTTGGGTGTCCTAGAGGTATCACACATCATAAACTCAACCCACTATCCTTCAGAGGATGAGAGCGCATCTTTCTTCTTTTTGTTCTCATTATCAGACACAATACTTGATTTTTCCTTCCATAAACGAATTTTGTGTAAGGCTTGTTTGTGGTAAACTAACGACTGGCTTACGGTTTGAACTTTAGGTTATCTAATAATCTTAGGTGTAACCTTAGGAGGACTATTAGATCTAATTTTAGAAAAAGCTTGGTTTTTCATCAAAAAGGTCAATTTTCTTTTTAGGTGTCTGATAATAAGGACAATTTGGAAAGATATGACCTCGTTTTCCACAACTGTAGCAGGATCTCCCTATGACTAAGTGTCATTCAATAATAGCATCCCCTTCAAGTAAACCTATTTATAGAATTTGAAATGGGGGGAACCCATTTCAAACTAAGATTTCAACCACCCATATGGGGCCTTGGAAATCCATTTTGTGTCTTGGTTTTTACAAGACATTAACCATTCTTGCACTCCTCCTTTAGCACACTCTCTCTCACACACTTGCAAAAAACTTTTCTCTTTTCATCCTTGGCTAAAAATTTCGAATTTTTGGGCTGAACTTGAAGAACTTCTTGGCTGATTTTCGGGTTGCTCAAGAAGGAGTTGGGTCTTGGTATTTTACTACCTAACAAGTTAGGTGTTTGGAGTGCTTGTGGGTATACAAACTTGAGGTTTTCTCTCTTGGGGGCTGGACATTCAAGAACATCATCATCTTCATCTCATCCATACCTAACATCTTGTTCTTGAAAGGTAGATTCAATAACACCCTATGGTTGTTCTTTTCGTTTTGATAGCATGTCTTTTGACATATATTAATGATCCTTGTTCTTGGTTTTTGTCTTTGGTTAAAATGGCTAAAAATTTCAGATTGTTTAACATACTTTAACCACTAATATCTGCTGCGTTTTTGAAGTTTAAATGGTTAAACTTGCTTTAATAAACTTGTTACAAAACCCAACAATGGCATCTAGAGCCGGTTATGTGGAATACATGCTTCAAGAGTTCTTGAAAAGTTAGTTTTCATGGATTTTTTCAACCCATTAGGGGCTGTTTTAATGTGAATGATTGAATCCCTTATGTTTCAAGGTTTTATCTTACATGCTTTAGTATAAACCTTGAAAGATTATCATCAAATGGTTGATTGTGTTGTTTGGACAAAACCCTAAAGTTTTGGTTCATGTTCGAGAGAACTTTAAGGTTATAAAAGGGTTCATTGTTGTTCTTGAATGTTGTATATGATAAATATTTTGGTGCATAACATAGCCTTTGACCTTATGTGTTTTGGATTGATTGATTATGGTTTTGTCATGTTGGTTTGATTCTTGAAAGGGTTGTAATATTTATGTTTGTATTTTGGGTTGTAATTTATTATTCATTTGGTTATGTAATAAATAGATTAGGTGCATTTCTTTTATTAGAAAAAATTGTATTAGGATATGATTTTGTAAAAGAAGATGCACAAGATGAAGACCCAAAGAAGGACACAAAAGACAAGGACACTTGAAGCATTTGGATGTGGATTTAAGTGGGAGTTCATGGACACATTTTGAAGTGTCATTTTAACCCTTAGGAAAGACCTTATGACAACAGTTGTGATGGGAGATAAGTATGGTCAACCTAGTGGCTATGGTTATGCACTTATGTTTGTATGATTATGCTTCTTTGGTTGTTTGTTGTATGATTGTTGGTTGATATTTGGATATGCATAACAAACTCATTAAGTGGTTAATAAAAGGTTATTAAAAGGATTAATGATTTTGATAAAAGGGGTTTTATTAAAAGTGACCATAGGGTACCTTGTATTTGAAAGCATGCAATATAAGGTACATAGAGTTTTGTAAACTAAGATTATGAAAACATAAATTTTCCTTTATAACAAGTTTAACACCGTCCTTTTGCACAACACTTGAGTCACTTGGAAACTCTTAATTGGATAAAGGTCACCTAACCGTTTTGAGGGAACTTGTGATTTGAGGTGGGGATACCATATTTGCGGGATAAAGGTCACCTAACCACTTATGTTGGAAAACTCACATGTGTGTGCAAGTAGGGTAACTTGATTTGTAAACCATGTTAAATGGATCACCTACAATATGGTTTACAAAGGTGTTGATGGGATAAACATGCCGACTATACATATGATGTTTTAAAGTCGATCCCATACCTCTAGAAGTTGTAAAGGGTTGCAATTGTCAAAACGTTGACTACCTTGTTAATTTAAATAATGGGATAAAGGTCATCTAACCACTATTTAAATGTAATATTGGATTCTAGAATTTTAAAATTGATTAAAACACTTTAAAAGGGGCTTTAATTATTAAAATATGAACAATATTGAAAATACTAAAATTAACATTGTTAAATTTTATAGATGGCCACCAACAACAATGAAAATAATGATATCCCATCCGCTCACTCACTATCACAAAGGACCATTCTCTAAAAGGAGCGTCTAAACCATAATAATTTTATTTATTGGTTTCGAAACTTGAGAATTGTTCTCCAGCAAGAGAAACGATCGTAGATTCTAGACAATCCGATTTCCGATCA
Organism: Flaveria trinervia; assembly: GCA_025506515.1. NCBI lineage: Eukaryota > Viridiplantae > Streptophyta > Magnoliopsida > Asterales > Asteraceae > Flaveria > Flaveria trinervia. The sequence goes on along the minus strand of CM046449.1, from coordinate 24,514,986 downwards.
ACCTAATGAGGAGGATGAGGAGGCCTACAATAATTGGGTGAAATACACTAAGGACACGGACCAAGTGTCTTGCCTCATGTTGGCTAGTATGACTCCGAATCTCCAAATGGAGTATGAACATCATGGAGCATACGACATGATAACCCAGTTGAAGGAAATGTTCCAACAAGAAGCAAGGGTAGAGCTCTTCGAAATGGTTCGCGCACTCCATGCTTGTCGTATGGATGACACTTAATCTGTTTCATCTTATGTACTTAAGATGAAAAGCCACATCGGCCGCCTCGAAAGGCTAAATTGTCCCATCTCCAAAGAGTTGGCTATGGATTTGATCCTCAACTCTTTGTCCAAAAGGTTTGACAACTTTGTCATGAATCATAACATGAACGGGTGGGACAAGAACATAAGTGAGCTTCACTCTATGCTCAAAACTACCAAGGCGGCCATGGGTAAAAAGGTTTAACCCGTTCTCGCCATCAATCAAGGTGGGAACAACAAGAGGCCACACCCCACACCCAAGGCAAATGTTGCCAAGGGTAAGGGGCACGTTAGGGGAAAGGGGAAGGGAGTGGTAAGAGCGCTACCACCAAAACCAGCGGAGAAGAAGCAAAAGGTTGTTTTGAATGACCCATGCTTTAAGTGTGGGGAGATTGGACATTGGGCAAGAAATTGCCCAGACCATCTCAAAGAGTTGCAAGTTAAGAGGGATGTCGGACAAACCTCAGGTACAATTTTCATGATTCATATTGATTTAATTTTAATATCCTCTAACACATGTGTAGGATTCTGTGTGCCCAAGACACTTAGAATATTGATGTGGTTAGTACGTCATGATCCAAGTCGGGTTATACCCAATAGCAAGCTTAGCAAACACAAATAATATTTAATTGATGATGTGATCATGCAATAAAATATTAACACCAATTTAGAAAATGGGTTTTCTAAACAAGTTGCATATGACATGGAACAATTTATTAGGATATTTTGTTCAATTATATTATTTGTAATGTTATTTATATTAGTTAGATGACATTACAAATTAAAATGGCTACATATGTTATACAATTAATTGGTTAGTTGTATACATTTACTAAGAGATACCAAGTTATAAGACCATGTAACATTGTAATGTGTCTAATTTTAAAAGGGGGGAAACCCATTTTCAAAGCCTTTTTGGCCGCCCCCTTATTGTGTTCCTATTGGACCACTTTGTTGATTAGATACACACAATTAAGGGGTCTTATATTTTTGCCTCTTGGACCAGCCATTTGAAACATACACATGCAAAAAGCTCTCTCTCTCTTTCTCCCCTCTCTAGTTTCGGAAACCAGGCAGAAAGAAGGAGCTCCAGCAGCTTGTTTTGGTGTTAAATCCTAGCATACAAGGTGTTTTGTAATAGTGCTTGGGGTATACGAAGCTTGAGGATCTCTACATTGAGTTCTTGGTCGATTCAAGCATCCAAAACACTCCTCTAAGTCGATTTTCTGCTGGAGAAAGGTAGCCATTCACAGCCTCATATGGCTGTGATTTTATGTACATTAATGTTTGTTCATAGCTTGTCCATTCATATATTTAAGATCCCCATTGATTTGGGTTTTGTTTTCCATCTTAAAACCACACTTAGAACACGAAAATTTCAGATTATAAACTGTTGTAATCCTATACATCCGCTGCGTTTTCTGAAAAGATTAAAAGGTTATACTATGTTTTAGTGTTCTTTCAAACCCTTCAATGGCATCAAGAGCCGGTTATATGGATGGCTTGCTTGATTCATCTTTTGAAATTGGTTTAAAAGATGATATTAGATATGTTATAGGCTGTTTTTGGGCTGGTACATTATATCTTGTTGAAATCCCCAACTTTCAAGGTTACATTACACATGCTTGTGATTAAACCTTGAAAGATATGTATGTTGAAATGTTGGTTGTTTGGACAATGATTAAAACCCAAAATTTCAGTTTATGTTGGCTGAAATTTGGGGTTTTAAATGGGGTTTCATTATTTGAATAGATGATATGATCATTGGTTGTTAAAGTGCATAACCTAGCTTGTGGCCTTGTGTTGTTTGGATGTTTCAAGTGGTTGTTTTATTCATTCAATTTGGTTGTAATATTTGTGTTTATTCATTTGGGTTGTAATTATTCATTCATTTGGTTATTTAATAATAGATTAGGTTCATTTCCTTTACTAGAAAAATGTATTAGGATACAATTTTGTAATAGGAAGATGTACAAGATCAAGACCCAAAGATGGACACAAAGACACAAGAAACATGGAGCATTTGGATGTGGTTTCTAGTGGGAGGTTCATGGAACCTTTATGATATGTTTGACCCTTAGAAAGACCATAGACAACACTTGTGATGGCAAACAAGTGTTGTCAACATAAGGGCTATGGTTATGCACATATGATTGTTAATGTTTATGCTTGGTTGATTGTTTGTTGTCTTGATTGTTTGGTTGATATTTGGATATTCTAAGCAAACTAACTAACAATCTTAACAAGCTGAAAATGTTGGTTCTTTAAAGTTAATAAAAGTTATTAAAATGGTTTAATGATTTTAAAGATTAAAATTGGTTTTAATCAAAGGACCATAGGGTATCTTGTATTTGAAAGCATACAAATACAAGTACATAGAGTTTTCTAAACTAGAATTAAGAAATCTCTAAAATTTTTTAAACGAGATCAACACCGTCCTTTTACACAACACTTGAGTCACTTGGGAACTCTTAGTGGGATAAAGATCACCCAACCATTTTGAGGGAACTTGTGATTTGAGGTGAGAATGCCTTACTTATGGGATAAAGGTCACCTAACCATTTGTTTTGGCAAACTCACACGTGGGTGTAAGTAGGATGTCTTGATTTGCAAACTGTTAAATGGATCACCTACAATGTGGTTTCCAAATGGTGTTGATGGGATTTTCATGCTGACTTTACATATGATGTTCAAGAGTCGATCCCATACCTCTAGAAGTTGCAAATGGTTGCAATCGTCAAACGTTGACCACCTTATTAATTTAAAACGTGGGATAAAGGTCACCTAACCACAATTTAAATGTAATATTGGGTTCTAGATTTTAATATGAAAAGTCTTGTAAGACATTGTTATTAAAATTACAATATCGAAAATACTAATAAAACTTTGTTAAATTTTGTAGATGGCCTCTAATAATGATAATTCCGATAACTCATCCGCGTCCAACCAATCCCTACGAGCGATCCTTCAAAAGGAACGTCTAAACCATAACAACTTCATCGATTGGTATCGAAACTTGAGAATTGTTCTCAAGCAAGAGAGACGATCGTATGTTTTAGACGACCTGTCCCCGATCAACCTAACGAGGATGATGAGGAGGCCTTTAATGATTGGCTGAAATACACTGAGGACTCCGTCCAAGTGTCTTGTCTCATGCTAGCGAGCATGACTCCGGATCTCCAAAAGAGTATGAACATCACGGAGCTTACGACATGATAACCCAGCTGAAGGAAACGTTCCAACAGCAAGCAGGGTTGAGCGGTTCGAAACGGTTCGAGCACTCCATGCATGTCGTATGGACGACAATCAATCTGTTTCATCTTATGTACTTAAGATGAAAAGTCACATTGACCGCCTCGAGAGGCTTAATTGTCCCGTCTCGAAGGAATTGGCCACGAATTTCATCCTCAATGGCTTACCAAAAGGTTCGAGACATTCGTGTTGAACTACAACATGAATGCTTGGGATAAAAGCATTGGTGAGCTTCACTCAATGCTCAAAACGGCCGAGGCGGCCATGGGTAAAAGGGTTTTACCCGTTCTCACCATTAATGAAGGTTGGAACAACAAAAGGCCTCGTCCCGCACCCAAGGCAAAGGTTGCCAAGGGTAGGGACCCGCTTGGGGAAAAGGGAAAGGGGTGGCAAGGGTGCCACCCAAACCACAAGAGAAGCAGCAAAGGTTGCTACAAATGACCCATGCTTCAAGTGTGGGGAGATTGGACATTGGGCAAGGAATTGTCCTGTCCATCTCCAAGATTTGAAAGCCAAGAGGGATGTCGGGCAGACCTCAGGTACAATATACATGATTCATATTGATCTTAATGTTACATCTTCTAACACATGGGTATTGGATACCGGATGTGGAACTCACATTTGCAATTTGTTGCAGGGGTTCACAAGAAGTAGGGACTTCAAACAAGGGGATGTTAGCCTCTTCATGGAAATGGAACTAAAGTCTTAGTTGAAGCTCGTGGAGACTACATCCTGAGACTTCCAAGTGGTTTGGAAGTTATTTTGAAGAATGTTTTGTATGCTCCTAGTTTGACTAGGAACATTATTTCTGTATCCCAATTAAGACATTATGATTATGTATTATCTTTTATTAAAATGATATTCATGTTTCTTTAAATGGTATTTCTATTTTAAAGCTATTCCAATTAATGGTATTTATGAATTGGTTCATGAAAATACTTTAAATAGTTCATTGTACCAAACTAACACCAAGAAACTCAAGTTGGACTTAAGTGATACCTATCTTTGGCATTGTCGTCTTGGTCATATAAACAAGAAACGTTTACAAACACTTCAAAAGATGGTCTTTTAAAACAAATGAATGTGATTCATTTGATGTTTGTGAGTCTTGTTTACAAGGTAAGATGACTAAGGCACCCTTTAATGGAACTACCGAAAGGGCAAAAGATTTATTAGGAATCATACATTCGGATGTATGTGGTCCTTTTAAGCCAATGACTAGGAATGGTGAAAGATACTTCATTACCTTTACCGACGATTATAGTCGCTATGGGTATGTGTACTTGTTAAGGCACAAAGACGAAGCTTTTGAAATGTTCAAAATCTTCAAAAATGAAGTAGAAAATCAACTCAACAAGTCAATTAAAATTCTTCGTACCGATAGAGGAGGTGAATACCTAAGTGATGCCTTTCAAAATCATCTTAGGATTTGCGGGATTGTCTCACAACTCACTCCACCTGGAACACCACAACATAATGGGTGTCTGAGAGGAGGAATCGAACCTTATTGGATATGGTCCGATCTATGATGGCTAGAAGCACATTACCTCTATCATTTTGGGGTTTCGCTCTGCTCTCCGCGGCCCGTATTCTAAATATGGCCCCAACCAAAAGGTAGAAAGGACACCTTTTGAGATATGGCATGGAAGAGTTCCATCCCTACCGTACTTAAGGGTTTGGGGATGTGAGGCTTATGTTAAGACTCCCACCCTAAACAAATTGGATGTCCGATCCACCAAGTGTATCTTTATTGGATATCCTAGAGATTCTATGGGATATTATTTCTATGATCCAATGGAACAAAAGGTGTTTGTTGCCAGAAAGGGTGAGTTCTTAGAAGCAAAGTTCCTTATGGAAGGAGCTAGCAGTAGAACAGTGGATCTTGAGGAAGATCAAGAACCACAGCCCGATGCACTTTGGTTGAAACTAGCACTCAACATAAGGATGTTGAGGATGATCAAGTGGTTGATCAATACACACAACACGTTCGCAGAAGTGGTAGTAGAACTACCCCTGAAAGATATGGATTTTTCATGGATGGATGCTATGTGATAGATTCTGATGAACCAACCACATACCATGATGCAATGTCCAACACGGATTGTGACAAATGGCTTGAAGCCATGAACGTTGAGATGCAATCCATGTATGACAATCAAGTATGGGACTTGGTTGTACCACCTCTTAACTCCAAGATAGTTGGAAGTAAGTGGGTTTTCAAGAAGAAAACCGATATGCATGGAAACTTGGATACTTATAAAGCTAGACTTGTAGCAAAAGTTTCACTCAAACTCAAGGGGTTGATTATGATGAAACCTTCTCACCTGTTGCGATGCTAAAGTCTATAAGGATATTGTTGCCATAGCTGCTCATTATGATTATGAGATTTGGCAAATGGATGTCAAAACCGCTTTCCTAAATGGATATCTTGAGGAAGATGTCTATATGGTTCAGCCTGAAGGTTTTGTCGATCCAATACATCCTAATAAAGTATGCAAGTTAAAGAAATCAATCTATGGATTAAAACAAGCATCGAGAAGCTGGAATCACCGTTTTGATGAGGAAGTAAAGAAATTTGGTTTCATCAAAACGCTGATGAGGCTTGTGTATAGAAGGCTAGTGGGAGCACAATAACTTTCCTAGTATTGTATGTTGATGACATACTGCTATTTGGAAATGACATTCCAACCTTGGAAGGTGTAAAAACCTGGCTTGGAAGTTGTTTTTCCATTAAGGATCTTGGTGAAGCCGCCTATATTCTGGGAATAAAGATCTATAGGGATAGATCAAGGCGGTTGATTGGTTTGAATCAAAGTGCATATATTGATAAAATCTTGAAAAGGTTCAAGATGGAAAACTCTAAGAAAGGTACCGTACCTATTCAAAGAGGAACGATGTTGAGTACGACTCAATGTCCAAGCTCAAAGGATGAGCAAGACAAAATGAAGGCAATCCCATACGCATCTGCTATAGGATCCATCATGTATGCAATGATATGCACTCGACCGGACGTGTCATGCGCCTTAAGCATGACAAGCCGTTACCAGCAGAATCCTGGAAACAGTCATTGGATGGCTGTTAAGAACATACTTAAGTACCTAAGGAGGACAAGAGATATGTTCCTGATCTATGGATCTGGTGACGAGGAACTCGTTGTAAAAGGTTACACGGATGCAAGTTTCCAAACCGATCGTGACGATTCACGATCACAATCGGGATACATTTTCATTCTGAATGGAGGAGCTGTCTCTGGAAGAGCTCCAAGCAGGATGTGGTGGCTCTATCAACTACAGAATCAGAATATGTCGCCGCCTCATTGGCAGCTCAAGAAGCTGCATGGTTAAAGAAATTCATTGCCGATCTAGGGGTTGTCCCCTCCATTCAGGACCCCCTAGAGATCTTTTGTGATAACGAGGGTGCGATTGCACAAATCAAGGAACCCCGTGCTCATCAAAAGACTAGGCATATTGAGCGGAGATTCAACTACATACGAGATGAAGTTGAAAAAGGAAAGATATGTATTCGCAAAGTTCACACGGATCAAAACGTTGCGGATCCTCTCACGAAGCTCCTTGAAAAGGCAAAGCATGAATGTCATACTTGTGCCATGGGACTTCGATATTCTAGTGATTGGATTTGATCTATAAATTTTGTATTTGGATATGTGGAACTTTCTATTATTTGAATAAATTATTTGGTTTAATGTTTCAAATAATATTCCAATTTAGCATGTTTAATCCATGAGTAAAATGTTTACTCTAAATGTCCGTAGTCGTTCACACTTTTGGAACAAGTTTGAAGGTAAGACTATTATGAACTTGGATTGGTTGATATTCATAAGGATGAATATAGAGCAATGGGTTGCTACCAAGGTTCATAGATATTTGTGGGATACAAATATTGGACTAACCCGCATCTCAAATTTTACTACATGGAATCTTATTGATTGATCATAAGTAATTTTGAGTAAAGGCGAATATCATTTGGTATCCTCCGACCTGAGATATATTGGGTTTTGATATTCACCAAGTATTACACCTTGAGCCTATTCTTCACTGTCCTGAAATAGTGGACAGTACATAAGGATATGTTCAGGTATAACACGAGGTGTTTGTGAGAAACGTATGTAGTCAAGATGGAATTTGTTCCTCTTATTCGTTGAGAGTTAGATGTCTAAGGCCTGATTAAGTTAAATCAACAAGGAATGATCATTCTGTGTCCTTGGATTTAACATGACATCTGTAACAAAAGGATAAATGATTAATTCACCTAAATCTTTTCAAGTAGGGCACTTGAAAGGGATGATGTTATTGAATGGCTATAAGTCATGCGTATTAAGGGTAGTAAACCGTTGTTAGGCGGTATTTACTGCTTGCATCAATCTTCTATGAATCTTGGGCAAGTGGGAGATTGTAGGATTCTGTGTGCCCAAGACACTTAGAATATTGATGTGGTTAGTACGTCATGATCCAAGTCGGGTTATACCCAATAGCAAGCTTAGCAAACACCAAATAATATTTAATTGATGATGTGATCATGCAATAAAATATTAACACCAATTTAGAAAATGGGTTTTCTAAACAAGTTGCATATGACATGGAACAATTTATTAGGATATTTTGTTCAATTATATTATTTGTAATGTTATTTATATTAGTTAGATGACATTACAAATTAAAATGGCTACATATGTTATACAATTAATTGGTTAGTTGTATACATTTACTAAGAGATACCAAGTTATAAGACCATGTAACATTGTAATGTGTCTAATTTTAAAAGGGGGGAAACCCATTTTCAAAGCCTTTTTGGCCGCCCCCTTATTGTGTTCCTATTGGACCACTTTGTTGATTAGATACACACAATTAAGGGGTCTTATATTTTTGCCTCTTGGACCTGCCATTTGAAACATACACATGCAAAAAGCTCTCTCTCTCTCTTTCTCCCCTCTCTAGTTTCGGAAACAGGCAGAAAGAAGGAGCTCCAGCAGCTTTTTTGGTGTTCAATCCTAGCATACAAGGTGTTTTGTAATAGTGCTGGGGTATACGAAGCTTGAGGATCTCTACATTGAGTTCTTGGTCGATTCAAGCATCCAAAACACTCCTCTAAGTCGATTTTCTGCTGGAGAAAGGTAGCCATTCACAGCCTCATATGGCTGTGATTTTATGTACATTAATGTTTGTTCATAGCTTGTCCATTCATATATTTAAGATCCCTATTGATTTGGGTTTTGTTTTCCATCTTAAAACCACACTTAGAACACGAAAATTTCAGATTATAAACTTGTTGTAATCCTATACATCCGCTGCGTTTTCTGAAAAGATTAAAAGGTTATACTATGTTTTAGTGTTCTTTCAAACCCTTCAACATGGGTATTGGATACTGGATGTGGAACTCATATTTGCAACTTATTGCAGGGGTTCAAAAGAAGTAAGGACTTCAAGAAAGGGGATGTTAGCCTCTACATGGGGAATGGGGAAAAAGTTTAAGTTGAAGGCCGAGGGGACAACATCTTGAAGCTTCCAAATGGTTTGGAAGCAAATTGAACAATATTTTGTATGCTTCTAGTTTGACTAGGAACATTATTTCTGTTGCCTAATTAAGACAATATGATTATGTTTTAACATTTATTGAAAATGAAATTCATGTTTCTTTAAATGACATATTTTATTTTAAAGCTATTCCTATTAATGGTATTTCTGAATTGGTTCGTGAAAACAAATTATATGATTCATTATTTTGAGTGATACCTATCTTTGAGTGATACCTATCTTTGGCATTGCCGTGTTGGTCATATAAACAAGAAGCGCATACAAACACTTCAAAAGAACGGTCTTTTAAAATCCAGTGAATATGATTCATTTGATGTATGTGAATCTTGTTTACAAGGTAAAATGACTAAGGCACCTTTTAGTGGCAAATCCAAAAGGGCAAAGATTTATTAGACATCATACATTTGGATGTATGTGGTCCTTTTAAGCCAATGACTAGGTACCATGAAAGATACTTCATTACCTTTGCCGACGACTATAGTTGATATGGTTATGTGTACTTGTTAAGACCCAAAGATGAAGCTTTTGAAATGTTCAAAATCTTCCAAAATGAAGTAGAAAATCTACTCAACAAGAAAATAAAAATTCTCCGCACTAATAGAGGAGGTGAATACCTAAGTGATGCTTTTAGAAATCATCTTAGAAGTTGTAGTATTGTCTCACAACTATCTCCACCTGGAACGCCACAACATAATGGCGTGTTCAAGTGGAGAAATCAAACTCTATTAGATATGGTTCGATCTATGATGGCCAGAAGTTTATTGCCTCTATCATTTTGGGGTTTCGCTTTGCTCTTTACGACCCGTATCTTGAATATGGCCCCTACCAAGAAAGTGGAAACGACACCTTTTGAAATATGGCATGGAAGGGTTCCATCACTATCATATTTAAAGGTAAGGGGTTATGAAGCTTATGTTAAGACTCCTACCTCAAACAAGTTAGAAAGCCTTTCCACTAAGTGTTTCTTCATTGGATATCCTAGAGATTCTATGGGATATTATTTCTATGATCCATTAGAACCAAAGGAGTTTGTTGCCACGAAGGTTGAGTTCTTAGAAGCTAAGCTGCTTACGGAAGGAACTAGCAGTAGAACTATGGAGCTTGAGGAAGATCAAGAACCATAAACCGATACACATTTGGTTGACACTAGCACTTAACATGAGGATGCTGAGGATGATCAAGTGGTTGATCAATACACACAAAACATTCACAGATCTGGTAGAATTAGTAATCCACCTGAAAGATATGGATTTTTCGTAGATGGATGCTATGTGGTAGATTCCAATGAACCAACCACTTATCATGATGCAATGTCCAATTTGGATTGTGACAAATGGCTTGAAGTCATGAACGTAAAGATGTAATCCATGTATGACAACCAAGTGTGGGAATTGGTTGAACTACCTCTTAACTCCAAGATAGTTGGAAGTAAGTGGGTTTTCAAGAAGAAAACCGATATGCATGGAAACTTGGATACTTATAAAGCTAGACTTGTAGCAAAAAGGTTTCACTCAAACTCAAGGGGTTGATTATGATGAGACCTTCTCACCGGTTTCAATGCTAAAGTCTATTAGGATATTATTTGCCATAGCTGCTCCTTATGATTATGAGATTTGGCAAATGGATGTCAAAACCGCTTTTCTAAATGAATATCTTGAGGAAGATGTCTATATGGTTCAGCCTAAAGGTTTTATCGATCCAAAACATCCTTACAAAGTACGCAAGTTAAAGAAATCAATCTATGGATTGAAGCAAGCATCAAGAAGTTGGAATCACCATTTTGATGAAAAGATAATCAAATTCGGGTTCATCAAAAACACTGATGAAGCATGTGTATATAAGAAAGCTAGTGGGAGCATCATCACTTTCCTAGTATTGTATGTCGATGACATTTTACTATTTGGAAATGACATTCCAACCTTGGAGGGTGTAAAAGTCTGGCTTGGAAGTTGTTTCTCCATTAAGGATCTTGATGAAGCTGCCAATATTTTGGGAATAAAGATCTATAGGGATAGATCAAGGCAGTTGATAGGTTTAAATCAAAGTGCATACATTGACAAGATCTTGAAAACGTTCAAGATGGAAAACTCTTAGAAATGTACCGTACCTATTCAAAGAAGAACGATATTAAGTAAGACTCAATGTCCAAGCTCAAAGGATGAGCAAGACAAAATGAAGGGAATCCTGTATGCGTCTGCTATAGGATCCATCATGTATGCAATGATATGCACTAGGCCGAACAGGTCATGCGCTTTGAGGATGATAAGCCGATACCAACAAAATCCTGGAAACAGTCATTGGATGGCTGTTAAGAACATACTTAAGTACCTAAGGAGGACCAAAGATATGTTCCTAATCTATGGATCTGGTAAGGAGGAACTCCTAGTAAAGGGTTACATGGATGCGAGTTTCCAAACTAATCGGGATGATTCACGATCACAATCGGTGTACATTTTCATCTTGAATGTCAGAATACATCGCCGCTTCATTAGCAGCTCAGGAAGCTGCATGGTTAAAGAAATTCATTGCCGATCTAGGGGTTGTCCCTTCCATTCAGGACCCCCTAGAAATTCTTTGTGATAACAAGGGTGCGATTGCTCAAATCAAGGAACCCCATGCACATCAAAATACTAGGCACATCGGACGGAGATTCATCTACATAAGGGATGACGTTGAAAAGGGAAATATGTGTATTCGCAAAGTTCACACGGGTCAAAACATTGCGGATCCACTCACGAAGCTTCTTGAAAAGGCAAAGCATGAAAGTCATACTTGTGCCATGGGACTTCAATATTCTAGTGACTGGATTTGATCTTTAATTTTGTATTTAGATATTATAACCCTTTATTACTTGAATGGATTATTTGGTTATAATAGTTCAACTAATATTCCTATTTTGCATGTTTAAAATCCATGAGTAAATCGTTTACTCAAAACATCCGTAGTCGTTCATACTTATGCGAACAAGTATGAAGGTAAGACTATTATGAACTTGGATTGGTAGATATTCATATGGATGAATATAGAACAAAGGGTTGCTGCCAAAGTTCATAGATATTTGTGGGATACAAATATTGGACTGACCTACATCTCAAATATTACTACATGGAATCTTCTTGATTGATCATGAGTAACTTTGAGTAAAGGCGAATATCATTTGGTATCCTCTGACCTGAGATACATATTGGGTCTTGATATTTATCAAATGTTATACTTTGACTTAGTTCTTGGCTGTTTTGAAACATGGCAGTACATAAGCCTGAGTTCAGGTATGATAGAAGGTAGTTGTGAGAGACGTATGTAGTCAAGATTGGATTTGTCCCTCTTATTCGTTGAGATTAAGATGTCTAAGGCTTGATAAAGTTAAATCAATGGAGAATGATCACTCTGTGTCTCTAGGATTTAACATGGCATTTGTGACTATAGGATAGATGCTTTATTCACCTAAAACATTTCGAGTAAGGTACTTGAAGGGGATGATGTTATTGAATGGCACTTAGTCATGCGTATGAAGGGTAGTAAACCGTTGTTAGGTGATATTTACTGCTTGCATCAATCTTCTATGAATCTTGTGCAAGTGGGAGATTGTTGGATCTTGTATGCCCAAGACACATACAAGATTGTTGTGGTTAGTATGTTATGATCCAAGTCGGGTCATACCCAATAACAAGCTAAACAAATACCAATAAATATTTATTTGTTGATAAGATAATACAAATAAATATTGACACCAATTTAGAAAATGGGTTTTCTAAAACTTTACTTTTGTAAAAGAACAACATTATGTGGATAATTTGTTCATGCAAAATTATTTGTCTAATTATTTAAGTGAGTTAAATAATAACAAATAAAAGTGTGTTAATGTTATAAAATTAAAAGGGGTTTTTAATTTTATAAACTTAAGGGTTAAGAGTGTAACCTTTTTGGAAAAATTGTAAATGAGGGGAACCCATTTCAAACTAAGATTTCGGCCGCCCATATGGGTCCTTGGAAATCCATTTTGTGTCTTAGTTTTTACAAGACATTATCCATTCTTGCACTCATCCTTTAGCACACACTCTCCACACTTGCAAAGAACTTTTCTCTCTTCATCATTGGCTGAAATTTTTGAATTTTTGGGCTGAACTCGAAGAACTTCTTGGCTGATTTTCGGGTTGCTCAAGAAGGAGTTGGGTCTTGGTGTTTTACTACCTAACAAGTTAGGTGTTTGGAGTGCTTGTGGGTATACAAACTTGAGGCTTTCTCTCTTGGGGGCTGGACATTCAAGAGCATCATCATCTTCATCTCATCCATACTTCAACATCTTGTTCTTGTAAGGTAGTTTCAAGAACACCCTATGGTTGTTCTTTTTGTTTTGATAGCATGTCTTTTCACATATATTAATGATCCTTGTTCTTGGGTTTTGTCGTTGGTAAAAATGGTTAAAATTTTCAGATTGTTTAACATACCTTAACCACTAATATCCTCTGCGTTTTTTATGATTAAATGGTTAAACTTGCTTTGATAAGCTTGTTACAAAACCCAACAAAGTTTTGATATGGAGTTGATTTTGGTCGGAGTTTGAGATATGTTCAGTTGGGTGAAGACTCTTTCATTGTAGATGTTTCACCTTCTTTAACAAATTTAATTGTTTTGACATTTTGAACATCTTTCATTTTCATTTTATTAGGAATTTGATCATTTACACGTTTAAGGTTCATTGGATTAGATATTTTAGGATTTGAAGTAAACATTTGTGAACCTGACACTAAATTAACCTTTTCAATTTTATCACCCAATTTCTCAACATGTACCTTATCTGTTGATCCTAAAGTAGAATCCTTCTGTTTAGTGACAGATTTCATAGGTTTACCTGTAGCATCTGGATTACTAACCAGAGGAGTAGACACCACATGATCCTTTACTAGGTTATTATTAATTGGTCTACATTTAGTACTCAAAAGGATTTCATGTGGTGGCAGTACTAACTTATAACCCAGACCTTCCCCGGTATTCCGTTCTTTCACTAGGTTTTGAACTATGTGAGAAGAACTTGCCAAACTGTGTAGTTTTTGTTTTAATGACTCAACTTCAACTTGCAAAACTACTTTTTTCCTTTTTAGTTTCCTCCAAATAATTTAAATAGAACATGATGTCATTTGATTGATTTAAGGCAACAACCTTGGTTTCCCTTAATTGTTTCCCCAACAATTCTATCTTTTCTTTGAAGCTGCACTCATTTTGTTTTAAAACATGATTTGCTTCAGTGCAGAGTTGTAAATCGTTTACTAAATTATCATTAAGTTCTAATAACCTAGCAAGTTTTAAATCAATGCTTTCTCTAAATTTATCACATTCAGTACATGCATGTTTTTCAAATAATTCGTCTTTAGAACATACCTATGTAGAACTAGACGAGTCAGCCATCAAAGTAGTGTCAGACTCTTCAGTGACTGGAGATTCTGAGTTTGTAGCACTAAGCTCTTCTTCAACCAAATAATCAATGACATCCACAGCTTCTTCAATATCTGAAAGTGTATGCTCAGCTATGATGTGTCCTTTACTTGCAGATCCATCATCCAATGTATCAACCAAGGCAATATTTGATTCACCCTGAGAAATGAATCAGAAGGACCAGTCTTGTCCTTCATAACCTTGGGCAACCAAAGTCTTAGGCTCTTTACTTGTAGATGAAGCTCCAATCCTATCCTTGTCTTGTCAGTTGAATGTAGGAAAAGGATTTCCATTTTCAGTCTTCTTTGGCTTTACGCACTCACGATTGAAGTGCCCTTTTCACCAGAATTAAAACATGTGACTTTGGTTTTGTCGAATCCAAATGTCGTATCTTTCATTGCAACCAAAATTTTCCCCGTCTTTTTAACAAACTTCTTGGCTCTTCTAACAGCACTAGCCAAGGCCCACATGATATCCATACATTCTAGCTTAGTTTTTATCAACTTGCTCATCGTCCTCATCCACAAGATGACAGTTTCCAATCTTACTAGTGACTAATCCATCATAAGATTGAACAACAACAGCTAGAAGATCCATGTGCTCTTTGGCAACTTCCACAGTGACATTTTTGAGATTCTCGGACTTCAACTTGGTAGTATTTGCCTGAGGAACTATGTATTGGGTTCCATATGACCCTGATGTTACAGCTCCTAATGCACTGCTTTGGGAAGGAGCAAAAGAGGTAGACACAAATGTTGTTTGTAGCGATGCACCTCAAGTAGCTAGAGTTGGAACTGAATTGTAAAGTGCAGGATTCTGAACATAGGATCCTTTCTTTGACTTGTATTTCATACATAGTTCTTCCTCCCTTAACTTCAAAATGAAATCATTTATGTCTAAAGTAGCAAGAGTGTCATTTTGTCTCAGATTAGACATAAATGAATCCCATTTGTCTAGCAGACCATGAACAAAGCTAGAGACTTTATCTTCTATTGATATGGTCACACCGTGAGTGTGCAACTCACTCATCAGATGATAGAATTGATCAATGATATCATCCAAGCTCTCATTCCCAATCGAAGAAAAATTGTCAAATTCCTTCTTAAGAGCTTTTGCCTTCAGTGCTTTCAGAGTTGAATTTCCTTCGTATCTCTTTTCCAAGGCGTCCTATAATTTCTTAGACTGCTTGTTCTCAAAGAACTAATGAAATATGTCCTTAAGGATAGACCGAGTCAACAAGGCATATTTTTTCTTTTCAGCATTATGCAGAGTCTTCTGGGATTCACTCATTCCTCCCAAAGTCAATTTAACTCCACTACCACTAATTGGTACCGTGTAACCGGTCTCAATGGATATCCAAAGATTTGGGTCAACTCCATTCAAGTAGATTTCAAACCGCAATTTCCACTATGGGTAATCATCCAAAGTTTACATCTTTGGCGGTTTGTTGTGGTTTCCAATCTCATTTTCCAGAAGTAGAAGATCCTGGACATACTAGTCATTTCCAGCAGTGAATGCAGCAAATTAGTCTTCCATTGCTTTAAATTTGGTAAACTTAGAACAAGACAAATTAACTCATGCGAATGAACTATACGAATGCGTCACTCATGCGAATGAAGGATCCGAATGAATTCAATCGTGCGATTGGATTCGGTCGTGCAAATGATAAGGAAGCTTGTAATCAACCGACTGGAGTTGCTTAGCCATGCAAATGAGAGACACGATTGTGTTCACTCATGCGAATGAGAGACACGATTATGTTCAGTCGTGCGAATGTGAGACACGACTGAGTTCAGTCATGCGAATGAGAGACACGACTGAGTTCAGTTGTGCAAATGAGATTGTACGAATGGGTTCAGTCGTGCGAATAGACCAATCGTACGACTGAAGGCAGCTATGTTTGGAAAATCAAATATTTTGAACAATTTGACATAAAATACGAATTTTACAGAAACCCTAATCTGACGTTTGATGAACAATCGAAACTTTAACACATGCAAACTTCAAAAACACTTTTTGAAGCAAAAAGGTGACTCTTTTGAATGAAAATGTTGATTTTAACGCTGAAACCAATTGAATCCACGCAAAATCACAAGCCAAAGCTCTGATACCACTTGTTAGGACCGTTTTAGTATAGAGTACTAACGGATTCTTCGTGAGACCAAATCAAATAGTGTGGAATCCTATTTGAGTGGTGATCCAATCAATGAGAATGATAACCTGACTGATCTAATAATGAAACAAACATTAAGATTTATTAGAAATCGATCAGGAACGAACTATGAAGTTGGATTGGCTGTTTTGGACGCTCTAGACGGCTAGGGTTTGTGTATATTCGAAGTCCCCATTTTTCCATGAATTATATGGTATTTATAGTTTGTAGTTTTCATTCGTATGACTGACCCATTTGCATGAGTCAGTCGTGTGACTGACTCATGCGGTTGATTCATACGCACGACTGAATCAATCTTATGTCTTAGTCATACGACTGATCCAGTCTCCTGGTTCAGTTGTGCGACTTGTCCATAAGTATGATTCATTCATGCGTATGGTCCATAAGTATGGTCCAGTAGCATGAATAACCACCCAACTAGGTTGAACACATTTCTTAATGATTATTGATTTAGAACTATGGACAACAACCTCAAACCCATATAATATGTTCATACATATGATTTATACCAAATACAATAATAATATGAAATATTCAAAGACAAATAAACATCAAGAATCATATTATATTTCAATAAGAATTCACATTACATATGTGTAAGAAATGAAAGACTTTTACATTATGAACATAAACTAGGTACATGCTGTATCAACATGAGTGAGTATAAAATAAGCTTTGAGATCAACTTTTATCTTCTTGTAGTCATCATCATCAAGTATGAGATCCTTAATAGGTTTTCTTGAAGTTTTGTATATTGCAGCTTGAACAGCAAAAAGTGTCATAGGAATATGAGGGCCTTTACATATTGAAATCCAGTAGTCCGGATCTACATATAGTTCATAAATCTGATTTTCCATTGCTTAAACTCATATTTATGTTTAAGCATGGGAGGTTTTGGAGTATGACCAAGTTCAGAAAAATTATGTGAATTCATTTTAATAAGTTGTTTTTAACCTTTTTGAATAATGATTAGATTGATTATTAAGTTCAACTAGTCCAAATAGTCCAAACATGCTTATATATAAGAAGATCTTTTGATATCTATATGTTCTTATTGTAACAACTATTCACGGGTTTGTTCTTGAAGATGAGTACAGATGAACAGTGAGTGTTGAAGAGCTTACTGCAGTTTAATAAGTAGAGGTAGTTGAACACTCTATTATTAACTCAATCACCATATCAACATACTTCTACTTAGATCAAGGTAGATCTGAAGAAGAACTAAAAGCCAAAGCTCTGATATCAATTGACTGGATTTGAGAATGATATTCTCTATTGATGTGAATCAACAAGGACGAAATATGATGATTGAGTCAATGATTGTAAGGCGGAATCAAACAATCAAAGAACATTGAATGCAAGAAATACTCATAAATGTTGTTTATATTAATGAAGGTCATCAGTTACAATGAATGCTAGGGTTTTTGCATTAAACAGTAATAAGACACCTTGTAAACAAAAGACTAAATAAAAGATTCTAATTGTCTAAAATGTGTATCAACAGTCACCCCACATATGAGGTTTTCTATTCTATTTATAGGCTGACAAGATGCCTTTTACAAAATGACTAAACTACCCTGACCTATACATCAGATAACTAGTCTAAGTACAAAATCTTCATCAGCATATCTTTTGTTAATCCACATTGACTAATGCGGATGTGTTGATCTTGATCAAAATTTCTTTTGGTCTTCAACATTAGTGTTTGATCATCAGCATTGACAAATGCGGATGAACAAACATTTATGCACATTTGATGCTAGACATCCGCATTAGTAAATACGGATGTATAAATACTTGTCAGCATTTGTTTCGACTATCCGCATTTGTTAATGCGGAAGAACAAATACTTGTCAGCATTTGTTCAATGTTATCCACATATACAAATGCAGTTAGTCGACACTTGTCTTTTATTCTTCTTTGCAGATTCTTCATCCACATTGGTTCTTGGACTTGTGGGATTTCCAACAGAACAACCATTAACACATTACTTGAATTGGCATGTATGATCCTTTCAGGGTCCAACATATTTACTTGTAGCTCGAGTAGGACACTAACCATTACACTTGTAACCATCACCCTTGTTCACTTAAGAATCAAGGTGAGTATTTGTAGCCATGTTTTCATTTTACATATTCTTCACAGCCTCGTTTTAATTTTATATATTTTGTAAGGCCCTGTTCCCGAGACGCTCACAGCTGGCCGATCATCGCACATAAAACATATATTTACATTAACTTTAATAAAATTGCAGCGGAATGATTAAAACAAACATCTCATTTCATAATAATAATCGATTTTTCAAAATAATACAACATTCATTACAAAATATCATTTGTTCGCATTACAATGCAAAAACACTATCGCCACATAAAATGGATGCCATCCAAAACAAGCCAAGTAGCCACCTCGTGACATCCTCAGCAACATTCACCGGCCAATTGGAAAATACATAAAAGTCAGCATTGCTGAGTGAGTTCTAGTTTTATAAAATAAAATACTTTACTTCCGTTTAAAACCTTCCTTTACATTCTTACGCGATCAAGTATCATACGTACACATAGATAATAACATTATTATCTTTCATCATCATTCGTTAACTTTCATTCATGCATCATCATACGTCATTGTTATCATTTGTTACCTTTCTTACCGTTCATTACGTACGTTCATCGTTACTTCCTTACATTCCATGCCAATACCATGAACTTTACCCCACCATCATACATAAAGCAGGTACTTGACCGAGGTCTATAATAGACTACCATACATTGTGCTCGGTGCCCTGACCACAGTACCAGGGTAAATTCTGGGGTACCTATGCCATGTCCTATACCCCACCATCATGCATAAAGCATGTACTAGGCTGAAGTCTATAAATAACTCCCACACATTAGGCCTGGTGGCCTACCCAAAGTATCAGGGTAAGCGACAAATGTTCCATACAAATGGCCAATCACAAAGATAGACCCCAGTGTGCATCGTTCTGAGGTAGCTAACCCACACACCATTGACCTAACACCCTTTATTGGGTGTGAACATCCATACTTTGCTTGCAAGACTTTCTTACATTCGTTCATTCATTAAAGCATGCATTCATTCATACTTTATGTTCCACTTATCATCATCATTAACTTCTGCTTTACATTACATAATACTTTTTGTTCATTATCATAATCATACCACATAAAGTCACATCATGATACGTAGTAAGGAACATAAGAAAACATATCATACGTAAGCATAACATCATCATGCATCATCATACATAACATATACCATCACACATCATCACAAACATCATGCATCATCCATTCAAAAACACATACACATACACAACAAGTGCAAGTCATCATAGAACATAACCAATCCGCCATGACATAGCGGGGGTTCGGGGCCAGCTGCCTCTGACAGCGAGGTCCTAGGAGCAGTAGCCCCTAGTGGGGTCCAAGGGGCAACGCCCTTGGCTGCGGTCGCATTGAAATTTTGTTATGGAAAAATTGATCATATTGTTAAAACCTCTTAAAATCTTGTTCGTTTAAAACATATATGTGTTATGCAATTCCAACCCCAAACTAGTTTAAAGCCATTAAATAGGGGATCTAGAACTCACCTGGACTCGATGACTAGCTTCTCAATCAAGCTTTCAAAACAAGGGTCGCACTACACAGCCTGTAGATAAGTTAACACTCAAATGAGTTAATTTTTGCCTAATATTGCTGCCAATTTCACTACCAGATCAGCAGTTTCGCTGGTAGTTCCGCTGGCATCTTCGCTGGTAGTTTCGCTAGCATCTTTGCTACGAGTTTCATTGCCAGTTTCGCCCAACTTTCATTGGATAACCATGTCTGAGAAACTACCTGTGAAACTATAGTTTCGCGGGAAGTTTTCATAGTTTCACCGGACGACTACGCAATTTCGTTGGATGAACCTTTAATTTCGCAGAACGGGCTAAAAATTACGAACCAACCTATTTTTGACCCAAAATTTCAATCTTTTACGTCCAAAATCTTGTTTTATCACCAATAAGCTATATCTAAGCTTCTTAAATGTTTTCTTACACAAAAATGTGTGTTTTGGGCGAATCTTTGCCACTTTCAAAATCCCCAATCCCTAGAACCCGGGTTTACATAAATAAAAAAACAATTAAATGATGTTTCTTTCCTGGATTCTTGGTGTTTTCTTGTTGTTTGGATGCCCACGAACTGTAGGATTCTATATGCCCAAGACACATAAAATATTGATGTGGTTAGTACGTCATGATCCAAGTCGGGTTATACCCAATAACAAGCTTAGCAAACACCAATTAATATTAAATTGATGATATGATCATGCAATTAAATATTTACACCAAATTTGGAAATGGGTTTTCTAAATAACTTGCATGAGAGATGGAACAAATTATAAGGATAATTTGTTGATGAATTATTGTTATTCTTGTTATTTAAAAAGGTTTTAAATAACAATAATAATATATGAGTGTAACTTAACTAATTTGTTAATTAAGAGGGATATGTCACATTTAACATAAGTCTAGAATGACATTTTAATGTGTGTGACATAATGTGAATTCTATTAAGTTATGTTGGTGTTTTAAAGGGAGGCAAAAACCATTTTGAAAGGCTGTTTTGGCCGCCCCCTCCCTTGAACCTCATTGGACCATTTTGTCTTGAGAATACACACAACAATAACTAGGAAGACACTCATTCATTCCATCAATTTATACACATGCAAAATAACTCTCAAAACTCTCTCTTCTCTCTCTCTTGTTCACGGAACAACCAGCAGGAAGTTTGGTGTTTTGAAGTTGATTCTTGGTGTGACTCTACCTAGCAAGAGTGGTGTATGATCAAGGCTTGGGGTATACAAAGCTTGAGGATCTCTACATTGAGCTCTTGGTCGATTTCAAGCATCTAAACCTATCATCTTTGGTCGATTTTGCTGCTGAAAAGGTAGATATCACAGCTTGTTCAAGCTGTGATTTTATGCACATTTTGTAGGTTCATAGCTTGTTCCATTCATATATTTAAGATCCTATTGATTTGGGTTTTGTTTTCCATCTTAAAACCACACTTAGAACACGAAAATTTCAGATTATAAACTTGTATAATCCTATATATCCGCTGCGTTTTCTGAAAAGTTTAAAAGGTTAAACTATGTTTTAGTGTTCTCTCAAACCCTTCACGAACACCAATCTTCAATCCCGTGATCAATCGAGCCTTAAATCTTCAATTCTCTCCATATTTTCTCTCTACACTCTCTCTTTAGAATTAGGATGTTAAGTTGCAAATGAGAGTTGCTCAAGCTGATCCGTTTATATATACTGGGTGTTCTCGGGACCTTAAACACGCCAAACTCATAACTCGCGAGGTCTACCCGGTCCATACTCCATTGCCCGCTTATTTTCTTTAAATAACTCGGCTAAGCCCATTATTATTAATTGGCTCATTTCGACTTTATAAGCGTTACATATTTGAGGGAAATACATGCTTGAAATACTTACTTTTACATACAAGAATATAAGATACTTGTTTAATTTATACTTTACGGTAGTTACATAAGTTCTATTACATGTCGAAATGATTATTCACTCAACTAGTTACTTGCACAACTGATTAATTCATTGAATTGTGTTGATAGATTAATATTGATAGAACTATTAGAGTTTGAAAAGCTCTCATTCATGGTTAGGTTGCACCAACTATAAATATATTGTTACATGAATGATTATTTTCATAAGAAGTAATGTTATTTGATAAGAAATTAGCAAGGGCCATATGAGTAATTAATAGGTTTGATTGTGAACTCATGTAGATTATATATATATACTTGTTGCAAAAGTATAGTAATGATTTTATTTTTGATCGAGTTGCAAGACTATGTAATCACTAACTATTTTTAGTTGACATTTTTAGCGAATTTTTCATATAATATTCAGACAGTATCATGAACACATTCCAAGAATAAGAGTATGCTCGGAGATTTCCATATATTGTCTTTATGCTATGACTATATTTTGAGAATCTTAAAAATTATATTTAACTAGTATTTAACCCCACACATTGTGGTGGGGGCGTAAAATCGTATCAAATAACATCAATGTCACAATGTCGCTAGCGACCATCAACACTAGAAAAGCTCGTAAAACATAAGAAACAAAACCGAACATAAATATAGCGTAAAAAATTTAAACCTTGCGTGTGTATTGTGACGCATTAATGTGTATAAAGTAGATCGAAATGTATTACACAATGTGGTCATGAAATGGAAAAAGATAGACGTAAAATTATTAAACCACATATGCATGCGTCTGCA
This sequence comes from Flaveria trinervia, assembly GCA_025506515.1. NCBI lineage: Eukaryota > Viridiplantae > Streptophyta > Magnoliopsida > Asterales > Asteraceae > Flaveria > Flaveria trinervia. Next base: position 24,492,006 of record CM046449.1, on the reverse strand, counting down.
TATTAACTTAAAAATTTTAGACCGAGATGTAAAACAATAGAAATTTAAATGATAAAAAATATATGAGACCAAAGTTGAAAATGTAAAAGATAGAAACTATAGGGTTAAAACTAAAAAACAGAAAAAAACAAAGTGAGGTACAATTTATAATACATAAAGTACAACCCACAATGCATAACTAACTTGATAATTACTATTATATAGATTAGACACTTTGTAACACTTTAATTTTTGGACTTAATGTACGTTTATCACTTTTTTAAATAATTTGTTCTTGATATTTAGTTTTGTTGTATTCCATTTTTTCGCCAAGGCAGGGGTGTGATAGGAAATAGTAGGGTTTTCCTCTCGAGCATCATTGTCCTTCTGCAGGATCGGTTTTTTTACTCAACACAAGTATTTTCTCTCAAACTCACTAACACTTGGGTTTGCGATGAAACAAAATCCTTCTAAGGGTTGATGATAATATAGCGATGAAACAAAATCCTTCTAAGAGTTGATGATAATATACTATGTAAATCAAAGCAAAACACAAGAGAATAGTTTTTCAAGATACTTGTATATATTAGTCTCGACTCAAAGTATTACAAGACTCTTACAAGCATGATACATGAGTTACAATGAGAAGCTATATATACTACTACCTACAACGGATATACTTTGATACTAGCCGGACACCTTATACTAAAGCAAATACTATAGAGCTAAAGTTAAGGTATCTTAGATAAAGTATGATCTAAGATACTGTAGTCACAACATGTCCATTACTTACCTTTTGTCACCAACTAAAGTTGGCAACTATACTAACTGATAAAGGTGAATAGTGGAATAATGTATGGTCAACTACATGGGTTTTATAGAAAATGTCATGCAGTATATTAAAGGTCTACAACGGAGTGTCAGAGGGACCATACTTATTTCCATTGATTCATAGTAGCTACTTCCGAAGTTAACTGGCTTCGGAAGAACTTGTTTTACTGAAACCACTTATACTTCGGAAGTGGATACTTCTTCGGAGGCTTCCTTGGGACTTCATACTTTGGAAGTTGTAGTCTTCATTTCTTCTAAGTGTTGAAGCTTCGGAAGGGCAAAGACTTTGTTTACGGAAGTTGGAGTTTTCCATCGGAAGTTGATCTTGCACTTCACTTCGAAAGAACTCCATTTGTCTTCGGAAGTTCCACTCTTAGCTTTGGTAGTCCTTTATTAGTTGTACCAAAATAGTGTTGGATTCTATATGCCCAATACACGTAGAATATTGATGCGGTTAGTACGTTATGATCCAAGTCGGGTATACCCAATAACAAGATTTGCAAACACAAACAATTATATAATTGATGATATGATCATGCAATTAAATAATCACACCAAATTAGAAAATAGGTTTTCTAAATATTGCATTTGTAGTGGAACAAATTAAAGGATATTTTGTTGATGAATTATTATTTGTATTGTTATTTAAATTGGTTTAAGTAACATTAAATAATAAAAAGAAAGAGTCATTTATATTAAAAGGGTTTTAATTTAAATAATGTACATGCCCTTTTAATGTGTGTTTTTTTAAACTTGGGTGGGAACACCCCTTCTAGAAGGCTGAATTTCGGCTCCCAATGGTCCAATGGATCATTTTATTTTCTCTTGAAAACACACATTAGAAAGAGTGTGCAAGTAACTTTTTACATACATCATTTCACACAAAAAGTAAACTCCTTCTATCCTCTAACTCTCTCGGCCAGCAGCACATCATTTTAGAGGGTTTTTGGATTGATCTTGGTGTTATTCTCCTAGCAAGAAGGTGTTTGCTATAGTGCTGGGGTATACAAGCTTGAGAGGACCTCCTTTTTGGTGCCTTGGTCGTTTCTTGGTCCATATCATCCTCCATATCTGCCCTTTCGGAAGGTAGTTCATGGCAGCTTCTTTATGGTTGTCCATATTGTATGTTTATGTGTTTCTATAGCTAGTTATATTCACATATAAAGATCCTTTCTTCCTGGGTTTGTTTGTACTTTATAATATCAAAATAGAACTCGATTTTCAGTTCATAAATTATGTTATAAAGTTCATTTCCACTACGTTTTCACAATGTTTAAATCGTTAAACTATGTTTATGTTCTAACAAACCCAACAAATAGTCTAAGTGTTTGGTTTTGATTGCACCAGCCTTTCTAGATCCAACAAACTCCCCCTAGGCTGATGCTACCAAAACCTCACTACTTCTTGCTTTTCAAAACCTTCAGCACGAGGGATAGAAGACGTTGGTCCATTCTTTGTTCTTCCCTGAAGTTGTGCTAAGAAGTTTGTACAAGTCATTAGTGGACAGGATATCCAGTCTGTCACTCTGAATGACATGTACCCTTTGTTATGCCCCTTGAAGAGAGTTAGTTGACAGGAGTTATAGTCATACTCCCATCTAACTATGGATTCTCTGCTAACTCAGCAATGTCAAATCTGCTTAGTGTAGCAGAGAGGAGGCATTGAGCATGTTTGTCTCACCATTCTCTCTCTTAACAACAAAGTTGCAAGAAGTGTCTTCAAACCTCCACTGGATAATCTTCTTCCTTAGTAAAAGGGGCTAACTAGGACCTTGTCACCTTTCTTTGTATCCAGCTGAGCCACCAGCTTTCTTCATAGCTTATTCTCTTCATCGTTTAGAGAATCAGAGTTGAGGCCAAGGAGTTTTGCAGCTTGGTTTGATATTTCTCTAGGAAAATCAAGGAATTGATCTCTTGTGAGGGAACATGAGTAGCCATCAACGAAAGTCCATTTGATAGACTCCTCCTCACAAGAGATGTAGCTCAAAGTTATACACTTTGGTGAGCTTCATCTTGATCTTCTTAAACTCCTCTAAGGGGAGATGTTTGGATGAATGAGAGGATGACTTGGGTTGTCGTTTGGTGGGAGAGGTTTGGGTTCTGGGTAAGGTTTTAGGTTTAAGGATGGGTAGTTGTGGTGGTTGTTTGGATTGAGTGTGTGAGGAAGTGGGTAAGGTTGATGATGTGGGTTCAGGGGTGTAAGGCTCAGAGGTTGGTTCAATTTTAATAGGGAAAGGGTAGGGGCTAGGTTTGGGTTGAGGTTGTGGTTATGGAGTGGATATGAAAGTCATCCATTGTACTCTTAGGTACATATCTTTCCATCTTCCTAAGCGTATGACAACCTTGATTTCACTGACAATACGCTGCAATGTCTTCACAGACATGGGAGCCACCTGCCTACCAGAGAAGCCATGAGCCCAGAGATAGTCCTTCATCTAGGCTTTATCACCTATCTTCTTGGTAGCAGCAAGTCCTGCTTCTTATTTTTTCTTCTTCTTCTCCTTTAGTTTTTCTCTTGCATCTTTCTTTCTCTCTTTCTCCAATTGAACTTGCTCGTTGTTGAATAGCCATAAGATCGTATCATTATCATGGGGAGATAGTTCTTATAGAGAGAAACCCTTGGAGGTTAGGAAAGTTATCATTTCCCTCCTGAGCTACAGATCAACTTCCTTTTCTTCCTCTCTCTTTCCTCCTCTAAGGCCAGCTTTGCTGCTTCTTTCCTTTGTTTAATCAGCAGCAGGGTTGCCTTTTCTAGCTCAGTTAACTTCTCTAGTGGTAGCAGGAGCACATCTTCACTAACAGCTCCAAGCTTGATAAGTCTATCAATGATCTCCACCCTCTTTCTGTTGTTGATAGCCTCCTAGTTAGCTGCAACTGCTTTGCTACTTGTAGCTAGCAACTTCCCATTTGGGAATCTACCTTTCTTCTTAAGTTTTTCTAACCTTTCTTCCTCCTGAAGCTTTTCCTCGGTCATCTTCTTCTTTCCTTTGACATCTTTGGAAGTGCTAGACCTTGGGGGTTCTTGGATAGAAGTTTCAAGCTAAGAAATAGTAGTTGGAGCTTGTTGTAGTGGTGTTGTTTGAGCTAGGGGTCAGTTGAGAAAGTCCTCACTATTCATCTTAAATGCAAGCTCTAGAATTGCATCTGTGATGATTAGATCCTCGGACAAGGAGAACATTCCTTCCACAGCTTCCATCTCAGCTTTGGAAGATTAAGTTGTTTTTCCAAGGCTTTGACTTTCGCTTCGAAAGCCTGAGGGAATGCACTATCTGCTAATTGTTTCAGTTGCTGGGCTATCAATCCTCATTTCCCCTTCGAAATTAATCTCAGGTTCCATAGGGAGCCTTAGGTTGATCAACTTCTTCCATAGTGGTAGAAGGTGCATTTATCCTTTGAAGTTCTTCAGGTCCAAAGTACATCATAGCTGCATCAGGGCTAGGCTGATCCGAAGAAGATCCGATTAGGAACTTGGAGAAGATCTTATTAAGATCTCTAAGTATCCTTGGGTCCATTTGGAGGACAATTTGAGGAGGGTCAGGAAAAAATGTTGCTTTAGAAGTTGTGTAACATGAAGTTAGAGAAGTTAAAGCACAACTTTTTGGTTCCACATATGTTAGTCCTTGAACACTCTCCCTCTTTTTGGTAGTAACATTTTGAGAGCTAAATAAGCTAGAAGAAGAGGTCAATGATGAATAGGTATGTGCCTAACAGATCTCTCAATATGTTTCTCAACAAGTTGAACCTTGAGATTTTCAATCTCAAGTTGTTGAGTGGCGGACCTATCCTCTAAAGTCTTAACCTTGGATTCAAGATTTGAGACTTTAGAAAGTAGGTCTTGAATGGTTAGTTGTAGACGTCCCTTATCTTCTTTTGAAGAATCATGGGGAGATGAGGTAATATACCTTGTATATTCATCCTCACCACTAGATGTGGTTTCTTGGCACCTTGGTTTCCCTTGCCAAATGATGTCTCTTTCAGAGGCATCAAAAGGCACGATTTCTGTAGATTCAGACTCATAAATGTTACCACTTCCCTGAGGATCCAATGAGGCTCCTTCAGTAGTGGCAGGTGAATCTACATGAGTCCCCTCCACATCAGTGGGACTCACCTCAGTTGGTTTTTATTGATGGGGGATAGAGATAAGAGGTCCCTCTAGGCTCTGTTGATCCATAAGAGGGTATGGGGATCAGCTTCATTTCCATGGAGACTTAATCTCCTCGTCAGTTCTTATCAGTGTTAATAAATGATATGGAAGTTAAACCTAATGACCTGGAACTTTGGTCAATGTCTATTGGCATTGAGCCTTTGGTGGGGCTGTCCCTTTTTCGCTGCTCCCGGAAGTATAATGTCTCACCCTGAGGGCTTTTAGCTTGGGTTTCAGGCACAAAGGATTGAGATTGAAGAGACTCAAGTTCCTTATTGAGGTTAAATGTGAAGAATGGTAAGCCTCAGACTGAGTAGGGGCCCATGTTCCCACTCTAATCTTTTTAGATTGAAAAGGAGGGGCTTGTTCACTCAGAGTAGATTAAACAAGGGTTCATTTGGATCATCTCTGGTAAGTATATTTGATGGGATGAGAAGGTAGGGTTGGCAATATGAGGGTAGTTGCTGGTGTGTGTTCATCACTAGTGGGGTTAACAGGGATGTCACCAGGAGCCATTGGCTCAATCATACTTGGAAGAAGAGAAGTATGTCTTCTTATGTAGTTTGTGGACACTCTCTTCAAGATTTTGAAGATGGTTTGCCTCATTTGGGGAACTGGTAGGACAGATGCACAGATAAGCTGACTATGATCCAGTTCATATTTGATGATGTGCTGAAGGAACCTGTGATACATGATGAATGTGTCCCTTTGGAGATTCCCTAAAAGGTTAGTTAGCACAAACCTTGAGTAATTGAAGTGGAGGCTTTTCACCAACCCATGAACTAGGCATCCTAGTTCATATGGGATTTGATCCCATCCCCCAGACTTATTAGGCAAATAGTGGAGAACAACATGGAGTAGAAACTTCCAGTTGTATGAGAAATTGAACTTGTAAACAATGGATCTATTCATATCCACCATATCCCATTTGGGTATATGTGTTTTCTAGGTCTGACTTGGGAAATTCAATAGGAGCGCCTTCATCATGAAGCTCTAGATGCTCCCTGATGAGTTGTTGAGTAATGATCAACTCCTGGCCACAAATGCTCGACCTTATTACCCTAACCCCATTAAGGGTTTCAATCTAACCGTTGCTCCAGAATTCAACCATATGATTTGAGTAAACGGTGGGGTTAACAGTCAGAGCGGTGTAATAGGTAAATTGGGTGAGAAAAGAGATGATATCTAAGAAGTCAGCATCCTTGGATGAATCAAGGAGTGTGACTTGATTATGCTAAGGGTTTAGTGCCATTGTGGGAAAATGTTGCAAAGAAATGAGTTTGAATGTAGGTGAATTGAAGGTGAAGGAAAAACCATTGTTGAACTTCATTTTAATTTTTTTTGGGCAGTAAATTTGGTAAAAAAAATTAAAATGAAGAGTTGGGATTATTTAAATGGGTAAAATGACGGTTTTGGGGGTTAGATAAGGTGAAAAGATAGTTTCGGGTAAGATGTGACAGGGGCGGTAAAATGAAAAACCATTTAAAATATTCCGACATCATTAATAAAATCTTTGTTTTTACTTGTGGGGCCCAAAGATTTTCATTACACAGTTCGGTCTTCTTCCAAGTATAAAAGATTTCCGAAGGTAATCTTCTTCCAAAGCCAATTTTACTTCCAAAGGTAAATTTCTTACTTCCAAGAGTAAAATGTGCTTTCCGAATGGAGAGTTTTATATGCTTCGGAAATATATTTGATATGCAATCAATCGCTTCTCTGTAGCTAAAAATTCTTCCGAGAAGAAAATTTTCCTTGGAGAAATTTTGCTTCGGAAGATTATATGACATCTTCCGAGGGTTAATTCCTCTTCAGAAGAATTTATACTTAGAAGAATTTTAAAAGGACCTTTTGTAAAAAGGCTTAGATTGTCTTGACAAAAGACTTTACACATTTTAAAAAGGTTTTCAAATAAGATAGACTAATCAATGTTTATCATTCTAATAGCTGTAATGAGATACTTAAATCATTGTTCATCAAATGCCTTGGTGAACAAATCAGCATATTGTTCATTTGAGTCAACTGTGATTAGTTTGATCAGACATTTCTCATGAATATCTATAATTATCAATGTGCTTTGTCTTAGAGTGTTTTACTGGATTTTCACTTATGGAGATAGCACAGTTGTTGTTAATGTGGATAGGAGTAGTCATGAAGTTGAATCTGTAGTCTATCATCTGGTTCTAAATCCATAGTAGCTGAGCATAACAACTAGCAACAGCAATGTATTCAGCTCCAGCAGTAGATGTTGAAATGCAGGATTGCTTCTTGCAATGCCATGAGATAATCCTTCCACAAGAAATTGACATCTTCTTGATGTGGATTTCTTGTTGATATTACAGCCACCATAGTCACTATCTGAATAGCCATAGAGACTAAAATTGTTGTTTCTTGGATACTAGACACCTAGTTAGGTTCTCCTTTGAGGTATCTGATTATTCTCTTGGCAGCAACTATGTCAGACACCTTTGGAGCAGCCTAATATCTTGCCCAGATGCAAGTTGCAAACATAATATCAGGCTTTAAAATATAGTGCTCCCAGAACTCCTGAAGGTTGGCACATGTAGACTTCCCTATATATATCCCTATATAGAAAGGCACACTTGACATCAAGCTTGTATACAGTAAAGTTCTTGGATGCAGCATAAGCAAGGAAGATCCTAACTGCCTCAAGTCTTGCAACAAGTGCAAAGACATCAGTATAATCGATTCCTTCCTCTTGAGTATATCCTTGAACTACCAGTCTTGCCTTGTCCTTGATAATCAAGCCTCTATCATCTTTTTTATTTCTAAATACCCATTTGGTGGCTATAGGTACTTGACCAGATGGTAGTGGATAGAGGTACCAAACCTTTTGTCTCTTGAGTTGAAGCAATTACTCTTGCATTAATTTAACCTAGCTACTATCTTTCAAGGCATCTTCTACCTTCTTGGGTTCCATCTATGAAAAAAAGCATGAGTACAAGCAGATATTCCTATAGTGAGTCTATCTCCTTCTTCTCACACATTCATAGACTTCTCCTATGATGTTCTCTGCTAGATGAGTGTTGTGAATCCTAAGCCTGGGAATCACCTCCAGTTGCAAAGATAGATCTAGATTGGACCTATTTTGCTTAGGAGCTTGAACACTTGGTCCAGTTGACGTTTCACACTCATTCAATGAGGACTGATTGAATGAATGAGAAACATCATCAATTTTAGTTAGTTGAGAAGTTGCATTAACAGTTGCATGTTCCTTCAAAATGCTACTTCCATGAGCTTGTGTTGCTCATTATTAGCTGATGAGTTATGAGAGTCACTTTGCTCATAACTGGTTTGTTGATACATATATCCCTAGTTTAAGTGCGTAATGTAAAAGTCTATCATGACTTACATATGTGTAATGAAACAATATAATGATATATGATTTGTGCTTTGATGTTAATGTATCTTTAATTCATATACATGAACTTATTATATAGTTTTGAAGTTGTTGTATGATTATTCATGCTAATGGACCATACTTATGATCAAATCGTATGAAGACATCTTGCTAATGAACCAGTGACTAAACTAGGAGACTGGATCAGTCGCACGATTGAAATTATGAGAATGATTCAGTCGCACGACTGAACCTTCAATCGGCGTATGAATCAGTCGCATGGTTCAGTCACACGATTGAACCATGCTAATGGTTCAGTCGCACGAACTAACCATGCTAATGGTTCAGTCGCATGAATGAAGACTACAAACCTCTAAATACCACTTAATTCGTGGAAAAACTAGACTTTTGAGACTTTTGACACACATATCGTATACCCTCATAACCTAGCAGTCTAGAGCATCCAGAACGCATATTCCAACTTCATAGTTCGCATCTCATCATTTTCTACTCAATCTTAATGTTTCTTTACTCGTTAGATCGATCGGGTGTGCATTCTCACTGATTGGATCGCCAATCAAATAGGATTCCGCACTATATGATTCGGTTTCACGCATAATCAATTAGTACTCCATACGTACATAGTCCTGAAAAGTGGTATCAGAGCTTTGGCTCTTGATTTTGCGTGTGATTCGATTAGTTTTGGTGTTAAACTCACGTTTTTCATTCAAAAGGTCATTTTTTAGTGTACAGGTGTTTTTCGACGTTTCTAGGCATCAAAGTTGAAGTATTTCGGTATACGGCAGATTAGGGTTTCTGGGTAACTCATAATTCATGTCAAAGTGTCAAAATTCGAAAATTTTCAAACACAGCAGCCTTCAGTCTCACGAATAGCTCATTCGTAATATTGATTCATCCGCATCAGCTCATTCGCACGATTGAGCCATCCGCATTGTCCATTCGCATAACTGAGTCATCCGCATTGGTCATTCACATTGTCCATTCGCACGACTGAGTCATCCACATTGATTCATGTAAGGCCCCGTTCCTATGATACTTACAGCTAGTAAATCATTGCACATAAAACATATACTTTACATTTACATTCATAAAACATTGCAGCGCAAACATAAAAATAACTTTTCATATCATTACAAATGCTTTTGCAAGTTAATACAAGCGTTCATTTCAAAACACCGTTTGTTTGCTTTACAATGCAAACACAATAAACAACAGAATGTCATCCTAAAGAGCTGAGTAGCTGCCCCGTGCCATCCTCAGCAATGCTCACATGCCAACTGGAAAATGCATAAAAAGTCATCGTTGCTGAGTGAGTTCTAGTTTTACAATAAAACATACTTTTACTTTCATTAGACCATTCATAACTTTTGCATGTGATCACACATCATACGTACACATAGATAATATCATTATTATTTTCATCATTCGTTCGTTCATTCCGTACATTTGTCATTACATCTTTACTTTTATTCGGACCAATGCCATGTGCTCCACCCCACCATATGCGTAAAGCTGGTACTAGGCCTGAGGTCTTTCAAAGACCCCAAACATTGTGCACGAACCTGACTCCAGTTACCAAGGGTGAGCGGCAAGGGTCCCATACATATGGTCAATCACAAGGATTGGACCCCAGTGTGCATCCTTCTGGGGTATTTAACCCACACACAGTTGAGCTAACACCCTTCATTGGGTGTGAACCTCCATACATCTGCTTAATGACACGGATCAAGCTCCATTGTGCATCCTTCTGGGGTAGCTAACCCGCACACAGTTGAGCTAACACCCTTCATTGCGTGTGAGCCTCCTTACATTTGCTTGCAAGCCTTTCATACTTTCATTCGTTCATTAATGCATGCATTAATTCATCATGTTCCTCTTTTCATTAACTTTGACTTTACGTTACATAATACTTTCATTTCATTTATTAACATTTAATGTAAAGCCAAGGGAAAATAATCATACATAATAAGGAACATAAACAGTCAACATCATCATACAGGGCATCATACTTACATAACATACATCATACACATCATGCCAAAGCATCAAACATACATCATAACATGCCCATCTTAACATCTATTACCTCAAAAGTCAACTTACATAGCCCCCCAGGAACCTCCCAAGTCAAAGCCTACATTCATCTTTTTCCCAGAAAGTCAGAAAATGGTCTAAGTGTTCATCCGCATTTGCTATAGTTCATCCGCATTTACTATAGTTCATCCGTATTTGTCTTACTTCATCCGCATTTGTTCCTGTTCATCCGCATTTGTTCATCCGCATTGACCTTACTCATCCGCATTTCCTATACTAAGTCAATGTTCATCCGCATTTCCCATTACTCATCCGCATTGACTTACTTAGTGGTTAATGCTCATCCGCATTAACTGTCATCCGCATTGACTTTCCATACTCATCTGCATTGACTTTCCATACTCATCCGCATTGACTTTCCATACTCATCCGCATTGACTTTCCATATTCATCCGCATTGACTTTCCATATTCATCCACATTGACTTTCCAACACTTAGGCAGATTCTAAAACTTAACATATGAGTCTTAAACATCAGATTTCAGTTCCCAATCACCATCCATCATGTTCTAAGCTTAAGTCTTACCTTCTAAGCCTTAGAAACACCATCATACATCATCAAGCATGAACATAACCACACATCACATCATAACATCACATACACACAATCAAACATTCGGGTCCGAAACCCAGTTTAATGAAAACATATATTCATGCATTTCTAGCCCCAAAATAGTTAACAACTAGTAAAAGAGGGGTTCTAGAACTCACCTTTGCCACTCTTAAGTGTGGCTTCTTCCAAACTAATTTGCAATTGAGTTCAACCGCCTAGAAACCCACTAAAAGCATACCCGAACACAAGCAAACACACATAAGCACAAACCCGAGGACATAACCAGTCAAGAACACCATAAAAACATGAATTCTTTCCTTGAATTCGCACTTTTCTTCTTGTTTCTCTTCAAAACTGAGAGTTCTCTGCTTCCTACTACTCTCTCTCTCTCTAAAATCTGAAGATTTTGTGTGTAGAAAGGGTGATGGGTGGCCATGCCATCTTTATCGCCAACTTTTCAAAGATTTGTCATTTTTGTCACCCTTAACCCCTAGACTTGGGTTTTATTTCCTTTTTCCATCTTTTCTTCAATTTATTCATTCTTTCTTTGTCTTAAAATAACCGAGCATTACAAGTCCACCCAACTTAAATAGGTTTCATCCCCGAAACCTGTTATTTCTCAAAGAATTGTGGGTAATGTTGTATCATCTCTTCTCAGTCTCCCACGTAGACTCGGATCCCTTCCTGTGCTTCCACCGTACACACACAAGGGGAACCACTTTATTCCTCAACCTTTTCTCTTTTCGATCAATGATTGCCACTAGTTGCTCCACATAATTGAGCCATTCATCTACTTCGATATCCTCCAGTGGAACAATCATATCCTCATCCGCTAAACACTTTCTCAGATGAGATACATGGAATGTTGGGTGAATTCCACTTAGCTCATCTGGTAACTCCAACCTATAGTGCACCTCTCCTACCCGAGCAACGATTCGACAAGGCCCTATATACCTAGGGCTTAACTTGCCCCGCTTTCTGAATCGGATAATACCCTTCCAAGGTGATACTTTCAACATAACCCTGTCACCCACCTGGAACTCAATCTGTCTACGTCGTTTATCAGCATACGACTTATGTCTATCTATGGCTACCTTCATGAAGGCCTTGATCTTTTCAAGCTTCTCAATTGTAGCCTCAATCACCTTGACGCTTCCTAACTCCTTCTAGCCAATATCACCCCAACACATGGGTGTTCGGCATCTCCTACCATATAGTATCTCATAAGGGGCATACCGATGCTGGCATGATAACTATGGTTATATGAGAACTCGGTTAACGGAAAGTGATCATCCCAAGTTCCTCCAAAATCAATGACGCATGCCCGAAGCATATCTTCTAGCGTCTAAATCGTCTATTCCGACTGACCATCTGTTTGGTGATGATAGGCCGTGCTGATATGTAACCTTGTCCCCATCGCATCATGGAATCTTTTCTAGAATTTAGATGTAAACTGGGTGTCACGATTAGACACAATAGACACCAGCACACCATGACGAGTTACAATTTCCTTGGTGAATAGATTCGCCAACCTCTTGGATGAATATGTCTCGCGAATCAGTAGGAAGTGAGCACTCTTCGTCAAACGATCAACAATCACCCATATAGCATCATACCTTTTCGGGGTATGCGGCAGCTTTGTAATGAAACATGGTGATGTGCTGCCACTTCCATTCCGGTATATCCAAAGGTTGGATCTTCCTATACGGCTTTTGGTGCTCGGCCTTCACTTGTAAACAAGTAAGGCATTTACTCACATGCTCCACCACATCATGCTTCATACCCGACCACCAATAATCTTTCTTCATGTCTTGATACATCTTAGTGGCAACGGGATGAATGGAGTATCGAGTCTTATGGGCTTCATCCAAATCTTCATCCGTAGACCCCCAAAACGAGGAATCCACATCCTCCCGAATCGAGTTCTAACACAAAGCGTGTTTTTACCTAATTCTGCAACTAGTCCTCTTATTCTTTCAGAGTTAAGATGATCTTCTTCCAAGGCCTCATCCTAGAACTCCTTAACTTGCTTCATCACATCAGAGGTCATGATCATCTTGTAAGCTTTCACCGAATTGGTTCGGGTCCCTCTTTTCTGCTAAGGGCGTCCGCCACAACGTTGGCTTTGCCTGGATGGTAATGGATCTTGCAATCATAATCTTTTATGAGCTCCAACCATCATCTCTATCTCATGCTCAGGTCCTTTTGCTCGAAGAAGTACTTCAAGCTCTTGTGGTCAGTAAATATGGTGCACTTCATCTCGTAAAGATAGTGCCTCTAGATCTTTAGCGCAAAGACCACGGCTGCTAGCTTCAAGTCATGAGTAGGATAATTGACCTCATGAACCATCAACTGTCGGGATGCATAGGCTATAACCCATCTCCTATGCATTAACACACACCCCAACCCCAAGTAGGAAGCATCAAAACAAAACCACCAGATCTTCACTTCCATTGGGTAATGATAGAACAGGACCTTGAGTCAACTTTGCCTTTAACTCCTCAAATGCATTCTCTTGAGCTTGACCCCATACAAACTTTACATCTTTCCGGGTCAACTTAGTAAGTAGAGAAGCGATCTTGGAGAAGTCTTGAATGAATCTTCTGTAGTAGCCCGCCAAACCCAAGAAGCAACAAATCTCAGATGGCATCTTTGGAGACTTCCATTGCATCATTGCCTCCACCTTTGCCAGATCCACCATGATCCCGTTAGTATTCACCACGTGACCCAAGAATTGAACCTCGCGCAACCAGAACGCACACTTGAAGAACTTAGCGTACAACTTCTCCTTTCTCAACGTCTCTAGAACCTCCTGAATGTGACCGACATGCTCTATCTCGCTATTTGAATAAATCAGGATATCATCGATAAACACAATCACTGATATATCCAACTCCGCCGACACACTCGATTCATCAGATCCATAAAAGCAGCTGGCATGTTGGTCAAACCAAAGGACATAACAAGAAACTCGTAGTGACCATAACGCATGCGAAAAGTTGTTTTAGGAATATCCTGCTCCATCACCTTTAGTTGATGGTAGCCAGATCGAAGATCTATCCTTGAGAACCAACTGGCACCTTGAAGTTGATCAAACAAAACATCAATTCTCGGTAAGGGGTATCGGTTCTTTATCGTCAACTTATTCAGCTCACGATAGTTAATACACATCCTCATACTACCATCTTTCTTCTTCATGAATAACACCGAAGCACCCCAAGGAGAGATACTCAGTCTAATAAACCCCTTATCAAGCAGCTCTTGAAACTGCTCCATCAACTCTTTCATCTCAATCGGAGTCAAACGATAGATGCCTTGGCAACAGGTTGGGCACCCAGCATCAGATCAATCTGAAACTCGATCTCTCGTCAGGTGGCACTCCTGGTAAGTCTTCTCAGAACATGTCTAGAAAGTCACACACAACCGGTACATCAAACAGTTGTGGTGCTGGCGTATCCACATCCTCTACATTGGCCAAGTAGGCACTACATCCACGCCTCATGAACTTTCCCGCCACCGCCATTGAGATTACTTTCAGGATTGTCGTGACCCGATCACCATAACCGTTACCGAACACTCGTCAGGCGCTGCCAATCGAATCATCTTCTTGCGACACATAATGTTCGCCTCGTAGTCCGCCAACCAATCCATCCCAGAACCATATCAAAACCACCTAAGGTCATCACGAACGGTCTAACTGGAAACTTATGACCCTCTAATTCCATATCATATCCTTCTATCATCTCAGAAATTCCGGTAGACTTACCTATGGTAGTTTCTACATCAAAGGGCACATCAACACTCCTACTACTAAAAGGCAGTTTAGCATAGAAAGCATCAGAGATAAAACTTTTACTAGCACCATAATTGAATAACACATAGGCTAAAGTTTGGAATACTAGAAATGTACCTTACACAACATCAGGGTCTGTCCTAGCCTCCTCTTGTGTCATCATGAAAGCCCTTGCACTCGCCCTTGGTCCTTCTCCCCCATTCGTCTTCTTCCCTTTACCAGAACTTTTAGCCCTCTGCTTCTTGCAGTCTCAGCTCATATGGCCCTCCCCGCCACAATTAAAACACTTCCCAGTCTTACACTCCCTCGCCATGTGGCCAGGTTTCCCACATTTGAATCACACATTAAATCCTAATCTACAGTCACCGGTGTGCTCCTTCCCATACTTACCACATATCCTTGACCTGGCACCCGATGTAACCATACGTCGGTCATCCACCCATGCCTTCTTGTTACTTTTTGGGGCACCACCCCGATCGGCCCTTTTCCCATTCCAATTCCCACCACCACCACCTTTCTTGCTTACCTCAGCCACCACCACCTCGCGCTCATCATACAGTCTTCCTGCCAATCAACTGTCGACCTAAACATGCTCCGTCGGGCAGCAATCATGTATCTGCGAATATCCGCTGGCAAGCCCTGGATGTATCTTTTAATCTTCCGCGACAGGGGCGTCTCCTGATCTGGCACCAGACGTGCCATCGCGTTGAACTTGGTGGTGTACTGTTGATGTATCTGAAAGTATTGATCTGACCAAGATTCATATTAAATTGATGTGGCTAGTGTAATATGATCCAAGTCGGGTCATACCCAATAACAAGCCAAACAAACAACAAAAGGTAATTTATATGTTGATAAGATCACACAAATAAATAATGACACCAATTTAGAAAATTGGATTTTCTAAATTATTGCTTTTGTAGATGAACATCATTATATAGATAATTTGTTCATAAAAGATTATTTGTACATTATTTAAATTAGTTAAACAATGGCAAATAATAGTGTGTGTTAGTGATATAAAATTAAAATGGTTTTAATTTTATAAAACAAGGGATGTGATTGTATATTTTTTATAAAATTTGAATTGAGAGGGAAAACAAAAGGGGGCCATTTTCGGCCGCCCCTTGGTCTTGGATGCCCCATTTTATTAGTTCCAAGACATGCAAGTCTTGGACACTTGAACACTCATTCATTCTATCACATCCAAGAACACACACAACCAAAGCTCTCTCTCTACTCTCTCCTCTAATCTCACGGTTTTGGGCAGAAAAAGAAGGAGATTTTCAGCCAACAAAAGGTGTTTTGTAGCTGGAAATTGGTGTCAAAGATCCTAGCATTCAAGGTGATTTGTTGGTAGGCTTGGGGTATGCTATCTTGAGAACTTCTACCTTGAAGTTTAGCCACAAGAACACATCCTTTTCATCTCTTTAATCTCGGTTTTCTGCAGCTCCAAAGGTTGTGGTTCTTACATTTTATGTTTCTTTCATTGTATGTATTTTGTATAATGATCCATGGCTTTGGGGTTCATATTAAATGGGTTTAATAATCATCTTATTAACATGTTTTAAATCTTATATCCGCTGTGTTTTTTCATATAAATAAGGTTATATGAACTTTGATAAATATGTTTAAACCCCGCAAATGGCATCAAGAGCCACTTATACATATGCATACATGTTTCTCATTACTAGCTCACGGTTTTGTGTTGCTTGACACACAAAAATCCGTGAGTTAGGGTCTGGATTTTACCCCCTTTTGGTGTTTTAAAGATGCTACTTTATGCATATTAGGATCTTTAAAACTCTAGATTATATATGATTGTTTATGTGTTCTAAACCCATTTTTTCTTGGTTTATGTTGGCCAAAAACATGGGCCACAAGGGGCTGAAAATCGATTTCTTATGTATGTTTGCTCATGTTGTTGATTATGCATAACAAAGCCTTGACCTTTGGATTGTATGATTGGTTGTCATGTTATATCATTTGGGCATGTAATAATTTATTTTGTTTCATGTCTTGTTTTGTAATCTATTCATTCATATGGTTTGTAATAAATAGATTAGGAGTTTATCTTTACTAGAAAAATGTATTAGGATACATATTTTGTAAGGATGCTCAAGATCAAGACTTGAAAAAAGATGGGCAAAGAGGATACTTGAAGATGTGGATTCTAGTAGGAGTTCCTTTTGTCAACCATGTGTCATGTTCTTAACCCTTAGGACAAGACCTTTTGGCACACTTGTTTTGGCTAAACAAGTGTGCTCAACTTAGTATGCTTTGTTATGCATATATGAATTGTTTGGTTATACTTGGTTGAATGCTTATGATGTTGTTTTGTTTTGTATATTTGGATGTGATTAACAAACCATCAACTATAACAAGCTATAACAAGACATTGGTTCTCATATCATTAAGCTAAATTGAATGGTTCTATAAAAGGGGTTAATGTTTTGCCAATAAAATGGGTTTTATTTAAAAGAATCAGTAGAGTACCATATGGTTGAATGCATACAATCATATGATACATAGACTTTTCTATAACAAGTATTGTATACCCTTTTGAAAACAAGTTAAGCACCATCCTTTTACACAACACTTAGGTTACTTGCAAACTCTTAGTGGGATAAAGGTCACCTAACCACTTTGAGGGAACTTGTGACTTGAGGTGAGAATACCATGTTTGTGGGATAAAGGTCACCTAAACACTTATGTAGTAAACTCACACGTGTGTGTTAGTAGGACGACTTGATTTATAAAATATATTGAATGGATCACCTAAAATATGTTTTATAAAAGGTTTGATGGGGTAAACATGCCGTAATAACATAAGATGTTCAAACGATCCCATACTACTAGAAGTTGCAATGGGTTGCAATTGTCATTTATGACTACCTTGTTTATTAAATAATGGGATAAAGGTCACCTAACCAATGTTTAAATATAATGTTGGATTCTAAAATTTTTGTTTATTAATAGTCTATGAGACATGAAGGGTATTAATAAATGAAATACATATATTTATATCAACGATTACTAAAATGAACTTGTAAAATCTTGTAGATGGCCGACCACAACAACGCTAATAACGATGTACCAAACCAAAACAACCAATCTCTTAGGGCGATCCTTCAAAGGGATCGTCTAACGCCTAACAATTTCATGGATTGGTACCGCAACTTGAGAATTGTTCTCAAGCAAGAAAAGCGGGCCTACATCCTTGATGATCCCATCCCCGATGAACCTAACGAGGAGGATGTGGAGGCCTATAATGATTGGGTAAAGTATGTAGAAGACTCCGTCCAAGTCTCTTGCCTTATGTTGGCAAGTATGACACCTGAACTCCAAAAGGAGTATGAACTCCATGGAGCCTATGACATGATCACTCAGTTGCGGGAAACGTTCCAGCAACAAGCTAGAGTGGAGCGCTTTGAAACGGTCCGAGCTCTTCATGCATGTCGGATGGAGGAATCCCAATCAGTTTCATCTTGTTCTTAAGATGAAAAGCCACATCGACCGCCTTCAAAGGCTAAATTGTCCTGTATCAAAGGAGTTGGCCACGGATTTGATCCTTAATGGCCTAACTAAAAGGTTTGAGGCATTCGTCATGAATTACAACATGAACGGATGGGACAAAAGCATAAATGAACTTCATTCGATGCTCAAATCAGCTGAGGCGGAATGGGCAAAAGGGTTTTACCCATTCTCACCATTAATGAAGGTGGTAAAAGGAAGAGGCCTCTACCCCCTCCTAAGGCAAATGTTGCCAAAGGAAAGGGGCACGTTGGAGGAAAGGGGAAGATGGCTGTTAGGGCGGAACCTCCAAAGCCAAGGAGAAGAAGCAAAAGGTTGCTGTAAACGACCCATGCTTCAAATGTGGTGAGATAGGACATTGGATGAGAAATTGTCCAGTCTATCTCAAAGAGTTGAGAGAAAAGAGGGATGCAGGGCAAACCTCAGGTATAATTTACATGATACATGTTGAGCTCATGTTATTTCTTCTAACACATGGGTATTAGATACCGGATGTGGAACTCACATTTGCAATTGTTGCAGGGGTTCAAAAGAAATGAGGATTTTGCAAAAGGGGAAATAAGTCTCTTCATGGGCAATGGTGCAAAGGTTCACGTAGAAGCCCAAGGAAACTACATTTTGAAGCTTCCAAGTGGTTTGGAAGTTATTTTAAACAATGTATTATATGCTCCTAGTTTGACTAGGAACATAATTTCTGTTTCCTGTTTAAGACAATGTGATTATGATTTCAAGTTTGTTGACGATGATATTCATGTTTCTTTAAATCATGTATTTTATTTTAAGGCTATACCTTGTAATGGTATTTATGAATTGTTTCATGAAAACATAACATATGATAGCTCAATATACCAAGCAACCACCAAAAGACTCAAATTAGATTTAAGTGATACCTACCTTTGGCATTGTCGTCTTGGTCATATAAACAAGAAACGTATACAAACACTACAAAAGAATGATATTTTAACAACAAATGAATTTGATTCATTTGATGTGTGTGAATCTTGTTTACAAGGAAAAATGACTAAGGCACCTTTTAGTGGAACTAACGAAAGGGCAAAAGATTTATTAGGTATCATACATTCAGATGTATGTGGTCCTTTTAAGCCAATGACTAGGAATGGTGAAAGATACTTCATTACCTTACCGACGATTATAGTCGCTATGGGTATGTGTACTTATTAAGGCACAAAGATGAAGCTTTTGAAATGTTCGAAATCTTCAAGAATGAAGTAGAAAATCAACTCAACAAGTCAATTAAAGTTCTCCGCACCGATAGAGGTGGTGAATACTTGAGTGATGTTTTTCAAGATCATCTTAGGAGTTGTGGGATCATCTCACAACTCACTCCACCTAGAACACCACAACATAATGGTGGTTGTCTGAGAGGAGGAATCGAACCTTATTGGATATGGTTCGATCTATGATGGCTAGAAGCACATTGTCTCTATCATTTTGGGGTTTCGCTTTGCTCTCCGCGGCCGTATTCTAAATATGGCCCCAAACAAAAAGGTGGAAAAGACACCTTTTGAGATATGGCATGGAAGAGTTCCATCCCTATCGTACTTAAGGGTATGGGGTTGTGAGGCTTATGTTAAGACTCCCACCCCAAACAAATTAGATGTCCGATCCACCAGTGTATCTTGTTGGATATCCTAGAGATTCTATGGGATATTATTCTATGATCCACTGGAACGAAAGGTGTTTGTTGCCAGAAAGGGTGAGTTCTTAGAAGCCAAGTTCCTTATGGAAGGAGCTAGCAGTAGAACAGTGGATCTTGAGGAGGATCAAGAACCACAGCCCGATGCACGTTTGGTTGAAACTAGCACTCAACATGAGGATGTTGAGGATGATCAAGTGGTTGATCAATACACACAAAACGTCGCAGAAGTGGTAGAACTAGTAATCCACCTGAAAGATACGGTTTTTTATGGATGGATGCTACGTGGTTGATTCCGATGAACCAACCACATATCATGATGCAGTGTCCAATTTGGATTGTGATAAATGGCTTGAGGCCATGAACGTTGAGATGCAATCCATGTATGACAATCAAGTTTGGGAACTTGTTGTGCCACCTCTTAATTCCAAAGTAGTTGGAAGTAAGGGTTTTCAAAAGGAAAACCGATATGCATGGAAAGTTGGATACTTACAAAGCTAGACTTGTAGCAAAGGGTTTCACTCAAACTCAAGGGGTTGATTATGATGAAACCTTCTCACCTGTTGCAATGCTCAAGTCTATAAGGATATTATTTGCCATAGCAGCTCATTATGATTATGAGATTTGGCAAATGGATGTCAAAACCGCTTTCCTAAATGGATATCTTGAGGAAGATGTCTATATGGTACAGCCTAAAGGTTTTGTCGATCCAAAATATCCTAAGAAAGTATGCAAGTTAAAGAAATCAATCTATGGATTAAAACAAGCATCAAGAAGTTGGAATCACCGTTTTGATGATGAAGTAAAGAAATTTGGCTTCATCAAAAACGCTGACGAGGCCTGTGTGTATAAAAGGGCTAGTGGGAGCACAATAACCTTCCTAGTATTATATGTTGATGACATACTACTATTTGGAAAGACATTCCGACCTTGGAAGGCATTAAAACCTGGCTTGGAAGTTGTTTTTCCATCAAGGATCTTGGTGAAGCCACTATATTCTGGGAATAAAGATCTATAGAGATAGATCAAGGCGGCTGATTGGTTTAAATCAGAGTGCATACATTGACAAAATCTTGAAAAGGTTCAAGATGGAGACTCTAAGAAAGGTAATGTACCTATCAGAGAGGGACAATATTAAGTATGACTCAATGTCCAAGCTCAAAGGAAGAACAAAATAGAATGAAGGCAATCCCATATGCATCTGCTATAGGATCCATCATGTATGCAATGATATGCACTAGACCAGACGTGTCATGCGCTTTAAGCATGACAAGTAGATACCAGCAAAATCCTGGTGATAGTCATTGGATGGCTGTCAAGAACATTCTGAAGTACCTAAGGAGGACTAAGGACATGTTCTTGATCTATGGGTCTGGTGAAGAGGAACTCGTTGTAAGAGGTTACACGGATGCGAGTTTCCAAACCGATCGAGATGATTCACGATCTCAATCGGGGTACATCTTTATTCTGAATGGGGGAGCTGTTCTTGGAAAAGCTCAAAACAAGAAGTCGTAGCGTTGTCCACTACAGAATCAGAATACGTCGCCGCTTCAATGGCAGCACAGGAAGCTGCATGGCTGAAGAAATTCATAGCCGATCTAAGGGTAGTCCCTTCCATTCAGGATCCCCTAGAGATCTTTTGTGACAAAGAGGGTGTGATTGCTCAAATCAAGGAACCTCGTGCTCATCAAAAGACTCGGCACATTGAACGAAGGTTCAACTACATAAGGGATGAAGTTGAAAAGGGAAAGATATGTATTCGTAAAGTTCACACTGATAAAAATGTTGCGGATCCACACAAAGCTCCTCGAAAAGGCAAAGCATGAGGGTCATGTTTGTGCCATGGGACTTAGATATTCAAGTGACGGGTTTGATGTTGTATTTTGCATATAGATATTGGAACTAATGTTATTTGACTTAATTATATAGTTATAATTTCATTTGTTCTTCTATTTTAGCATGTTTAAATCCATGAATAAATAAGTTATTCTAAACGTCCGTAGTCGATTATACTTGTGGGAACAACTATAAATATAAGACTGTGATGAACTTGGATTGGTTGATATTCATATGGTATGAATATACAACAAGAGGTTGCTACCAAGGTTCATTGATATCTATGGGATATAGATATTGGACTGACCGCTCTCAATTATTTCTGCATGGAATCTTGCTGATTAGTCATAAGAGATTTTGAGTAAAGGCGAATATCATTGTATCCTCAGACCTGAGATACATATTGGGTCTTGATATTCACCAAGTATTGTACTTTGACTTAGTTCTTTGCTGTTCTGAAAAGGCAGTACATAAGGTTGAGTTCAGGTATAACATGAGGTGATTGTGAGAGACGTATGTAATCGAGATGGAATTTGTTCCTCTTATTCGTTGAGAGTTAGATATCTAAGGCCTGCTAAAGTTAAATCATCAGAGAATGACAATTATGTGTCTCTTGGATTTAACATGACATCTGCAACAAAAGGATAGATGATTAATTCACCTAAAACATATTCAAGTAAGGTACTTGAAAAGGATAATGTTATTGAATGGCACTTAGTCATATACATTAGGGGTAGCAAACCGTTGCTAGGCGTTATTTGCTGCTTGCATCAATCTTCTATAAATCTTGTGCAAGTGGGAGATTGAAAGTATTGATCTGCCCAAGATTCATATTAAATTGATGTGGCTAGTGTAATATGATCCAGTCGGGTCATACCCAATAACAAGCCAAACAAACACCAAAAGGTAATTTATTTGTTGATAAGATCACACAAATAAATAATGACACCAATTTAGAAAATTGGATTTTCTAAATTATTGCTTTTGTAGATGAACATCATTATATAGATAATTTGTTCATAAAAGATTATTTGTACATTATTTAAATTAGTTAAACAATGGCAAATAATAGTGTGTGTTAGTGATATAAAATTAAAATGGTTTTAATTTTATAAAACAAGGGATGTGATTGTATATTTTTATAAAATTTGAATTGAGAGGGAAAACAAAAGGGGGCCATTTTCGGCCGCCCCTTGGTCTTGGATGCCCCATTTTATTAGTTCCAAGACATGCAAGTCTTGGACACTTGAACACTCATTCATTCTATCACATCCAAGAACACACACAACCAAAGCTCTCTCTCTACTCTCTCCTCTAATCTCATGGTTTTGGGCAGAAAAAGAAAGAGATTTTCAGCCAACAAAAGGTGTTTTGTAGCTGGAAATTGGTGTCAAAGATCCTAGCATTCAAGGTGATTTGTTGGTAGGCTTGGGGTATGCTATCTTGAAAACTTCTACCTTGAAGTTTAGCCACAAGAACACATCCTTTTCATCTCTTTAATCTCGGTTTTCTGCAGCTCCAAAGGTTGTGGTTCTTACATTTTATGTTTCTTTCATTGTATGTATTTTGTATAATGATCCATGGCTTTGGGGTTCATATTAAATGGGTTTAATAATCATCTTATTAACATGTTTTAAATCTTATATCTGCTGCGTTTTTTCATATAAATAAGGTTATATGAACTTTGATAAACATGTTTAAACCCCACAGTATCATGGTTCCTGCCTCTAACTACAGGAACTCTCTCTCTACTTTGTCCATTTCCTTGTGAGGATAGAATTCCTCCATCACTGACTTTTTCAATTCGGACCACTTCATTCTCTCAATAGCCTGACTACCCTCAGCCTGGACAATATTGTCCCACTAGCATAAAGCCGAGTCCACGAAAGAGTGGGCGGCAAACTTCACTTTCTGGACTTCCCGAAGTCGCTAATAGTTAGAACATCTTCTATTTCTCTCACCCACCGGTGAGCAGCAGTAGCAGTGTCATTAATGTCAAAAGTAGGGGGCTTGCACCTTTGAAATGCATCGTAGTTACAGCCATGCCACCTCCGGCATAGGCTCTTCTTCTTCCTCTTCTTCTTCGTCATCTGACAAAACCGTCTCAGTCCCGGGCTGTCTCCTTTCGCCCGTAGGTCTACTCCTTTCCCTTTTTTCCCTATCTCTAACAACCTTTATCACTTCGGTCACCACAGACGGTATAATCGTTTGCATGACTTGATGTACTTCCTCCAGAACCGCCTCCTACACTAAGGCTCTCAAATTAGCACTCTTATCACCACCCTCTGGATGAGGGGTCTCTGGTTCTGCATGAACCACCTTTTCGCTCTAGGCCTTCCTCTCATAACCCATGGTTCAGCACCACGACCTCCACCACGTGAAGCTTTAGATGATCTACCACCGGCCATCCTCACACACACGCTGAAAGATTCAAACACCAACATGGTCATTCAAGGGGACAGCTCAGTTTATGTCAAGTATAGTAAGTTCCTAATTACAGTGGCCAGTTGTGATTAGTCACTTACTTTACACTTCGTACCCCAAGCGTTACCTGTCCTAACTACATCAGTATCTAAATCTACCAGCAACACATAATCACATAACATGCGCACATAATACCGGTTAATTATTAAGAAATACCTGATGGCACGCAACTACTCGGACTGGCATCCCTTCCCTTTCCGTCCCATTTTCGTTTTAAGTTTAGGTTTATATTGAAAATTCACCCGTTTCACTTAAACTTTGGCTCTGATACCCACTTGTAAGGCCCTGTTCCCGGGACGCTTACAGCTAGTAAATCATTGCACATAAAACATATACTTTACATTTACATCCGTAAAAACATTGCAGCGGAAACATAAAAATAACTTTTCATATCATTACAAATGCTTTTTCAAGTTAATACAAGCGTTCATTTCAAAACATCATTCATTCGCATTACAATGCAAAAACAATAAACAACAGAATGCCATCCAAAAGAGCTGAGTAGTTGACGCGTTCCATCCTCAGCAATGCTCACCTGGCAACCGGAAAATACATAAAAAGTCAACGTTGCTGAGTGATTTCTAGTTTTATAATAAAACATACTTTTACTTTCATTAGACCATTCATTACTTTTGCATGTGATCACACATCATACGTATACATAGATAATATCATTATTATCTTCATCATTCGTTCGTTTATTCCATACATTCGTTATTACATCTTTACTTTCATTTGGACCAATGCCATGTGCTCCACCCCACCGTATGCATAAAGCTAGTACTAGCCTGAGGTCTTTGAAAGACTCCGAACATTATGCACGAAGCTGACTCCAGTTACCAAGGTGAGCGACAAGGGTCCCATACATATGGTCAATCACAAGGATTGGACCCCAGCGTGCATCCTTCTAGTGTATTTAACCCCCACACAATTAAGCTAACACCCTTCATTGGGTGTGAACCTCCATACATCTGCTTAATCACACGAATCAAGCCCCAGTGTGCATCCTTCTGGGGTAGCTAACCTGCACACGGTTGAGCTAACACCCTTCATTGGGTGTCAACCTCCTTACGTTTGCTTGCAAGCCTTTCATACTTTCATTTGTTCATTAATGCATGCATTCATTCATCATGTTCCTCTTTTGATTATCTTCCACTTTACGTTACATAATACTTTCATTTCATTCATTGACATTCAACGTAAAGCCAAGGGAAAATAATCATACATAATAACGAACATAACAGTCAACATCATCATAGAGGGCATCATACTTACATAACATACATAATACACATCATGCCAAAGCATCAAACATACATCATAACATCCCTATCGTAACATCTATGACCCCAAAAGTCAACTTACATAGCCCCCCGAGAACCTCCCAAGTCAAAGCCTACATTCATCGTTTTCCTAGAAAGTCAGAAAATGGTCTAAGTGTTCATCCGCATTTGCTATAGTTCATCCGCATTTACTATAATTCATCCGCATTTGTCTTACTTCATCCGCATTTGTTCCTGTTCATCTGCATTTGTTCATCCGCATTGACCTTACTCATCCGCATTTCCCATACTTAGTCAATGTTCATCCGCATTTCCCATTACTCATCCGCATTGACTTACTTAGTGGTTAATGCTCATCCGCATTAACTGTCATCCGCATTGACTTTCCATACTCATCTGCATTGACTTTCCATACTCATTTGCATTGACTTTCCATAGTCATCCATATTGACTTTGCATACTTATCTGCATTGACTTTCCATACCCATCCGCATTGACTTTCCATACTCATCTGCATTGACTTTCCAACACTTAGGCAGATTCTAAAACTTAACATATAAGCCTTAAACATCATATTTCAGTTCCCAATCACCATACATCATGTTCTAAGCTTAAGTCTTACCTTCTAAGCCTTAGAAAGACCATCATACATCATCAGCATGAACATAAACACACATCACATCATGTTGATACATGTATGTCCCTAGATCATGATATGAATGTAATAGATCTAGTTTCTCTGATTCTGAGGTAATGCTTGGAATGATTAATGAAATGATATTGTTTGTTTGTTATTTATAATGTTTAATATTTCATTAATGAGTTGACGTTGAATTGGTTAATTAGGTTTGTGGTTGTTTGAATTGTTACACATAATGTTATATTAATTAATTAATACATTCAAACTTAACAGAATGAAGTTCTCATGCAAGTGGCCCATGTGAATGGACCATACGCATGAATAACTTCATACGAATGACTCAGTCGCACGACTGAACCAGGATACTGGATCAGTCGTATGATTGTAACATAAGATTGGCTCAGTCGCACGGCTGAACACTCAGTCGTGCGGATGAATCAACCGCATGGTTCAATCGCACGACTGAACCATACTAATGCTTCAGTCGAACGAATGAACAATACTAACCTATAAATACAACCCAATTCTTGGAAAAACAAGAGCATTCATTGATTACGATTCCAGACGTACCCTACCCGTCCAAAAGCCTCCCAATTCGTTCTCCAAGTTCACAGAACACATTAGATCGATTCCCAATCGACTTCTAACATTATATTCAATTCTTGATTGATTCTTCGTGTGTTCTCACTGATTGGATCGCCAATCAAATAGGATTCCGCACAATTTGATCTGGTTCACACGCTAATCACTAGGTATTTCGTTCAAATACCAGGTCCAACAAGTGGTATCAGAGCATTGGCTCTTGATTACATGTGATTCAATCAAGATTGATAAAAAATTGTGTTTTTGCATTAAAACGCAATTTTTGGTGTCAAAAGTGATCTTGGACGTTCCCTGCTGATCAAAGTTTGGTTTCTACGGACTTAGGCGACTAAACCTTGCGAAAATTCGAATTTTTACGGCCGAAACACGTTTAACGTAGAAAATTTCGCAAAACAGTAGCTTCAGTCGCACAAGAGTCCATTCGCACGACTGGACTTCATTTGCATAGTCCACGCACGATTGGACCTAGTCGCATCTCCATTCGTACGATTGAACCGTTCATTCGCATTGCTCATACGCATCAGATTCATTCGCACGACTGAGCAAATCGCTTAGTTCAGCCGCACGATTGAACCAGTCGCGGAGTTCATATGCACGACTAGACCATTCGCATCCTTCAGTCGCACCAGTGATAGTTTGTTTTATTAGAGTTAAAGTTATTCGCCATGGAAGATCAAATGTCAGCCTTTACTACTGGGAAGGACTCTAGGATACAGAACCTGCTGTTGCTTGAGAGTGAGGTGGGTAATCATAATAAACCACCAAAGCTATGTGACGTTAATGAGTTTCCCCACTTGAAACAACGTTTTGAGATCTACCTCAATGGAGTGGTTCTGAATCTGTGGAAGCCATCGAGATTGGATATAGTACACCCGTGGGAGCTGATGGAGTTAAGCTAACGTTAGGAGGATGACGGACGTGCAGAAAGTTAAATACAATGCAGAGAAAAAGTTTATGCATTGATTACGCAATCTATTCCTAAAGACACATTCCACCAGTACTCAGAGAATAAACAATCCAAGAAACTTTGGATGAGCTAGAAAAGGTATGATGGGAATGCTTCATTGAAGGCAATCAAGGCTAAGGAGTTAAAGAAGGAATTTGATAACTTCTCATCGATGGGAAACGAGAGTTTAGACGACGTTATAGATAGATTCTACCATCTGATGAGTGAACTTCATACACATGGGGTGGCTACTACCATGGAAGAGAAAGTTACTAACATTGCAGACGGATTGCCTGAAAAGTGGGCTTCATTCGTGTCTAACCTTAGACAGAATGGAATGCTGGCAAAACTGGATATTAATGACTTCATTCTTAAGTTGCGAGAAGAGGCACTTAGGATGAAGTACAGAGCTTAGAAGTCTTCGTACAATCAAAATCTAGCTTTGTACAACGCCACGCCTCAAGCTAAGACATCTGGAGCACCTCTCCAGATTGGATTTGTGTCTAGCTCATCGGGTCCTTCACATGCGTCTCCTTTAGGATCAGACACGTGGGGACCATCTTGTACCCACTATATTGGATCCGAAGCAAGTGCTACTAAACTGAAGACCGAGAATCTCGGTAATGTGACTGTGGAAGTAGCTCGAGAACACATGGATCTTTTGGCTGCAGTGGTTCATTCTTATGATGAACTTGTTGCTGGGAAGATTGGAAACTACCATCTGGCAGACGAGGACTACGAGCAGGTGGACGAAATGGAGCTTGAGAGGATGGACATAATGTGTGCCTTAGCTAGTGCTGTCCGGAGGGCGAAGAAGTTTGTAAAACAAACCGGACAGAACTTGGTAGCTACTAAGGATACCACATTTGGCTTTGACAAGAGCAAAGTGACCTGCATCAACTGTGGAGAGAAGGGGCACTTCAAAAGAGAATGTGTTAAGCCTAAGAACGGGTAATGGGAACCCGTTCTCGTCCTTCACTCGTCAAGACAAGCAAGCTACCAATTCTACTTCATCAAGCAAGGATCCAAAAGCCTTGACTGCTCATGATGATAAAGGACAGGATTAGAGCTTTAGGTTTGTCTCACCAGGGGAATCAAACATTACAAGTGTAGAAGATATTGACAATGATTCCGCTAGTGACGGAGATCTAGCAGTTGAGATAGCGATGTCACATAGTGAAGAAGCAACTGCAACCGAGGTTAGTTACAAGCCTAAAGCAAAGACTACCACGTCAGAGACAGAAAAGACAGAATCACCAGAACCAGAGACATCTGATGCTGCGTTGATGGCTAACTCTTCTAAATCAACTCAGGTAAGTACTACTGACCAAATGTTTGATAATCATGCTTGTTCTGATTGTGATACTTTTAGGAATAGCATAGATGAAAATTTTGCTAGGTTATTAGATCATAATGATAACTTAGTAAAAGATTTGCAATCATGCACTGAGGCTAATAGGGTATTAAAACTAAATGAGCAGAGTTATAAAGAAAAGATAGACCTTTTGACTAAACAGCTTAGGGAAACCGAAGTAGTTGCTTTTAACCAAGCTAATGACATGAGGTATTATCTAAACTCCCTAGAAGACACTAAGAAGCAAAAGGCAGTTCTTGAAGTAGAAGTAAATTCATTAAAACAGAAACTGCACAGTTGGACTAGTTCTTCACACATAGTCCAACACTTAGTGAGAGAAAGGAACAACGGGAAGGGATTGGGTTATAAAGTGGTTCCACCACCACCTGAGACTTTGATGAACACTAAGACTAGACAAATAAATAATATCCCATCAAGGATCATGTGGTGTCTACTCCTTTTGTTAGTGATCCAGATTCCTTATGTTCATCTATTGACTCTGGAAACAAACAAAAGGAGCCACTTCAAAGGCAAAGGGTAAATTGCCTTGTGTTAATCTGGAAAAGGAATTTGAAGAGTTAACTTAAAATCAGGGTCAAATAGAGTCAAATCAGAACCTAAAAAGACTTCTAAGGTTAATCTTTCACATATTTCAAGTCAAAACCATTAACCAAAAGAAAAAGATGTTAAATAGGTTAAAACAGTTAACTTTGTTAAACCAGAGAAAACATCCAAAGAACCAGAGTCAAAACCTAGAGTGAGTGATGTTACTAGAGTGTCACACACTTCTCCACAAAGAAGTTTAATTATAAAGTTGATAGCAGGTCATGCTACAACTGTGGTGAATATGGACACATTGCCTCCTATTGTCATTTCTATCAGACACCTAGGAAGAAGATTGAACCTCAGGTTCAAAGCCTAGGTCTTCTAAGAGGAATTCTCTGACTCCACCTAGAAGAACTAGTGAACCTAAAATTCAACCTGTAAGTCAATCGGCTGTTTATCACAAACATGCCTTGCACAAATCTGGATTATGGAAGGAGAAGACATCCTCTGTGTCTGATAATGATGACAAGAAGGAACCCGAGCTACCCTCATCCTCCAAGGGTCATGGGTGGAATTTATGATGTGTGATGCCTCTGGGAAACCCAAGCCAGTAAAGGCTTAGGTTCCTAACCCAAACTAATCCTTTACTCTGTATGTGCAGGGTGTTCGATACAGTGCTGAAACTAACACGTGGATTGTAGACAGCGGAGCATCCAGGCACATGACCGGAAATAGGGCTCTTTTATCAAACGTCAAGAAAATAAAAGGAGGGCATGTTTCGTTTGCTTGAAACAAGGGAGGCTATATCACAGCCCAGGGAGAAGTGGGGAATCAGAAAGTTAAGTTTGATAAGGTGAACTACGTTCAACAACTACAAAATAACTTACTTTCTGTTTCCCAAATATGTGATAAGGGATTTAAAGTCATCTTCGACAACAAGAAGTGTTACGTGCTAAGAAAGACTACGTGATCCCAGAGGACCAAGTTCTGATGACTGCTTCAAGATATAAAGACCTTTATGTTTTGGATCTGTCAACAGCTTCTACAATGGATCATGAGGTTCAGTGTTTTCTATCTAAAGCTACTGAAAAAGATTCCATCTCCTGGCATAGGAGAATGGGACACATTAGTCAAAGGAAGATGAATCACTTGATTCAGAAGGATCTGGTGAGAGGAGTTAATGTCAAGAACTTCCAGTTTCCTGACTTTTGTGTAGCTTGCAAGAAAGGCAATAGACGAAGAAGTCTCATACGGAAAAGAAAGTTCATTCAATAGAACTTCCTCTTGAACTTCTTCACATGGATCTGTTTGGTCCAGTCAGTACAAAGAGCATTGCAGGCGACTTGTACTATTTTGTGGTCACTGATGACTACTCAAGGTTCACTTGGGTAATGTTTCTGAAATCCAAATCAGAAACATTTGAGTAATTCAAGGAGTTGGTAACCACACTGGAATCTCTCTACAAGCTGAAGGTTAGACAAGTACGCTCAGACAACAGAACAGAATTCAAGAACCAGTGGATGGAGGCATACTGCAAGGAAAAGGGAATTGTGCATCAATTCACTTCTGCCTACATGCCTCAGATGAATGGCGTTGCTGAGAGAAAGAACAGAAGCTTGATAGAGACAGCACCGACTATGCTGGCAGACTCGAAACTGCCTATCCAATTCTGGAATGAGGCAGTGGCGAATGCATGTTATACACTGAATCAAGTCCTGATAGTCAAGCGCCACGGAAAGACATGTTACGAGCTACTACAAAGATGCAAACCGAATTTGGAGTATCTCGAACCATTTGGCGCGCCATGCACACTTCTGAAGAAGACACAAGAAGGTAAATTCAGTGAGAAGGCAGATGAAGGAATCTTTCTAGGATACAACATACCGAACAAGCGAGTTTACAACAACTCAACGGGTCTAGTAGAAGTGTGGTGTAATGTTGACGTTCAGAGATATACCACACCACCTACTGGCAAAGGACCCGCCTACTTTTTCGACTATGATGGATTCTTCAAGTCCTTCAACATCCCTCTCTCTCCCTCGGATGACGAGTTAGCTACACGGATGATGTATGATATCTTGAATACACCAACATCAAGGTCACTGGGAGGATCATCTACTCAGTCAGGGAGAGTAGTCGACGACAGTGACTCCTCCTCTGAAGATGAAGCTGAAGAAGATGATCAGAACAATCAGGAGGAACAGGTTCCAGTTCCTGAAAGTCCACAGCATCTACCAGTGATGTACCTTCGACTTCGGAGCCTCAACTCCAACTACCTCAGCTGCAGAACCAAATGTTCATAATCTTGGCTCTGAGGTGGTTGTTCCTACTACTCCAGGATCAAGACTAAACGTATATCATCCCCTAAACAATGTCATTAGGGATGTCAGATCAAGAGTGCAAACCCGAAATCAGCTATACTCAGCTGATTACGCCTCAGTTATGGAAAAGGGATATATTCATGATGGTGCTTATCGGTGTTTTGTCTCACAGTTTGAGCCAAAATACGTCAGTGATGCACTAAATGATGAGGCGTGGGTGAGTGCCATACAAGAAGAACTTCTTCAGTTCAAGAAGTTAGGTGTATCGACTCTAGTTTGATAGACCTAAAGGTGCTAAGGTCATTGCACCGAATGGGTTTTAAAGTGCAAGAAAGATGACCAAGGGGTCATTATCAGGAACAGGCTCGATTGGTGGTTCAAGGATTTCGCTAAATCGAGGGAATTGACTACAATGAGGTGTTTGCACCCGTGGCAAGGATGGAAGCCATTCATATCTTCCTTGCCTATGCATCGTACATGAGGATTAAAGTCTATCAATTAGATGTGAAGAGTGCATTCCTTCATGGGGAAATCAGAGAAATAGTCTATGTCAGTCAACCCGAGGGATTTGAAGATCCTTATCATTGGGACAAAGTTTATAAACTCGACAAGGCCTTATACGGGCTTCATCAAGCTCCTAGGAACTGGTATGAGAAACTCTCAACTCATCTTGTGAAACACGGCTTTCGCAGGGGAGTCATTGACTGCACACTGTTCATCAAAGAAAAAGATGGAGACCTACTGCTAGTACAAATCTATGTCGATGACATAATATTCGGTTCAAAGAACGAAGAATTATGCAAAGAGTTTGAAGCAGTTATGAAGAAAGAGTTTGAGATGAGTGCTATAGGGGAGATGAAGTTCTTTCTCGGTTATAGGTGGATCAGACACCAAATGGGATCTTTCTACATCAGACCAAGTATGTAGGAGACATTCTTTGACGTTTTGACATGGAGAATGCATCTGCTGCTAGGACTCCACTTGCTACGAATCACGACATAGCACCTCATGAAAATGGAGATCTTGCAGATGCCAGATGTACCGAGGAATGATTGGATCCCTCATGTATCTCACTGCCTTAAGACCTGATATCATGTATGCTACATGTTTATGTTCTAGATAGGGGTCAAAAGGATTTTTCGTTATCTGAAGGGTACACCCACACTTGGATTGTGGTATCCTCATGATGATGACTTTGAGCTCACGGGGTATAGTGACTCGGATTATGGAGGCTGCAAGATGAATACAAGTCTACATCCGCAGGGTGTCAATTCTTGGGAGAAGACTAGTTACTTGGCAGTGTAAGAAGCAGACATCGGTTGCATTGTCAACCTGTGAAGCCGAATATGTTGCTGCTGCAAGTTGATGTTCACAAATCATCTGGATTCAACAGCAAATGCGGGATTATGGTTTAAAGTTCTCCTCTACTCCTATTTGTGTTGATAACTCTGCTGCAATTGCAGTAACTAAAAATCCGATCCAACATCCTAAGACCAAACATATCGGTATTAAATACCATTTCATAAGAGACTGTTTTGAAAAGAACTTAATTGATGTGGTAAAAATTAATACTGATTTTCAACACGCTGACCTCTATACTAAAGCCTTTGATAAACCACGTTTTCAATATTTGCTAGAGGTCAACGACGTTAAAAAGAAAAGTGAGGTATTCCTGATGATGATAATGTGTAGTCTGATATTGTTTAGTTAAAGTTTTCTTTTTTATTTTTTATTTTATTTGTTATTTTAGTCTGTTTAATTTAAACTCATGTTATTTTGCTGTTTATTAAAAATCCTAAAATAATTAAACCAGTTATGATTTTAGTATTTTAGGGGAGAATTTGTCAGCAAGTAACATTTAAACAAAAAAAACGAGGGAGAAGGAGTGGATAGCTAATATAAGGTAGACCGTAACTGTGATACCGATTCAAACCCTTGGAAAATGATAGTATACATGAACAAATCAAGAGGGACTGTAAAATTTAAATTAGAAAAGATGCAAAGACTCAAAGTATAGTCTGTGTAGTCTAAGCAATATAAAAGGGAAGATGATAGAAAAACTGGTAATCCTAAGGCAATACAACGAGAGTAGACCTAGAGGTTGCTAGACCACAAATGATATGTCGGTAGATTCAACACAATAGATGATTAGACTTGACTGGTGATTTCAAGATCAAACTAAGTTGTTCAACTGACTATGAGGTTCCATCTTATCACTGGTTAACACAGTCAACAATATTCAATTAAGGGAAATAAGCATGTAAATGCCACAATGTGTGCGGATGACCATAAATAGAGCAAAGCAAGAAAAAATGAAAGACAAATGCTATAAAACTAATGACATGTTGTTGGTGCATTTTGTGCAAAATAATATTAAGCTGCTCTAACAAGGAGATAGGTTGTGTGCCTCTCTGCTGTGCGATGACGCTGACCTGAGGATAAGCATAACCTAGATATTTTAGAATTCATTGTTGTTTGCCGCCTCTCTGCTGGTGATGGCACTGACCTGAGGTCTGGCTTCTCTTTGAAAGCTCTAAGAATAGTCTCTCCGTGTAATAATACCCGTAGACCGCTCAAAAGCTCCTGAGGAATGTTGATTACCATATAGTGTGGGATCCAAAATGTTAGTTGAAATAATAACCTAAAAGAATCACCAGTTTGTGTCAAAAGTCTGTGTATGGATTTAAGTGGACAAACATATTGACAATCATTGTGACTGCAATTCTTGAAAGTTCAAATCAATGTGGTAATCTAAGAGTTCCATTATGATTTCCTAAATTTGCTAACGACTCTGGATGAACACCAAGAATTGAGCATCAAAAGATTTTGATAACAAGTCCAAAATGATTTGACTTGCCTGTATGATTCTAAAATTGAATTGGTCCAGGTATGGTCAATCTAAGTTGAAGTTGTCTATTCCAGAACCAAATCAAGTAGATTTCCATCTCAGGACTTATCTCTCACAAAAAGCAAAAACAATCTTATTTTTATTCTTTAGTTTAATTTTCTAATTTAGTTAGTCATTTTAGCTTTTTTGTTTGTCGGACTACATCAGGAAAATCAGTAAGGGATCAACTCACTAAAAGGGTCATGTCTGAGATGACCACATGTGTTTTAAAAGTTTAAAACAGTCACGTCTAAGGTGATCAAAAAGTTTTCAAGTCAAAACGATCATGTCTGAGATGATCAAATGCTCATAACGTTAATTTCTACAATAAAGGGGTTTTAAATGTTAATATTCAAATTGGCAGAAAATTTAATAAGTATGACCCATTCGCACGAATGGACCATACGTATGGACCAATCATATGAATGGAAGCCATTCGTACGAATGGACCATGAATATGGACCATCCGACCGAATGGCCATACGATTGGCCCAGTCGGACGCTGAAGGGCGGACGAGTGAGTCAATCGCACGACTGAGATCCAGTCGGAAGACTGAAGAAGGACGACTGAACCAATCGCACGACTGAGTCCCACTCGCACGACTGAAAGGTGCGTATGAGCTCAGTCGCGCGATTGAATCTAGGGTTAGTATAAATAGAGGGGGAGTCGGTCGCAAAGACTCACCACCCTCAAATTAACCCTGAATCGCACGACTTAACGCCACTCTGCCAAAATTTCATTTGATCTCTAAATACCCCCGTTTCTTGATTACTGACCATATACATCGACTCTACAGGTAATTTACGGTAAAGAAGCACTCCCATAACTTTCAATTTGATGCAAAATTGGTACATTTGGACTCGCAAAAGAACCAAGACTTAAGTGACTAAATAACCTAACTAAATGACTCAAACAAAAGAAAGTAAAGATGTTACGTGTTATAAGAATGTATTGCGAGTGAAATGAACCAGACAACAATGTCTAAAACTCAAAATTGGTGAAAAAGTGAATTTTAATTAAACAGTCAGTACATCATGCGAATGGACAGCTTGATGAATTTAGTCGCACGACTGAAGGGTGCGAACTGCTTAAACGCACGACTGAACCATGCGTATGAAGTTCAGTCGCATGACTGGTGTAACCGCATGAGGGTATATATGTATGAGCCCAGTCGCACACTCAGTGGTACGCATGGGATCAGTCGCACGACTGAATCCCATTCGCACTGTTCAATCGCACGACTGATC
Source organism: Flaveria trinervia (assembly GCA_025506515.1). Classification (NCBI taxonomy): domain Eukaryota; kingdom Viridiplantae; phylum Streptophyta; class Magnoliopsida; order Asterales; family Asteraceae; genus Flaveria; species Flaveria trinervia. Next base: position 24,455,895 of record CM046449.1, on the reverse strand, counting down.
TCAGTCGCACAATCTCAATCGCATGACAGAAAGATTTTCTTCAAGTTTAAGTGTTTCATGACTTTCTTAGCCAATGGTACTAACGTTTACTATCTTTGTGTAACAGATGGCGAGTCGATGGACTATGAGCACGAAGCACAATATATCTACTCCTTGTACTCCGTATCGATCCATTCTACTCCTTGTACTCCGTATCTGGATTGACATCCAGAAACACTGCTAGTTTCTCTGGCATCATCACATTTCTACTGAGATCGAGGATTGCACATGCCATATCTACTCCTTGTACTCCGTATCGATCCATTCAGCAGGCCTTCTTGGAAGGCGCTACAGTTGATAGATCGTCTGAGCCTCATTGCATGAGAAGTACCATCTTTGGAGAGGCTATTACTATCTCATAGGAGGATCTAAGGATCGTATTACAGTTGGGGGCTAACACTGATTGTCCGACTCGATTACACCCCCTCACAGTCAGAGGATGCTTTCTTAGAGCCAAGTACTCTGGGGACATCAATGCTAGGGTACTCAACAAGAGTAACCTCTATCCCTAGTTTAAGTATCTTGCGCACGTGCTGCTTAAGTGCATAGCGTCCGGGAAGGGAGGTTTTGATGAGTTATCCGACCAGATACAGAACGCATATGTTGCGTTGGTGCTGAACCACCCGTTCAGCTTCTCCAAGATGATCTTCACCTACCTGGTGGAGAACATCGAGGGGAAAGGGAAGGAAGGCTTCTGTATGTACCCGAGGTTTATGCAGATGATCATAGATCAGAAGCTTCCCTCCCTGCCGAAGGAGAGGAGGATGCGGTAGTCCTCGAGGTGATGGATGACACTACCTTTGGGAGGATGAAGGTATACAGGGGGAAGCAAGTGAAACCCCTGTCAGGAGGTTGTTTGGCATCTGGCCCGGGAGGACTACGTGGTGCTAGCAAAGAGAAAGTGGCGCCACGATGATAGTGACTCTGATGTGAAGCAGATTGCTCTACCCACTCATGACTCGGATGATGATGACAGTGGGGATGTTGGAGACGGTATGCCTATTCCACCTAGAGGCACTGTGTCTGATGTTGTACCTCCAGTGTCCGTCACAGCTGGAGAAGTAGCCGAGTCAGCTGGATTTCATCAGGATTTTGTTCATGGTGCGGAGGAGGAGGAGGAGTCGGATGAGGAGCCCCTAACGCGAATGGTGGGAAGCAAATTTGTTCCCACAAAACATGGGCTAAGGGTGGTCGGTGAACACCTGAGAGACTCCGGAGAGACTGATACTGACCCAAGCTATGCACCGAGGTCAGCAGGCAGGGTTGTAGGGGGAGCATCCACCTCAACGGGGACGAGGAGGAAGAGGATGGCTAAGCCCCATGGTCAGAAGAAGAAAAAGCGTCGGTTGACCTTCGTCACCACCACAGCCACCACATCCACCACAGCCACCACATCCACCATAGCTACCACATCCACCATAGCTACCACTGCCACCACCATACCTCCCACCACAGTACAGATTCCATCCACCACCATATCCTTTACTCCCACATCACCTCCACCATTTCACAGACCTATCTTCACTACAGCCACCACCATCACCACTTCACACCAAGCAGGACCCTCAGCCCATCCCTCACATACTTATGGATCACCTCTACCTCCAATCGGGTAGAGGAACAGCTGTCTGCGCTCAACAGGATGGTGATGCGCTTACTGGTTGCAGATGAGGAGAAGGCGGCCTAGATCCGCCAGCTTACTGACCTGACTGCTGCACAATCTCACCAGATTGCAGAGCAGGCTTGAGTTATAGAGGAGCAGGCCCAACAGATGGCTGCTCAGAGCACTGAGATAGCCTAACTCCAAGCACATAGTGTCACATCAAGCAAGAATATAGAGGAGTTGGAGGAGGCAAAGAAGCTATCATGTTAAAGCTGAAAGGATCTAAGGAGGATCCCTTGAAGATCAAGGAAGGGGACGAAGATGATGTTGATGAAGATGATGATGAGGATGATGAGAGTGATACAGAGGAGAATGAGGAAACCGAAGGAGATAGGATAGAGGAGAAGGACGATGATGATGAAGCAGAAGGAGGGGATGCAGCTGCATCGGCCTCTGCTTCAGGTCAAGAGAAAAGGTCAAAGAACAGAAAAGACCAACCTGCTTCTACTTCTGCTCCTCCGAGTGACGAGACGATGATACATGATAAAAGTAAAGACTAGATGTTTATGTATTATTTACTTTTGTATTTGAATCCTGTATTGAAAATGATGTATTGAATGTTATATTAAGTTAATGCATTTGTTTGATTAATTACTAATGATTTATGTCTTGAATGTTTAAATTAAACAGATCCAAATTACCAAAGAGATGAGTTTGATGTTGCTCCCCTTCAGCAGGTCAAGACTCAGCTAACAATGATTCTTGATCTGCAAGGGATTGTTAGGAGGTCAGTGAATTATACCCCTGAAGATAGTCAAAGATACTCCGACATGCGATTCGACTAGTGACGAAGAGCTCAACGATGTTGATGAAGTCGAGATCGAAGATGTCACCGCTAAGGATTACCCTCAGTACGCTGACAATGAGGGTAATGTGGTCCCCAATCTAGGTGAATCTCTTGTCAGCGATACTTTTGAGGTGTTGAACAAGATGGAGCAAGAAACAGAGAAAGCAGTAGGAACAGCCCAAGCCTTAAATGATGATGTCGACATTCGAAAGGCTGAGTGGGCTGCATGTTTTGAAGAAGTTAGAGCCCAACATGCTGCACCAAAGAAGGATGCCTACACCAACTCTACAGAGTCAAGAAACATCACAAGGTGTCAGGAAGGATCATAGCATGGGCGTATTTTGAGGATCTTAATGCTTATGCGGTTAAGAGAGAACAGGGCATAGAGTACTTCAGATTCCCACATGATCTGAAGACTCTACCAGGTTTTGAGCTCAACCAGCTAGCTAAGCTAAAGCTTTTGTATGCTGAACCAAGGAAGATGTCAGGCTGGTTTGAAGCTGCCCTAAAGGAGTACCACACCAGATGGGTTAACTTCAGACCCCAACAGCCTACTAGGTATATCAGAAGGTCTGAGGTTGATGCCATTACTGGCAAGCCCAAGATAGTGTTGAAGTGGAATCGTCCGCGCACAATGTCAAGAATCCCACTCAGGGAAATGCCACGGGACTTCACTCCACATTTTAAGTGGTGGTACTACGATTGGAGAACAGTTGAAGCGGTCATAGTCCTAAGCAAAGAGGGACAAATGGATACGATCAGGGTATTCGACCCGATGTGGCTTACAAACTTGTCGGATAATGATGTCTATACGCTATACAAGTGGCCACTGTTCTATGATACACAAGATATTGTACAAGCCCTCCAGTTCCAGAACGTTATACGACTCTGCATCGCGTTTGAGATTCACACGGGAGTCACAAAAGAGGGGAAGTACAATAAATACAAGGAGGTTATGCGGAAAACAAGAGATTAGAGAGATCTAGGTCCAAGGGGGAGTTTGTTGATACATGTATGTCCCTAGATCATGATATGAATGTAATAGATCTTGTTTGTCTGATTCTGAGGTAATGCTTGGAATGATTAATGAAATGATATTGTTTGTTTGTTATTTATAATGTTTAATATTTCATTAATGAGTCGACGTTGAATTGGTTAATTAGGTTTGTGGTTGTTTGAATTGTTACACATAATGTTATATTAATTAATTAATACATTCAAACTTAACAGAATGAAGTTCTCATGCGAGTGGCCCATGCGAATGGACCATACGCATGAATAACTTCATACGAATGACTCAGTCGCACAACTGAACTAGGAGACTGGATCAGTCGTATGATTGTAACATAAGATTGGCTCAGTCGCATAACTGAACACTCAGTCGTGCGGATGAATCAACCGCATGGTTCAATCGCATGATTGAACCATACTAATGGTTCAGTCGCACGAATGAACAATACTAACCTATAAATACAACCCAATTCGTGGAAAAACGAGAGCATTCATTGATTACGATTCCAGACGTACCCTAGCCGTCCAGAAGCCTCCCAATTCGTTCTCCAATTTCAAAGAACACATTAGATCGATTCCCAATCGACTTCTAACGTTAGATTCAATTCTTGATTGATTCTTCGTGTGTTCTCACTGATTGGATCGCCAATCAAATAGGATTCTGCACTATTTGATCTGGTTCACATGCTAATCACTAGGTATTTCGTTCAAATACCAAGGCCTAACACATCATAACATCAACATACACACAATCAAACATTCGGGTCTGAAACCCAGTTTAACAAAAACATACATTCATGCATTTCCAGCCCTAGAACAGTTAAAAACTAGTAAAAGAGGGGTTCTAGAACTCACCTTTGTAGCTCTTGAGTGTGGCTTCTTCCAAACTCGTTTGCAATTGAGTTCAACTGCCTAGAAACCCACTAAAAGCATACCCTAACACAAGCAAACACACATAAGCACATACCCGAACACAAGCACACACACATAAGCACATACCTGAGGATATAACCGGTTAAGAACACCATAAAAACATGAATTCTTACCTTGAATTCACACTTTTCTTCTTGTTTCTCCTCAATACCGAGAGTTATCTGCTTCCTGCTACTCTCTCTCTCTCTAAAATCAGAAGATTTTGTGTGTAGAAAGGGTGATGGGCAGCCATGCCACCTTTATCACCAATTTTTCAAAGATTTGTCCTTTTTGTCACCTTTAACCCCTAGACTTGGGTTTTATTTCCTTTTTTCGTCTTTTCTTCACTTTATTCATTCTTTCTTTGTCTTTAAAATAGCAGGGAGTTACAATTCATCCGCATTTGTCCAATCGCACGATTGACTGATCGGCATTTGTCCAATCGCGCGATTGATTCATCCGTATTTGTCCAATCGCACGATTGACTCATTCGCATTTGTCTAATCGCACGATTGACTCATCCGCATTTGTCCATTTGCACGAGTGAACCAGTCTTGTTCTAAAGTTTGATGACAGAATGATATTCTTGCAAAGTTAGATGTAAATGACTTCATCCTGAAATTAAGAGAAGAGGAACTGAGAATAAAGTACAAGTCACAGAAAGGATCTTACGATTAGAATCCTTCACTTTACAACTCATTTCCCACTCCAGCCAGTTCAGGAGCACCACTGCAAACTGCTTTTGTGTCCAGTTCCACCGCTCCTACCCAAACCAGCGCTTCAAGACCAGAAACGTCAAGGTCATCTGGAACCCAATATACAGTTCCTGAAGCCAACACTACAAAGTTGAAGACTGAGAATCTCAGTAATGTTATAGTGGAGATTGCCAAAGACCACATGGATCTTCTTGCAACTGTTGTCCAATCCTATGATGGTTTAGTTGCCAGGAAGGTTGGTAATTGCCATCTTGCTGATGAAGGTTACGAGCAAGTTTATGAGAACAAGCTGAAAGGATGGATATCATGTGGGCTCTTGCAAGTGCAGTTAGACAAGTGAAAAAGTTTGTTAAGAAGACTAGGTAGAATCTTGTAGCCACAAAGGACACAACGTTTGGCTTTGACAAAACCAAAGTCACTTGCTTTAATTGTGGTGAAAAGGGGCATTTTAAATGTGAATGTGTAAAGCCCAAGAAAATAGGAAATGGAAATTCATTTTACACCTTCAATCGTTAAGACAAACCCATGAGTGGAGCTACCTCTTCAAGCAAAGAGACAAAGGCCTTGACTGCTCAAGGTGATGAACGGCAAGACTAGACCTTCCGCTTTGTGTCTCTGGGTGAATCAAACATCTACTGTGTTGAGGGACTGGATGATGGTTTTGTGAGTGAAGGTGAGATCACAGTTGAGCAAGTAATGTCAGATACTGAAGAAGCTGTGAACGTGGTACATCACTTGGTTGAGGAAGAGCTGAGAGCAACAAGTTTAGAATCTCCAACAACCGAAGAGTCTAACTCTTCATTGATGGTTGATTCAACCGATTCCTCATAGGTAAGTACTAAAGACCAACTGTTTGAAAAACATGCATGTGCAGAATGTGACAAATTTAGGGAAATCATAGATCTAAATTTGCTAGGTTATTAGACCATAATGATAACTTAGTAAATGATTTACAACTGTGGACTAAAGCTAATCGTATTTTAAAACAAAATGAGCGCAGTTACAAAGAAACAATAGAACTTTTGGGTAAACAACTAAGGGAAACCGAGGTTGTTGCTTTCAATAAAGCAAATGATATAAAGTTCTATTAAAATTCTTTGGAAGAAACAAAGAAAGAAAAAGTTGTTCTAGAAGTCAAAGTTAATTCTTTATAATAAAACCTGCATAGTTGGACCAGTTCTTCTCATATAGTTCAACACCTAGTGAAAGAACAAAATAATGGGGAATGGTTGGGTTACAAAGTAGTCCACCACCACATGAGACCCTTTTAAATACAAAATGTAGACGTGTAAATAACAACCCAGTAAAGGATCATGTGGTGTCCACTCCTTTGGTTAGCGATCCTGATTCCACAGGTAAACCGATGAACTCTATCACTAAACAGAAGGAGTCTACTATGGAATCAAAAGGAAAGATGCCTACTTTTAATTGGATGATAAATTTGAAAAGGTTAATGTAATGTCAGGTTCACACATGTCTTCTTCTAAACCCAAAATGACTAAACTAGTTAACCAAACCCATGTTACACGTCTTAGTCCAAATAAACTAAAGGCTAAAGATGTTAAAAATGTTCAAACAATTAATTTTGTTAAAGAAGCAGAAACATCTAAATGAGAAGTAACTAAACCCAACCAGACTTATGTTGCACCTGTATCACATTGAACCCCATATAAACAGTTTCCTTAATATGTAAAAGGGAGATCATGCTATAGTTGTGGAAAAAGAGGACACATTTTCTCTATTTTTCCTTCTTATCAGACTCCAGAAAGAAAATTGAACTTTATGATACCAAACAAAGTTCTCCTAAAGGAGGTTTTGTTACTCCTCCTAAGAGAACTAATGAACCTAAAGTTCAAACTATAAGCATGTCATCTGTTTATCACAAACAAGCCTTACACAAAACTAACTTATCGAAAGAAAAGTCAAGTAAATTGTCTGATAATAAGAACACTAAGAAGAACGATATGCCCTCATCCTCAAGTGGACAGTGGGTTAAGTTTATGATGTGTGATTCCTCTGGGTCACCCAAGCCAGTGAAGGCTTGGTCCCAAACCTAAACTGGTCATTTCCTTTGAATATGCAGAGTGTCCATTACACTGCTATCACAAATACCTGGATTGTTGATAGTGGGGCGTCTAGGCACATGACCGGAGACTTGTCTCTCCTTTTCAATGTCAAACAAATTAAAGGAGGAAATGTATCATTTGATGGGATAAAGGAGGATATATCACTGCTCAGGGCGAAGTGGGAAACTAGAAAGTCGAGTTTGATAAGATTAACTACGTCAACAACTACAAAATAACTTGCTTTTAGTCTCCCAGATTTGTGGCAAAGGCTTCAAAGTTGTGTTTAACAACAAGAAGTGCTACGTGCTGAAAAAGGATTACGTTATCCCAAAGGACATAGTTTTAATGTCAACTTCAAATATAATGAGATATGTCTTGGATCTATCAAAAGCCTCCACAACTGATCAGAAAGTTTAATGCTTTTGTCAAAGGCAACAAAGAGGGACTCAATCTCCTGGCTTAGAAGAATGGGACACATAAATCCAAAGAAGATGAATCACTTGATACAGAATGATCTAGTGAATGGAGTGTGAATTTCTAGAACTTCCAGCTTCCGGATTTTTTCGTAGCATGTAAGAAGGCAAACACAACCAAGAAGTCTCACAAGGCAAAGAAAGTTAATTCCATTGACCTGCATCTTGAGCTTCTACACATGGATCTGTTTGGTCCCATTAGTACTAAAAGTATTGTTGGTGATTTTAACTGCTATGTAGTTACGGATGATTACCCAAGATTTTCTTGGGTGATGTTCTTGAAATCCAAATCAGAGACATTTGAATCATTCAAATAGCTGGTAACTACTTTGGAATCACTCTACAAGCTGAAAGTTAGATAGATTCGATCATACAACAGCACAGAGTTCGTGAACCAGTGGATGGAGGTGTTTTGTAAAGAAAAAGGGATTGTACATCAATTTACATCTGCCTACACCCCATAGATGAATGGAGTTGCTGACCGAAAGAATCGGAGCTTGATAGAGATAGCAAGAACGATGCTAGTTGACTCGAAACTGCCTATCCAATTTTGGAACGAGGTAGTGGACAATGCATGTTACACCCTCAATCGGTTCTTGGTGGTCAAACATCATGGTAAAAAATGTTATGAGTTGCTCTAGCGACGTAAACCTAACCTGGAGTATCTCGAACCATTTGGTGCACCATGTACGCTTTGAAGAAAACTTAATCTGGGAAATTCAGTGAGAAGGCTGAGGAAGGGATCTTTCTAGGATACAATACACTGGACAAGATAGTTTATAACAACTCAATGGGTCAGGTAGAAGTGTGGTGCAACATTGATGTTTAGAGATACACCACCCCTTGCTAGAACGGGACCATTATTCTTCTTCGACTATGATGTATTCTTTAAGTCCTTGTTGGTCCATGTGATCGAAATACAGTGCAAATGATATGAAGAATCATTCAATATCCAACAATATGCTAAACAACAAATGAAGAGGATTGAACACAATGCTAACTCATTCATAATAAGACAATGATCAATAACAAAACAACAAAAGCACAAGAATAATTCTGTATATTAACTGCTTTGAAATGGTGATGCAACAAGGATAATCGATTAGGGTTTTGCAAGCCTATCCACAATGAAAGTTAACAGAGTATATATAGCAGTCTTAGTTTCGTAGACAGTTTCGCTGTCAGTGAAACAGTCCTGCCGAAACTATAGTTTCGCCCAGCAAAACATCAAATTCGCCAGGTAAACAAAACAGCAAACTGTGAGCGAACTTATAGTTTCGCTCACAGTTTCGCTAGACTGCTAACATACAAAAATCTAAGTACATACAAAAGGAAACTAACAAAAGACCTATTACAAGAAAAGTAAACAATCTAAACTAAGGTGAGTCCAACCTATGCATGATCTTCAATACTCCCCCTAGGTTAGAACTCACCGTCTTCACTCATCTTGATTTATCTTGTCAGCTCCAGTTTCCTCTGCTGCATTTGATTTGTCTACGTTACCTCCTGCAGCTACTTCCTCAGAAGCTTCAGCATATGATTCTCCATGGTCTCTTCCTGCTTCACTAGCTCCATTGGGATGACCACTAGCCCTCTCAAATTGCTTGGTCAAATCTTGAACATCCATGTTAAGGTCATCTTGAGCCCTTACCCTTTTAGCTAGCTTCTTCACCTCAGACCTCACTCCTCTAATCTTGTTGGCAACATTAATAAACAAACTGGCTTCTTTCCGAGTATCTTCTCCATCCCCAGCCTTTATGTGATTCTCACATAACACCAATAGATCTTCATCACAGAAATTGAACAACTCCATAGGATCAAAGACCTTAAACTCTTTGCCATTCTTTACTCTAATCACTGCTTCTCTTGTGTTGTTATCATAAAACCATTTCTTGAAATCCTGTAATTGTTGGGGAAGGGGATCAGCCGATCTCACTCTGTTTATAGTCTTTGGTGGTTTAACCCTCAGAACAATTCTTCCCTTTCCCGTTTTCCAATGTTTATCTTTCTTTGACCTCCTCCTTTCTGTCTCCATATACCCAAACGACTTAAAGTTGTCATTAAGCCCGTTTTTTATCTCTTTTTCCAGAAGAGTAGCTATTTCACTCAGATGTGCATTAAGAAGTGGTAGAGCTGCCAATCGTCTTAGATCCCATTTAGGCAAGGTCTTAAAAGCCTTCCTCTTATGCATGTAACTGATACTACCTCCCCTTCTCTTTATCATGAACATCTTTAGGCTGGAGTTATAGCACCAGTTTATAATCTTTTATCAGCCTCCTTCTGCTCAGCCCCTTCATATGTTGGAAAAGAGGAGTGATTTCTTCTGGCTCCTTCTCTTTTATAAACTAATCATCTTTATCATCTACGTCTGCAGCATCCTCTCCCTTCTTAGCTACATAGATCAATGGTCGCTCATCAACTTCATAAAACTCAGGTTCTGAATCATAGTCTACAAGTTGTTCATGATCTTCTTCCTCATCAACTAATCCCTTTCCTTTCTCAGAAGCTTCTTCAGCAATTTTCATTATAATCACTTCTTCACCAACTAAATCCTTCTCAAAGTCAAATTGCATATTAACAAACCTAGCTTCTATAATATCCTCCTCATTTTCTCTTCTAACATCCTCTCCTCTAGCTTTACAATCTCTAGCATCAGTGGTTGTTGCACTAGATGTGCCCTCTCCTGCCTTGGATGAAGTTCCCACATTCAGAAATGGGTACTTTGATGTGTCAATTAGATCATCTAACTCAGATTGAGTTAGTTGATCAGGCAGGCCGCTGCAGCTTTCAAAAGGGTAATCTTTCAAATAACTTTTTTAGTAATCAGTTTTGATCAACAAGCATCTTTCGGATACCTTCTATCATTTCATCCTTTTGCTTTTCTTTGATTTCTTGGTCTGTGAGTTTGGTCTTGATCATACTCAGTTCATTTGCCAAGGAAGTATTCAGATTTCGAATCATATCTTCATCAAGGTTTCCTCTTCCTCTCTTCTTTCGGTGAATCCTTCATGTCTTTGTTTGGATCTTCTCTCAGGTTCAACATTATTGGCTTTCTTCTTCGACCTTCTTCTTTTTCCACTCTTATTTTTCAACTTGTTCAGCAATGTCTTCCTCAAAGTCATAATCTTCTCCTTAGCATATCTTTTCTTTTCTTTGTGGCTTCAATTTGCTATACTCTAGTTTCTTCAGCCCTTTGTTTTAGATTCATCCACTCTTTTAATATAGCTCCAACGTTCTGGAGGATACATATTTCCCAAAGATGGGTGATCTTTCCACTGAAATCATGGCGAATGGCACAGCAATCAGCAAAAATGCAAGGATTCATTTGTACCAGCCTCATTATCTCTCCATGTTTTGGTACATCAGGTATAAGATCATCAAATAGTATCTGAAGAAAACGAGGATATAACAGCCATTTGCCTTTCTTCAAGGCCATCACGTTCTCAGCCATGCAAGCAAAAATTAGTTTGGCAATAATGGCCTTCTCTTCTTTACAACATAACACCATTGCCTTCGCCCAATCAATGTTTAGACCGTCTGATCCACCTTTACGGTGATCAAGATACATGATAAAAACATGAGCAATGTATCTCCACTCCTTAGACAGAAATGGCTTCTTGGTCTCCTTACAAGAACCAAAGGTGGTCCCTCATATCCCATTCTTCTAAAGGCCTAGAACACCTCGGAATCTGTCATGGTGACTTCATCTCCAGAATCATCGTCTAGTCTCAATATCCTTGAGACAGTCTCGGCAGTGATGATCACTTCTTGATCAATGACTTTAGCAGTAATCCTCTATGAATTTCCTCGAGTGTCATACTCTGCAGATCGCCAGAAGTCTCTGATAAGAAGATCATAAATGGTAGTCGTATGAGATATAGCATGGGCTATGGTGATTTTTGTAGCCATCTGATACAATCTCTTAATCAGCAGCCTTTCGATGTGTATATTCAGAATAGCGGTAATATTGTTCCGCTCATAGAACTTTAGATTAGCCATGATATCCTGAAGAAGAGATCAGATAAGTTGAATAAGAAATTAAGGAGTTAAGAAAAGAACAAAATAAATAATAAATAAGAATAGATTCGCTGACAGTTTCGCTGACAGTTTCGACAAGCGAAAAACTAGTTTTGCTAACTAAAACATATCAATTTCGCTGCCCAATAAAGATAGTTTCGACCAGGCGAAACTGTACAAACTTATGATCAAATCCGGTGAAACTAAAAATAAGTCGGCGAAACTGTTAGATTCGCATGGACAGCATAACCTCACAGTTTCACTGAAAAGTGAAGAACTTTCGTTCAGTCGCAGGATAATCAGTAGTTTTGCTGGTTGAACAACGAAGACACCGAAGAGTCAAAACTAAATCGCCTTAGAATGAGTTAATATTAACATGATTAGAAGAACGTCCAATGATCAAAACTCACTGGCGAACTAGAAACAACACACAATCAGCAAGAATCAGCACAGAAATGCAAAATCGCCAAGTTAGGTTACGAACAAACTCAAGAGACAGCACAGGTCGTTTGTGCGAAAATGAAAGAATAATTTCGTAAAACGGCTTATATAGCATATAGTTTTACATAGGGCGAAACTATAGATTTGCCTGACGAATCTACAGTTTCGCCAAGAAAAGTTGCAGTTTCGCAAAGAAATCTACAGATAAAAATTGATGAACAATCCGAGCGAAATTGCAATTTTGTGTAGCGAAACAAGTAGCGAAAGAGTAGTTTCGTCCCCCCTTTTTTATAATGATAATTAACTTCAAACACGGAGATCTAAATCAATCAGAGATCACATCTTCTAGATATACATGAACACAAAGATGATTTTAAATCATCGACCGACAATGAGATCATACTGATAACTAGATCTGATTACAATCTACAAAGGAACTGTTGAAATTCTTGAACAAATCAATAACGATTGCTGATATAGTTGTCCACTTAAACCCATGCCTTATCCTTTTTCAACAAACAGCTTATGATTTGTTAAGGTTCAATTAGATGCTTTAGAATGTTAGGACCCCACAATCACTTGGCAAAAACCCTCACCCAACCTGAGGATTTCTTGAATTTTTGTAACGATCTTTATAGAGCAAGGCTTGTGCATTAGTGTGCAAGTAATGATTATCAACAGAATATTGCATTCTGTGATGAATTCATCGTTAGATGATTTGACACAACTTAGACCAAAATGGTGAGAGCTCCAGGTCTATACTCACGTATAACAAAGGAGATGACCATTTAATCATGTGCCGATGAGAGCTCCAGGTCAGTACTACCGTACAGCAGAGGAGATCATCACACCAGGTCAGTACTTCCGTACAGCAGAGGAGATTAGCACAAACACAAGACACATAAATACACCAAACATGACTCAAAGATATGGCTTATATGATATGTATCATGGTGGGTGAAAGATCAATTCTCAATCCAATTTTTGTCGGGACTCAATTTTTGTGCAGGCCGAAATTATTGTGTAAATCTAGACGTCCTAAAGCATGATGTTTTAATTTAAATCATATTGTTGCTGTATACTTTATTCTTCAGGTTGTGCCTATCAAGCATATCGTTAAAGAATCTGTTGATTTTCTTGGCTTAGAAAAAATAAGATATGAAACAGAGACTAGCATCAGTTACTATCATTTCTCATTTTAGCACCAGTCATGCATAAGGAACATATCAGAAGATATAAAATCAGTTCTCGTCATATCAAATTCCAAACTCGGGTTATGAAGTTACTCCCCCAAAAATTTATTTTCAAAGGATATAAAATTAGTTAAATTATTAAAATCATTTATTATTTATTTATTTATTTATTTATTTTTTATTATTTTTATTATATTTTTTTGTATATATGTATTAATGAATTTAAAGAAGGTTTAAAAGGATATTAACCCGAGCATAAAGATCAATTCATAAAAACGGGGTTTATCAAAAGTTTTTGTGAAAAGATCAGCTTTTTGATGTTTTGTATCAATGGGTATAATATCGATGAAACCTTTTCTTGAGCATCACGAATTGCATGAATTCGTGTCTCGATATGCTTGGTTCGGGAATGATGAATAGGATTTTTGCCATCCCAATGGCTGCTTCGTAGTCGCAAAATAATAGTGTGTGGAGAAAATTAATTCCGTAGTCAATCATTTGGTGTTGTATCCAAAGAACTTGAGAACAGCAACTCGAGGCAGCAATGTATTCTGCTTCTCGTGTAGAAAGGGAGACAGTTGTCTGTTTCTTGCTCTGCCAGGACACCAAACAATTTCCCAAATATTGACACCCTCCAGACACCGATTTTCTGTTTAATCTGCAACCATTGGAATCTTATCACAATAAGCATGTAAATCAAAATTCCCTCTGTATGGATACCATAGTCCTAAACGGGATAATCCTTTGAGATAACGAAATATTCTCTTCACAGCTTTCTCATGAGATTCTTTTGGGGCATACTGATATCGAGCACAGTATCCAACAACAAAAGTGATATCAGGACGACTTGCTGTAAGATACATGAGGGAACCGATCATGGATCTATGAAGATGAGGATCAACTGGTTTCTTGTTCTCGTCAGGAGTGAGACAAGTCTGAGCAGTAAATGGAGTCATCTCAGGAGAGGCATCATCCATCTAGAATTTCTTCAAGATATCTTTAATATACTTCTCCTGATGAATAAGAATTCCTTCTTGCTGTTGTTCAACTTGTAATCCAAGAAAAAAGCAAATTTCTCCCATCATACTCATTTCAAACCTTTGGTGCATCACTTCTTCGAACTCTCTACATAATAGAGAATTGGTAGATCCAAAAATAATATCATCATCATAAACTTGGACAAAAAGCATTTCACCATTCACTTCCTTTTTGAAGAGAGTCATATTGATGGTACCACGAGAGAAACCATTTCTTAAAAGATACTGTGTGAGGGTCTCATACCAAATCCTAGGTGCTTGATGAAGACCATACAGAGACTTGTCAAGCTTAAAGACTTTATCGGGAAAATCAGGATCCTCAAAACCTGGTGGTTGACACACATATATCTCCTCATCAATGTCTCCGTAGAGAAAAGCACACTTCATGTTGAGTTTGTTAGAACATAAAACAAAGTTTAACCTTTTAAACTTTCAGAAAAACGCAGCGGAAATGATTTTGAAACATGATTATAAAGCTGAAATTTCATGTTCTTATGGTGACATATATATGTATAAAACAAACCCAAAACAAAGGATCATTATATGTGAATAAGCAAGCTATGAAACATATGTAAATGTACATAAAATCACAACTACAATGAGCTGTGAAAAAAAAACTACCTTTCAACTGCTTGATAGTCGACTAAAAGGAAAGATAGATGCTCAAAACTCGGCCAAGGCTCCAAGGAAAGGACCCCTCAAGCTTGTATACGCCAAGCTAACTTGCAAACACCTCTTCTTGCTAGGGAGATGAACACCAAAATGACTCCAATACCTCTCCAAAGACTGCTGGAACTCGAGAGTTTGAGAGAGATTGGAGCTTCTAATTTGTGTTTTGCATGTGTGAAAGAGATGGATGTCTTGAGTGTTGGACTAGTAATCAAGGTTGTAGTTCACAAGAAAGTAAAAAACCTCTCATAGGAGAGGGGGGGCGGCCGAATGGGTCTCCAAATAAAAGTTTCCCCCCCAAAACTTAATCAAACAATTTTATAAAACTATTCCCTTATAAGTTGTACAATTAACTTTTAATTGTATAACGTATACACTCTGTTATTATTTAATGGTATCTAACTAACTTAAATAACACTAAGTAATATTCTTGAACAAAATATCTAATAAGTTGTTCTATCTCATATGTAACTTATTTAGAAAACCCATTTTCTAAATTTGGTGTTATTTTTAATTGCATGATCATATCATCAATTGAATAATTGTCCGTGATTGCAAAGCTTGTTATTAGGTATAAACCAACTTGGATCATGACATACTAACCGCATCAATGTTCTATGTGTCTTGGGCATATAGAATCCAACAATCTCCCACTTGCACAAGATTCATAAAAGATTGTTGCAAGCAGTAAATACCACCTAACAACGTTTTACTACCCTAATATGCATGACTTATAGCCATTCAATAACATCATCCCATTCAAGTATCCTACTTGAAATGATTTAGGTGAATTAATCATCTATCCTTTTGTTACAGATGTCATGTTAATCCAAGGACACAGAGTGATCATTCCTTGTGATTTAACTTATCCAGGCTTTAGACATCTAACTCGCAATGAATAAGAGGAACAAATCCATCTTGACTACATACGTTTCTCACAATCACCTTGTGTCACACCTGAACATAGTCTCATGTACTGTCCATTATTTCAGAACAGCGGATAACCAGATCAAGGTATGACACTTGGTGATATCAAAACCTAATATGTATCTCAGGTCTGAGGATACCAAATGATATTTGCCTTTACTCAAATTTACTTATGATCAATCAATAAGATTCCATGTAGTAAAATTTGAGATGCGGGTTAGTCCAATATTTGTATCCCATAAATATCTATGAACCTTGGTAGCAACCCATTGCTCTATTCATCCTTATGAATATCAACCAATCCAAGTTCATAATAGTCTTACCTTCAAACTTGTTCCCAAAAGTGTGAACGACTACGGACATTTAGAGTAAACATTTTACTCATGGATTAAACATGCTAAATTGGAATATTATTTGAAACATTATAACCAAATAATTTTATTCAATAATAAAAAGTTCCACATATCCAAATACAAAATTACAGATCAAATCCAATCACTAGAATATCGAAGTCCCATGGCACAAGTATGACCTTCATGCTTTGCCTTTTCAAGGGGCTTCGTGAGAGGATCCGCAATGTTTTGATCTGTGTGAACTTTGCGAATACATATCTTTCCCTTTTCAACTTCATCTCGTATGTAGTTGAATCTTCGCTCAATGTGCCTAGTCTTTTGATGAGCACGAGGTTCCTTGATTTGGGCAATCGCACCCTCGTTATCACAAAAGATCTCTAGGGGGTCCTAAATGGAAGGGACAACCCCTAGATCGGCAATGAATTTCTTCAACCATGCAGCTTCTTGAGTTGCCAATGAGGCGGCGACGTATTCTGATTCTGTAGTTGATAGAGCCACCACATCCTGTTTGGAGCTCTTCCAAGAGATCGCTCTTCCATTCAGAATGAAAATATATCCTGATTGTGACAGTGAATCATCACGATCGGTTTGGAAACTCGCATCCGTGTAACCTTTTACAACGGCTTCCTTATCATCAGATCCATAGATTAGGAACATATCGTTTGTCCTCCTTAGGTACTTAAGTATGTTCTTAATAGCCATCCAATGACTGTTTCCAGGATTTTGCTGGTATCGGCTTGTTATGCTTAAGGCGCATGACACGTCTGGTCGAGTGCATATCATTGCATACATGATTGATCCAATAGCAGATGCGTATGGGATTGCCTTCATTTTATCTTGCTCATCCTTTGAGCTAGGACATTGAGTCGTAGTCAATATCGTTCCTCTTTGAATAGGTACTGTACCTTTCTTAAATTTCTCCATCTTGAACCTTTTCAAGATTTTATCAATGTATGCACTTTGATTTAAACCAATCAACCGCCTTGATCTATCCCTATAGATCTTTATTCCCAGAATATAGGCAGCTTCACCAAGATCCTTGATGGAAAAACAACTTCCAAGCCAGGTTTTTACACCTTCCAAGGTTCGAATGTCATTTCCAAATAGTAGTATGTCATCAACATACAATACTAGGAAGTGATGATGCTCCACTAGCTTTCTTATATACACAAGCTTCATCAGCGTTCTTGATGAATCCGAATTTAATTATTTCTTCATCAAAACGGTGATTCCAACTTCTTGATGCTTGTTTCAATCCATAGATTGATTTCTTTAACTTGCATACTTTATCAGGATGTTTTGGATCGACAAAACCTTTAGGCTGAACCATATAGACATCTTCCTCAAGATATCCATTTAGGAAAGCGGTTTTGACATCCATTTGCCAAATCTCATAATCATAATGAGCAGCTATGGCAAACAATATCCTAATAGATTTTAGCATCGCAACAGGTGAAAAGGTTTCATCATAGTCAACCCCTTGACTTTGAGTGAAACCTTTTGCTACAAGTCTAGCCTTATAAGTATCCAAGTTTCCATGCATATTGGTTTTCTTCTTGAAAACCCACTTACTTCCAACTACTTTGGAGTTAACAGGTGGTACAACCAAGTCCCATAATTGATTGTCATGCATGGATTGCATCTCAACGCTCATGGCCTCGAGCCATTTGTCACAATCTGCATTGGACACTGCATCATGGTATGTGGTTGGTTTGTTGGACCAAAAGAACCAATGAGCCAGATCAGAAAAACCTTTAAGTCCCACAGACATCAAAACAACTTAAGACAACTGCTGAAGACAAAGTCTGAAGACAACTGCTGAAGACAAAGTCTGAAGACAACTGCTGAAGACAAAGTCTGAAGATCAAGTTCTCAGAAGTTGTCACAATAGCTGAAGTAGTTCTCTTTAGTAGTTGTGATGGTTTATATTTCAGTAGTTTGTAATCAGTATTTTTATATTACGTAAAACATCTGAAGTTCTTATACTTCAGATGTTATAACTCCAGTAGTTATAATGTTAGTTTTACTTAGCTTCTAATGAAGGTGTCCTCATTGTTGTGGACATCTTAGTAGTTTAGTTTAATTTCAGTTGTTTGTATAAATTAGTTAGATGTCACTATCTGTGACGTCAGCTGATGTCACATTCCTTATAAAAGGAATGTTGACCTAATTTCCCTTTACGGGAAGCTTGTGCATGAATGAAAACATTCTTTTTGCAGAAAACTCTCTCTTTATAATTGTTACTGTTTGATTGAATATTCATATTATTCTTGCTAGAATTTCGTCTAATTCGTGTGCTATTCCGCTGCAATCTTAATCTAATTGATCAAACTAGATCTCGATCCTTTCAAATGGTATCAGAGCATGTTAATCATTGATCGATTTAACAATTGATCATTGAAACTGTTCTTTTGATATCTTAGTTTGATCGAATTGGCAAATTTGCAAGAATTGGTTATAGAGTTTTTTTTCTGTTGCTTCCTGTGAATCAATTTGAGATTCTTCTTATTTCAAATTGTGTTGTTGAGTTTTTGAGTTAGGTTCGTTTAACTCTTATTGAACCTATTTGAATTGGTGAAAATGGCTACATCAATCAATGATCCTCAAAATACTGGCTCCTCAACAAAGCCTCTGATGCTTGTTAGGAGTGAGTACAACATATGGCAACGACAAATGCTCCATCACCTGTCTGTTAATAGTTCAGGTTGTTGGAAATCTATGGTTCATGGATTATATAAGCCTATGTGAGTAATCTGGAAACCAATAAGATGGTTCCAAAGAAGAAAGAGCAATATTCAGATGAAGATCTAAAACTGTTTGAAATTGATGCTAAAGCCCATGGAATTCTGGCCATGGCACTGCCTAATGAATCTATTCTGGACTTATGCATCATGAATCTGCTCATGACCTCTGGGTTGCTCTAAAAGAACAATTTGGAGGAACTGATGAGGTCTTAGCAAACAATAGAGAAATCCTTGCCCAGCAATATGAGACATTCTCTCATAGAAAGGGTGAGTCACTGACTCAACAGTTTGAGCGATTCTCCTTTTGATATCTGAGTTGAAAATGGTTAAACATGAATATACAAACAGTCAGATGAATAACAGATTTCTCAGATCCCTACCTGAGAGACGGGACACATATACCATTGTCCTACGCTCCAGCAAATCTAGATAATCTATCTCTCACCCAACTTCATGGGAACTGCTTACATTTGAAAGAGAGATAGAATAGAAAAGAAAACTGACTTCATCTGGGAAGCTCACTGATGACTTTGTACCAGGGAATGCTGCTTGGTTGGTCATGAATTAGAATATGCTTCATCAGAAAGTTCCTATGATGAGCATATTTATTTCTCTTCAAACAGTGGAGCTCATGCTTTTGCTGGTATTGATGGAAATTCAGGATGTAATAGTGACAATCTGTGCTTTTTGATGGATGATTTGAAAGGAATTGCTGATGATGATTTGGAAGAGATGGATATTTTTAAGCCAAATGGCATTAGTAAATATCAGATCTTAAAAATTTTACAAAAGGACAGGTAGAAAATTCCCTGGTCTCTCTAGAAAACCAAAGTTGGTTTTGACAAGAGCAAGTTGAGGTGTCACAAGTGCCATAGACTTGACATTTTGCAAGAGAGTGTCGATCATCTGGATCTAACTCTTCTGCACCCTTTGTGACCTTTCCAAGCAATAATTCACAAAAAAAAGGGCACATTCTACCAGTTCTGGTCATCATTCACAAAATCAATCATCTCCTGCATATTTTGTTCCTCAAGGTCAAATGCCATATCCTTATCCCTGTTTTTACATGCCACAGTCCAATCAGGTTCTTGTACTCATAGCTCAACAATCACATGCCTTACCTGAGCCTCACCACCTCAATCAAGTTAACAATCTCAATCTCAATCTCAATCACATCAAAGCTTTTTCACTCCTGGTATTGTTTGACTGGAGTAGTTTACCAGATGATCTTTCTGGTTATTCTGAACAAATGTTTTCTGGTGCTGGTCAACATGGTGGTGAAAATCCTTTTGGAAATCTTGCTCTTATGGCCCTAGAGTCTACTAGTGGTTCAAGCTCAAATGCTTCATCATCACAGGTACCACAAATATCTTCTGAGGCTAAGGCCAAGTTGTGTTGGTCTGAGTCAGCATAGCTGCTTTTGCCTTAATTAGAGAAGCAAATGTAGCTTTAATTAATCAAAATCTTGACCTAGAGAAAGTGATTTCAAAAAGAAAAGCTGAGTTTGAGTCTGTTTTAAAAGAAAAAGATGATGAGATTTACAAATTAAAATGCCAAATCATTGATGAAAAGGCTAAGTTAGAGGTCATCTTAGAAAATCACAAGAGTCTCAAAGAAACACTTGCAGCTACTCAAGTGGTGTGAACGCTGGGTAACATCTTGCAAGGGGTTTGAAATGCTTCTCAGTAACCAAACTGCTTCAAATGAAAGTTTGGGATTGGATATAATCACACTGAACCTCCTACAGATTTTACTCCCAAGACAGAAGTACAATCTGAAGGTGGAATCAATTCCCAAACCACATCATCATGTGTCTCATCCTCAAGTGATAATGTACAATCAGGATGAAGTCAGTAATAGTACCTCAGCTAATCAGTCTGCTGATGGTCCTACTGCTGATGAACACATGATCAAAGAAAAGCTAAGTCCTTCAGGTGTTGTCTCAAAAGGTATCCAAAGTACTGAAGAGCAAGTAACAACACCTGAAGAACATTTCAAGCCAAATGGAACCAAACATGTTTTGACAACTGCTGAAGAATCTATCAGGAAATCCAAATGTAGTGATAGAAAATCTCTGAAGAACAAGTCTTCAGTTGTTACAAATTCTTCAGCACTGATCAATAGAAGATGAAGAAAAAGCCATGTGAATTTGTTTATTCAATCATCTCACTGATGAATGTTGGTACAGAAAGGGTTCCAAATTTAACAAGGATAAATCATCAAAAAGAAAATTAATGAAATGAAAGATGAATTTGAAACCAGGTTTGTGCCACAAACATCTCAACCTGATAAACCAAAGTTCACAAAAATCTAAACAAGAAAGAAGTTTATCATAAAACAGCTGAAAATACTCATCAAAGAGTATCAAAACTACAGACTAAGTTTGTATCTTTCAAAAAGGAGGACATGGTGTCTCACAGGAATCATTCACAAACAAGTTTTGATGTGTCTGCTGAACTGAAAGCTTTAACAACCAATCAGACACAACTTGTTATGATGGTTCAACATCTATTGGTAGAGTTAACCAAATAGATGTACCTGTGATTAAACCACTGAAAAGGAAACCTAAGCCAAAATCAAAGGAATCCTTTTCAGCACCATCTCCTTCTTTAAAGGCTGTTAATCATGACAAATCAGTTAGTATAAAAGTTGTAGATGAGAACAGACCCAAAACCAAAAAGGTTTAGGTCTCAAAAGTTAACTAGTTGTTGTGATATATGCAGGGTTCTTCAACATGCCATAAAAGCATCTGGTATGTGGATAGTGGAGGATCTATGCATATGACTGGAAGCAGATCTCTTCTTCATGACTACTCTCAAGGAACGAAGGGATTTGTATCTTTTGGTAATGATGCTAAAGGTTACATCATCGGCAAAGGCTTTCTTTCAAATGGTGAAATAAGATTTGATGATGTCAACCATGTGGAGAATCTCAAGTATAATTTGTTGAGTGTCAGTCAAATGTGTGATAAAGGGCATGTTGCACTTTTCACTAGTTAGAACTATCGAATTCTTTCTTTCAATGTTTTGAATATGATTGACAAGATATTGGATGAACATACTCTCCTAAAAGCCAACAGGGTTGGAAGAGTATATGCCTTAGACTTATCAAAGAAAATTGATCTAAAAGGCCATCCATGTCTGTTCTCCAAGGCCTCTCCTCAGGAATCTGAGCTTTGGCACAGAAGGCTTGGTAATGTGAATCTTAGAAACATGACCCATTGATCCTTCATGGGTTAGTGAGAGGTCTGCCATTAAAGGAGTTCAAATGTGATGACAACTGCTCTGCTTGTTTAGAAGGAAAGCAACATAAAGTATCATTCCCTCCAATAGAAGAACCAAAGTCCACTGCCTGCTTGCAATTACTGCATATGGATCTTTTTGGTCCAGTTAGAGTAATGAGTATGGCAAAGGAAAAATACTGTCTGGTAATTATGGATGATTATTCCATATTTGTACAGACCTTCTTTTTACATTCAAAAGATGAGGCTGGTCAAATTATCATCTACTTTGTGTTGCATGCAGAAAAGCAGTATTCTCTTTCTGTAAAGTGTGTGAGGAGTGATAATGGCACAGAGTTTAGAAATCACACACTTGATAATTTTATTTCTCTAAGGGAATCAAGAGGCAGTTTAGCATCCCTAGAACTCCTGAACAAAATGGAGTGGTGGAGAGAAAGAACAGGACCCTTATTGAAGCTGCAAGGTCAATGTGGCTAATTCTGGTTTGCCACTAACCTTTTGGGCTGAAGCTGTTAACATAGCTTGTTATGTACAAAATAGAGTATTGGTAAATCAAAGGTTGATGAAGTCCTTATGAAGTGTTACATCATTTGGCTCCTCTGATTTCCTTCTTTAGAGCATTTGAGTGTCCCTGTTATATTCTCAACACAAAAGATCCACTTCAGAAGTTTGAATCAAAGGTGGATGCAGGGTACTTTGTTAGGCATTCCTCTACTTGCAAGGCATACAGAGTTTTTAATTGCAGATCAAAGATTGTAGAAGAAACCTGCATGTAAAGTTTAATGAATCTCCAAAGGAGAAAATCCCACAAAATCCTGTGGAGTTATTTGATCTGGACATACTGTAATATGTTCCTTATCAGTCTCCAAATGTTGCAGGTTCTGTGAATCCATCATCTTCTGCAACATGTTATCCATCTGTTGGTATCCATGCAAGCTTTAGTGATCAACTGCCTGAGTCTACTAAACTTGATGTTCCTGTAGCTTCAGCAGTTCCATCCACAACAAATGCTGATGAGATCTCTGAATCCTCTACTTCATTTGAATTGTCATCTCATTCTAGGTTTCAAGAATCTGGATCACCATCTATTGCTCCTGAATCACCTACAAACACTTGCACATATCTTATTGAGTATCAAGAACTGAAGAATCATCCCATGTCTCAGATCATTGGTGACATCAATGCTGGGGTTTCACCAGAAGTCAATTGTCCAACTTTTGCTTCTATGCTCTCTTCATCAGTCAGCAAGAGCCAAAGAATTATCATATTGCATTAAGAGACAATGGATGGGTTGAAGCTATGCAACTTGAACTTCTTCAGTTTCAAAAGCAGCAAGTGTGGAACTGGTTCCTCTTCCCCAAGGTAAGTGGAATAGGCACTAAATGGGTGTTTAGGATAAAACTGATGAAAAAGGCCAAATTGTCAAGAACAAGGCCAGACTAGTTGTACAGGGGTTTTCACAAGAAGAAGGTATTGATTATGATGAAACCTTTGCCCTATAGCCAGACTGGAAGCAATCAGATTGTTTTTAGCTTATGCTGCTTTTCATAATCTCAAAGTTTTTCAAATGGATTTCAAAAGTGTATTCTTATATGGTAAAATAAAAGAAGAAGTTTATGTGTGCCAACCACCAGGTTTTGAAGATCATAAACATCCAGATTGGGTGTATAAGCATGATAAGGCTCTTTATGGACTAAAACAAGCACCTAGAGCCTGGTATGAAACACTGTCCAACTTTCTTCTTCAAAATAATTTCACTAGAGTTCCATAGATAAAACCTTGTTCATTAAGAAGTAGGCATGCATAAGCTCCTTGTTCAAATTTATGTTGATGATATTATTTTTGCATCCTCTGATCCACAGTTGTGTGATGCCTTTACTAAGTTGATGAACAAAAGTTTGAAATGAGTGCCATGGGAGAATTACAGTTCTTTCTGGGGTTGCAAATCAAACAAAAGGCTGATGGAACTTTCATTCATCAGTCAAAATATACAAAGGATTTGTTGAAAAATTTTGATTTACAAAACTGTAAGCCTGTTTCTACTCCCATGTGCAGCACCACACAACTGGATGTTGATCAGAAAGGTAAAGCAGTTGATGAAACTCTTTACAGATGTATGATTGGTTCCTTGATGTATCTTATAGCTTCTAGACCAGACATTATGTTTGCAACTTGTGTCTGTGCTAGATTTCAGGCTGCACCTAAAGTATCCCATATGATTGCAGTCAAAAGATCTTTAGATATTTGCAAGGAACTCAATCTCTTGGACTTTGGTATTCCACTGGGCACTCTTGCAAATTAGTTGCTTTCTCTGATAGTGACTATGCCGGGTGTAAATTAACCAGAAAATCCACCTCTGGTGGATGCCAATTTCTAGGCAACTGTTTGGTTTCTTGGCAGAGTAAGAAACAAACCTCTGTTTCTACATCCACTGCTAAGCAGAGTACATTGCTGCTGCAAGTTGTACATCTCAGGTACTCTGGCTTCAGAATCAATTACTGGATTATAACATTACAGAGACTAAGACTCCTTTACTAATGGACAGTGCTTCAGCTCTTTGTATTGTTAAGAATCCTGTCCAGCATTCTAGGACCAAACATATTAAGATCAGACATCACTTTATCAGGGATTGTTATGAAAAGGTCTGATTGATCCAAAGTTTTTCCTAGTGCTGATGAGCTTGCAGATATATTTACTAAGCATTTGGACAGTGCAACTTTTCAAAATCTTGTGCTAAGGCTTGGTATGCTGCAGCTTGAATAAATTGACACTACTGATGAGCATTAGTATACAGCTGTCACAAATAGGTACTGAAGCTATTTTATCTTCAGCAGTTTTTCATAACTACTGAAGACTAAATTCCTTAAAGTACTGAAGTACTTTATCTGTTGCAAAGTACTGAAGTGGTTACAACTACTACGACTGTTCTAACAGATAAGTACTGATGACCAATGAAACATCTGAAAATCAGATAATCTGCTGAGTAAGTGTTAAGGTCAAATGAAACAACTGAGATACGTGAATTGACGACAACAACTGATGAGTAAGTTTATTCTTCAATTGGTTCTAACAACTGCTGTTTCATTTCAAAACACTGAAGCCAAACCAAGTCTTCAGTAGTTTTTCAACTACTGATGAAAACACCAAGTTTTCAGTTGTTTACAACACTGAAAGTTAAAACCATGTCTTCAGTCGTTTTCTAACAACTGATGACTAAAACCAAAACTTCAGCTGTTTTCTTTCAGCCGTTTCATAACCTATAAATACCTAACCCTAACTTCAAACTTTTCATAAATCGATTTCCGAACGTTCATCTCCCATTAATGGCGACCATGCAAATCAAACCTCGACACAACTGTGTTGCTTACTTCACAAAATCGACCTTTTGGACTAAGTTTGATGATGCTATTAATCTGATGGCTGATTCGCAATATCGAACTGCTTTTCTTCTTAATCCTACCATCTATCCCGACTCTCTTCGTCAATTCTAGACAAATGTCACCATCCATACCGGTGAGAATGATGTTGCGATCACTCTCCAGTCATTTGTAAACAAGAAGAAGGTGATTGTCACTCCTGCTATCATTCGCCAAACGCTTGATCTGAATGATGCTACCTTTATCACCAAATACCTGAAGGGCACCATTGATCTCTCATTCATTAATCATGGCTATGAGGGCAACCTAAGTGCTACTACCATTCTGAAGAAGCACTTTCATGATGCTGAACACCTAATCTTTCACATGATCAATGTTTGTCTTGCCCCCAAAACCTCTTCATGGGATCAAATGTCATCCAGGTGGCAGTAGGTATTGCATTCTATTCTTGAACGCCAAAGCTTAAATTTTTCTGAAATTATATTTTTAGAATTAAAAGATCTGGCAATGAAACCTGTAGCTAACAGATGGCTATTATATCCAAGGTTTCTTATGGCCATAATCATGAATCAGTTACAATCTGATGGCCCTGTTGGCCTGGAGTCCTGCTGTGGTTTAGTTTTGCCAGAGGTATACTCCAGGCCAAACTGCTAAAACCCAAGCAGAAGGTACCCACAGCCTCATCCTCCAGATCCAAGTCCCCTCCAAACCTCTCTCCAAACAACCAAAAAGGCTACTCAGGGAGTTGAGTCCCCTGCTGATGCCCCTGCAACACAAAAGCAGGATGAAACTATGGGTAGTAATCCCCCTGTAGTTTTTAGGACTCTACCAGCTGAAACCACTCAGGTATCCTCTCAACAGGATCCTGATGCAACAAAAATGGGGAAACCACATTACTGGAATCTCTCTCACTTGAGAGGATTGCCATTGAAGAGCACCATTCTCCCTAGGTGCAATCCTTTCACACCTATCTCCCACTGAAGCCACCCCTACAAGCCCAACTGTGGTTATTGCACAAGTGTTGACTCCTACATTCTCTACCCCTCCCTAGAAACCTATTACTACTGGGAAAACCTCAACCGTTGAGGGAGAGGATTATAATGTAGTTGATAACCCCAAGCACAGGGATTACAGAGTTCAATCTCCCAGTGTAGAGGAGGATATTAGAACATCTGGTGAGGCTGCCTCTTCTCCTTGTTCAGCACATGATCAGGATGAAGCATGGTATCATTTCTAAGTCCTCACCAGAGGCAACTGCCAATGAAGGACATTATCCTGAGGCAGGAAGTCCCCAGTTCTGAGAAATAGGGGCACATGTGAATACTGATCTACACTCAGCACATGTTCATCCTGATTTCATCAGGAGGTCAGCTGATTCAGCACAGACTGATGATGACCTGGGCTTTTTCTTTGATGTTCTAGCCCACAATACTATTCTTGAGACTGAGGTATGCAGACTACAGAACTGCTTGCCAAAATGTCACAAGGAATCAAGTCCATCTATCCACATTCACCCACAGATGGCAGTTTCTCCTGAAACTATCCCAAATACTGAGCCACTCTCAACAAACTTGCCACCAGCCTCTGCTTCAGGTGCCATTCTCAAGGACAGAACCCCTCTGAGCAATGGTTGTTGCTTTTCAAACATCCTTACCTCTCATCACTTCCATAATCACAAACACTGTACATCAAGCCATTGATGAGAGGCTTTCCTCAACTCTCCAATCTTTAGTTGATGCTGCGGTTTCCAAGAAACTTTCTGACATTCACACCCCTGAACCAATGCAACCAAAAAAGGGGAGTCTAAGTCAGTAAAGGTAGACAAAAGAAAAAAAGCTGAAGAGGAAGCAGAAAAAGAGCAGAAAGAAAAGGAGATGATCACCTACAAAAGGAAGAAATCCTCTGAACAGACTAAAGGTGAGAAAAAATTGGAACAATTGATCAAAGAAGCTGATGAGCAACATAGCAGATCTATGGATAAGATTATTGATCAACTCTTCAGACAAGGATTTGACACTGCCAAACTTGACTCTGAGATCAGAGGTTAGAGATTCAAGAAATTGAACAGAGATGGGCAAGTTGGAGTGAGAAAGAAAAAGAAAGGCTGGAAACTATGACAAGATTTATATCAAAACATCTGGGAAGGTCGATCATTAAGTAAAGTCATGGTCCAGAGACAGTATTTGGAGATAACCACCAGAATCTGTTCTTCTGAAGTATTTAACAAAGGATTGATCATAGAAGCTCTTGATGAAGCTGGTGTTGGGAAAAGGACTGATATGGCAAAACTATCCAAAGCTTCACTCAAATCGAAGATGCTAGAGCAGCCTGGACTATCACCCAAACCAAAACAACCACCTTCAACCCTCAAAACCAATTCCTTTACCTAAGAAACCTACGAAACCCATCACCAATGATGCACCTAAGAGGAAGAGAAGGGTGTTGAGGATGGATAAGAAGAAGATGATGATGAGGATGATAGTCTGCCACTCTCTACTGTTCTCAAAATAAAAATGCCTAGCCTAGGAGTCAACCAACAACAATCACACCTGACTTTCAAAGGCAAATGGTAAAAGTCAAACTTGAAGAAGAAGAACAGCACAACAACATGATGAGCAACTGTTAAGGATGATTGATAAAGAGTTTCCCAAGTCTTCATCCATACAAACTATGAAGAAACATGCTCAGAGGTTGTATGCTCTCATATTTACATTCCAATATCAGAAAGAAAGAGTGAGAATTTGGCCTGATGCCAGAGTAAGTGATAGAATTCACAAAATGAAGATTCCAAGCAGATACAATGGCCAAGTAAAGAAGATTGTAGATGTTGTGATAATGCTGGCCATTGTAGTGTCACCCTGGGAAATTCTGATGACTTCAAGAGAGCTTACAAGTCTAAAATGACTCCACAAACTTACTAGAAAACAAAATGGTAAAGAAGGGGTTAATCTACAAGAAGCTTGAAGAAATAGAATAATGAGCTCCAGTTATTGCTTGAAGGCACTTATCCTGATGAGTTTGCATACAGAGAGATAACAACTGTGGAGCTGAAAAATGGAAAGCATATTAAGTACTTATCTGAGTACTATGGGCCTGAGTTCTTCTTTGAAAGTGGAGCTGAAGAACTCACAATGGAAGAACAAGTTGTTTTCCTTGAGGCCTATGTCAGAGAGTCTTACAGACTCATTATTAGGAAGTAGGTTTCATGGATGGGGTAACAGCTCTGTGTCCAATTCCCCAAGACAGAGTTCCCATTCATCCTTTGCCAATCAAACCTTCTGAAATCTCTTCCCTAGCCTGAGCTTATAATTGAAGAATTCTAAGCTGATCCAGATTTTGTTTCTGCCAATAAGTGGGACCTCAATAATTTTAAAGGTTTTGGTTGCATTGGTTCAGGGGGAGTTTGTTGGACCAAAAGAACCAATGAGCCAGATCAGAAAAACCTTTAAGTCCCATAGACATCAAAACAACCAAAGACAACTGCTGAAGTCAAAGTCTGAAGACAAAGTCTGAAGACAAAGTTTGAAGACAACTACTAAAGATAAGTCTGAAGACAACTGCTGAAGACAAAGTCTGAAGACAACTGCTGAAGATAAAGTCTGAAGACAACTGCTGAAGACAAAGTCTGAAGACAACTGCTAAAGACAAAGTCTGAAGACAACTGCTGAGGACAAAGTCTGAAGATCAAGTTCTCAGAAGTTGTCACAACAGCTGAAGTAGTTCTCTTCAGTAGTTATGATGGTTTATATTTCAGTAGTTTGTAATCAGTAGTTTTATATTATGTAAAACATCTGAAGTTCTTATACTTCAGATGTTATAACTTCAGTAGTTATAATGTTAGTTTATACTTAGCTTCTAATGAAGGTGTCCTCAGTTGTTATGGACATCTTCAGTAGTTTAGTTTAATTTCAGTTGTTTGTATAAATTAGTTAGATGTCACTATCATGTGACGTCAGCTCATGTCACATTCCTTATAAAAGGAATGTTGACCTAATTTCCCTTTATGGGAAGCTTGTGCATGAATGAAAACATTCTTTTTGCAGAAAACTCTCTCTCTATAACTGTTGCTGTTTGATTGAATATTCATATTATTCTTGCTAGAATTTCGTCTAATTCGTGTGCTATTCCACTGCAAATCCTAATCTAATTAATCAAACTAGATCTCGATCCTTTCATGGTTCATCTGAATCTACCACATAGCATCCATCCATGAAAAATCCGTATCTTTTAGGTGGATTACTAGTTCTACCACTTCTGCGAATGTTTTGTGTGTATTGATCAACCACTTGATCATCTTCAACATCTCCTCATGTTGAGTGCTAGTTTCAACCAAACTTGCATCGGGTTGTGGTTCTTGATCCTCCTCAAGATCCACTGTTCTACTGCTAGTTCCTTCCATAAGGAACTTTGCTTCTAAGAACTCACCCTTTCTGGCAACAAACACCTTTTGTTCCAGTGGATCATAGAAAAAATATCCCATAGAATCTCTAGGATATCCAACAAAGATGCACTTGGTGGATCGGACTTCCAATTATTTGGGGTGGAAGTCTTAACATAAGCCTCACAACCCCAGACCCTTAATATGATAGGATGGAACTCTTCCATGCCATATCTCAAAGGGTGTCCTTTCCACCCTTTTGGTTGGGGTCATATTTAGAATGCGGGCCGCGAAGAGCAAAGCGAAACCCCAAAATGATAGAGGTAATGTGCTTCTAGCCATCATAGATCGGACCATATCCAATAATGTTCGATTCCTCCTCTCAAACACACCATTAGGTTGTGGTATTCCAGGTGGAGTGAGTTGTGAGACAATCCCACAACTCCTAAGATGATCTTGAAAAGCATCACTTAGGTATTCACCTCCTCTATCGGTGGGGAGAACTTTAATCGACTTGTTGAGTTGATTTTGTACTTCATTTTGAAAGATCTTGAACATTTCAAAACCTTCATCTTTGTGTGTTAACAGGTACACATACCCATAGCGACTATAACCGTCGGTAAAGGTAATGAAGTATCTTTCACCATTCCTAGTCATTGGCTTAAAAGGACCACATACAACCGAATGTATGATTCCTAACAAATCTTTTGCCCTTTCGTTAGTCCCACTAAAGAGTACCTTAGTCATTTTACCTTGTAAACAAGACTCACACACATCAAATGAATCACATTCACTTGTTTTTAAAAGACCATTCTTTTGTAGTGTTTGAATTCTTTTCTTGTTTATATGACCAAGACGACAATGCCAAAGGTAAGAGTCACTCAAATCCGATTAAGTTTCTTGGTACTAGTTTGGTACAACAAGCTATCATTCAATGTGATTTCACGAACCAATTCATAAATACCATTGACGGGAATAGCTTTAAAGTAAAACATGCCATTCAAATCAACATGAATTTCATTTCTAATAAATGATAATACATATCCAAATTGTTTTAATAGGGCTACAGAGACAATATTCCTAGTCAAACTCGGAGCATACAAAACATTATACAAAATTAATTCCAAACCATTTTGAAGTTTCAAGATGTAGTCACCACGGGCTTCAACTTGAACTTTTGCTCCATTGCCCATGTAGAGGCTAACATCCCCTTTCTTGAAGTCACTACTTCTTTTGAACCCCTACAACAAATTGCAAATATGAGTTCCACATCTGGTATCCAATACCCATGTGTTAGAGGATATTAAATTTAAATCAATATGGATCATGTATGTTATACCTGAGGTCTGCCCGGCATCCCTCTTTGCTTTCAACTCTTGGAGATGGACGGGACAATTCCCTGCCCAATGTCCAATCTCCCCACACTTGAAGCATGGGTCATTCGAAGCAACCTTTTGCTTCTTCTCCGGTGCTTGGGTGGCACCCTTGCCACCCATTTCCCCTTTCCCGACATGGGTCCCTTACCCTTGGCAACTCTTGCTTTGGGCGCGGGATGAGGCCTTTTCTTTTTCCCACCTTCTTTGATGGTGAGAACGGGTAAAACCTTTTACCCATGGCCGCCTCGGCCGTTTTGAGCATAGAGTGAAGCTCACCAATGCTCTTGTCCCATGCATTCATGTTGTAATTCAACACGAATGTCTCAAACCTTTTGGTAAGGCCATTAAGGATCAAATCCGTGGCCAATTCCTTCGAGACGGGACAATTAAGCCTCTCGAGGCGGTCAATGTGACTCTTCATCTTAAGCACATAAGATGAAACAGATTGGTTGTCGTCCATACGACATGCATGAAGCGATTGAACCGTTTCAAAGCGTGCAACCCTTGCTTGTTGTTGGAACGTTTCCTTCAGCTGGGTTATCATGTCATAGGCTCGGTGATTTTCATACTCCTTTTGGAGATTCGGAGTCATGCTTGCCAACATGAGGCAAGACACTTGGACCGAGTCCTTAGTGTATTTTAACCAATCGTTAAAGGCCTCCTCATCATCTCACTAGGTTGATCGGGGATAGGGTCGTCTAAAACATACGCACGTTTTTCTTGCTTGAGAATGATTCTCAAGTTTCGAAACCATCAATAAAATTGTTATGGTTTAGACGTTCCTTTTGGAGAATCGTTCTTAAAGATTGGGTGGACGCGGATGAATTTTCATTGTTATCATGGTTATTGGAGGCCATTTACAAAATTTAACAAAGATCAATTTTAGTATTTTTCGATATTGTTATTTTAATAATAAATACCTTTTATGGACATTTTATATTAAAATCTAGAATCCAACATTACATTTAAATTGTGGTTAGGTGACCTTTATTCCATGATTTAAATTAATAAGGTGGTCAACGATTGATGATTGCAACCATTTGCAACTTCTAGAGATATGGGATCGACTTGAAACATCATATGTAAAGTCGGCATGTTAATCCCATCAACACCATTTGGAAACCACATCGTAGGTGATCCATTTGACATGGCTTGCAAATCAAGACCCCTACTTACACCCACGTGTGAGTTTGCCAAAATAAGTGGTTAGGTGACCTTTATCCCACAAATAAGGCATTCTCACCTCAAATCACAAGTTCCCTCAAAATGGTTAGGTGACCTTTATCCCACTAAGAGTTCCCAAGTGACTCAAGTGTTGTGTAAAATAACAGTGTTGATCTTATTTAAAATATTTAGAGATTTCATAATTCTAGTTTAGAAAACTCTTAGTACTTGTATTTGCATGCTTTCAAATACAAGATACCTATGGTCTTTTGATTAAAACTTATTTTAATCTTTAGAATCATTAAATCATTTTAATAACCTTTTAATGATTAAGAACCATTTAATTATTTTGTTAAGATCATAGAAAGGTTTGCTAAAGCAAATATCACATACATGCCATCAACCACAATAATATAAACAAAACAACATAGCATATGTGCATAACATAGCATCTAAAGTGGTCCACACTTGTTTGCCATCACAAGTGTGGTCCATAGGCATTCCTAAGGGTCATAACAAAACACATAGAAAGCTTCCAAAAGCCTCCCACTTGAAACCGCATCCAAAATGCTCCATGTTTCTATTATGTTTTTCCTTTGTGCTTCCAACGCATACGTCTTCATATTACAAGATATAACGTCCTAATACAAGATATCTAGTAAAATGAAAATGCACCTAATCTATTTATTACAACCCAATAATAAATAAATTACATTTTAAACAAAGCACAAATAAATAATATACACCCCATTATATAAATAAATACAACCATTGCAATCATCCAAACACACAAGGCCAAAGGCTAGGTTATGCACCAATATAAACATTCATCATATCATCCAAAAAAAACAATGAATCCCCTCTAAAACCCACGAAATTTCAGCCAACATAAACTGAAATTCGGGTTTTAAACATTTTCCAAACAACATACATATCAACATACATATCTTTCAAGGTTTAATCACAAGCATGTGTAATATAACCTTGAAAGTTTGGGGATTCAACATATAGGAATATTGCAGCCCTAAAAGGGTTATAAAGTCCCATAAAAACATTTTTAAAGGACAAGAACAAGCAAGCTATCCACATAACCGGCTCTAGATGCCAATGTTGAGTTTGTTTGAACATAAAACAAGGTTTACCTTTTAAAATTTCAGAAAAACACAGCAGAAATGATTTTGAAACATGATTATAAAGCTGAAATTTCATGTTCTTATGGTGACATATATATTTACAAAACAAACCCAAAACAAAGGATCATTATATGTGAATAAGCAAGCTATGAAACATATGTAAATGTACATAAAATTACAGCTACAATGAGCTGTGAAAAAAAACTACCTTTCAACAGCTTGATAGTCGACTAAAAGGAAAGATAGATGCTCAAAACTTGGCCAAGGCTCCAAGGAAACGACCCCTCAAGCTTGTATACCCCAAGCTAACTTGCAAACACCTCTTCTTGCTAGGGAGATGAACACCAAATGACTCCAATACCTCTCCAATGATTGCTGGAACTCGAGAGTTTGAGAGAGAGATTGGAGCTTCTAATTTGTGTTTTGCATGTGTGAAAGAGATGGATGTCTTGAGTATTGGACTAGTAATCAAGGTTTTAGTTCACAAGAAAGTAAAAAACCTCTCATAGGAGAGGGGGCAGACGAATGGGTCTCCAAATAAAAGTTTTCCCCCTAAAACTTAATCAAACAATTTTACAAAACTAGTCCCTTATAAGTTGTACAATTAACTTTTAATTGCATAACTTATACACTCTTTTATTATTTAATGTTATCTAACTAACTTAAATAACACTAAGTAATATTCTTGAACAAAATATCCTAATAAGTTGTTCTATCTCATATGCAACTTATTAGAAAACCCATTTTCTAAATTGGTGTTATTATTTAATTGCATGATCATATCATCAATTGAATAATTGTTGGTGATTGCAAAGCTTGTTATTGGGTATAACCCGACTTGGATCATGACATACTAACCGCATCAATTTCTATGTGTCTTGGGCATATAGAATCCAACACTTCACATCCATCTGATAGACCTTGAACTGTTTATGAGCAGCATGAGCGAGAAAAATTCTGATTGCTTTAAGACGAGCGATTGTGCAAAGACTTCAGTATGGTCAATCCCTTCCTCTTGAGCAAAACCTTGCACAACTAGTCTAGACTTTTTACGCATCACTACACCACGATCATCCGGTTTGTTCTTAAACACCCATTTTGTACCGATTGGAAATTTGTTAGGAGGCAAGTCAACCAAGGTCCAAACTTTAAGCTTTCTGAATTGTTGAAGCTCTAATTGCATTGACTCCACCCAACATGGATCCAGTAAAGCAGCATGCACATTTTTCGGGACAGTTTGAGAATGAAGCACGAGAAGAGACAAATATTAATCAAACCAGATTGAGTTCGCGTCCGAACACATTAGTGATAGATCCAATAATGTTATCAAGAGGATGATCTTTCAAAGTTTTGTAGTCGCTAGCTGGGAAAGATGTTAGGAGAAATTTCACTCATAGATGGTGAAAGATTAGATGAGGGAGAATCAGGTGTTGGTGTTGGATCAAGTAATGGAGAAGATGTAGGTGATGAAGAATCAGATATTGGTGCTAGAGAAGATGAACTAACATCAACTGAAATAGCTTCAAGTACTGACGAGTTGGAATGAACAGGTGATGGAGAGGAGGAATAATATTGGTTTGAGCATTTGGAGTGGACGCATCATCATCGAAAACCGGAAGATTGAACGAATTAAACACAGTATCGGAGTCAAAGAACCATGCTGGTTCAGATTGAACTTCAGAAGAGTTAGATTCCTGCCAATCAATATAGAACGACTCTTGAACAATATGTGTCTTTTGTTATAAACCTGATATGCCTTTCGCGAAGAAGAGTAACCAACAAAGTAACACTCATCAGATATGGCACCGAACTTTGTCTTTTGAGATTGAGTATTCAGAAGAGTGCAAGAGCAACCAAATGGCCAAAATAAATCAATTAGAGGTTTCCTCTTATGAAAAAGTTCATAAGGAGTCTTCATTTTATTCTTCACAATCAACACTCGGTTTAGAACATATAAAGCACAGTTTACAACTTCAGCCCAAAAGAATGGGTAATGAAGATTCTATCAGCATTGTACGAGTAGCTTCAATGAGAGTGCGATTCTTTCGTTCCGCTATACCATTCTGTTGAGGAGTTCTTGCAGCACTAAATTGTCTCACAATCCCCCTTTGAGCACAAAATGAATCAAGAATCTGCTTTTTGAATTCAGTGCCGTTGTCACTTCTCAAACCCATAACCTTTCTCTTGCTGATTGTTTCGATAGAAAGAATTAATTTCTGCAATTCCTTGGCAACTTCGCCTTGTGTGCAAGAAACCTCACCCATGAATATCTGGAGAAATCATCTGTAACAACAAGACAAAATGATTTTTAGCAATAGATTTAACGCTAATTGGGCCAAACAAATCAGTATGTAACAACTCGAGAGGACTGGATATGCTATTTAGAAGTTTGGGCTTATGAGGTTCTTGTGTTGTTTGCCTTGGCACAAGCCATACATTTTTCGTTAACAGAAAAATCTTTTGAACGGAGCCCTCTAACGAGATTGTTCTTTACTAATTTGTTAATTATTTTAAAATTAACATGGCCTAACGATGATGCCATAAGAGGGACTCAAAGGTTAAAGCTTTAGAAAGAAGACAAGTTGCAGTAGACTTTGAATTGCTTGAGTTCATATCAAGAATATATGTATCATGTTTTCTTGGAGCACGCATAAGAATCAAATCATCTGGAATATCGATCTCTGATTTTAAAAATAGACATTCATCATATATAAACAGAATGGAAATGTCTTTATCATAGATTTGGAAACACTCAAAAGATTAAATGCCAGCTCAGGAACATAGTTGACTTTTTCCAAAGTTAGAGAACCATGGTAACTTCTCCTTATCCAATCATCTTTCCACCATTTTTGTCACCAGCAAAAGCAACATATCCTCCATCAATAATTTGATAATTGGTTAGCAGATCTTTCAGCTAGTCATATGTTTGGAACAACCACTATCTACATGCCACAAGCTATTTACAATCTTAGTGGATGACTCTTGAAATGAATGAATAAGACAGTTAACAAGGTGTAATTGGAACCCAAGACTGAATAACTTTATCTTTAGATGAAACAGATTTTTACAGAAGAAATTATTAACCAATTTTGTTAATTTATTTCCAAAGCAGTTCCTATTAGAGGGACCATGAAGCAATGTAGGACAATTCTTGACAAGATGGTCCTCTTAACCACACCTGAAACAATGAGGTTTGAGTCTAGGTCTGTGATGTGATAGGGTAAAAATATGATCAATGATAATTTCCTCATCACATTCAGATAAACTAGAATCAATGTCACTAAATGTCTCGTACATGCCATGAGTTTGACGTTTATTTGAACAAGAATTATTATTTACACAAATAGATGAAGATTCATCCGATGGACTAGTAGAACTAGTTCCACTGTTACTGGTGTCAGATAAAGAGGTAATACTTTCATCAGATAAAGTCATATTTGATGGAGTGAAAGATGGAATAGGATGAGAAAATAACTTTTCAAAACAATTAGTTTTAATTTGCTCAGTGGTTTGAAGAAAGGTTAGTTGCATCGTAATCATTATCAGAACAAAAGACATCACCACAATAAACTGAATTACAAGATGAAATAGAACTATCATAAGAACATGAGACAACAGAGTCTGTTACAGGCGAACTAGAAACAAAAACAGAATTTAAACTAGACTTGTGATCTAAAATAGACTGCTGACAATCAGGTGTACTAATACTAGTGCATCCAAGCCCACTAGTTGGTCCATAGTTGTAGTCTTCACGAACGTGCTTAGAGTTAATCCCCTCTAATCCTGCAGACATACTGTCAGTATCTGTTTTGATTAAATCATTAGAAGGATGAGGAACATGCATAGGAGAATAACAGTATGTACTAGGCGGAGGATAAACCTTTACGTTTTCATAACCCAATCCCGTTTTAATCCTAGCTCCCGGTTGAGATTTACATAGATCATCATGTTTCATTATGGTCCATTTGTCTAACTTTGACTGAAGTTTGCTTGCTTCAAATTCAGCAAGGGTAACCCTTTCAATCAAAGTGTTAATCTTGACATTTCGTTCCAAAACGATTTGTTTTAAGTGATCATTTTCTTTTAAAGCCTCATTTAATTTAACAAAATATTTTGATTCATTGATTTTAAGTTCATCATTAATTCGCTTTAAATCCTTTTCATTATCAATTAATAGACGCTTAGCTTTATAAATCCCAAATAATCTAATTTTACAAGCAGATGAGCACATATCCAGTATTACCTCATATGGAAATCCTATTACCGTCCTTTTAGTAGCTAAGGCTTTTTCACATTGGCATACCGAAGTACTTGACTTCTTTTCCTTAACAGTTGCAGCATTATCATAATTATCCTTTCTTTGCCTAGTGCATGAACTTCCTTTCTCACTTAAACCTGTAGTTTTATCTTCCCCCATTCCAGCATCTTTTTCTTCTTCTCATTCAAAGATGACACATCTTCTTGTTTGAATTCCTTGAAAAGATCAAATCCATCTTTACCATCTTCCTTCTCATTCCTTTCAACAAACTCAACAACTAAAGCATGATTTATCTCAGTTTTTGTGTCCTCAACCTCAGCACTCCAATCAAAATTTGAAATCAAAGCAGTCTCCTTTTTGTAATTCACATCTTCCTTTTCTTTCTCAGCTATCAGTCTTGGAACTCCAGAATTACTAGGATCAGTGACAATTGGTAATGGACATTCACGTTTGAAGTGTCCCAATTGTTTACAGTTAAAGCATCTCAATTTGGACTTATCAAATCCTAGTTTTGAATTAGATGTTTGACCACCAAACTTATTTCGTCCAGTTCTATCCATAAATCTTCGAGCTCTAAGGGTTAACATAGCCATCTGCCATTGGATATCAGTTTCTTCAAGATCATCAGGATCCACCTGATACATGTCCTCCATAGTCATTCCCTTCCCTTTCAACTCTCCAGCTACAAGTGCTTCATAGCTTTGAACGAACATTCCAAAAAGAGCCATTGTTTCCAATGGAATTAAAGTTTCAACATTGGCTTTAGAATTACCCAGATCTTTTCCGATGCTACTGTTTCCACCTGAGAAAGTACTTGTATTAATCCCTCTTTGAATTGAATTCTGTATTTGAGAATTTGCAGCAGAGGATAATAAAGCTGCATTTTGTGAAAAACCAGATATGGGCATCATAGTCTGGTTAAATTCCCGTCTCTTCATGTCCAACTCAAAGGATTTCAGCTTATTGATAATATCCATCAGCTTGTAGTCTGTGAACCCTCTTTCTTGTTTAAGCATCCTCACTTGAAGACTCCACTCAGGTGGAAGAGAATCAAGATGCCTGTTAACTTGTTCACTGTTGGAAAGCCTTTCATCATATTTCTTTAAGGTGCTTGAAACAGTTAAGAAACGATTTGTGAGATCTGTCAGACTCTCGTTCTTGTATCCAACAAAGGAATTGAATTCCTTCTCAGCCTGAATGCTCTTATCCTTTACCAAATCTGCATTACCATCATAAAACTTACATAGGGCATCGTAAAGAGATTAAGCATTTTTATGCTCTGCAAAACGGTTGTAAATGTCTGGTGCCAGACAGAGAGTTAAAGCACCAAAAGCCTTTTGGTCACGATCAATCAATTTCAGATCCTTTTCAGTATAGGAAGATGGGTCTTTGTTTTGAGAGACAACATCACCAACAGTAACTGTTTGTATGTGAGGACCAGAAGTAATCGATTCCTATTGGTTATGATCCGTGTAGAAGAAGAAGGCTTTGAGACATCTCTTCCAATCTTCAAAATTGTCTCCATTAATGAGTCTTGGAGGCCTATTAGGTGCAACACTTTCAAGATCAGCAAGTGTGAGTGAGGTTAACTTCGACATGGTAGTTTCAGCAGGAGAGAAAATAATTTCGCTGACACTTTCACAGAAGAAGATAACTTCACAGAAAATTTCGCAGAAAAACTACTTCGTTGATACTTTCGCAGTGGAAGCTAATTTCGCTAACAATTTCGGCAGCACTTTCGCTACCCCAATGTCACAACAGACTAGTTTCGCTGGTAAATTCGCACGAAACAAGCTTGAACTTTCGTTCAAAAACAATTCAACAGCGATTTTGCTTGTTAACCGTTCACAATCACTGATGAACTTTTGTTCAAAAGACTAGTTTCGCAGAACCACTAGAAAACGATTTCAATAGCAATATAACCCATAGTTTCGCTGGAAGAAGGTTGGTAGTTTCGCTGTAAGAACTGTAATTTCGCTGATCGATCCCAAACCCTTTTTCAACCCAATATCAATCTAAAATCATCAAATACTCAATGACTTTGAGATCTGATGATTATAAGATCTTCCTCAATCAAAA
Organism: Flaveria trinervia; assembly: GCA_025506515.1. Taxonomy (NCBI): domain Eukaryota; kingdom Viridiplantae; phylum Streptophyta; class Magnoliopsida; order Asterales; family Asteraceae; genus Flaveria; species Flaveria trinervia. The sequence continues at coordinate 24,415,841 of CM046449.1, read as the reverse complement.
ACTAGCAGAATTCAATCAATTTCCATATCAAAAACACCTCATAATGCAATGAAAATTGATTGAAACTAGATATTGAACTAAAACCACCAAAAAACTCAACAAATCAAAAGCACTAAAGCTCTGATACCATATTGTTGGTCCTTGTGATCGAAATACAGTGCAAATGATATGAAGAATCATTCAATATCCAACAATATGCTAAACAACAATAATGAAAAGGATTGAACACAATGCTAACTCATTCATAATAAGACAATGATCAATAACAATAAACAACAAAAGCACAAGGATAATTCTATATATTAACTACTTTGAAATGGTGACTTGCAACAAGGATAATCGATTAGGGTTTTGCAAGCCTATCCACAATGAAAATTAACAAGAGTATATATAGCAGTCTTAGTTCGCAGACAGTTCGCTATAAGCGAAACTGTCCTGCCGAAACAATAGTTTCGCCCGGCAAAACATCAAATTATCCAGGTAAACAAAACAACAAACTGTGAGTGAACTTATAGTTTCGCTCACAATTTCGCTAGACTGCTAACATACAAAAATCTATGTACATACAAAAGGAACCTAACAAAAGACCTATTACAAGAAAACTAAACAATCTAAACTAAGGCGAGTCAACCTATGCATGATCTTCAATCCTTCAACATACCTATCTCCTTCCTGATGTTGAGTTAATGACCAGAATGATGTCCGATGTCCTAGACTTGACAGCATCAATCCACAAGGTGAATCTTCTAAACATTTAGGGGGAGCACTTGATGTAAGCGATTCCTCCTCTAATGATGAAGAAGTGGAGACTGAACAGGTGGATCAGGAGGAACAGGTTCCTACTACTGAAAGTACGCAAGCATCGGATGTTGATGCCTCTAACTCTTCTAAATCTCATACTCCAACAGCTACAGATACTAATCCTGTAATTCAAAATAGGGATGAGGAAGTAGTTGTTCCCACCACTCTTGGATCTCGAATAAATGTTTATCATCCGCTAGATAATATCATAGGGGATGTACTATCAGGGGTACAGACACGAAATCAACTATACTCAGCTGATTATGCCTCTATCATGGGAAAAGGCTATCTTCACGATGTGCTTATCGATGTTTTGTGTCTCAATTTGAGCCAAAATATGTAAGTGAAGCCTTAAACGATGAGGCATGGGTTAGTGCCATGCAAGAAGAACTCCTACAGTTCAAAAAGCTAGAAGGATGGACACTGGTGGACTGTCCAAAAGGTGCTAAGGTAATTGGCACTAAATGGGTCTTGAAGTGCAAGAAAGATGACCAAGGGGTCATAATCAAAAACAAGGCTCAACTTTTGGTACAAGGTTTTAGAAAAATCGAAGGCATAGGCTACAATGAGGTGTTTGCACCTATGGCTAGAATGGAAGCAATCCGTATCTTCCTAGCCTATGCATCTTACATGAAGATTAAAGTTTATCAATTAGATGTAAAAAGTGCATTCCTTCATGGTGAAATACATGAGACAGTCTATGTCAGTCAACCTGAAGGATTTGAGGATCCTTATCATCGGGACAAAGTTTACAAACTAAACAAGGCTCTCTACGGGCTCGTCAAGCCCCTAGAGCCTAGTATGAGAAACTCTCAATTCATCTTGTGAAACATGGTTTTCGTAGAGGAGTGATTGATTGTACGTTATTCATCAAAGAAAAAGATGGTGATTTACTGCTGGTACAGATATATGTGGACGACATAATCTTCGGCTCCAAAAATGAAGAATTATGTAAAGAATTTGAATCTGTAATGAAAGCAGAGTTTGAGATGAATGCAATGGGGGAGATGAAGTTTTTTCTAGGATTACAGGTGGATCAAACACCAAAAGGAATCTTCCTGCATCAGACTAAATATGTAGGGGACATCCTTAGTCGGTTTGACATGGAGAATGCTTTAGCTGCTGGAACTCCACTAGCCACGAAGCATGATGTGGCACCCGACGAGGATGGTGATCTGGTTGATGCTATAATGTATAGAGGAATGATCGGATCCCTTATGTATCTCACAGCGTCTCGTCCTGATATCAGTATGCCACGTGTACTTGTTCAAGATATCAGGCAAAACTAAAAGTAACTCATCTCATTGGTGTGAAACAGATTTTTCGTTATCTGAAGGGTACTCCAGCACTCGGGTTGTGGTATCCTCATGATGATGATTTTGAGCTTACAGCGTATATGACTCGGATTATGGTGGTTGAAAGATGGACTACAAGTCAACATCTGCAGGATGTTAGCTTCTTTTCGTAGACGATTAGTTACCTGGCAGTGTAAGAAGCAGTCATCAGTTGCCCTGTCAACATGTGAAGCTGAATACGTTGCTGCTACAAGTTGTTATTCGCAAATCATTTCGATTCAACAGCAAGTGCGCGACTACGGTTTGCAATTCTCTAGCACTCCCATATTTGTTCATAACTCTGCTGCTATTGTTGTCATTAAAAATCCAGTCCAACATCCTAATACTAAACACATCGGTATTAAATATCAATTTATACGTGACTATTTTGAAAAGAAATTAATCAATTTGGTTAAAATTAATACGGATTTTCAACGCGTCGAGCTCTACACAAAAGCAGTTGATAAACCGAGGTTTTTATATCTATTATAGGTTAATGGCATGAAAAAGAAAAGTGATTTGATTCCAGAAGATGAAAGTTCGTAGTCTGACTAGTTTAATTTTTCATTTTATTTTCATTTCTTTTATATTTATTTTCCTATCTATTAAAATCCTAAAACTTAAAATAATTTTTGGTTTTAGAATTTTAGGGGGAGAATAGGTTAGTTTAGTATTAAATTAGTTGGATTATTTAATAAAGAAATTAAATAAAAATAAATAAATAAAAACGAGGGAGGAGGGCAGCTTAGCTAATAGAAATGAGATCAAATCTGTGATTCTGATTCAACGCTTATGGAAGACGATAGTACATAGGGAACAAATTGTTTGGGACTTCAAAAGAATTTAAATGATTAAGATGTAAGATTCAAGTATACATCTGAGAAGTCGAAGCAAAGTAAAAGGGAAAATGATAGTAAAACTAGTATGCTACTGAGGTAACACAGAGAAAGTAGATCTAGAGGTTGCTAGACCATTATATGATGTGTTGGTAGATTCAACACAATAGATGTGGAGACCTCATTAGTGATTTAAATTCAAACTAAGCTGTTTAACTTGCTGTGGGTCTCATCTTATCTCTGGTTAACACAATTAACACATTTCCAATAAGGGGTGGATAAAAAAAGCAAATAAACGCCACAAATGTGTGCAGATGACCACAATTATGAGCAAAGCACATGTAAAAATTGCTAAAAGCAATCAAGCTGATAACCTATGTTGTTAGTGTGTTATGTGCAAAAAGAAAAATAAATGCTCTAACAAGAAGATAAGTTGTGTGCCTCTCTGTTGTGCGGTGGCACTGACCTGAGGATAAGCATAACTTAAATATTCTAGAATTCATTGTTGTTTGCACCTCTCTGTTGTGCGGTGGCACTGACCTAAGGCTTGGCATCTCTTTGAAAGCTCTTAGAATAGTTTCTTCTTGTCAAATACCCGTAGACTGCTCAAAAATCTCCTGAGGAATGTTGATTACCATATAAGTGTGGGATCCACAAATGCTTGTTGAATAATCAAACCTAATGTATCACCAATCTATGTCAAACATCTGTGTATGGATTTAAGAGGACAATTATATTGACAATCATCATGGCCGCAACTCTTGACAGTCAAAATTAGTGTGTGCATCTTATAGCTCTAGTATGATTTCCTAAAACTGCTATTGACTCTCGATCAAAACAAGAATATAGCATCAAAATGGTTTATTGAAATGTCCCAAATGATTCTGATATACATGTATAATTCCATAATGAATCATTCCAGAAATGATAAATGTAACTTGAAGTTATGCTGTCCAGGAAGTAAAATCGGTTAGATGTACTCTAATAGGTTTAGTTCCATCTCAAATAAAAAATACAAAATATGTCATGTTTTGTCTTAATATTTCAAAGTGTTTTCAATTTTTGTTTTCTAGTAATTTGTTACATAGATGTCGGACTCTACTACTAGGCGTAATCTATGAATCACTCACTCAAAAAGGGTCACGTCTGAGGTGACCAAAATGTTTCAAATTAAAAGGAGCACGTCTGAGGTGACAAAAATGTTTCAAATTAAAAGGATCGCGCCTGAGGTGATCAAACGGTTTTTTTCAAATTAAAAAGGTTATGTCTGAGAAGATCATCGGTCATAATGTCTCATCAATAGTTACACGTGTATGTTTGAAAGTGTACGAGGTAAAACTAATAAGTATAGACCAATCGTATGACTGGACCATAAGTATGGAACAGTCACACGATTGGATCATGAGTATGAGCCAATCGTACGATTGAACCATAAGTAAGGATCAGTCGCACGATTGGATCATAAGCATGGAGCAATCCATGTGACTGGATCACCAGAATAGACCAATCGCAGAAATGGATGAGGCCGTATGAGCCAGTCGCACGACTAAACCCCAATCACATGAATGAAGCATGCGAATGGGCCCAATCCCACGACTGAATGTTAACTTAGTATAAATAGCAGGGAGTCGGTCACTGTTAGGATCTCGGCATCTAGTTTGATCAATTAGATTGGATTTGCAGCGGAATGAGCCCACGAATTAACAAATTTAAACAAGAACACACGAAATTTATCAATGAAACAGTGTTTGTTATAGAGAGAGAATTTCTGCCAAAAGGAATATATTCATTCAATACACGCTTTGGCTGGCTTCACGCGCATCGTTACAATTAGGTCATCTTTCCTTTTATAAGGAAGCTGACGTCAGCTGATGTCACTTGACAGTGACATCTAACTATTATTTAACTACCGAAAGTTAACACAACTACTGAAGATGTCAAACAGCTGACATCTTCTTACAAAAATACCAAGTGTTAACTATCACTACAACTACTGAAAAGAAACTATTGAAACAACGACCAAAGAACATGCTCTTCAGTCGTTTTACAAGTACTGAAATAGAAAAGAAAAGTACTGAAAGGAAACCATCACAACAACTAAAGAATGCTTCTTCAGCTGTTGTGACAAACTCTGAAGGCTTCAGTACTTGGACTTCTTGAACTTCAGTTGTTGTCATCAGCTGATGTCTTCAGATGTTGTCTTCAGTCTTTGTACTTCAGCTGTTGATCTTCAGTACTTTAGTCTTTAGCTGTTGATCTTCAGACTTTGGTCTTCAGCTGTTGAAGTCTTCAGTACTTTAGTCTTCAGCTGTTGATCTTCAGACTTTGGTCTTCAGCTGTTGAAGTCTTCCGTACTTTAGTCTTCAGCTGTTGATCTTCAGTCTTTGGTCTTCAACTGTTGAAGTCTTTAGTACTTTAGTCTTCAGCTGTTGATCTTCAGTCTTTGGTCTTCAGCTGTTGAAGTCTTCAGTACTTTAGTCTTCAGCTGTTGAACTTCAGACTTTGTCAAACAGCTGATCAAGTCTTCAGCAGTTGTTGTGATGTCTTGTGGGACTTAAAGGTTTTTCTGATCTGGCTCATTGGTTCTTTTGATCCAACAAACTCCCCCTGAACCAATGCAGCCAAAACCTTTAAGCTTATTGAAGATGTCCCACTTATTATGGCAGAAAGATTGGTCTTTTTGTCTTCTAGATCAGCTCAGAAGTGACCCTTGTAAGCACAAGCCTGGGAAGAAGTCTCAATGTTGTGTTTGGCAAAGGATGGATGGGAACTCTGTCTTGGGAACTGGACACAGAGCTGTTACCCCATCCATGAGATCTACTTCCCAACTATGAGTCTTTAAGACTCCTTTTGTATAGGCCTCAATGAAGATTACTTGTTCCTCCATGGTAAGCTCTTCTGCTTCTCCTTCAAAGAGTGACTCTGGCCCATAATACTCAGAGAGGTATTTGACCTACTTCCCATTTTTTAGTTCCACAGTTGTTATGACTCTATATGCGAATTCATCTGGGTGAATACCCTCTAAGAACAACTAGAGCTCATTCTTTCTAACTTCCTCAAGCCTGCTATACACTAACCCCTTTTTCACCACTTTATTCTCTAGCATCTTTTGTGGGGTCGGTTTAGCTTTATAGGCTTTCTTGAAGTCATCTAGGATCTCCCAAGGTGATACTACAAAGGCCAGTGACATCACTTCATCTACAATCTTCTTTACTTGGCCAATGTATCTTTGTGGAATATTTTTCTTTTGAATCCTATGAGACACCCTGGGATCAGGCCAAATCCTCACTCTCTCTTTTTGATATTCAAAGGTATGTCTGAGAGTGTATAATCTCTGAGCATGTTTCTTCATATTGATGATTGAAGATGTGGCAGCGTATGCTTTGTCAACTCTTCTCAACAATTCATCATCATGTTGTTTGTGAAGCTCTTCTTCTTCTAACTTCACTTTCACAATTTGCCTTTGAGATTCAGGAGTAATTGTTGGAGGGTGACTTATGGCCTTAGGCAACTGTATAACAGCTGAGATTGGCAGCTTGTCTTCATCTTCATCATTATCTTCTTCTTCCTCTTCTAGCCTCAGTACCCTTCTCTTCCTCTTCTGGGGTATATCATCGGCTATTGGTTTTGTGGGTAAGGGAATTGGTTTAGTGGGTTGTGGTTGTGGTGGTTTTGGTGTGGGAATTTTGACAGGCTGTTCTAGCATTTTGGATGTAAGTGAGGCTTTAGATTGTTTGACCAGTTCAGTCCTGGTCCCAGCACCAGTTTCATTCAAGGCTTCAATGACCAGCCCTTTGGTATATACTTCAGACGAATAGATGTTGGTGGTTATTGCCAAGATGTTGTCCCTGGACCATGACATGATTTCAATCAATGATCTTCCAAGATACTTTGCTATGAACCTGATCATGATTTCCAGCCTTTCCCTTTCCAACACACTGTAACTTGTCGATCTTGCTTGGATTTTTTCAATCTCCAATCTTCTAATTTCTGAGTCAAGTTTTTCAGTGTCATGACCTTGCCTAAACAGCTGATCAATGATGTTATCCATTGATCGGCTGTGTTGGTCATCAGCCTCCTTCACCATTTTCTCCAACTCCTTCTCCTTCTTTCCACTCTTCCTTTTCTTGTATGTGACATGAAAGTCTTTAGTACTTTCAGTCACTTTCTCCATTTCAGCTTCCTTCTCCTTCTCCTTCTCAGTCTCTACACCCAACTCCTTCTCATTTTCCACCTCTATCTCTTTTCCTTTCTCTTTCCCATCTTCAATCCTCTTTCGTTTTGCTTTCACTAACTGAATCTCCCCCTTTTTGGTTGCATTGGTTGCAAGGGTTTGATTGTCAGAAAGCCTTTTGCTCACAACTTCCTCTATCAAGGGTTGGATTACCGAGGGAAGCCTCTCATTAAGGGTTTTAATCACTATATCAGTGATAATTGGTGTGATGAGAGGTAAGGAATTTTAAAAGATAGCAGCTATTTGCTCAGGGGGGTTCTGTCCCTGAGAGATAGTGCCAGAAGTAGAGGCAGGTGGCTGAGTGTTTTGGAGTGGCTCTGTATATAAGAGACCTTTAGAAGAAGGTGCCATCTGTTGGTGGATTGGGGCAGATGGACTTAGATCCTGAGACATTTTGGCAATCAGCTCGTTGAGTCTGCTTACCCTATTCTCTAGGATGGTATTTTGGCTAAAACATCATAGAAGAAGCCCAGGTCATCATCAGTGTTTGCTGAATCACCTGACCTCCTGATAGAATCAGGATGTACATGCTCTGAGTGTAGATCAGTATCAGCATATGCCCCTTGTTCTTGGTACTGGAGACTTCCTGCCTCAGGACTATGTCCTTCATTGGTAGTTGCCTCTGGTGAGGTCTTATGGATGTTACCAACTGCATCCTGATCATATGCTGAAGCAGGAGAAGTGGCAGCCTCACCAGATGTTCTAATCTCCGTTTCTACACTTGGAGATGGAACAGTGTAACCCCTGTGCTGTGGGTTATCAGAAGCATCTTGATCCTCCCCCTCAATTGTTGAGGCTATCCCAGTTTTGATTGGTATCTGGGGAGGGGGTGAGGAATGCAACTGACTCAGCACTTTTGCAACTATTATGGTAGGACTTTGGGGGGCGGTTGCAGTGGGAGATGGTGTAGAAGCAGTATGCACCCGGGGAGAGTGGTGCGTTTCAATGGCAACCTCCTCAAATGAGGAAGGTTCCAGATGTATAGGTGCCCCGAATGTGGTTGCTGCAGGCTCTTGTTGAGAGGAAGCCTGAGTGGTTGAGGTTGGGTGAGTACTTGTATCTACTGGGGGAGTATGGGTAGTAGATATATCCTACGTTTGTGTTGCAGGGACATCCTCAGGGGACTCATTTCCCTGAGTAGCCGTTTTGGGATTCTTGTGTTTGGGTTTGGTGGGGACTTTGGATTTGGAGGTGGTGGCTGTGGGTTCCAGCTGCGTGGGTTTTTGTAGCTTGGCAGCCTGTTTGAGTGACTGGTCTGAGTTGTGCCTGGAGTATACCTCAGGCAATATAGCCATGGCAGGGACTCCAAGGCCAACAAGTCCCTCAGCTTTTAGCTAGTTCTCTATAATGGCCATTATGAACTGAGATATAATATCCATCGGTTAGCAATAGGTTTTGAGGCCATATCCTTAAGTTCAAGAATATTATTTCAGAAAAATTTAATTTTTGTTGCTCAAGGATAGAGAAGAATACCTGCTACCACCTGGTTAACATTTGATCCCAAGAAGAAGTCTTAGGGGCTAGGCGGACATTCACCATATGAAAAATAAGGCGTTCCGCGTCATGGAAATGCTTCTTTAGGATGGTAGAAGCGCTGAGGTTACCCTGGTATCCATGGTGGGCAAAGGATAGATCAGTGGTGCCCTTTGAATATCCAGCGGGGAAGGTGGCATCATCCAGTTGTAAGGTTTGGCGAAGGATTGCCGGAGTGATGACCACCTTACGGTAGTTGACGAATGACTGGAGAGACTCAGTGTCATTCTCCCCAGTGGTAAGGGTGACATTCGTCCAGAACTGATTTAGGGATTCGGCATAAATGGTAGGATTGATAAGGAAGGCAGTTTTGTATGGAGAATGGACCATTAGATCAATGGCAGTATCAAACTTCGTCCAGAAGGGTGATTTGGTAAGGTAGGCAACACAGTTGTGTCTTGGTTTAAGCTGCATGGTCGCCATTAATGTGAGAAAAGGTTCGGAGTTTTTGAACGTTAGGTTTGAGATAATGAAGCTCTGTAGGATTAGGTATTTATAGGGTATGGGTTATAAAACAACTGAAGGGTTTGGAGTTAATCATCAGTAGTTTTAAACGACTAATGACATGGTATTAACCTTCATAGGTTGAAACAACTGAAGTCTTGGTTTTAGGCATCAGCAGTTATAAAACTACTGAAAACCATGGTTTTGACTTCAGATGTTGGAAACAACTAAGGACATGGTGTTAGTAATCAGTAGTTGTGAAACTACTGAAGACATGGTTTTGTCATTAGTTGTTGTAAACGACTGAAGACTTGGTGTTAGTCATCAGTAGTTGTCATATTAAGAATTCAGACAAATTCAAGGTAAACAAAGTAATCTAGCTCAAAACCACTTAGAACCTCAAACAAAATGGCCAGAAGCAACAGAAACTCAATCTCTATAACCGATTCTTGCAAATTTGCTAATTCGATCAAACGTAGATAGCAAAAGAACAGTTTCAATGATCAATTGTTAAATCGATCAATGATTAACCAGCTCTGATACCATTTGTTAGGATCTCGGCATCTAGTTTTATCAATTAGATTGGATTTGCAGCGGAATGAGCCCACGAATTAACAAATTTAAACAAGAACACACGAAATTTATCAATGAAACAGTGTTTGTTATAGAGAGAGAATTTCTGCCAAAAGGAATATATTCATTCAATACACGCTTTGGCTGGCTTCACGCGCATCGTTACAATTAGGTCATCTTTCCTTTTATAAGGAAAGCTGACGTCAGCTGATGTCACTTGACAGTGACATCTAACTGTTATTTAACTACTGAAAGTTAACACAACTACTGAAGATGCTGACATCTTCTTACAAAAATACCAAGTGTTAACTATCACTACAACTACTGAAAAGAAACTACTGAAACAACGACTGAAGAACATGCTCTTCAGTTGTTTTACAAGTACTGAAATAGAAAAGAAAACTACTAAAAGGAAACCATCACAACAACTGAAGAATGCTTTTTCAGCTGTTGTGACAAACTCTGAAGGCTTCAGTACTTGGACTTCTTGAACTTCAGTTGTTGTCATCAGCTGATGTCTTCGGATGTTGTCTTCAGTCTTTGTACTTCAGCTGTTGATCTTCAGTACTTTAGTCTTCAGCTGTTGATCTTCAGACTTTGGTCTTCAGCTGTTGAAGTCTTCAGTACTTTAGTCTTCAGTTGTTGATCTTCAGACTTTGGTCTTCAGCTGTTGAAGTCTTTAGTACTTTAGTCTTCAGCTGTTGATCTTCAGTCTTTGGTCTTCAGCTGTTGAAGTCTTCAGTACTTTAGTCTTCAACTGTTGATCTTCAGTCTTTGGTCTTCAGCTGTTGAAGTCTTCAGTTGTTGAACTTCAAACTTGTCAAACAGCTGATCAAGTCTTCAGCAGTTGTTGTGATGTCTTGTGGGACTTAAATGTTTTTCTGATCTGGCTCATTGGTTCTTTTGGTCCAACAGTCACATGTTCTCATCACCCCTCAATCGCCCTTAGTCGCCCAAAAGTACTGAGACTCTGCCCAAATAATGTTTGATTTATTTAGCATTGTGATTGTGATTCTAGCATTTACTTTATGTATCTACAGGTAATGTGAGACCAAAATCGACTTCATTGTCCCGTTTAATAAAGCCCTAATGACCGAAATCATTCAAAACAAGAACTTAGACAAACTCTTCAAAATAAACCACCTAAATGGACATAATCGTTGATTTAAAGAACATTAGATGTTATTTTGAGTGGTTGCGAGTCTAATGAGCCAGAACACAACATTTAACATCAAGTTTTGACCATGATTAGAACTTAAAGTGTCAAATAGAGAGTTATACGAATGGACACGCTGATGAACTCCAATCACACGATTGAGCCAGGTGAATGACTCAATCGCATGTATGAATCATGCTTACAGGTTTAGTCGCACGACTGACTCAACCGCATAGTGCAGCATACGTCTAAGCTCAGTCGCGGGCTTAATCACACGACTGAACTCAGTCATATTGTTCAGTCGCACGACTGAATCAGTAGAACAAAATCATTCAAAATTCACTTGTTAAGTCTATGGCTGAACAATGGATAATGAACACCATGCACAACATATTTGCACATGTAGATGCTTTTTTGAGGATTATTACACTAGGAACATCGACGCAGGTTTGCTCCACAAGAGAAACTTGTGCCCCCAGTTCAAGTGCTTAGCTCATGTCATTCTTAAGTGCATATCATCAAGGAGAGGAGGAATTGATGAGATGTCCGACCAAATCCAGAATGCATACATAACACTTATGTTAAACCACATGTTCAAGTGCTCTCACATGATCTTCTCCTACATGATAGAGAGGAAGAAGATGATGTTTTGGACAGAGATAGGAATAATGCTATGCAAATAGGTGGTGGTATGGATGATGAAGATTCTCAAGAAGCTAATAAGGTCATGTCACTTAATGTACAAGACGTTGATACTGATTGGCTCCAATGGAATATCTCTCAGGCTTATGAATAGCAGAGTGATCCACAACATAGCCAAAAGCTTGCTGAAGAAGTACTAAAGATCCTAGAAGAAGGTGCTGGTGCATCTGTAATGTGATAATTTCAGCCCAATCAAGTATCTTTTAAGGATCAAATTGAAGATTGTGTGGTGTACACATCTAGCTCAAGCTGAAAAGACTATAGATCAAGACAAAAGTAATGATTAGATGTTTAAGTATTTGAAAACTTTTGTACTTGAATTATGTATTACATTAAGGTAATTAATAATTATTTATATTTAAATGTCTTTATTAATGAGTAATGTGTGATGAGTTAAGGATTTAAAGCAAATAGATAAAGCTCCACTTCAGTAGGTCAAGTCTCAATTCACCATGATTCTTGATTTGAAAGGGATCGTTAGAAGGCCAGTGAGTTATACTCCCAAAGAAGGAGAAATTATACATGATCTTACCAACGAGCAGCTAGCTGAGATGTTTCGACTCAACCCGGACAAAATTGTAAAAGATGCTCTAGAATTTGATGATTTAAGTGATGCGGAGCTGCAGGATGTGGATGAGATTGGGATTGAGGATGTTATAGCAGAACATTATCCAGAGTACACTAACCACAAGGGAAATGTGATACCTATCTTGGGTGATACTTTCGGCAGTCCTATATTTGAGAAGCTGGATGAAATGGAGAAGGAAAAGGAAAAGGATGAAAACAATGCCCAAGCCTCGGATGCAAATGTTGATATCAAGAAGGATGTATGAGCAGCTTGTTTTGCTAAAGTAAGAGCCCAGTGCATAACTCCAAAGCAAAATGCCTACACCAAACTCTACAAAGTCAAGAAACATCAGAAGGTGTCTGGCAAAATCATTGCGTGGGCTTATTTTGAGGACTTAAACTTATATGCTATAAAGAAAGAGAAGGGGATTGAGTACTTCAGATATCCACATGATCTAAAGACTCTTCTTGGTTTTGAGCTCAACCGACTGGCGTGCTTGGATCTGCTATATGCTAATCCAAGGAAGATGTTAGGTTGGTTTGAAGCTGCATTGAAGAAAGAATACCACACTAGGTGGGTAAACTTCAGACCTCAACAACCAAGAGGTACATCCGTAGGTCTAAAGTGGACCCTATATCTGGGAAGCCAAAAGTAGTGCTGAAGTGGAATCCCCCACGCACAATATCAAAGATTCCCTTATGGGAAATGTCTTAGGACTTCACTCCACATTTCAAATAGTGGTATTATGACTGAAGGACGGGTGAAGCAGTCATAGTTCTAAACAGAGAGAGCAAAATGGAAACTATCAGGGTATTTGACCCAATGTGGCTTACCAACTTGTCAGCTGAAGATGTCTACACTCTATACAAGTGCCACTATTCTACGACATGCAAGATATTCTACAAGCCCTCCAATTCCAAAATGTGATACGACTCTACTTTGCGTTTGTAATACACGCAGGAGTCATAAGAGAGGAGAAGTACAAGAAGGTTGAGGAGCATATGAAGGATGTCAGACAATAGAGTAAACTAGGTCCAAAGGGGGAGTTTGTTGATACAGATGTCCCTAGTTTAAGTACTTAATATAAAAGTCTGTCATGGCTTACATATGTGTAATGAAACGATATAATGATGTATGATTTGTGCTTTGATGTTAATGTATCTTTAATTCATATATATGAACTTATTATATAGGTTTGAGGTTGTTGTATGATTATTCATGCTAATGGACCATACTTATGATCCAATCGCATGAAGAAATCATGCTAATGAACCAGTCGCACGACTGAACTAGGAGACTGGATCAGTCGTACGATTGAAACATGAGAATGACTCAGTCACACGACTGAACCTTCAGTCATGCGTATGAATCAGTCGCATGGGTCAGTCGCACGACTAAACCATGCTAATGGTTCAGTCACACGAATGAAGACTACATACCTTAAATACCATTTAATTCGTGGAAAAACTAGATTTTTGAGACTTTTGACACACATATCGTATACCCTCATAACCTATCCATCCAGAGCGTCCAGAATGCATATTCCAACTTCGTAGTTCACATCTGATCGTTTTCTACTCAATCTTAAAGTTTCTTTAATCGTTAGATCAACCGGTTTGCGTTCTCACTTATTGGATCGCCAATCAAATAGGATTCCGCACTATTTGATTTGGTTTCATGCATAATCAGTTAGTACTCCATACGTACACGGTCCTTATATGGTTAAAGCTCCACGGGTTCCAGAGATAGTCATGTTGGAGAACATGGAAATGGTCTAGGAAACTCAAACAGCTACTCATCATCAGAGTCGCTTTGAGTACCTGTTCCAGCTGAAACATTCTCACAAGATGGTTTAGAATAATTTGAAAACAGTTCTAAGTCAAAACTATGATCAGGGCTATTCCTTCTAACAAAAGGAGTGTGCTCATTAACAACAATGTTGGATGATTCCTCGCATTGTGATTTTTGATGTTGTAAACTCGAAAAGTAATAGAGTTGGAGGAATATCCAACAAAGATAGCATCATCCGACTTTTCAGCAAATTTTGCCAAATTGTCCTTTATGTTATGTATGGTACACCTGCTACCAAATGATCTTAGAAAGCCAATGAACAGCGGCCTCTTGTTCCATAGCTCATAAGGGGTTTTTTCATATGGCTTAACTACAAGAACCTTGTTCTACACATAGCATGCAGTCTGACTAGCTCTGCCCAGAATGCTAGAGCAGCTTTGAATCAGCTAACATGGTCCAAGCAGCCTCAATAAGTGTCATGTTCCTCCTCTAAGCAACACCATTTTGTTGAGGAGTTTTGGGAACACTATATTGTCTGGCAGTCAAGAACATGATTCTTAAACTCAGTCCCTTGATCATTTCTGATTATCTTAACCTTGTGATCGATTTGATTTTCTATTTTAAGAATAAAAGATTTAAAGTTTTAGCAGTTTCATCTTTAGTTTCAGTAGTTTCATCTTTAGTTTCAGTAGTTTCATCTTTAGTTCTTAAGAGCCATTTGAGAAAGGTGAATGTGGATGAGTTTGAGCTTGGGTGAATTAGGAATGAAGGAAACTTCTAGGGCAGTAAAAATGAGGTAAGAAGATGAAAGTGAATAGTCGGGATTATTTAAAAGAGGGTGACATGGCGGTAATGGGGTTAGGATAAGGTGATGTGATGTTTTAGTGTATGAAGTGACAGTGGCGGTAAGGTTTAATCAGTTAAATAATCCGACATCATTAACAAAATCTTTACGTTTTACAGTGTCAACCCAAGAGATTTCCGTTACACAGTAAAATCTCTCTTCCGAATATAAATCATTTCTGAAGGTAATTTCTCTTCCGAAGGTAATTTGTCTTCCGAAGGCAATTCCTACTTCTGAAGGAAAATTGATGCTTCCAGGAGTAAAGATTGTTTTCTGAATGGAGAGTTTTATAAGCTTCGGAAGTAGATCTGATATGTAATCAATCACTTCTTCCGAGTCGAGAAACACTTTCGAGAAGAAAATTATCCTTGGAGGAATTTTGCTTTAGCAGATATGTAAAATATCTTTCGAGGGTTAATTCCTCTTTGGAAGAATTTATACTTAGAGAAAATTTCAGAGAGAGACCTTCTGTAACAGGGCTTAGATTGTATTGACATAAGACATTACATTTTCAAAAAGGTTTTCAAAAGAGGTGAGCTAATCAATGTTTAACATCCCAATAGCTGTAAGGAGATATTTAAATCTCTGTTCATCAAAAGCTTTGGTGAACAAGTCGGCATATTGTGCATTTGAATCAACTTTGATTAGCTTGATTAGATTTTTCTCATGAATATCTCTAATGAAATGATACCTGATATCGATATGCTTTGTCTTGGAGTGCTTTATAGGATTTTTAGTGATGGAGATAGCACTGTTGTTGTCAATATGGATAGGAGTACTCATAAAGTTGAATCCATAGTCTAACATCTGGTTTTGAATCCACAGCAGCTAAGAATAGCAGCTTCAGCAGTTAATGTAAAGACATAGGATTTTTTCTTGCATTGCCATGAGATGATCCTTCCACCAAGAAATTGACATCCTCCTGATGTTGATTTCTTGTCAATGTTACAGCCACCATAGTTACTGTCAGAGTATCCATAGAGATTAAAATCACTATTCCTTGGATACCAGAGACCTAGTTTAGGTGCTCCTTTGAGGTATTTGAGGATTCTCTTGGCAGAAGCTAGGTGAGACACCTTTAGAGCAGCCTGATATCTTGTACAAATGCATGTAGCAAACATGATATCAGGTCTACTAGCATGAGATACATCAGAGAACCAATATTTGTCCAATACTGATGTTGATCAGTATCCTCCCCCTCAAGGTCAGGACAAAGATTATGGTTTCTAGGTATGGGTGTCTTGGTTGGCTTACAATCTTTCATTTCAAATCTTTCTAAGATGTCATTGACATACTTCGATTGATTGATTGAAGAACCCTTCCTTCAATTGCTTCACCTGAATTCCAAGGAAAAGTCCATTTTTTCCATGGAACTCATCTCAAACTTCTTCTTCATATTGCTTTCAAAATCTTTACACAATTGGTCATTTGAAGAACCAAATATGATGTCATCAACATAGACTTGAACAAGCAAAATATCCTTTCCAGACTTTCTAATGAAGAGAGTCTTATCAATGGTACCTCTAGTGTAACCATTCTTCAGAAGAAACTGAGACAAAGTCTCATACCACAGCCTAGGTGCTTGGTGCAGCCCATAAAGAGCTTTATCCAATTTGCACACATATTTGGGGTGATCCGGGTCTTCAAATCCTGGAGGCTGGCACACGTAGACTTCCATATCTATATCCCCATATAGAAAGGCACACTTGACATCAAGTTGATAGACAGTGAAATTCTTGGATGCAGCATAAGCAAGGAAGATCCTAACTGTCTCAAGTCTTGAAACAGGTGCAATGACATTAGTATAATTGATTCCTTTCTCTTGGGTGTATCCTTGAACCACCAGTCTTGCCTTGTTTTTGATAATCAAGCCTCTATCATCTCTCTTGTTTCTGAAAACCCATTTGGTGCCTATAGGTACTTGACCAGATGGTAGCGGACATAGGTTCCAAACCTTTTGTCTTTTGAACTGAAGCAGCTCCTCTTGCATTGATTCAATCCAGTTACTATCTTTCAAGGCATTTTCTACCTTTTTGGGTTCCATCTGAGATAAGAAGCATGAGTACAAGCAGACATTCCCATGATGAGTCTGTCTTCTTGTTCTCACAACGTCAGAGACATCCCCTATGATGTTCTCAGCAGGATGAGTGTTGTGAATCCTTAGACGAGGAATCACTTCCAATTGAAAAGATAGATCCAGATTGGACATATTTTGCTCAGGAATTTGTCCAGCTATTGTTTCAAACTCATTCAATGAGGACTGATTGAATGAATGAGAAACATCATCAAGTGTTGGTTGTGAAGCAACATTAATAGTTTCCTGTTCCTTCAAGATGCTACTTCCATCAGCTTGGTGTTGTATAGGCTCACCTAATGAACTATCAGGATCAACAAGTGAGTTACTGGTTGAAGCTCCACTATCTCTTGAGATGGTTATGCTGTCAGATCTGCCAATAGTGGAAATTTGGTTTGTTGTAGCTCTTGGAGAACTTGAAATAAGTTTGGGTAACTCAAACAATTGATAATCTTCAGAATTTCCTTGAGTAACTATTTCAGCTGAAACATTCTCACAAAATGGTTTAGAATAGTTTGGAAATAATTCTAAATTAAAGATATGATCAGGTCCATTCCCCCTAACACAAGGAGTGTGCTCATTAACAACTATGTTGGATGATTCCTCAAATTGTTGATTCTTGATGTTGTATACTCTATAAGCTTTAGAGCTAGAAGAGTATCCAACAAAGATAGCATCATCCGACTTTTCCACAAATATTGCGAAATTGTCCTTTGTGTTTAGTATGGTACACCTGCTGCCAAAGGACCTTAGAAAGCCAATAAATGGTGGCCACTTGTTCCATAGCTCATAAGGGGTTTTTCCATGTGGCTTAACTACAAGAACTTTGTTCTTCACATAGCATGCAATGCTAAATATCTCTGCTCAGAATGTTAGAGGTAGTTTGGAATCAGCTAACACAGTTCAAGCAGCCTCAATAAGTGTCTTGTTCCTCCTCTCAGCAACACCGTTTTGTTGAGGAGTTCTTGGAGCACTGTATTGTCTGGCAATCCCTTTTGAGTTACAGAATGAGCCAAGAACGAAGTTCTTAAACTCAGTCCCTTGATCACTTCTAATTATGTTAACCTTATGATCAATTTGATTTTCTATCTTAAGAATAAAAGATTTTAGTGTTTCAGTAGTTTCATCTTTAGTTCTTAAAAAGAATACCCATGTAAATCTTGTAAAATCATCAACGATTACTAGGCACTATGATTGCCTTCCAATGCTCATATACTTATGGGACCAAATGATCCATGTGCAATAAGTGTAATGGAGTGGTGATGGAGTTAACAACTTTGGATTTATGAGATGTCCTATGTTGCTTCCCTTTCAGGCATACAACACAGTTATCTTTACAGAAAAATTCCTTTTTAGGCAAACCATGTACCAAGTTATTTTTAGCCAATTTATTCATTGTCTTAAAATTCACATGACATATTCATTTATGCCATAGTGTTGACTCATCATTGTTAGTTTTGGAAAGAAAGCATGATACTTCACCCATTGGGGAAGCATTGTTCATATCAAGCTTGTACATATCCCCTTTCCTGGGAGATCTAAGAAGCACCAATTCCGAAGGAATTGTCATCCCTAGTTTGATGATAATGCAATCATGTTTTGTGAAAAGCATTTGACACTTTTGAACATAAAACTAAGAAACACTTAACAGATTGTGTTCAAGCTGTTTGACAAAGTGAACTTTGTCAACTTTTAATTTTCCATTAGATATACTTCCTTTGCAAGAAATATATCCTCCACCTCACCTCCAAACTGGACAGGACCTCCATCATAATGTTGAAATTGTTGGAGAGATATGTTTCCTGTCATGTGTGTGGAGCATCCACTATCCACAATCCAAATGTTGTTATTTTTGTCATATGGATGTCCCTGCACATAAGATGAGATGATTAGTTTTGATTGGAAACCCAAGCCTCGTTGGTCTTGGGTTCTTCCAATGATAGTGAAATAATTGAACCAAAAGTTAAACATGGGGGGTTTAATTAATACCTTTGAAGAAGAGGTTTGGGCTACATCATCCTTCTTGATCTTCCAATCCATATTTTGGTTGATCATGGAAGATGTGCTTGTTGATGCTTTTGCAGCATGGCATTCTCCCGAAGCTTCTCTCTTTTTGGAAGAACCTTTCAACACCTTTTCTTCCGAAGCAGTCTTCTTTTGGGGTAGTTTCAAGGGAGGTCTTTTGTTCTATCCAATTTTAACAGCTTTAGCTTCCGAAACTATTTTCCCTTTGGAAGAAGAATTTTCTTCCGAAGGCAACCTTGCTTCAAAAACCAGCTTTCCATTTTTCATCACTTGGATCAGTTGATAAGGTCCAAATGAGAAACCTTCCATCAATCTTTGCCTAACATTGTTTGCATAATGTGTGCTAGCAGGATTGTAGTAACAATCTTTAGCCATGTGGTTTTGCAAAACACACATTATGCATGCAATGTTAGTCTTTTGGGAACTTGAGGATTGCTCTTTCTTGTTCTTTTTCTCTTTATCAGCAACCTTTTGCTTTAACTTCTGATCCTTTGGTAAGACAAGAGTGTTGGTACTACACTCCTTTCCTAGTTCATAGTTACCTACCACTTGGAATCCAGCTGAGATGAATACACCATTTGGTTTTGGGTCAATCATCAGCTTAGACTCAGCTACTTTCTTGGCAGTTTTTCTTGCAGCTTTAGCTCTGCTTTTTTGGCTTTGGTGGTTAGGATTTGATCTTCACTAAGAGAGGTAGGTTGATTTACATGTTCCTTCCCTGTGGTGGCCTCTATTGTTGCATCATTCTTCAACTCAATTGAAGATGGGTCAGCAGATGGGACCTCTTGCTCTTCAGTACAACATCTAGGTTGTCTAATAGACTCATAAGAATACGGTGGAGCAATTTCATTGGTCCCCAACCCTCCTTTTTTTGATAACAAATTTTGGAGTGGGAGGATGATACAATAATAGCTTGGAAGTTTTGCTCAGAGATAGCATAATTCCTGGCTTGAGCCTCAGTAGTGACAAGTTGGGCTTGAGCCTCAGACAATTTGATATTAAATCCTTTATTTGAGTCTTGTAGTTTGTGTGTTCATGTTTTAATAAGGACATAGTTTTCTCCAACTCTTCAATTTTTCTTTGATAGTTAGATTCAGCCCTTTTAAAATGAGATTTCAAGATATTTAAAAACTCAATATCAGATTTAATTTCCATATTGTAGTCCTGATATAGTTTAACCATAGCAATACAAGCAGGAGTACAGAGATATTCATATACCTTGTTATCATTTGTTCCAGCCATGAGTGCTTGAGCAGGAGTCACATCCTGTACCATGAAACTCTAGTCAACTTCTTGAGCCATTACAGCTGTCTCAATTGACTTTCCGGTGGGCTTTGATGTAAAGGAATATGTGCAGGCCTGTGGGGTTCCCAGATTTGTCTTGGGAGCCTTGCATTCCCTTGCAAAATGACCAAGTTGGTTACAATTGTAACATTTGGCCTTGGTTTTGTCAAACCCAAACTTGCTGTTAGCTGGGTTTTGAGGGAATTTCCTTCTAGTTCTCTTGAAGAACTTCTTCACTCTGTAGGTTAAAAGAGCCATCTATTGGACAATGTCCACGTACTCTACATCATCTAGACTGAAGGACTCTAGATCATCAAAGCAATACTGAAAATCACTAGAGTGTCCACTTCCTAAGACAAAGGCACAGTTGTCCTAAAAGGAACTATGCTAAGTGTGTTGAGACTTTGGAGTCTCAGGAAAGGTAATGTATGGTGCAGATGAGCAGGATGGCTATTGGTTGTAAGTCAGGTACTATTGAGGTTGTGCGGGTCCTAAGCCTTTAGCAACCATCAAAGCGTTTCTAGCAGGAAGACTCAGGGGTCTGCTTGTCTGATGGCCCCTCTTTCTCTCTATCTCTAGACGGTATCCATCTGTATAGAGTTCGGTCATGGTGAGAGTGTTCAAATTCTCTGTCCTCTTGATATAGACATAGTAGAATGTCCACTCATTTGGAAGAGCACTAATGAACTTTCTTATGAGGTCTCTAAGTTCAGTAGTGATTCTCTCAGACTGGAGAGAAGAAATAAGATCCATGTACCTGAAATACTACTGGCTATGAGACTCTCCTGCAATATAGGTGAAGTTCTCGAACTGATGCTTCAGTGAGTCCTTCATGGAGTCATTGGAGCTTGAATACATTTGAGCAAGTGCATCAAACAGTTCTTTGGCAGACTTTTAATGCTCAAACCCCACCATGATGGAGTTGGGTATTGCAGTCATAAGAATAGTCATTGCATTGCTATCAATGTCTATCTTTTTCCGGTCCTCATCAGAGTAATCTTAAACAACCTTCTCTATCATAGCGCCGTTTCCACCACGTACTGCCACCTTCAGTTTGTATGGACCATTGATGATAGAATACCATATTTTGCTGTCTTGATACCTGATGAAGCCTTCTATGCATCTGCTCCATGACCTGAAGTTTTCAGGAGTAATGATGGTAGCTTTAGTCATAGTTCCCATCTCTACTTTAGACTTGTTGAGGGCCATTTTGAGTGAGGTATAAGGAGGAGTGAAAAACAGGTTGATTAGGATGGTAGGATCTCACAATCAAGAGCCTAAAGAGCTCTGATACCAATTGCAGGATAGGTTTTGTCACTTAACACTTGGTTTTTCTCTCGCACTCACTTATGTTACACTCAGATCAGATGAAGAAGAGTCTATTCTAAGAGTTGATAATAATATAATAAGTAACAGTGAACATAGAAAGATAATTTTCAAGGTACTTGCATATATTGCTTCTCAACTCAAAGTGTTACAAGACTCTTACAAGCATGGTTCATGAGTTACAATAAGAAACTATATATAATACTACCTACAGCCAGATATACTTTGATACCGGCTGGGATCCTATAACTAAAGCAAATGCTACAGTGCTAAAGTTAAGGTATCTTAGATAAGGTCTTATCTAAGATATTGTAGTCATGACATGTCCATGACTTACCTTTTGTCACCAACTAAATTTGGCAATTGTGCTATCTAACAAAAGGTGAACAGTAGAATAAAGTAAGGTCAACTACATTGCTTTTGAGAAAGCACCATGCAGTATCTCAGAGGTCTGCAGCGGATTGTCAGAGACCATACTTATGTCTACTGGTTCATAGCAGTGTCTTCCGAAGGTTAAATGGCTTCGGAAGAACTTGTTCTTCCGAAGCCACTTATACTTCAGAAGAGGCTACTTCTTTCGAGGCTTGAGGAATTCTGCTTTTCTTCATACTTTGGAAGTTGTCTTCAGATCTTTACTTCTTAGACTTGATCTTCGGAAGTGAATACTTTTGTCTTCGGAAGTAGAGTTTGTCTTCAGAAGTTGTTTGTTTATTTAAACTTCGGAAGAAACTCTATTTCCTTCGGAAGTCCATATTTAGCTTCGGAAGTCTTTTGTTAACTTCACCAAAATAGACTAAGTGAAATGGTTTTGGTTGCACCAGCCTTCTACTTGATCCAACAAACTCCCCTTAGGCTGATGCTACCAAAACATTACTTGTTCCTGCTTCTCAAAGCTTTCAGCCCTAAGGAAAGCAGATATTTGTCTGTCTCTTTGTTCTTCCCGAAAGTAGTGCTAAGAAGCTTGTACAGATCATTAGTTGACAGGAATTCCAATCTGTCACCCTGAATGATGTGCACCCTTTGTTGGGTCCCTCTAAAAAGAGTAAGTTGATGGGAGCTAAAATCATATTCCTATCTAACAATAGGTTCCAATTTAGGACCCTCCACCATCTGTAGAAAGGCTGTGCCTTTGGTGGGAGATCTATCCTTGTCTTCCTTTCTTCTCAGTTTCAACTCTTCTTCAATCTTAGCTTTTGTAGTTAACTCAGCAAGATGAAGACTGCTGAGATGATTTCTAATGTGAGTAGTAGTTTCAGAGTTGGAGGGATTAGAGAATGGTTTCTTTGCTAACTCAGCAATGTCAAACCTGTTAGAGTGTAGCAGAGAGGAGGCATTCAGTCTGTTGATTTCTCCATTCTCTCTTTCCATGACAAAGTTGTGAGAGGCTTCATTGAACCTGCACTTGATTATTTTCTTTCTAGGCACAAGAGGCTGACTTGGAATCTTGTCCTCTTTCTTTGTATCTACTAAAGTTACCAGCTTCCTTCTTAGTCTCTTCTCTTCATCATTTAATGAGTCTGAGTTGAGGCCTAGAAGTCTAGCAGCATGGTCCAGTGTTCCTCTGGGCAGATCAAGAAATTGATCTCTTGTGAGGGAACGTGAAGATCCATCAACATAGGTCAGTTTGATGAAGTATTCCTCATAGGAGATGTCGCTCAAGGTTGTGCAGTTGGTGAGCTTTGTCTTGATTGACTTAAACTCCTCTAGGGAGAGATGTTTGGAAGGATAAGGGGATGGTTTTGAAGGTTGTTGGGTAGGTTTGTGTAGTTGTTCTGGAAGAGTTTTGGTTGAAGGATGGGTAGTTTTGGTGGTTGACTTGAGGAAGTGGGTAAGGGTAATAGTATGGGTTCAGGAGTGTAGGGTTCAGTTTTAATGGTGAATGGAAAGGGAATTGGTTCAGGTTGGGGTTGAGTGGTTGGTGTAAAGGTCATCCCCTGTACCCTTCTATACATCTCTCTCCTTTTGCTCAAACGAATGTCAGTCTTGATTTCACTGACAATTCGTTGGAGTGTCCTTTCAAACATGGGTCCCACCTGCCTTCCAGAGAAGCCATGAGCCCAGAGACAGTCTTTCATCTAGGCTTTCTCACCTATCTTCTTGGTTGCAGTTACCCTTGCTTCTTCTTCCTTCTTCATCTCCTTTAACTTCTCTCTTACAGCTCTTTTTCTCTCTTTCTCCAATTGATCCTGCTCTTTGTTGAAGAGCCATAGGATCATTTCATCATTATATGGAGATAGATCTTCAAGAGAGAAACCTCTGGAGGTTAGGAAAGCTATCTTTTCCCTTCTGAGCTGCATGTCAGCTTCCCTCTGTTCTCTTTCTCTTTCTTCTTCTAAGGCCAACCGTGTTGCATCCTTCTGTTGTTCATTCCGTAGCCTGGTTACCTTTTCCAGTTCTACCAACTCCTCTAATGGTAGCAGGATTACGTCTTCATTGGCAGCTCCATGCTTGATGAGCCGGTCAATGATCTCAACTCTCTTTTTTTGTTGTTGCCTACCTTCTGGTTGGCTGCAGGTGCTTTAGTACCGGCAGCTAACAGCTTCCTAGTTGGAAGTCTCCCTTTTCTTTTAAGCTTTTCAATCTTCTCCTCTTCCTGAAGCTCTGTTGGATCAAGAAAAAGGCTGGTGCAACCAGAATCAAATCACTTAAACAAATTTTGGTGCTACTTATAAAGGCTTCCGAAGCCAAGTGTGGAACTTCCGAAGGAAGTAGAGTTCTTCCGAAGACAGAATGAAAGTTTTACTTCCGAAGGCAAAACTCTACATCCGAAGGCAATGTGTTCACTTCCGAAGATCAAGTCTCAAAAGAAGAAATCAGAAGACTACTTCCGAAGTATGAAGAAAGAAGTCCTCAAGCCTCGGAAGAAGCAGCCTGTTCCGAAGTATAACTGGCTTCGGAAGTAGTTATTCTTCCAAAGCCATTTAACCTTCAGAAGACACTGCTATGAACTAGTGGACATAAGTATGGTCTCTGACACTCCACTGCAGACCTCTGATACTGCATGGCGTTTTCTCAAAGAGCCATGTAGTTGACCATACTTTATTCCACCGTTCACCTTTTTATGTTAGTACAAGTGTAACACCTGGTTATTTTAAAGTCAAAGAAAGAAAAATAAGTAAAGAAAAGAAGGAAAAGAAATAAAACCCAAGTCTAGAGGTAAAAAGTGTCCAAAAGGACAAAATGTTTGAAAAGTGGGTGTAAAAGGTGGTATGGCCGCCCATACGTCACCTACACACTGATTTTTGGCTTTTAGAGAGAGAGAGTAGCTGGGAGCAGCAAATTCTCGGCTTTGCAGAAGAACAAGAAGAAAGAATTCGAATTCAAGGTAAGAATTCATGCTTTTATGGTGTTCTTAGCTGGTCATATCCTCGGGTTTATGCTTATGTGTGTTTGTATGTGTTTGGGTATGTTGTTTTTAGTGGGTTCTAAGCGGTTGAATTCAATTTGCAAACGAGTCTGGAGGAAGCCATACTCAAGAGCTGCAAAGGTGAGTTCTAGGACCCCTATTTTACTGGTTTTTAACTAATTTTAGGGCTAGAAATGCATGAATGTATGTTTTTATTTAACTGGGTTTCGGACCCGTATGCTTGAATGTGTGTATGATGATGGTATGATGTGATGTGTGACTATGTTCATGCTTGATGATGTATGATAGTGAATGAATGAACGAAGTATTATGTAACATAAAGTGAAAGATAATGAAAAAGGAACATGATGAACGAATGCATGCATTAATGAATGAATGAATGTAAGAATGGCTTGCAAGCAAATATATGGAGGTTCACACCCAATTAAGGGTGTTAGCTCAACTGTGTGCGGGTTAGCTACCCCAAAAAGATGCACACTAGGGTCTAATCTTTGTGATTGACCATACGTATGGGATCCTTGTCGCTTTCCCTAGGTACTGGAGCCAGCTTCATGCACAATGTTCGAGGTCTATGAGAGACCTCAGGCCCAGTTACCCGCTTCGTGCATAATGTTCAGGGTATAGCATATGGCATTGATCCAGAATGAAAGAGAAAAGATAGATGGTGAATGTACTTACCCTAGGTACTGGAGTCAGCTTCGTGCACAATGTTCGAGGTCTATGAAAGACCTCAGGCCCAGTTACCCACTTCGTGCACAATGTTCGGGGTAACGTACATTCCACTAGAAGTAATGATGAATGAATGAAAGTATGAACGAATGAATGACGAAGATAATAATGATATTATATGTATGTACGTACGATGTATGATCACGAACGAATGTAAAGTATAATATGTTTTTATGAGAAAGGATGGTTTTATGAAAGAAAAGTGATTTTTATTATGAACTAGAACTCAATCAGCAACGCTGACTTTTATGCATTTTCCAGTTGGCAGGTGAGCATTGCTGAGGATGGCACGAGGCGGTTGCTCAGCTCTTTTGGATGGCATCCATTTATTTAAGGCTTTTGTGATGTAATACAATAATGTAATTTTGTAACCGACAAACGATGCATTATTTTGCAAAAGTTTTTATGATGAAATGAAATGCCATTTGTTCTATGCTTCCGCTGCAATGTTTTGATGATTAAATGCAAAGTATATGTTTTATGTGTGATGAATTACCAGCTGTAAGCGTCCCGGGAACGGGACCTTACAACAAGTTACCAACTTTAGTTGGTGACAAAAGGTAAGTCAGGGACATGTCCAGACTACACATCTCAAATAAAGTCTTATCTGAGATACCTTAAACTATAGCTTTGTAGTATTTGCTTTAGTTAGAGGATTCCAGCTGGTGTCAAAGTATATCCGGCTGTAGGTAGTATTATATATAGTTTCTCATTGTAACTCATAAAAGTATGATTGTAAGAGTCTTGTAATATTTGAGTAGAGAAGCAATATATGCAAGTACCTTGAAAATTACTTCTTGTGTTTGATTATTACTTATTATATTGTTATCAACTCTTAGAGACTTTTCTTTCATCCGAGTGTTGTTTAAGTGAGTTTGAGAGAAAACCAAGTGTTTAGTGACACAAACCGATCCTGCAATGGTATCAAAGCTTTTAGGCTCTTGATTATGAGATCTAACCATCCAAATCAACTTTTTTTTCACTCCTCCTTACAACTCTCACAAAAATGGCCCTTAACAAATCCGAAGTAGAGATAGGAACCATGACAAAAGCTCCCATCATTACTCCTGAAAACTTTAGGTCTTGGAGTAGAAGAATGGAAGGCTTCATCAGATACCAAGACAGCAAAATGTGGAACTCCATTGTCAACGCCCGTATAAACCCAAGGTGGCAGCGGCTGGTGGAAACAGTGCCATGATAGAAAAGGCTGTTGAAGATTATTCTGACAAAGACCGGAAGAAGATGAACGTTGACAGCAATGCAATGACCATTCTGATGACTGCAATACCCAACTCTATCATGGTGAGATTTGAGCATTGTAAGTCTGCTAAAGAATTGTTTGATGCACTTGCTCAGATGTATTCAAGCTCCAATGACTCCAAGAAGGACTCACTGAAGCAGCAGTTCGAGAACTTCACTTATATTGCTGGAGAGACCCTCAGCCAGCAGTATTTCAGGTACATGGATCTTATTTCTTCTCTTTAGTATGTGAAGATCACTCTTGAACTTAGAGATCTCATAAGAAAGTTCATGAGTGCTCTTCCAAATCAGTGGACATTCTACTATGTCTCTATCAAGAGGACAGAGAACTTGAACATTCTCACTATGACTGAACTCAATGGCATCCTTGATGGATATCGGTTAGAGATGGAGAGTAAGAAGGGCCACAAACAAGCAGACCTTTGAGCCTTCCTGCTAGTAACGCTTTAATGGTTGCTGAAGGCTCAGTACCCCCACAACGTCAACAATACCTGACATACAACCAGCAGCCATCCTGCTCTTCTGGACTGTACATCACTTTCCCTTAGACTCCAAGGTCTCAACAGACTCAGCATAATTCCTTTCAGGATAGATGTGCCTTTGTCTCAGGAAGTGGACACTCTGGTGACTTTCAATATTGTTTTAATGATCTAGAGTGTTTCAGTCCAGACGATGTAGAGTATGTGGACATCGTCCAATAGATTGCTCTTTTAACCTACAGAGTGAAGAAGTTCTTTAAGAGAACTGGAAGGCAATTCCCTCAAAACCCAACTTCTAGCAAGTTTGGGTTTGACAAGACCAAGGCCAAATGTTACAACTGTAACCAACTTGGTCACTTTGTAAGGGAATGCAAGGCTCCCAAATCAAACCCGGGAACCCCACAGGCCTCCACACATCCCTCTACATCAAAGCCCACTGGAAAGTCGACTGAAACTGCTGCAATGGCTCAAGAAGTCAACTGGAGCTTTATGGTTCAGGATGTGACTCCTGCTCAAACTCTCATGGCAGGAACAGATGATAACCAGGTATATGAACATCTCTGTACTCATGCCTGTATAGCTAAGGTTAAATTATATCAAGACTACAATAGGGAAATTAAATCTGATATTGAGTCTTTAAATGTTTTGAAATCTGATTTTAAAAGGGTTGAATCTGACTACCAAAAGAAAATTGAAGAGTTAGAGAAAATGATTTTCCTATTAAAACATGAACACACCAATTACAAGACTCAAATAAAGGATTTAATATCCAAATTGTCTAAGGCTCAAGCCCAGCTTGTCACAGCTGAGGCTCAAGCCAGGAAGTATGCTATTTCTGAGTAGAACTTCCAAGCTATTATTACACCATCCTCCCACTCCAAAATCTGCTATCAGAATAAAGGAGGGTTGGGGACCAATGAAATTGCTCCACCATATTCTTATGAGTCCATAAGACAACCTAGATGTGGTATTGAAGAGCAAGAGATCCTATTTGCTAACCCATCTTCACATGAGTTGAAGAATGATGCAACAATGGTGGCCACCACAGGGAAGGAACAGGTAAATCCACCCACCTCTCCCAGTGAAGATCAAACCCTAACCACCAAAGCCAGAAGAAGCAGAGCTAAATCTACCAGAAGAACTGCTAAGAAAGTGGCTGAGTCTAAGCTGATGATTGACCCAAAACAAAAGGGTGTCTTTATCTCAGTTGGATTCCAGGTGATAGGTACTTCTGATTTAGGAAAGGAGTGTAGTACCAACACTCATGTCCTACCAAAGGATCAGAAGTTGAAGGAAAAGGTTGCTGACAAAGAGAGAAAGAGTAAGAAACAACAACCTACAAGCTCCCAAAAGACTAACAGTACATGCATAATGTGTAGTCTGCAAAACCACATGGCTAAAGATTGTTACACAATCCTGGTAGCACACATTATGCAAATAATGTTAGAAAGGAAGGAGTCAGGGAAGGTTTCTCATTTGGACCTTATCAGATGATCCAAGTGATGTAAAAAGGAAAGCTAGTTTCTGAAGCTAGGTGTCTTCGGAAGAAAATCCTTCTTCCGAAGGGAAAATGGCTTCGGAAGCAAAAGCTTCTAAAAATCTGAAGAACAAGAAAATTCCCTTGAAACCATCCCAAAAGAAGATTGCTTCGGAAGAAAAGGTGGTGAAGGCTTCTTCCGAAAAGAAAGAAGCTTCGGAAGAATGTCGTGCTGCAAAAGCTTTTACAAGCACATCTTCCATGATCAACCAAAGGATGGATTGGAAGATCAAGAAAGACATTGCAGCCCAAACCTCTTCTTCAAAAACATCCATTGAACCCCCATGCTTAACTTTTGGTTCAATTATGTCACCATCTTTGGAAGAACCCAAGATCAATAAGGCTTGGGTCTCCAATGAAAACTAATAATCTCATCTTGTGTGCAGGGATATCCATATGACAAGAACAACTATGTCTGGATTGTGAACAGTGGATGCTCCAGGCACATGACAGGGAACATATCTCTTTCAACAGTTTCAACATTATGATGGAGGTCCTGTCCAATTTGGAGGTGAGACCGGAGTATATATCTCTGGTAGAGGGAGTATATCCAACAGTATGTTAAAAGTTGACAAAGTTAACTTTGTCAAACAGCTTGAACACAATTTGTTAAGTGTTTCTTAGTTTTGTGATCAAAAGCATCAAATGCTTTTCACAGAACATGAGTGCATTATCCTCAAACCAAGGATGACAATTCCTCCGGAATTGGTGCTTCTTAGATCACTTAGGAAAGGGGATATGTACAAGCTAGATATGAACAATGCTTCCCCAATGGTGAAGTATCATGCTTTCTTTCCAAAGCTAATAGTGATAAGTCAACACTTTGGCATAAACGTATGTGTCATCTAAATTTTAAGACAATGAACAAATTGGCTAAAAATAACTTGATACATGGTTTGCCTAAAAAGGAATTTTTCTACAAAGACAACTATGTTGCATGCCTGAAAGGGAAGCAACACAAGGCCTCTCACAAATCCAAAAATGTTAACTCTATCACTAATCCATTACACTAATTGCACATGGATCTTTTTGGTCCCACAAGTATAATGAGCATTGGAAGGAAATCATACTGCCTTGTGATAGTTGATGATTTTACAAGATTTACATGGGTATTCTTTTTAAGAACTAAAGATGAAACTGCTGAAACATTAAAATCTTCTATTCTTAAAATAGAAAATCAAATTGATCACAAGGTTAAGATTATTAGAAGTGATCAAGGGACTGAGTTTAAGAACTTCGTTCTTGACTCATTCTATAACTCAAAAGGGATTGCCAGACATATAGTGCTCCCAGAACTCCTCAACAAAATGGTGTTGCTTAGAGGAGGAACATGACACTTATTGAGGTTGCTCGAACTATGTTAGCTGATTCCAAACTACCTCTAACTTTCTGGGTAGAGGCAGTTAGCATTGCATGCTATATGCAGAACAGAGTTCTCGTAGTTAAGCCACATGAAAGACTCCTTATGATCTATGGAATAAGAGGCCACCGTTCATTGGCTTTCTAAGGTCCTTTGGCAGCAAGGTGTACCATACTTAACACAAAGGACAATTTGGCAAAATTTGCTGAAAAGTCAGATGATGCTATCTTTGTTGGATACTCCTCTAGCTCCAAAGCTTTTAGAGTATACAATATTAAGAATCAACAATTGAGGAGTCATCCAATATAGTTGTTAATAAGCACATTCCTTGTGTTAGGGGGAATGGCCCTGATTATATCTTTGATTAGAATTATTTCCAAACTATTCTAAACCTTCTTGTGAGTATGTTTCAGGTGGAACAGGTGCTCAAAATGATGATGATGCTAATGATGATCACTATTTGAGCTACCTAACCTCTTCAAGTTCTCCAAGAGCTGCAACAAATCAAGCTCCCATGATTCACTGATCAGACAGTATAACTATATCAAGGAATAGTGAAGCTTCAACTAGTGAATCACCTGCTGATCCTCAAAACTCATCAGGTGATCCAACATAACACCAAGCTGAGGGAATAGCATTTTGAAGGAACATGCAACTGTTAATGCTACTTCACAGCCAACAATTGATGATGTTTCTCATTCATTCAATTAGTCCTCATTGAATGAGTTTGAAATAACACCTGGACAAAGTGTTCCTATTCTTGAGCAAAATATGTCTAATCTGGACTTATCCTTGCAACTAGAAGTGATTCCTCGCTTAAGGATTCACAACACTCATCCAGTTGAGAACATCAATTGGGATGTCTCTAAAGGTGTGAGAACAAGAGGGCAGACTCATCATGGGAATGTCTGCTTGTACTCATGCTTCTTATCCTAGATGGAACCCAAGAAGGTGGAAGATGCCTTGAAAGATAGTAGCTAGGTTGACAAAAGGTTTGGAACCTACGCTCACTACTATCTGGTCAAGTTCCAATAGGCACTAAATGGGTTTTCAGGAACAAAAGAGATGATAGAGGCTTGATTATCAAGAACAAGGCAAGACTAGTAGTTCAAGGATACACTTTAAAGGAATGAATCGATTATACTAATGTTTTTGCACCTATTGCGAGACTTGAGGCAGTTAGGATCTTCCTTGCTTATGCTGTGTCCAAGAACTTTATTGTCTACTAGCTTGATGTCAAGTGTGCCTTTCTATATGGGGATATAGATAGGGAAGTGTATGTATGCCAGCCTCTAGGATTTGAAGACCCACAGTATCCTCACTATGTGTGCAAATTGGATAAAGCTCTATATGGGCTACACCAAGCACCTAGGTTGTGGTATGAGACTATGTCTCAGTTTCTCCTAAAGAATGGCTACACCAGAGGAACCATTGACAAGACTTTATTTATAAAGAAGTCTGGTAAGGACATTTTTCTTGTTCAAGTCTATGTTGATGACATCATATTTGGTTCTTCAAATGACCAAATGCGTAAGGACTTTGAAAACATTATGAAAAAGAAGTTTGAGATGAGTTCTATGGGACAACGTACTTTTTCCTTGGAATTCAGGTGAAGCAACTGAAGGAAGGGTTTTTCATTAATCAATCCAAGTATGTCAATGACATCTTAGAAAGATTTGAGATGAAAGATTGTAAGCCAGCCAAGACACCCATACCCAGAAACCATAATCTTTGTCCTGACCTTGAGGGGGAGGATACTGATCAACGTCAGTATAGGGAAATTATTGGTTCTCTGATGTATCTCACCGCCAGTAGACCTGATATTATGGTTGCAACTTGCATCTGTGCAAGATATCAGGTTACTCCAAAGGTGTCTCACCTAGTTGCTGCCAAGAGAATCCTTAGATACCTCAAAGGAGCACCTAAACTAGGTCTCTGGTATCCTAGGAACAATGATTTTAATCTTTATGGATACTCTGACAGTGACTATGGTGGTTGCAACATTGACAAGAAATCAACATCAGGAGGATGTCAATTTCTTGGTGGAAGGATCATCTCATGGCAATGCAAGAAATAATCATGTGTCTCTACATCAACTGCTGAAGCTGAATACATTGTTGTTGCTAGTTGTTGTGCTCAACTGCTGTGGATTCAGAATTAGAATTTGGACTATGGATTCAACTTTATGAGTACTCCTATGCATATTGACAATAACAGTGCTATCTCCATAACTGAAAATCCAACAACAACAAGACAAAGCATATTAATATCAGGTACCATTTCATTAGAGTTATTCATGTAAAAATCTGATTAAACTAATCAAAGTTTACTCAAATGAACAATATGTTGATTTGTTCACCAAAGCCTTTGATGAATAAAGATTTAAGTATCTCATTACTGCTATTGGGATAATAAACATTGATTAGCTTAACTCTTTCGAAAACCTTTTTAATATGTAACGTCTTATGTTAATACAATCTAAGCCCTGTTACAAAAGATCTCTGAAATTTTCTAAGTATAAATTTCTTCCCAGAGAAATTAACCCTCGTAAGATATTCTACATATCTTCTGAAGCAAGATTTCTCCAAGGATAATTTTTCTTCTCGGGAGAGTTTTTAGTCTAGGAAGAAGCGATTGATTTCATATCAGATCTACTTTCGAAGCTTACAAAAACTCTCCACTCAGAAAGCAATCTTTACTCTCGGAAGTAACTTTTACCTTCGGAAGTTGGAATTGCCTTCGGAAGACAAATTTGCCTTCGGAAGACAAATTACCTTCGGAAATGTTTTATATCGTAAATCTCTTGGGCCCCACACTGTAAAAAGTAAAGATTTTGTTAATGATGTCAGATTATTTAACTAATTAAACCTTACCGCCCCTTTCACTTCATCTACTAAAACATCACGTCATCTTATCCTAACCACATTACCGCCATTTCACCATCTTTTAAATAATCCCGACTATTCACTCTCATCTTCTTACCACAAATTTTTACAACCCTAAAAGTTTCCTTTCTCCCAAATTCACCAAGCTCAAACTATTCTACCTTCACATTATATCAATGGCCCTAAATCCTCAACACAACCAAGTCGCACTTCTTGACTCTTGAAGAGATACGGACTTTTTTGAAATCATCTCTGTTGGTCCATTTATCGTATAATAGTGCAAATAAGATGAAGAATAGTTCAACATCCAAAAAACTAACTAAACAACATGAACAAAGATGATTGAACACAATAATAACCCATTCATGATAAGATAATGAACATCAATAATCAATAACATAAAGCACAATGATAATTCTTTGTAATAACTGCTTTGAAATGGTAACTTGCAACAATGATAATCGATTAGGGTTTTGCAAGCTTACCCAACAATAAAAAAGATCAATTCTATATAAAGCAGTCATAGTTTCGCTGACAGTTTCGCTGCCAGCGAAACTGTACTGCCGAAACTATAGTTTCGCCCGACAAAAACAATAGTTTCACCGAGTAAACTAATCTGCTGTTTGTGAGCGAAACTATAGTTTCACACACAGTTTTGCTAGACTGCAATATTACATAAAACCAAATACATACTAAAAGAAACTAACAAAAGACCTATTACAATCAAACATAAATAATCTAAACTAAGGTGAGTCCAACCTATACATGATCTTCAATACTACCCCTAGGTTGGAACTCACCATCTTCACTCGGCTTGATTAGTCTTTTCAGCTCCAGTGACCTTTGTTGCCTTAGATTAATCTTTAGCATCTCCTGCAACAACTCCCTCGGAAGCTTCAGCACATGATTCTCCATGGTTTCCTCCTACATCACTAGCCCCTTCGCGATGAGCACTTGCCCACTCAAACTGCTTGGCCAAATCTTGTATATCCATGTTTAGGTCATCTTGGGCCCTTACTCTCTCGGCTAAACTCTTCACCTCTGCCCTCACCCCTCTGATCTTGTTTGCTACATTCATAAAGAGACTTGCTTCTTTCCTTGTTTCCTTACCTGCACCTGCTTTGATATGATTCTCGCAAAGTACCAGCAGGTCTTCATCAAAAAAACTAAATAGTTCCATTGGATCAAAGATTTTAATCTCGACACCATTCTTCACCCTGATGACTGACTGCCTCCCCCGTATTATTGTCATAAAACCACTTTTGAAAGCTCTGTAATCATTGGGGAAGTGGATCTGCTAATCTGACCCTGTTTACAGTCCTTGGAGGTTTCACCCTTAGTAAAATTCTTCCCTTCCCGGTCTCCCAATCCTTGTCAATTTTTGAACGTTTCCTCTCAGCCTTCATAAAATCAAAAGACGCAAAATTATCATTTAGCCCATTCTGAATTTCTTTCCCTAATAAAGAGGCTCGTTCACTCAGATTTGCCTTCAGTAATGGCAAAGTAGCTAGTCGCCTTAGATCCCATTTAGGCAAGGTCTTGAAAGCCTTCCTTTTATGCAAGTAACTGATTCCACCCCCTCTTCTTTTTATCATGAACATTTTAAGGCTGGGGTTATAGCACCAACTTATGATCTGCTTATCAGCCTCTTTCTTACTCAACCCTTCCATGTGTTGGAATAGGGGAGTCAGTTCTTCAGCCTCCTTCTCCTTAACAAACCACTCATCTTTATCCATTTCAAATACATCCTCAGCAAACTCTCCTTTATTAGCTACATAGATCAACGGTCTCTCATCAACTTCATAGAACTCAGGTTCAGAATCATAGTCTACAACTTGTTCATTATCCTCTTCTTCATCAACTAAACTCTTTTCCTTCTCACCATCTCGGTCCACAGACCTCTCCCTTACCACTTCTTCTCCAACCAAGTCCTTCTCAACATCAAGACCCATGTATATAAACCCAGCCTCCAAAATATCCACTTCATTCTCCCTTCCTACATCCTCATTTCTTGTTTCACAATCTACAGCATCATCAGTTGCTGCACCAGACGTGCCCTCTCCTGCCTTAGATGAAGTACCCAGGTTCAGGAATGGGTACTTTGATGTATCAGTCAAATCATCTAACTCAAATTGAGCTAGTTGATTAGGCAGGCCGGCTATAGCTTTCAGTTGGCCAATCTCTTCAAACAACTTCTTTAGTAGACGATTTTGATCCACAAGCATCTTCTTCAATCCATCTATCATCTCATCTTTTTGTTTCTCCTATATATCTTGGTTGGTGAGCTTTGTCTTTATCATACTCAGTTCATTTGCCAAAGAACTGTTAAGATTATGGATCATATCTTCATCTAGGTTTCCTCTTTCTTCCCTCCTTTCAATGAATGCTTGATGTCTCTGTTTAGTTTGCCTCTTTGAATCTGCTGTATCAGCTTTCTTCTTTGATCTCTTTTCCTTCTTTATCCTTATCTCTTTAGCTCTTTCATTTATGTCTTCTTTAAAATCATAATCTTTCTCCTTAGCATATCTCTTTCTCTTCTTTGTTGCATTAGATTGTTGTGCCCTGGTTTCTTCAGCTCTTTTATTCTCAGATTCATCCACCCGTCTAATGTAATTCCATCTCTCTGGAGGGTACATGTTTTCCCAGAGATGGTTGATCTTCCCACTAAAATCGTGGCGAATAGCGCAGCAGTCAGCAAAGATACGAGGATTCATTTGTACCAGCCTCTTCACCTCTCCATGTCTTGGTACATTTGGTATTAGGTCATGAAAGATCATTTGAAGAAAACGAGGATACAACAGCCATTTATCCTTCTTCAAGTCCACATATTCAACCATGCAGGCGAATATCAATTTAGCAATGTTGGTCTTCTCTCTTCTGCAACACAACACCATCGCTTTTTCCTAGTCAATATTTAGCCCATCTGATCCACCTTTACGGTGATCAAGACACATGATGAAGTCGTGAGCAATAAATCTCCATTCCTTGGACAGAAATGACTTCTTGATCTCTTTTCGGGAACCAAAAGCTGGTCCCTCATAGGCCATGCTTCTGAATGCCTCAAACACCTCTGAATCAGACAGAGAAATCTCTTCACCAGAATCCTCCTCTAGTCTTAAAATCCTCGAAACAATATTTGCAGTAATGGTCACCTCATGATCTAGGACTTTGGCAGCAATTCTTTGTGTATTTCCTCGTGTATCATACTCAGCAGATCTCCAGAAGTCTCTGATATGAAGATCATATATGGTGGTGGAATGAGATACAGCATAAGCTACGGGTGATCTTTGCAGCCATCTAATACAGTCTCTAAACCCAGCAGCTTTAGGATGTGTATCATCTAGAATTGCAGTGATGTTATTCCTCTCATCGCACTTTAAGTTAGCCATTTTAACCTGAGAAAGAGGCCAAATAAGTTACATTAGAATAAAGTATGAATATGAATTCAAAGACTTAAGAAAAGAATAAAGAATAATTAATAAAAAAATAAAAAAAGAAATAAAACAGATAAATTCGCTAGCCAAAAGTATAGTTTCGTAGAAAGAGATATAGTTTCGGCGGGCGAAAGTGTAGTTTCGCTAGCTAAAACATATCAGATTCGCTAAAATAGAAAGGTAGTTTCGACCGGGCGAAACTATAAGAACTTTCGTTCATTGCGGGCGAAACTGAAGCTTGGTTAGCGAAACTGTTACGTTCGCTTGGACAGAATAACCTCACAGTTTCGCTGAAATATTAAGAACTTTCGTTCAATTTCCTCGGATAATCGGTAGTTTCGCTGGATGAACAGCGAAGACACCGAAGAGACACAATCAAATAAACTGAAAATGTGTTATTATTAACAAGATTAAAAGAAAGTCCTGAGTTCAAAACTCACTTGCGAACAGAATACAACCAACAATCATAAGCAACAACTCAAAAATGCGAATTCGTAAGAAATGGCCACGGTAAAGCCCTAAGAGAGTAAAATATGCGAAAGTGTGATATTATAATTTTGCAAAATGACCTAAATAGCAAATAGTTTCTCCAGATAAAAGAATAGTTTGGCTAAGCAAAGTTGTAATTTCGTCAGACATCTTATTGGATGGAAAAGCTAAGCGAAATTGCAATTTCGTCTAGCGAAACAAGTAGTGAAGATATAGTTTCGCTGACATTCACCCCCCCCCCCTTTTTAAAGATAACTGAGATCAAAAGTGATCAGAGATCACATCCCCAAGACAAGTATAGCACAGAGATGAATTAGATCATCAACTGGCAATGAGATCATACCGATGACTGAAACAAATCACAGTCTTAAATGATTTTGAAATTCTTAAACAGATCAATAACAATTGCTGATATGTTTGTCCGCTTAAACTCAAGCCCTATCTTTTTCAACAAGCAACAGATGATTCGTTAAGGTTCGATTAAATGCTTTAGAATGTTATAACCCCATAATCGTTTTGGAAAAATCCCTCACCCAACCTTAGGATTTCTTGAATTTTGAACGATCTTTAGAGGGCAAGGCATGTGCATTAGTGTGCAAGTGATTATTATCAGAATATTGCATTCAGATATGAAATCATCGTTAGATGATTTGATACAACATAGATTAAATTGGTGAGAGCTCCAGGTCTATACTCACGTATAACAAAGGAGATGACCATTTAATCATGTGCCGATGAGAGCTCCAGGTCAGTACCACCGTACAGCAGAGGAGATCATCACTCCAGGTCAGTACCACCATACAGCACAAGAACAAGACACATATGTACAGGACATGAGCCATAAGATCAATTCTCAATCCATTTTTTGTCAGGACTCAGTTTCCGTGCAGGCCAAAATGATCGTGAAAATCCAGACACCTTAAGAAGAGATTTAATTTAAATCAAAATGCTTCTGTTTACTTTATTTTTAGGCTGAGTCTACCATGCCTATCATCACAGAAACTGTTTGTTTGACCATTATATGTACTTAAAAATAAAATGTGAATCAGATAACAACATCAGTCACTATCATTTCTCATTTTAGTACCAATCATGCAAAAATGAACATATCCGGAAGATATAAAATCATTTCTTGTCATTTCAAAATCAACACTCAGATTATTTAGATGCTCCCCCAAAATATTATTTAAAAATAAATATATTATTATAATATAATTATTTTTTATTATAATTTTTTTTTGTTTTTTAAAGCACAATTTTAGAAAAGAAAAGAAGGGAGGTTTAAAAGGATATTAACTCTAACATAGAGATGAATTCATAAAAGCGAGGTTTAACAAACGTTTTTGTGAAACGGTCGGCCTTTTGATGTTTTGTGTCAATGGGAATAATATCGATGAACCCCTTTTCATGGGCATCACGAATTGCATGAATCCGTGTTTCAATGTGTTTTGTGCAAGAATGATGAATAGGATTTTTAGCAATCCCGATGGCTGCTTTGTTGTCACAAAACAACGGCGTGTGAAGAAAGTTGATTCCATAGTCAATCATCTGGTGTTGTATCCAAAGGACCTGGGAACAACAACTAGAGGCAGCAATGTATTCTGCATCCCCTGTAGAAAAGGAAACAGTGGTCTGTTTCTTGCTCTGCCCTGACACCAAACAATTGCCCAGGTATTGACATCCCCCTGTCACCTATTTTCTGTTTAACCTGCAACCATTAGAATCACTGTCAGAATAAGCATGTAAATCAAAATTCCCTCCATATGGATACCATAGACCTAAACGAGATGAGCCTTTGAGATAACAAAAAATTCTCTTGACAGCTTTCTCATGAGACTCCTTTGGGGCCGACTGATATAGAGCACAATATCCCACAGAAAAAGTGATATCAGGTTGACTTGTCGTAAGATACATGAGAGAATCAATCATAGATCTGTAGAGATGAGGATCAATAGAATTCCCGTTCTCATCAGGAGTGAGACATGTCTGAGCAGTAAAGGGAGTCATTTCAGGAGAAGCGTCATCCATCTTGAATTTCTTCAAGATTTCTTTAACATACTTTTCCTGATGAATTAGAATACCTTCATCCTTTTGTTCTACTTGTAGTCCAAGAAAAAAGCACATTTCTCCCATCATACACATTTAAAAACGATTACGCATCACTTCTTCGAACTCCCGACATAACAGAGAATTGGTGGAACCAAAACTAATATCGTCGACATATACTTGGACAAACAATATTTCACCATTCACTACTTTCTTGAAAAGAGTCATATCGATGGTGCCTCGAGAGAAACCATTGCTCAAGAGATAATGGGTTGGGGTCTCATACTAGATCCTAGGAGCCTGATGAAGACCATACAGAGATTTGTCTAGCTTAAAGACTTTATCAGGAAAATCAGCATCCTTAAAACCTGGTGGTTGACACACATATATCTCCTCATCAATGTCTCCATAAAGGAAAGAACATTTGACATCCATCTGATAGACCTTGAACTGTTTATGAGCAGCATGAGCGAGAAAAATCCTGATTGCTTCAACACGGGCGACTGGAGTGAAGACTTCAGTATAGTCAATCCCTTCTTCTTGAGCAAAACCTTTTAGAACAAGTCTAACTTGTTACGCACCACTACACCACGATCATCCGGTTTGTTCTTGAACACCCATTTTGTACCAATTGGGCATTTGTTGGGAGGCAAGTCAACCAAGGTCCAAAGTTTGAGCTTTTTGAATTGTTGAAGCTCCAATTGCATTAACTCCACCCAGCATGGGTCTTGTAGAGCGGCATGCACATTTTTTGGGACAGTTTGAGAGATGAAGCAAGAGAAGAGGCAGATATTAATCAAACCAATTGACTCCGCGTCCGAACACCATCAGTGATTGATCCAATAACATTATCGAGAGGATGATCTTTCAAAGTTTTAAAGTCTGTGTCTAAGGGAAGGTGTTTGGAGAAGTTTTGTTCACAGATTGTGAATGATTAGATAAGGGTGAGAGGGATGGAATAGGTTGTGAGGGGATAGATGTAGGTGATGAAGGAAGAGATGTTGGTGGTGAAACTAATGTTGGTGACGTAGAAACAGGTGTTGGTGACAGATCAACTAATGGAGAAGATGATCCAACATCAGTTAAAATGACATCATTTGCTAAAGAGGTGGAATGAGCAGGAGATGGGGTTGGGGAGATAATATTTGTTTGAACATTTGGAATGGACGCATCATTGTCAAAACTGGAAGATTAAAAGAATTAAACACAGTATCGGAGTCAAAGAACCATGCTGGTTTAGATCGAACATCAAAAGAGTTAGACTCCTGCCAGTCAACATAGAACGACTCTTGAACGATATGTGTTCTCTTGTTATATACTCGATAGGCCTTTTGAGAAGAAGAGTACCCAACAAAGTAACACTCGTCAAACACGGCACCAAACTTTGTCATTTGAGATTGAGTATTCAGAAGAGTGTAGGAACAACCAAATGGCCAAAAGAAGTCAATTAGAGGTTTCCTCTTATGAAAAAGTTCATAAGGAGTCTTCATTTTTTCCTTGACAATCAACACTCAGTTTAGAACATATGAAGCACAATTCACAGCTTCAGCCCATAAAATAATGGGTAACAAAGATTCTATCAGCATTGTACAGGCGGCTTCAATGAGAGTGTGATTCTTGCATTCAGCTACGCCATTCTGTTGAGGTGTCCTGGCAGTACTAAATTGTCTCACAATTCCCTTATGAGCACAAAAGAATCAAGAATCTAATTTTTGAATTCGGTGTCATTGTCACTTCTTAGGGCCAGAACCTTTCTCTTGCTAAATGTTTTGATTGAAAGCATTAACTTTTGCAATTCTTCAGCAACCTCTCCTTTATGTGCAAGAAATCTCACTCATGAATATCTTGAGAAATCATCTGTAACAACAAGGCAAAAAGATTTTTTAGCAATAGATTTAATGCTGATTGGGCCAAACAAATCAGTATGTAACAACTCGAGAGGACAAGATATGTTGTTTTCAAGTTTGGGCTTATGTGGTTTCTTGTGTTGTTTGCCCTTGGCACAAGCCATACATTTTTCATTCACAGAAAAATCTTTTGAAGGGAGTCCTTTATCGAGATTGCTTTTGACTAATTTGTTTATTATTTTGAAATTAACGTGGCCCAATCAATGATGCCATAAAAGAGACTCAAAGGTTGAAGCTTTAGAAAGAAGATAAGTTGCAGTAGACTTTGACTCGCTGGAGTTCATATCAAGAAGATATGTGTCATGTTTTCTTGGAGCACGCATAAGAATCAAATCATCTGGAATATCAATCGCTTATTTTAAAAATAGACATTCATCAGATTTAAACAAGACTGGAATGTCTTTATCGCAGATTTGAGAAACACTCAGAAGATTAAATGCCAGCTCAGAAACATAGTTGACTTTCTCCAAAGTTAAAGAACCATTGGTAACTTCTCCTTGACCAATCATCTTTCCACCCTTTTTGTCACCAGCAAAAGCAACATATCCTCCATCTATAATCCGATAATTGGTCACCAAGTCTTTCCACCCTTTTTGTCACCAGAAAAAGCAACAATATGTTTGGTATCAGCCCTATCAGCAAGAGATTTCTCTGTCTGATTCAGACGTGTTCGAGGCATTCAGAAGCATGGGCTATAAGGGGCCAGCTTTTGGTTCCTAAAAGGAGATCAAGAAGTCCTTTCTGTCCAAGGAATGGAGATTTATTGCTCGCGTCTTCATCATGTGTCTTGATCACCGTAAAGGTGGATCAGACGAGCTAAATATTGACTGGGCAAAAGCGATGGTATAGTGTTGCAGAGGAAAGAAGGCCAACATTTCTAAATTGATATTCGTCTGCATGGCTAAAAATGTGATGGCCTTGAAGAAGGATAAATGGCTGTTGTATCCTTGTTTTCTTCAAATGATCTTTGATGACCAATACCAAATGACAAAGACATGGAGAGGTGAAGAGGCTGGTACAAATGAATCCCCGTATCTTTGCTGACTGCTGCGCTATTCGCCATGATTTTAGTGGGAAGATCACCCATCTCTAGGTAAACATGTTCCCTCCAGAGAGATGGAATTACATTAGACGGTGGATGAATCTGAGAATAAAAGAGCTGAAGAAACTAGGGCACATCAATCTCATGCAACCAAGAAGAGAAAAAGATATGCTAAGGAGAAAGATTATGATTTTGAAGAAAACATAAATAAAAGAGCTGAAGAGATAAGGATAGAGAAGGAAAAGAGATCAAAGAAGAAAGCTGATACAGTAGATTCAGAGAGGCGAACTAAACAGAGACATCAAGCATTCACTGAAAGGAGGGAAGAAAGAGGAAATCTAGATGAAGATATGATCCATAATCTTAACAGTTCTTTGGCAAATGAACTGAGTATGATAATGACAAAGCTCACTAACCAAGATATATGGGAGAAACAAAAAGATGAGATGATAGATGGATTGAAGATGTTTGTGGATCAAAATCGTCTGCTAAAGAAGTTGTTTGAAGAGATTGGCCAACTAAAAGCTGCAGCTGGCCTACCTAATCAACTAGCTCAATCTGAGTTAGATGATTTTACTAATACATCAAAGTACCTATTCCTGAACGTGGGTACTTCATCTAAGGCAGGAGAGGGCACGTCTGGTGCAGCAACTGATGATGCTGTAGATTGTGAAACAAGAAATGAGGATGTAGGAAGGGAGAATGAAGTGGATATTTTGGAGGCTGGGTTTATATACATGGGTCTTGATGTTGAGAAGGATTTGGTTGGAGAAGAAGTGGTAAGGGAGAAGTCTGTGGACCGAGATGGTGAGAAGGAAAAGAGTTTAGTTGATGAAGAAGAGGATGATGAACAACTTGTAGACTATGATTCTAAACCTGAGTTCTATGAAGTTGATGAGAGACCGTTGATCTATGTAGCTAAGAAAGGAGAGCTTGCTGAGCATGTATTTGAAATGGATAAAGATGAGTGGTTTGTTAAGGAGAAGGAGGCTGAAGAACTGACTCCCCTATTCCAACACATGGAGGGTTGAGTATGAAAGAGGCTGATAAGCGGATCATAAGTTGGTGCTATAACCCCAGCCTTAAAATGTTCATGATAAAAAAATGAGGGGGTGGAATTAGTTACTTGCACAAAAGGAAGGCTTTCAAGACCTTGCCTAAATGGAATCTAAGGCGACTGGCTACTTTGCCATTACTGAAGGCAAATCTGAGTGAACGAGCCTCTTTATTAGAGAAAGAAATTCAGAACGGGCTAAATGATAATTTTGAATCTTTTGGTTTTATGAAGGCTGAGAGGAAACGTTCAAAAATAGACAAGGATTGGGAGACCGGGAAGGGTAGGATTGTACTAAGGGTGAAACCCCCAAGGATTGTAAACAGGGTCAGATTAGTAGATCCACTTCCCCAACAATTACAGAGCTTTCAAAAGTGGTTTTATGACAATAATACGGGGGAGGCAGTCATCAGGGTGAAGAATGGTGTTGAGATTAAAATCTTTGATCCAATGGAACTATTTAGTTTATGTGATGAAGACTTGTTGGTACTTTGCGAGAATCATATCAAAGCAGGTGTAGGTGAGGAAATAAGGAAAGAAGCACGTC
The DNA here is from genome assembly GCA_025506515.1 of Flaveria trinervia. Taxonomy (NCBI): domain Eukaryota; kingdom Viridiplantae; phylum Streptophyta; class Magnoliopsida; order Asterales; family Asteraceae; genus Flaveria; species Flaveria trinervia. The sequence goes on along the minus strand of CM046449.1, from coordinate 24,372,180 downwards.
TCTTTATGAATGTAGCAAATAAGATCAGAGGGGTGAGGGGAGAGGTGAAGAGTTTAGCCAAGAGAGTAAGGGCCCAAGATGACCTAAACATGGATATACAAGATTCGGCCAAGCAGTTTGAGCAGGCAAGTGCTCATCCCGAAGGGGCTAGTGATGCAGGAGGAAACCGTGGAGAATCATGTGCTGAAGCGTCTGAGGGAGTTGTTGTAGGAGATGCTGAAGATTAATCTAAGGCAACAAAGGTCACTGGAGCTGCAAAGACTAATCAAGCCAAGTGAAGATGGTAAGTTCCAACCTAGGGGCAGTATTGAAGATCACATATAGGTTGGACTCACCTTAGTTTAGATTATTTACTTTTGATTGTAATAGGTCTTTTGTTAGTTTCTTTTACTATGTATTTAGTTTTATGTAATATTGCAATCCAGCGAAACTATGAGCGAACAGTCAACTGATTAGTTAGCTCGGCGAAACTTCTGATTTTACCAGGCCAAACTCTAGTTTCGGTAATACAGTTTCGCTCTACGAAACTATGACTTCTTTATATAGAATTGATCTTTTTCATTGTTGGGTAAGCTTGAAAAACCCTAATCGATTATCATTGTTGCAAGTTACCATTTCAAAGCAATTATTACAGAGAATTATCATTGTGCTTTATGTTATTGATTATTGATGTTCATTGTCTTATCATGAATGGGTTATTATCGTGTTCAATCATCTTTGTTCATGTTGTTTAATAAGTTTGTTGGATATTGAACTATTCTTCATCTTATTTTCACTGTTATACAATCAATGGACCAACAATCTCTTTCCTCACCCAATCATCCTACTACACCGCATTGAGTGTTAATCCCACGGTTTACCTCAATCACATGATTGAATTTTGGTGTAACGGCCAGGTTGAAACTCAAAATAGGGTTCGTGTAATAAGATCCCACATTTGTGGCTAGGAGTTGGTCATCACTAAACAACTCATTAGGGAGCATCTAGAGCTACATGATGAGGGTGCCCCTACTGAGTTCCCCAAGGCAGATTTAGATAGAACCTACATGCTCATGGGATATGGTGGAGACGTGAGCAGGTCAACTGTCTACAAATTCAACTTCTCCTACATCTTGAAGTTCCTCCTACACACTGTCCTTCACTGTCTGTCAAACAAATTTAGGGGATGGGACCAAATCCCGTATGAACTAGGGTGCTTAGTTCATGGATTGGTGAGAGGCCTCCGTTTCAACTACTTAAGATTTATGCTGACAAATCTCATTGGAAATCTATAAAGGGAAACATTCTTTATGTCTCTCAGATTTCTTCAGCACATCATCAAATGTGAATTGGACCAGAGTCGGCTTCTCTATGCAGCCACTCTGCCTGTCCCTCACATGAGGCCAACCATCTTCAAGACACTGAAGAAGGTATCCACCAACTTCACTAGAAGGTACACTTCTTTACCTCCTAGTATGACTGAGCAAATAGCTTCTGGTGACATCCCTGTTCACCCCACAGGTGATGAACCCACACCAGCAACTGCAACCACAATGCCAACCCAACCTTCTCCTCCCATCACCATCACCTATAAAAGACGCCCCAAACGAACCCTTGTTCAATCTACTCTGATTGAACAAGCTCATCGTGTTCAACCTAAAAAAAGCTAGAGTGGAACATTAGGCTTCCACTCAGTCTCAGATCTCAACATCCTTCACCATTGACCTCTATATGGGTCTTGAGTCTCCTCAGTCTCAAACCCATGAGCCCACTACCTAATCTGAAAGCCCTTAGGGTGAGTATTTACACTCCTATGAGCAACCAATAAGGGACAGCCCCATCAGAGGCTCAATGCCTGTAGACATTGACCAAGGTCCCGGGTCAGTAGGTTTAACCTCCTTATCTTTCACTAACCTTCTCTTCAAAACTGATGAAGAGATAACATCCCTCCCTGGAAATGATGTTGATCTACAACACCCTCTCCAAGATCAACAGAGCCTAGAGAGACCTCTTATCTCTAGCCCCCATCAGACTACCCTTACTGAGGTGAGACCCACTGATGTGGAGGGGACTCATGCAGATTTAGCTACCACTACAGAAGGTGCCTCAATGGACCTTATGGACAGTGGTAACATTTTTGAGACTGAATCTGCGGCAACCATGCCTTTTGATGACTCTGAAAGGGACATCATTAAGTAGGGGAAACCAGGGTGCCAAGAAACCATATCTGGTGGTGAGGCTGAACATACTAGGTATGTTACCTCATCTCCCCATGATTCTTCAAAATAAGATGAGGGAAGCATGCAACTCTTCATTCAAGACCTACTATCTAAAGTCTCAAACCTTGAATCCAAGGTTAGGACTTTAGAAGAAAGGTCTGCCACTCAGCAACTTAAGATTGACAATCTCAAGGCTCAACTAGCTTAGAAACAGATTAAGAGATCTGTTAGGCATGTACATGTTTAGGTCTCCTTGACCTCTTCATCCAGCTCATCTAGCTCTCAAGATGATGGTACCAAAAAGGGGGAAAGTGTTTAGAGACAAACATCTGAGGAACCACATAGCCAAACTTTAACTTCCAAATTCACGGCTCCCATTACAACTTTCTCTGAGCCATCTCAGGTCTTACTACAAATTGACCAAAGGATGCTCAAAGATCTCTACAGACTCTTCTCCAAGTTTCTACTAAGATCTCTCTTGATCAGCCAAGCCCTGATGCAACAATGATGTATTTCGGAGCTGAAGAACTTTAGAGGCTAAGTGCACCTTCTACCACTGTGGAAGAAGTTGGTCAACCTAAGGTCCATATGGAACCTGAGATTCAATTCGAAGGGGAAATGGGGACTGATGGCCCAGCAACTGAAACAGCTAGGGACCTTAGGTTGACCAAATTCAAATTGAATCTCAACTTCCATATGGACCTTAGGTTGACCAACTTCTTCCACATTGGTAGAAGGTGCACTTAGCCACTGAAGTTCTTCAGCTCCAAAATACATCATTGTTGCATCAGGGCTTGGCTGATCAAGAGAAGATCTCAGCATAAACTTGGGGAAGAGTCTGTAAAGATCTTTGAGCATCCTTCGGTCAATTTGCAGTAAGACCTGAGATGGCTCAGAGAAAGTTGTAATGGGAGCTGTGAATTTGGAAGTTAAAGTTTGGCTCTGTGGTTCCTCAGATGTTTGTCTCTGAACACTCTTCCCCTTTTTGGTAGCATCATCTTGAGAGCTAGATGAGATGGAGGAAGAGGTCAAGGAGACCTAAACAGGTACATGCCTAACACATCTCTCAATCTGTTTCTCAGCTAGTTGAGCCTTGAGATTGTCAATCTCAAGTTGCTAAGTGGTAGACCTTTCTTCTAAAGTCCTAACCTTGGATTCAAGGTTTGAGACTTTAGATAGTAGGTCTTGAATGAAGAGTTGCATGCTTCCCTCATCTTCTTTTGAAGAATCACGAGGAGATGAGGTAACATACCTAGTATGTTCAGCCTCTCCACCAGATATGGTTTCTTGGCACCCTGGTTTCCCCTGCTAAGGATGTCCCTTTCAGAGTCATCAAAAGGAATGGTTACTACAGATTCAGTCTCAAAAATGTTACCACTGTCCATAAGGTCCATTGAGGCACCTTCTGTCATGGCAGCTAAATCTGCATGAGTCCCCTCCACATTAGTGGGACTCACCTCAGTAAGGGTTTTCTGATGGGGGCTAGAGATAAGATGTCTCTCTAGGCTCAGTTGATCCTTGAGAGAGTGTTGTAGATAAACTTCATTGCCATGGAGGGACGTAATATCTTCATCAGTTTTGAAGAGAAGGTTAGTGAAGGATAAGGATGTTAAACCTACTGACTCGGGACCTTGATCAATGTCTATAGGCATTGAGCCTCTGGTGGGGCTGTCCCTTTTTGGCTGCTCAGAGGAGTATAGATACTCACCCTGAGGGTTGTCGGCTTGGATTTCGAGCTCATGGGTTTGAGACTAAGGAGACTCAAGACCCGTATTGAGGTCAAATGAGAAGGATGGTGAGACCTCAGACTGAGTAGGAGCCCATTGTTTCACTCTAGTCTTTTTGGATTGAATAGGAAGAGCTTGTTTAATGAGAGTAGATTGAACAAGGGTTCGTTTGGGGTGTCTTTGGTATGTGATGGTGATAGGATGAGAAGGCAGAGTTAGCATTGTGGGGGCAGATGCTGGTGTGGGTTCATCACCTGTGGGGTGAATAAGGATGTCACCAGGAGATATTTGCTCAGTCATACCTGGAAGCAAAGAAGTGTACCTTCCAGTGAAGTTGGTGGATACCTTCTTCAAAGTTTTGAAGATGGTTGGCCTCATTTGAAGGACATTCAGAGCAGTTGCACAGACAAGCTGGCTCTGGTCTAGCTCACAGTTGATAATGTGCTTAAGAAATCTAGGATACATAAAGAATGTGTCCCGCTGGGTATTGCAGTCATAAGAATAGTCATTGCATTGCTGTCAATGTGCATCTTTTTCTGGTCCTCATTAGAGTAATCTTCAACAGCCTTCTCTATCATAGCGCCATTTCCACCAGGTGCTGCCACCTTCGTTTGTATAGGCCATTGACAATAGAATACCATATTTTGCTCTCTTGATACCTGATGAAGCCTTGCAAGCCTCTGCTCCATGACCTGAAGTTTTCAGGAGTAATGATGGGAGCTTTAGTCATAGTTCCCATCTCTACTTCAGACTTGTTGAGGGCCATTTTGAGTGAGGTATAAGGAGGAGTGAAAAACAGGTTGATTAGGATGGTAAGATCTCACAATCAAGAGCCTAAAGAGCTTTGATACCAATTGCAGGATAGGTTTTGTCACTTAACACTTGGTTTTTTTCTCACACTCACTTATGTTACACTCAGATCAGATGAAGAAGAGTCTATTCTAAGAGTTGATAATAATATAATAAGTAATAATGAACACAGAAAGATAATTTTCAAGGTAATTGCATATATTACTTCTCAACTCAAAGTGTTACAAGACTCTTACAAGCATGGTTCATGAGTTACAATAAGAAACTATATATAATACTACCTACAGCCGGATATACTTTGATACCAGCTGGGATCCTATAACTAAAGCAAATACTACAGTGCTAAAGTTAAGGTATCTTAGATAAGGTCTTATCTAAGATCTGGTAGTCATGACATGTCCATGACTTACCTTTTGTCACTAACTAAAGTTGGCAACTATGCTATCTAACAAAAGGTGAACAGTAGAATAAAGTAAGGTCAACTACATGGCTTTTGAGAAAATGCCATGTAGTATCTCATAAGTCTGCAGCGGATTGTCAGAGACCATACTTATGTCTAATGGTTCATAGCAGTGTCTTCTGAAGGTTAAATGGCTTCGGAAGAAGTTGTTATTCCGAAGCCACTTATACTTCGGAAGAGGCTACTTCTTCTGAGGCTTGAGGAATTCTACTTTTCTTCATACTTCAGAAGTTGTCTTCTGATCTTTACTTCTTAGACTTGATCTTCGGAAGTGAATACTTTTATCTTCAGAAGTAGAGTTTGTCTTTGGAAATTGATCGTTGATTTAAACTTCGGAAGAAACTCTATTTCCTTTGGTAGTCCGTATTTAGCTTCGGAAGTCTTTTGTTAACTTTACCAAAATAGACTAAGTCAAATGGTTTTGGCTACACCATCCTTCTACTTGATCCAACAATTTCCCTAGAGCATCCACTATCCACAATCCATATATTATATTCTTTTCATGCGGATGTCCCTGCACATAAGTTGAGATGATTAGTTTTGATTGGAAACCTAAGCCTTGTTGGTCTTGGGTTCTTCCAATGACAGTGACATAATTGAACCAAAGTTTATGCATGGGGGTTCAATGGATGTCCTTGAAGAAGAGGTTTGGGCTACAACATCTTCCTTGATCTTCCATTCCATCCCTTGGTTGATCATAGAAGACGAGCTTGATAAAGCTTGCACAACTTGGTATTCTTCTAAAGCTTCTTTCTTTTTTGAAGAGACATTCACCACCTTTTCTTCTAAAGTAGTCTTTTTCTCGGAAGGTCTCAAAGGAACTCTTTTGTTCTTTTGATTTTTCTTGAATTTGTATTCTGAAGCAATTTTCCCTTCAGAAGAATGAGTTTCTTCGAAAGAAACTTGCTTACAAGACAATTTTCCTTTCTTTAACACTTGAACCATGTGATAGGGTCCAAATGTGAAACCTTCCTTGACTCCTTCTCTTTTAACATTATTTGTGTAACGTGTGCTAGCAGGATTGTAGTAACAATCTTTGGCCATGTGGTTATGTAGATCACACATTATGCATGCATTGTTAATTTTTTGGGAACTTGAGGATTTCATTTTCTTGTTCTTCATCTGCAATCTTTCCTATAACTTATGATCCTTTAGTAGGACAGGAGTGTTGGTACTACACACCTTTCCTGAATCATAGTTTCCTACCACCTGGAATCCAGCTGAAATGAACACACCCCTTTGCTTTGGTTCTATCTTCAGCTTGGACTCGACCATTTTCTTCTTCTGGCTTTGGTGGTGAGGAGTTGATCATCACCAGTAGGAGTGGGTAAATTACTTGGCTCTTCCCTGTGATGGTCTCCATTGTTGCATCACTCTTTGACTCATGAGAAGGTGGGTCAACAGATGAAACCTCTTGCTCTTCAGTACCACACCTTGGTTGTCTAATAGACTCATAAGAGTGTGGTGGAGCAATTTCATTGGTTCCCAACCCCCCTTTGTTTTGATAACACAGTTTTGAGTGAGAGGATGATGCAAGAATGGCTTGGAAGTTTTACTCAGAAATAACATGCTTCCTAGCTTGAGCCTTAGCTATTACTAGCTTGGCTTGAGCCTCAGTTAATTTGGATATTAAATCCTTGATTTGAGTCCAATAATTAGTGTGCTCATGTTTTAAAAAGGATACTGTTTTTTCTAACTCAACTTTATTTTGATAGTAAGATTTAGCCCTTTTAAAACCAGCTTTCAAGATATTCAAGGACTCAATGTTAGATTTAATTTCCATATTATAGTCCTGGTACATTTTAACCTTAGCAATACAGGCTGGAGTACAGAGATGTTCATATACCTTTGAGTTGTTTGTTCCAGCCATGAGTGCTTGAGCAGGGGTGACATCTTGTACCATAAAGCTCCAATCAACTTCTTAAGCCATGGTAGTTGTCTCAGTTGACTTTCCAGCAACTTTAGGTGTTGTAGGATGTGTAAAGGCATGAGGAGATCCTGGATTTGATTTGGGAGCTTTGCATTCCCTAGCAAAACAATCCAACTGGTTACATCTGCAACACTTGGCCTTTGCTTTGTCGAACCCAAACTTCCTGCTAGTTGGGTTCTGAGGGAACTACCTTCCAGTTCTTTTGAAGAACTTCTTCGCCCTGTAGGTTAACAGAGCCATTTGTTGGACAACGTCCATGTATTCCACATCATCTAGGCTGAAACACTCCAGACCTTCAAAGCAAAACTAAAAAATACCAGAGTGTTCGCTTCCTGAGACAAAAGCACAGCTGTCCTGAAAAGGACTTGGCTGAGCTTGTTAAGACCTTGGAGTCTCAGGATATGTAATGTAAGGCCCAAAAGAACATGATGGCTGCTGAGGATGTGCCAGGTACTACTGAGGTTGTGGGGGTCTTGAGCCTCTGCAACCATGAGTGTGTTGCAAGCAGGAAGGCTTGAAGCTCTACTCACTTCGTGGCCATTCTTGTTTTCCATCTCTACACGATATCCAACTAGAATGCCATATAGTTCAGTCAGAGGGAGCTCAAATTTTCTATCCTATTGATAGAGACACAATAGAACGTCCACTCATTGGGAAGTGCACTCATGAATTTCCTTGAGAGATCTCTCAATTCAGGAGTTAATCCCACAAACTAAAGGGAGGACATAAGATCTATATACCTAAAGTATTATTGGCTTAGGGTCTCTCCAGCAATGTGAGTATAGTTCTCAAACTATTGCTTCAGTGAATCTTTCTTGAATTGTTAGAGTATACGTACATGTTGGTTAAGACATCAAACAGTTCTTTAGCTGACTGGCAATGCTTAAACCCTACCAAGATGGAGTTGGGTGTCACAGTAATCAGAATAGTCATGGCTTTGCAATCAATATCAAGTCGTTTGTGGTCTTCTTTAGAGTAATCTTCCACCCCCTTCTCTATCATTGCACCACCCCCAGCAGGTGTAGTAACCTTTGGCTTGTAAGGGCCATTGGAGATAGATTTCCACATTTGGTTGTCTTGATAGCTGATGAACCCTTCAATACGTCTGCTCTATTGTCTAAAGTTTTCTAGGGTGATGATAGGTGCTTTAGTCATCGTCCCCATTTCACATTCAGATTTCTAGTTAAGGGCCATTTTGAGTGTAGTGAGTAGGTGAGTGAAAAAGAGGTTGATTAGGATGGTAGGATCACACAATCAAGAGCCTAAAAAGCTCTGATACCAATTGCAGGATTGGTTTTTATGCTCAACACAAGTATTTTCTCTCAAACTCACTAAGTAACACTTGGGTTTGTGATGAAACAGAATCCTTCTAAAAGTTGATGATAATATAATAAGTAAATCAAAGCAAAACACAAGAGAATAGTTTGTCAAGATACTTATATATATTATTTCTCAACTCAAAGTATTACAAGACTCTTAAAAGCATGATACATGAGTTACAATGAGAAGCTATATATACTACTACCTACAGCTGGATATACTTTGATACCAGTTGGAAACCTTATACAAAAGCAAATACTACAAAGCTAAAGTTAAGATATCTTAGATAAGTATTGTCTAAGATACGGTGGTCATGACATGTCCATAACTTACCTTTTGTCACCAAAGAACTTGTTCTTCTCAAGCCACTTATACTTTGGAAGTTGATACTTCTTTTGAGGCTTCCTTGGGACTTCATCCTTCGGAAGTTGTAGTCTTCATTTCTTCTAAGTGTTGAAGCTTCGGAAGAGCAGAGATTTTGTCTTCGGAAGTTGGAGTTTTCCTTCGGAAGTTGATCTTGCACTGGACTTCGGAAGAACTCCATTTGTCTTTGGAAGTTCCACTCTTAGCTTCGGAAGTCTTTTATTAGTTGTGAACCAAAGTAGTCTAAGTGTTTGGTATTGGTTGCACCAGCCTTTCTAGTCCAACATCTTCTAATTTCAGCACTATACATAATTAACCTAAACTTTATTTTTCAAAATGGGTCTACTGGAGGGTTGTTTAATGCATAAAATGGAGGATCTTCTGGTGTGATAACCTGATAAGTTTCCCGTGTGTCAAGTCAAGCGGTTTTCAGTTTGTTTGCAAAAGGATTTTCTAGTACATTTACCAGGGGTGGTTTTGAAACTAAAAAATGTGGTTTGCCTCAAGACTTAGAAGAAACAAAGACAATGACTTCCGAAGCATGAAGAACTGAAGTAAGCCTCAAGCCATGGAAGAAGTAGGCTCTTTCCAAGTATAACTGGCTTTGGAATAACAAGTTCTTCCAAAGCCAGTTAACCTTCGGAAGAACCTACTATGAATAAGTGGACATAAGTATGGTCCTTCTTACATTCCGCTGCAAATCTCTGAGATATTGCATGGTGCTTTCCCTTGCCCATGTAGTTGACCATAATTTATTTCACTGTTCACCTTTTATCAGTTAGTATAGTTACCAACTTTAGTTGGTGACAAAAGTAAGTCATGGACATGTCTTGACTACCTTATCTTAGATAATATTTTATCTAAGATACCTTGTCTTTAGCATTGTAGTATATTCTTTAGTCATAGGTTTACAGTTGGTATCAATGTATATCCGACTGTAGGTGATAGTATATATAGTTTCTCATTGTAACTCGTGTAACATGCTTGTAAGAGTCTGGTGATACTTTGAATTGAGAAGTAATATATACAAGTGCCTTGAAAATTATCTTCTTGTGTTCTTAGTTACTTAATATATTATTATCCACTCTTATGGAGATTCTATGTCATCTAACCGAGTGTGTTTAAGTGAGTTTGAGAGAAAACAAGTGTTTAGTGACAAAACCCAATCCTGTAATTGGTATCAGAGCTTTTTAGGCTCTTGACTGTGAGATCTTACCATCCAAATCAACCTTTCTTCACTCATTCTTCAACCACATTCAAAATTGGCCCTCAACCAAAAATCTAAAGTTGAAATGGGGATGACGATCAAAGCACCTATCATCACCCCAGAAAACTTTAGATCATGGAGTAGACGTATCAAAGGTTTCATTAGGTACGAAGATGGCAAGATGTGGCAATCTATCATCAATGGTACCTACAGACCAAAGGTTACTGCACCAAGTGGAAACGATGCCATGATAGAGAAAGCCATAGAAGACTATTCTGATGAAGACCGTAAAAAGATGGACATTGATAGCAATGCTATGCTATTCTAATGACTGTAATACCTAACTCGATCATGGTGGGTTTTGAGCAATGCAAGTCAGCAAAAGAACTGTTTGATGACTCCAAGAAAGATTCACTAAAGAAACAGTTCGAGAACTTCACTTATATTGATAGAGAAACCCTCAACCAGCAATACTTCACGTATATGGATCTCATTTCCTCTCTTTAATCAGTGGGGCTTGCCCTTGAATTGAGAGATCTCACTAGAAAATTCACGAGTGCACTCCCAAATGAGTGGACGTTCCACTGTGTCTCTATCAAGTGGACAAAAAACTTGAACTCCCTCATCATGACTGAACTATATGGCATCCTTGATGAATACCGTGTAGAGATGGAGAAAAAGTGAGGCCATCAGATGAGCAGACCCTCAAGCCTTCCTGGTAGCAACACTTTAATGGTTGCTCAACCTCAACAGTACCTGACATATTCTCAGCAGCCATCTTGTTCTTTAGGACCCTACATCACATTTCCTGATACTCCAAGGTCTTAACAGGCTCCAGTTAGGTTCTTTCCAGGACAGTTGTGCCTTTGTCTCAGGAAGTAGACATTCTAGTGACTTTCAATACTGCTTTGATGATCTAGAATGTTTTGGTTCGGATGACGTGGAATATGTGGACACTGTCCAACAGATGGCTTTGTTAACTTACCGAGCAAAGAAGTTCTTCAAAAGAACTAAAAGGCAGTTTCCCTAGAACCCAATTAATAGCAAGTTTGGGTTTAACAAGACAAAGGCCAAATGTTATAACAGTAACCAACTTGGTCACTTTGCCAGGGAATGTAAGGCTCCTATGTCATATCTGAGAACCTCACATGCTTCCACACATCCCTCTACACCTAAAGCCCCTGGGAAGACAACTGAAACAACAATTGTGGCTTAAGAAGTTGACTGGAGCTTCATGGTATAGGATATGACTCCTGCTCAAGCATTGATGGCTGGAACTAACGACAACAAGGTATATGAACACCTCTGTACTCCAGCCTGTATTGCTAAAGTTAAGTTATATCAGAACTATAATATGGAAATTAAATATGATATTAAGTCTTCAAATATTTAAAATCTAATTTTAAAAATGCTGAATCTGACTACCAAAAGAAAATTTAGGAGTTAGAAAAAATTGTGTCCATGTTAAAACATGAACACAAAAACTACAAGACTCAAATCAAGGATTTAATATCCAAATTGACTGAGGCTCAAGCCCAGCTTGTCATAGCTGAGGCTCAAGCCAAGAAGCATGCTATCTCTAAGCAAAACTTCCAAGCCATTCTTGCATCATCCTCTCACTCAAAACATTGTTCCATATCATCCTCTCACTCAAAACTTTTTTACCAAAACAAAGGTGGGTTGGGAACCAATGATATTATTAAACCACACTGTTATGAGTCTATTAGACAACCAAGATGTGGGACTAAAGAGCAAGAGGTTCCATCTACTGACCCACCATCCCATGAGTCAAAGATTGATGCAACTATGGAGACCATCACAGGGAAGAACGAGGTAATCCAAACCTCTCTCACCAGTGATGACTGACCCCTAACCACCAAAGCCAGAAGAAGCCGAGCCAAGGTAGTAAGAAAAACTGCTAAGAAAGTGGTTGAGTCCAAGCTAAAAATAGACCCAAAACAAAAGGGTGTGTTTGTTTCAACAGGATTCCAAGTGGTTGGAAACTTTGATTTTGGAAAAGTGTGTAGTACCAGCACACCCATTAAACAAAAGCATCAGAAGAATAAGGAAAAGATTGTTGAGGAAGACAAGAGAATCAAGAAACAATAGTTCTCAAGTTCCCAGAAGATTAGCATTGCATGCTTGATATGTGGTTTGCAAAACCATATGGCAAAAAAATTGTTACTACAATCCTGCTAGCACACACTATGCAAACAATGTTAAAAAAGAAGGAATCAGGGAGGGTTTCATATTGGACCTTATCAAATGGTTCAAGTGATGAAAAGGGAAAGCTTATTTCTGATGTAAGGTAGCTTTCGAAAGAAAATCCTTCTTCCGAAGGGAAAATGGCTTCGGAAGATAAAGCCAAGAAAACTCAAAAGAACAAGAAAGTTCCCTTGAAACCTTACGAGAAGAAGACTGTTTCGGAAGAAAAGGTGGTGAAGGTATATTCCAAAAGGAAAAAGCTTTGAAAGAATGCCATGCTGCTCAAGCTTCAACAAGCTCATCTACAATGATCAACCAAGGGATGGACTGGAACATCAAAGAAGATGTTGTAACCCAAATCTCTTCTTTGCAAACTCTCATTAAACCCCCATGAATAACTTTTGGTTCAATAAAATCCTCATCATTAGAAAAGCCCATGAACAACAAGGCTTGGGTTTCCAATAAAAACTAACTTCTTTAGCTTATGTACAAGGACGTCCATATGACAAAAATAACAATGTGTGGATTGTACACAATGGATGCTCCAAGCACATGACAAGGTACAGATCTCTCCTTCAACAATTTCAACATTTTGATGAAGGTCCTGTTCAATTTGGAGGTGATGTTGGAGGATACATTTCTGGCATAGGAAGTGTATCCAACGACAAGTTAAAAGTTGACAAATTTCATTTTGTCAAACAGCTTGAACACAATCTTCTAAGTTTTTCTTAGTTTTGTGATCAAAAGTATCAAATTCTTTTCACAGAACATGAGTGCATTATCCTCAAACCACGGATGACAATTACTTGGAATTAGTGCTTCGTAGATCTCCCAAGAAAAGGAATGTGTACAAGCTGGATATGAACAATGCTTCCCTGCTGGGTGAAGTATCATGCTTTCTTTCCAAAGCTAATGGTGATGAGTCAACACTATGGCAAAAATGAATGTGTCATGTCAGTTTTAAAACCATGAATAAATTGGTTAAAAATAACTTGGTAAATGGTTTGCCTAAAAAGGAATTTTTCTACAAAGATAACTGTGTTGCATGTCTGAAAGGAAAGAAACATAGAGTATCTCACAAATCCAAAGTTGTTAACTCTATCACCACTCCATTGCACTTATTGCACATGGATCTTTTTGGCCCCACAAGTATAATGAGCATTGGAAGGAAATCACATTGCCTTGTGATCATTGATGATTTTACTAGATTCTCATGAGTATTCTTTTGAAGAACCAAAGATGAAACTACTAAAATGTTAAAACCTTTTATTCTTAAAATTGAAAATCAAATTGATAACAAGGTCAAAATAATTAGAAGTGATCAAGAGACTGAGTTTAAGGATGTAGAAGATCATAACATGAGTGATTCCATTGTCTAATGGATAGGACAGAGGTCTTCTAAACCTTTAGTATAGGTTCTTGACTCATTCTGTAACTCAAAAGGGATTGCCAGACAATATAGTGCCCCTAGAACTCCTCAACAAAACGATGTTGCTGAGAGTAGGAACACGACACTTATTAAGGCTGCTCAAACTATGTTAGCTAGTTCAAAGCTGCATCTAACATTCTGGGCAGAGGCACTCAGCACTGCATGCCATATGTAGAATAGAGTTCTTGTAGTTAAGCCACATGGAAAACTCCCTTATGAGCTATGGAACAAGAGGCCACTGTTATTGTCTTTCTAAGGTCCTTTGGCAACAGGTGTACCATACTTAACACAAAGGACAATTGATCAAAATTTGTTGAAAAGTCAGATGATGCTATCTTTGTTGGATATTCCTCCAACTCTATTGCTTATAGAGTATACAACATTAAAAATAAACAATTTGTGGAATCATCAAAATTGTTGTTAATGAGCACAGTCCTTGTGTTATGGGAATGGCCCTGATCATATCTTTGATTTCGAATTGTTTTCAAACTATTCTAAACTTCTTATGAGAATGTTTCAGTTGGAACAGGTAATCAAAGTGATTCTGATGGTGACCAACTGTTTGAGTTACCCAGACCTATTCCAAGTTCTCCAAGAGCAGCTGAAGATCATGCTCCCACTATTGTCAAATTTGATAGTATGACTATCTCAAGAGATAGTGAAACTTCAAGTCAGCCTCAACACTCATCCGATGACATTACACAACAAGCTGATGGAAGTAGCATTATGAAGGAACATGATACTGTTAATGCTACTTCATAGCCAAGTGATAACGATGATGTTTCTCATTTATTCAACCAGTCCTCATTGAATGAGTTTGAAACAATAGCTGATCCTAGTGTTCATGCTCTTAAGCCAAACATGACAAATCTGGATCTGTCTTTACAATTGGATGTGATCCCAAGGCTCAGAACTCACAACACTCATCCAGTTGAGAACATCATTGGAGAAGTCTCTGAAGGTGTGATACTTCTTGTACTCATACTTCTTATCCGAGATGGAACCTAAGAAAGTAAAAGATGCCTTGAAAGATAGTAGCTGGGTTGAATCAATGCAAGGGGAGTTGCTTAAATTCAAAAGACAAAAGGTTTGGAACCTATGTTCGCAACCATCCGATCAAGTACCAATATGCACCAATGGGTTTTTAGGAACAAAAGAGATAGGCTTGATCATCAAGAATAAGGGAAGACTAGTAGTTCAAGGATACACTCAAGAGGAACGAATTGATTACAATGATGTCTTTGCTCCCGTGGCAAGACTTGAGGCAATGAGAATCTTTCTTGCTTATGTTGCATCCAAGAATTTTGCTATCTACCAACTTGATGTCAAGTGTGCCTTTCTATATGGGGATATAGATATGGAAGTCTAAGTATGCTAGCCTCCAAGATTTGAAGACCTACCACACCCTGACTATGTGTGCAAATCGGATAAAGCTCTCTATGGGCTGCACCAAGCACCTAGGCTGTGGTATGAGATTTTGTCTCAATTTCTCCTGAAAAATGTGTTGGTCCATCTGATTGTTTTACAATACAATTGATATGTTCAATTGTTCAATATCAGAAACAAAAGCCAAACAACGAAGATGAAGATGAATGATCACAACCACAAAGTATTCAAATATAAACAATCAAGTATCTAATACAATCAATAGAAACAAAGCTCAAATATATTTCAGTAGAATAACAGCTTACACAGGTCTCTTGCAACACAAATATTCGACACGGTTTTGCAAGGATGCTCAACAATGAGCAAGATCAAAACTATATATAGAAGTCATAGTTTCGCTGACAGCTTCACTGAAACTATAGATTCGCCCGGCAGAAACAACAGTTTCGCCAGGTGAACTAAACAACTGACAATGAGTGAAACTGTAGTTCGCTCATAGTTTCGCTGGGCAGCAAAACTAAACAAAATAAAAAACAAACAAAAGTAAATAACATTAAACCTATTACAATGGAATATAAACAAAATCTAAACCAAAATGAGTCCAACACATTATCTTCAGTACTCCCCCTAGGTTGGACCTCACTGTCTTCATCGGTCTTGATTTGTCTAATTGGCTCAAATGTTTACCGCTGCCTCTGATGATTCTTTTCTAGTTCCTACAGCATCATCCTTAGAAGCTTCAGCCACTAATTCTCCCTGGTGAGCTCCTGCATCATCAGCTACTTCTGCCCGTGCACTACTTCGGAAAATTTCTTGGTGAGATCCTACATATCCATTCTAATCTCATCTTCTGCCCTTACTTTCTCAGCCAACTCGTTCACTTCTGCTCTCATTCCTCTTACTTTATTAGCAACGTCATGAACAGACTGCTTTTTTTCTAGTCTCCTCCCCTGCCGTGCCTTATTATGGTTGTCACAAAGAGTCACCAAATTTTCATCACAGAAAGTAAATATCTCCATAGGTACAAACAATATATATTCAACTCCACCCTTCGCTCTGATCATGCCTCCCCCGAGTTGTTGTCATAGAACCATTTTCAACTGTTGTAATCTTGGGGGCTAAGGATCTAACAACCTTATCCTATTCACTGTTATTGGGGTTTCTCCCTTAGCACGATATTCCCTTTACCAGTCTCCAGGTCTTTATCTTTCTTTGACCTTCTACGTTCATCCTTCATACAACCAACCGACTCAAAATTATCATTCAATCCATTCTATATTTCTTTCTCCAGCAACATGGCTCTTTCACTTAGATTAGGATTCAGTAATGGCAGCACTACCAATCTTCTAAAATCCCATTTTGGCAAGGTCTTGAATGCATTCCTCTAATGCATGTATGTAATCCCTCCCCCTCTCCTCTTGATCATAAACATCCTGAGGCCGAGGTTATACTTCCAACTTATGATCTTCTTGTCCGCCTCTTTCTTACTCAACCCTTGTAAATTTTGAAAAAAGGGAGTTAGCTCTTTAATCCCCTTTTCTTTCACAAACCAATCGTCCTTTAACATCTCAAATACATCATTCTCGTCATCTCCCTTCTTGAATGCATATGTTAGTGGTCTTTCGTCCACTTCATAATATTCGGGCTCCGAGTCATAATCGACTAACTTCTCATCATCTTCTTCTTCATCCACCAACCCCCTTCTCAACATACTTCTCCACACCTTCAGTTTGTTTAGGGAATATCTCTTCTCCGCCAAAATCATCAATGTCCTTCCCTATATCCACAAAACCAGCTTCATACACATGCTTCACATTCTCTACATTCACATTTCCTCCTTCCTTAGTCTCTTTCTTAGCATCCTGCCTTACACCAGAACCCCCTGGCTCTTCAAATTGCAGCACCAGACATGCCCTCTCCTACCTGAGAAGATGTACCCACATTTAGAAATGGGTATTGGAGGTGTTAGTCAAATCATCTAACTCAGGTTGTGTTAGCTGATTGGGCTGGTCGACAACTTTCTTTAGTTCATTCACCTCAGTCAGCAATGTTTTATCAATCTTTGCGGATCCATCATCAAGCTTGTCATCCCTTCAATCATCTCATCCTTTCGTATTTCCCTTAGTTCTTGATTAGTAAGCTTGGTCTTAATCATGCTCAACTCATTAGAAAGAGAAGAGTTGAGGTTTCTGATCATATCCTCATCCAAACCTGCTCTTTCCTCCCTCCTCGGGGGCTCAATGAAATATTGATGTTTATGTTTGGTTCTCTCAGTCTCTCCTATATCTGCTTTCTTCTTAGATCTCTTCTTTTTCTCAGCTCTGGCTTCCTCTGCCATCTCATGAACTTCCTTCTCAAAATCATAATCTTTCTCTTTCACGTATCTCTTCATCTTCTTAACAGATTCAGTCTGTTTTAGTCTAGTCTCTTCTGCTCTTTTCTCCTCCGACTCATTAACTATCCTAATATAATTCCATCGTTCCGGAGGGTACATGTTTTCCCAAAAGTGAGTGATCTTCCTGCTAAAGTCATGTCTAATAGCACAACAGTCTGCATATATACGAGTGTTCATTTGCACCAATGTTTTGATCTCTCCATGCCTTGGAATATCGGGAATAACACATCTATAATCATCTGAATGAATCTAGGGTATAGCAACCACTTGTCCTCTTTAGTGCCATGACATTTTCAGCCATACAGTCAAAAATCAGTATTGCAATGTTAGCCTTCTACCCTTTGCAACAAATCACCATGGCTTTAGCTCAGTCTAAGTTTAGCCCGTCTAATCCACCTTTTCGATGATCTAAGCACATAATAAACACGTGGGCTATATATCTTCACTCCTTGAACAAAATAGATTTTTTAATTTCCTTTCTCGTGCCAAACTTCTTTTCTATAATGGCATCTAGATACCCGTGGAAGGCACACATGACGTGATATAAGTGGTTTTAGATACAGTCCCACTATACTTTTCATCAATTAGGTTGGCAGGCTAAGCCAAGCCACGGTAGCCGCCACGAGGTAGCTCATCTTGTCGTGTTATGATAGCCCCTATTTGAATATGTATACTTCTAAGTAGAGGTGTACAAACCGGTTTGGGGGCCCAAACCGGTTCGGGTCCCAAACCGAAAACGGTTTGGTCAAAGTCGGTCAAAACCGGTTTGGCCCCAAACCGGTTCGGGTTGAAACCGGTTTCAAAACCGTAAAAACCAAACCTATCAAACCGGTTTGGGCCGGTTTGGAACCGGTTCGGGCCCAAACCGGTTCGGCCCAAACCGGTTTTTTTTGTTATATTCAAACGAAATTTTAAACTTTTAATTAAAACATAAATATTTATAACATTTTTATATAATTATATAATTTAAAAGAATTTATATAATTTAAAAGAATTTATATAATTTAAACAATTTATAACATTTATAAACATTTAAAACATTTAAACAATTTAAACATTTAAACGATTTAAACAATTTAAACATTTAAACGATTTAAACAATTAAACAATTTATAACATTTATAAACATATATATATACTATTTATTAACATTTATAAACAATTTAAGCATTTTAACAATTAATAACATTATAAACATATATATATACTATTTATTAACATTTATAAACAATTTAAGCATTTTAACAATTAATAACATTTATAAACAATTTATATCATTTATAAACAATTTTAACATTTTGGAAACCGGTTTGGAACCGGTTTGGAAACCGGTTCGGTTTGAAACCGGTTTGGAAATAGGAGGTGTTAAACCGGTCAAGAACCGACGGTTCGGGCCCGGTTTGAAACCGGTTTGGGCCTCAAACCGGTTCTGGTTTTTTTGATCGAACCGGTTCCCGAACCGGTTCCCGAACCGGTTTTTTTGGCCACCTCTACTTCTACGGAGACAAAATAAATGCATATCTTGATAATTCTCTTGGTCAGAATAGAAGAATGTGCTAATTTCTCAATCACCCCTTCAATTCGCAACAAATAAACAAATTCAATCTCAAAGTGACATTTACTACCCCTCCCGTACAGGCAAAGTCAACTATAATAAACCCAAATTCAATTGTAGTCGTAACTTGCACACCGAAGCAATACATATAAACCCAAAAGCAAGATCTAGATCGATTGTGGAACGAAGATGAAAGTGTCAACCCATTGTTTCATTTTGATCCTTAGCAACATGGGTTTCCTTAATCTTATGCGTTTCTTGTAGTACCCGCATCTCATCTTCATTGTGCTCCTTCACCAGCGATTCACTCGAGGGGCTTCTTTTGTCTTCATCACAGAGTGTATATATATATATATATGTGTGCGTGTTTGCAAAGATTGTATCTATTCAAGAAGAAATCTTTAGCTTTGGGTTAAATTGTGTGAAATGGATCTGATTAGAAGAGGGTTTGTGGCGGTTTTAGTAATGGGGTTTGTTTTTGATGTTGAATTGTGTGGGTTGGCATCAGCGAATGTGGTTTTTCAGGTGCAGCATAGGTTTGCCGGTAGTAAAGGGTCTTTAGCTCAATTCAAAGCTCATGATTCCGGCCGTCACCGGAGGATTCTCTCCGCCATCGACCTTCCGATAGGCGGCGACGGCAGCCCCACCTCATCGGCGTTAGTTATCTCTCACTCACTCTCTCTGTGTTCATATAAGACGTGTGTAATTGCAGAACATATATGTTGCTTATGAGCTGTGATAGGTGTATGTAATGTTAGAAACTTCGAATGATTAAATGTAGGATTTGAATTGTTTATGTATTGTGTCGTTTTGATAATTGCTCAATGGTGAGGTGTTGGTCTAAATGTTGGTTCCCTGCTTAAGAAAGATGACTAGATGCAGTATATTGCATTGTATCACATATAGGATATGAATTTGTATGTGAAAGTGGACGTATGTTTATGGTTCTGTTTCTCTCTTTGACCTTGGAAATCTCTACAATGATCACTTATGGGAATTGGCTAGTTCTATTGCGCTTGTTGTAAGATTTACATGGAAAATGAATCACTAGAGAAGATTTATGGGATGGCATGTTTTGCATCTAAATAGGCATCAAAATCTCACAAGTTTTGACTTGAAGTATATTATATGTGGACACTCTTTTCTTTTAGGTGACAATACATATCATATATACACTATTAGAAGGTAAAAGCACTGATCATATATTGATGGTGGAATTTGTATTATTTATGTGGTGTTTTTTGTAGGCTCTATTTTTTGTAAAAGTAGTTGGAGCTCTATTGAAAGAAGTTTTCTTGCATGCCATCATCATTAGTTCAGACCATGCTTGGGGTTTGGTCTTAGTGGTCACCAAGAATGTGCTAGTGTGTTGTCTTAACATGCAGAAATTTTGTTTGCTTGCAATCTTTACCAGCAATAGGAGGTTTAAAAGATGGATTATTATCGGCAGGTTAATATATGAATCACATATGCATGTAGAGATATAAATCAATGTTATACACACAAATATGCATACATGCACACATGTACATGTAGAGGTGAATTTTGCGCCATGAAAGTTTATATCATCTATATGGTGTTTTATATAGGCTGTATTTCACTAAGATTCAGATTGGGACTCCACCAAAGGATTACCACGTGCAGGTTGATACAGGAAGTGACCTTCTTTGGGTTAATTGTGCCGGATGTGCAAAATGTCCCAAGAAAAGTGACCTTGGAGTATATTATTTCTCTTACTTGGAACTTTTACAAACTTTTCAAAGTAGTATTCAGTAGAGTGGCTAGATGATGGGTCGGTTGGGTAATGGGTCAAAACAGGTCATTTTTATTATAGTATGGATCGGGTTGGGTTGATCCACAAACATTCTTGTTCATATTTAATGTTACAAAAAATAATAATAATAATAATATGATGATGTTCTAAATCTTTGAATAAAATCGATTTAGTGAAAATACACATTGGACAACATTCAACCCGTTTAACCTATTCACCTTCTAGCTAAACTTTTTAATTTGGAGTTTGGACACTTGACCCATTTGAGATAGCACACACATCGACCAAACATAAGTTGTTGAAATTGCCACTTCTACTTTAATATGTTTGGGCAGTTTTTCTATGGGCTTTTTTTCTAAAAGCAACAAGTCTTGCTATTCTCTTACCAGATATCACTTGCTCTATACGATCCTGAGGCTTCCTCTACAGCAAAAATGGTTAATTGTGATCAAGATATATGCATGTCTACACTCAGTGACCCTGATAATGATTGTAAAGCAGGTATGCGTTGTTCCTACTCTGTTAAGTACGGCGATGGGAGTTCCACGACAGGATATTTTGTAAGAGATACCGTACAACTTGATCGAGTTTCTGGAAATCTTCAAACCACTTTTATGAATGGGAGTATAGCATTCGGGTAAGTGTTCTCATTCCATTCTTAGCATGTAGAGGCGATGAGACGGGCAGGTCTTGTATATTGGGTTATGAGCTGTCCTTAAATTTTGGTCAAAATAGTTATGGAATTTGAATGTGGGTTGACCCATCAATACTTTTTTGTCCATTCTTTTAAGTTTTTATTATTAATTAATGTACTCAAAATAGTTATGGAATTCTATTACTAAGTTAATATAATTTAAAAATGTTAGTGCACTTTAGGCAAGCTTATGTTGCAAAAATCAGCGCCTAGCATTGATAAATCGGTAACTAGTCCCCACTGATTCAATTTCAGCTAATCACTCAGTTATTCAGTCAAAGTCGGCCCAAGTCGGATAAGTCTGGTCAAAATCAGGAAGATTTTGGTCAAATTTGGACAAAATTGGCTAAAAATTGGAGAAATTTGTCAAAATTTGGTCAAATTTGAAAAGTTATATTTATCATTATAAAAATATTGTATATATTAAAATAATTTTGAAATTTGCATATAAAATTCAATCTGATTAATCCCAATTGATCCCTATTCGACACCCCACCGCCTTACTAACGCCTAGCGATTTTTACAACCATGCCTTTTAAACTGTCTGACTATTTTCCTTGATAGTTAATTGTAATATTTTCCTTGATAATCATTATTAGTAAAGTACAACCTGAGTCAACTTGTTGTCATATAACTTAGGTATAACTGTTAACTATAAGTGTGTTTTTGGCATAAAAACAGAAAGACTAGAGCTACATAGTCTATGCTAGTATGCTGACATATGAATGTGGTAGTAAATGGTTCTATTATCCATGATAGGTGTGGATTTCAACAATCAGGGCAGTTGGGTTCATCATCACAAGCACTAGATGGAATAATTGGGTTTGGGCAGGCAAATTCTTCTATTCTTTCACAGCTTGCTTCAGCTAACAAGGCGAAAAAGATATTTTCACATTGCTTGGATGGCACTCAAGGTGGAGGCGTATTTGCTATTGGAGAAGTTGTGCAACCAAAAGTACAAACAACACCAATGATTCCCGAGTGAGTTCTTATCTATTTTTATTTTACACTTGCAAATTAGTTATCTTCCAACTCTCATTATTAAACCATTATGAACTTACAAAAAAGTGGAAGAACTTCAAGTTTAGAAAGTGACCCAAAGTGTTTTAAGTGTTTATAAACTTTTAAATCTCTCTATTCAAACAAATTAGGTTTATTGCTTAATGAAATAGTTACTTTAATCACATTTACTACGTCAATTATTTATAAAGTTGAAAGAAAAGGAACCTACAATCTTGACATATCATACAATAACACAACCACATGTATAGACCCTTATTGAAAAATTACTTGTTCTATCCTAAACCCATTTTAACTGCCTGAGTCATCCATCTTGTCTTCTCTAGCTAGCATAGTGTCTTTGATTTTCGTGACTCCTTTCTTAGATGGATTTAGGCATCTTAATTCGTTTAATGGGAAACTAAGATCTAGCTCAGCTTCATCTTGGATTTGTTGTTTCTGTTTGTATATCATATGTATAAGGGGAGGTTCAAAATAAGAATTTTTTTTTGCCTAAGAAGGCTAAGTAAGTGTTTTAGCCAATCTTAAACCGAATCAAACGAACTTTAATTGAACTCCTTCCAATGGCGTTGGAACCGGCTTGTCAAACTCTACCATCTTAGCTTTTAGGGTTTAGGGTTCGATGGGTCGTTCTAGCGTCACTGAAATGACTTTAATCGGAGTTTGTTTGACTCGGTTTATGAGTGGCTTTAAAATCCTTCTTAGCTTTCTTAGGCAAAAATTACTTTTTAGTTTAACCTCACTTGTACGCACTCATACACTCACACACAACTTAAAGATACAAATAGAACTGTATTTCACATTGTGATTAGGTGAAGTATACTGTTGGTTGTCGATGAGAGCAGGTACTAATTATCATGTATTAGATTCTATTAGATACTAAGAGTTGTGTGACGTAAATATCCTTTTTTGGTTCACCATTTATACAAGCAGATTCCACATTGAATTTAAAGATCAGGTAAGTGCAAGACAATCTATGCAAAGAAAGTTGTATTTTTTTAGATTATAATATATGCTTTTTGTACAACTTTTGTATGCTTTTTGTACAACAAATATATGTTTTTTTTACAAATTTTCCATGTGTTGCAGGGCACATTATAATGTTGAGTTGAAGGAAATTGAGGTAGGTGGTGAGGTTCTACAACTTCCAACAGACATTTTTGATGTTGGAGAAAAACAAGGAACAATTATTGACAGTGGTACCACATTAGCTTATCTACCTGACTTGGTTTACAAGCAAGTAATGGAAAAGGTTTGTGAAATATTTTCACTTGAATCTTTAACTCTTTTCTCTTTTCTCTTTATGAGTCTCATGAATATTGTTTTGACCTAGATTGATGCTGCACAACCTAATACAAAAAGTCACACTGTTGACCAGCAGTTCACATGCTACAAGTACTCTGGAAAGTAAGTTTTCTTTTGTCGGTTTCATTTTCTAACTTTAAGTTTAAATGTAGCAAAATGGCGGGTTCGGTGGTTTAGGCGTACCTATTATCTCTAAAAACATTTCAAGGCTATATAGCATGTCTCTCAGATGTCTCAATACTGATTCCATTCTACTTTAAGGTGTTTTTTTTTCTTTCAATCATTTTTACAATATCTCTTATCATAGTGAAAAAGGATAATCTTTTCTTATGTTCATATAGAATTAAGATTTACCAACTGCAGTAGGTATGTTAATACTCTTATGATCTAAAAGGCTATGGGCGGTGGTTGGTTCTTTTTAGCACTTCCAAATTTGTAATGCATAGCACGTTTTAATATATAGTAACTGACGCATCTGGAAATACTACATTCAGATGAGTTTTATACAGGATAAATTTTGGCTTTTTTCCTTTCATGGTAGTCTGGTAATTTTGCTTTGATCTTTTTATGTTAAAATGAATTTGACCACATTAAGTGTTAGTTAAAGCCACTGTGCTATACAAACTCATATTGGTAGATTGGTAGAATAGTTATATTTCTTTAACGGTTCTGGATTTTACTTTCAACTTATAAACATTATAGGGTTGTGCAGGATCAAATTATGGGATCTTATCATTGATTTGATTCTTTGATTTTGCAGTGTTGATAAGGGTTTTCCGGTTGTCAAGTTTCATTTTGAAAATTCACTTGCTTTGAAAGTTTATCCCCATCAATACCTCTTTGAAGTTCAAGTACATTTTTCCTGATTAATCTTCCTTATGCATTAATAGTCACTTATGGCAGCATTTTACTGAAACTTTTTGTTATTTTTTTTCAGGATGATGACTGGTGTGTTGGTTTCAGGACAGTGACTTACAAGCACAAGGTGGAAAAGAGATAACCTTACTGGGAGGTCAGCAATGTGGCTTCATTCTGTATTTCTTCTAGTCTTGTATCATAGTATTTGCTAGCCAGGGCTAAGTTGTGTCATGTTATCTTCTTTATTTGCAAAAGCATTTAAAAATTTGCTGCATTTTATATTTGAAATGTCTATGTGAGGTGGAAACTGTGCGGGTTGGGTAAAAAGTCAATTTGGGTAACTATACGGCTTGCTTTTGCCCAAATATAGGAGGTTCTAGGCATAAAAAGTTATCCTTTTAGGTCATTTTTGACTTGTTTCCTTAACTATTTTTTTTCTTTTACCTGTTAGAGATAAAGCATACCCTGAATTAACTCATTCATTAGTAAATGGGTTGAAAGCGCCACCTCTGACAATTGATGTGCTTAACCTGAATTTATACTTTTTCAATAAAAAAAAACAAACATACCCAGTAAATCCCACACAAGAGCAGGGTCTGGGAGGGGTAGTTAGTCCCGCACCTAAGTCTACGACTACCCTTCCTACCCACAGATCCCGCTAAAAGTCCTTAATTTTAATTCTACGCCTCCACACACTCCTATCCTTGATCATGTGCTCAGAGAGGTGCAAGTCTACCATATCTCGCCTAATTACCTCGTCCCATGTCAACCTAGGTCTACCTCTACTCCTCCTACCCTCTACGTTAATGTTCTCTGCTGCTCTAACTGGTGCTACCATCGGCCTCCGCTTTACGTGCCCAAACCATCTTAATCTTGCCTCTCGTATTTTATCTGTGATACCAGCCACCTCTAGCTTCTGTCGAAACACGTCGTTTCTTATTCGATCCAATCTTGTGTGGCCACATATCCACCTCAGCATTTGCATTTCCGCGACCTCGATTTGTCTCTGGTGCGATTTCTTTATGGCCCAACAGTCTGTTTCGTATAACATAGCTGGAGGTACTGCCACTCTGTATAGTTTTCCCTTTAGTTTTGCTGGGAACCTCTTATCACACAGGATCCCTGATGCTGCTCTCCATTTACACCATCCTGACCGTACACGGTGAGCTACATCGCTGTGTATCTCTTCGTCCTCCTGTACGTACGAGCCCAGGTATTTGACCTAGATGTCTGCGGTATTGTCATACCCTGGATACTTATTTGGGTGTCCTCTTCATCCCCCCCACTAAGTTACAATGCATGTATTCTGTCTTAGAGCGACTTATCCTTAAGCCTCTGCTCTCTAGTGCGGTTCTCCACTGTTTTAGCCTCTCGTTAGCACGTTTTAGATTCTGATATTAAGACAATATCATCCACAAACAGCATGCGCCACGGGACTGGCTCTTGTATAGACTTAGTCATCTCATCCAACACTATTGTGAAGAGAAATGGGCTCAATGCCGATCCTTGGTGTAGTCCCACTTCCACCGGGAAAAAGTCTGTCTCTGACTGGTGCTCGCACACACGTTTTTGCCCCTTCATACATGTCCATTATTATTTTGATATACCTCTCTGGTACCCTTCTAAGTCGTAGACTTTCCCAAATGAGTTGACGCGACACACTGTCATATGCTTTTTCTAGGTCAATGAAAACCATATGTAGGTCCCTTTTCTTTTCTCTATATTTCTCCATTATCCTTCTTATGACGTGTATGGCTTCTGTTGTAGAGGTCCCGACATAAATCCAAATTGGTTTACCGTTATCTGGGTTTCTCGTCTAATTCTCGTGTCAATAACTCTTTCCCATAGTTTCATCGTGTTGCTCAATAGCTTAATTCCCCTGTAATTTGCGCAACATTGTACATCTCCTTTCTTCTTATATATGGGGACTATGACACTGCTTCTCCATTGCTCTGGCATCCTCCCGGTTTTGACGATAGTGTTGAATAAGTTTGTTAGCCATTCCAGGCCCTCGTCTCCTAGGCACTTCCACACTTCAATCGATATGTTGTCCGGCCCCACTGCCTTAGCCCTTCCCATTTTCTTCAGCGCCCTCGTAACTTCGTCGCCAGTGATGCTTCTACAATAACACTTGTTTTGTTGGTTAGGTTGGGTTGTTTTATCGATGGCAAATTGTTGATTAGGGTTCGTTATGTTGAAAAGGTTATCGAAGTAAGTTTTCCATCTCGCCTTGATGGCATTCTCCTTCACCAAGACCTTTCCATCCGCAACCTTTATAAACTTTACCATTCTCAGGTCCTGTCTTCCACTTTCTCTTGCCCTGGAAATCTTAAACATGTCCCATTCTCCTTCTTTCGTCTCTAATCGCTATACATTTTCTCGTACGCTGTGTTCTTTGCCTCTGACACCGACTTTTTCGCCTCTCGCTTAGCCTCCTTATACTCTTTCAATATAATTGTGAATTTACAACAAAGTATATTTTGAGATGTCTATTTTTATTTTGTTGTTTCCTTTTTACAAGTATAAACTAAAACCATTTTTTTCCGTTTGTCATCTTAATGTACAAGGTCAAACACTTTTTTGAACCATTTCTATAGTCAACAATTACAAATTTATGGTAAGCTGGAGTGATATTATTGTGCTATAACTTTTTGCCACAACCAAATACACATTATGTTATCACTGACTTGAATTATTTCAGGTAATTTTAGTTTCTTTTGTTAAGTTAGCTTTCCACATGAAGTTGCAAAATCTGTAGCCATGTACATTCATTATTGCATGATGTACACGTTGCTATAGGAATATTGCGCTGAAATTTGTTATACGAAGCTTTCATGATTTGAAAGGAGGTAATAAGACCAATGTTTTGTTTGCAGATCTTGTATTGACAGATAAACTTGTAACATATGATTTGGAAAAGAAGACAATTGGATGGATAGATTATAATTGTAAGTAAGTTTTCTCTGTGATGTTCTTTTGCTTCTTCAAATGACGCAATACTTTATGTTTGTGGCAAAATGGCGGGGATTGGGTAACGGGTCAAAGTGGATAAGTTTTGTAGTGTTTTTATCCTATAATTTGGTTGAATTGGTGTTTTAACCCCTAACCGTAGGCACAATGATTTACTTCTTCATGAGGTCCAACATATTTGACTTGTCACTGTTAATCTCCTTAGCTTTTTGGTTGTTATATTTGTCATAACAATTATATTTCTATTGTCCTTACTCCTTACTATTATTATTTTCATTTTTAATACTAATTTTGTTGATATAAAATTCAATTATGTTTTAAAAGAAATTTAGTTCGCATATAATACTTGTTAACTTCCTACGACTTAATGTTTTCAGTTAAAGTGTAACATATACTCACCACATGAACGTATAAATACACCATGTCACACACAATCACACATACACACGGATAGAAGAAAGGAGATATGAGCAGGATGAACTTAAACTGAGTATGCTCCATTAGCCATGAAATTGACGTCCAAAACATGAAGTTAGAAGATAAGGTGCTGAGAATCAACTCTTGTCTAGTGGCAATTTTCACAAGAGAAACTGATGAACCAAATGTGAAAGAAGATGTCATTTCTCTTTTGCCCAATCCACTTAGCAGTTTTTTTCTTAATTTTATCCCTTTTTCTCTTCGAGCTTTTCAGGTCCCAATTGGGTGGTTGTTTCTCTGATCTCTTTGTGATTTTTGCATGCTATCTGGTTTGTTTTTGTAAATTTTCATTTGGGTTTCTGCGCTTACAGTCTTGGTAATTTGTTGGGTGGTAATGCACCTTGATCTCACTGTCTGGTATTGCTACACTCTAATTTACACACGTGTTTCACAAAGAAGAAAATACAAGCACTTATAGTCTGATGTGTAATCAGCAACACTGCACTTGAGACAGATCTATAATTTAGCTAGCACTCTTGCCATTTGTATAAACTATTTCTGGCTTAATAAAGTTTTGTAGACAACTAGGTTTTTGCTACTGTTAGAAAGATGAACAAATTGAACTCTTTTCAAATCGACCCATTTTGACCTGAACCAAAATGAAGATTTTTTTTTTAAATTACTGGTTCTGACCCAAAACTTCACCTGTCCTGACCCCCTTGTTTTGCTAGGTATACCATGAATGTTTTTATTATGTGATGTAAATCATTTGGATAGAGATAATGAGTTTTGATTTTTGTAAACAAAGAAAACAGACTTGTTTAACGTCTCACAACTTAGGTTAAAAGAAACGGTTAGTAGGTTACTTCATTTCATACAAAACTTGAATCCAAATGCCCCTTCAATGATTTTTTTAGGTTCTTCAAGCATCAGAGTGAAGGATGAAGAATCGGGCAAAGTGTATATGGTTGGTGCCCATAATCTTTCTCCTGCGGGTCGTATTGCTACCTCAACTGGGATTATGGTATCTTGCTTCATATATCTTCTAATGGCTACTTCGATCGACCAAAGGATTATTTAACAAATTTGTTAATTAATCTTACTAATTTGTGTTTCTGATTTGTTTTTTAACTTCTACAAAGTACAGTGGGTATGCATTTAACATCAATATCATTTTGTTATAGAATTACTCATGATTTCATAATCTTACTAATAGCGACCTGTAGGGTTTACTTGTTGAATTTTTTTCTTTTGCTTCAACTGTTTACATGTGTATAAAGTAGTTATCTTTTATATCAATAACGTACTGAAAACCATTATAAACCTTACATGATGCAGTGGCATTTTTGTAAATTTTTTAAGAAATCAAAAACAATTATTAAGAGCATATTGGAGTATTTAGAAATTTCATTCACCGTTTTGTAAAACCATATGTGGTGCCATGTTCAAGTAATTCGTGACAATGGTTCAGTGTATATATGTTGGATTATAGAGAGTGAACGAGCTAGCTTTTCAAGAAATGTGTTGTAAAGAGGTTTTGAATCAATGATTTCAACTTTTAACAAAAGTGAAGTTTTTGTGCTCATTTTGTTTTTAATTATTAATTTTGCTCAAATATAGGGCTAGTAAAAAATTTAATCTACATGGCTCAAATCAAAAATTTGCAGGATCGTTGAAGGGTATGCAATTATAACATACAACACAATGAGGAGAGTTGCTAAGAATATTTAACGGATCAAATAGGGAACTGGTTAACCTTTGTAATGATATTAAAACACAAGTATGAGACAGAACAAGATAGCAAAACACACAAGGAGTTGGTTTTCAAGATTGCAGTATATGCTTTCTCAAGTTCTATTACAAATGTTACAAAGCATGCTTAGAAAGTTACAAGTACTTGAGATACATATACTACATCCTACAGTCGGTCATACTTTAAAAGCCAGCCGGATACAAATGACTAGACAACAAATAAAATCAAATGTAGAGTCAAAAGACAAATTGTCTTTTGACTAGTGATTATGACATGTCATAGCTCACATTCTAATATATTACAAAAAGAATAAAATACATAAAATAGAAAGTTACAGATTCAAGACCTCAATATACAGTTACCAAAAACATGGATCTTTTCACCAACTTATGAAAGTTGGTGACTTTACAGAGTTGCAATGGAAAGAAGTCCAGCTTTATGGAAAAGTACATCAGATAAAACATGTCTTCAAAAGTCTTCGGAAGAAATCTGTCTTCAAGTGTAAGCTTAGGAAGACTTTGTCTTTAAAGCTTCGGAAGACTTCATCTTTGGCTTCGAAATATATTGGTTTTGGCTTCGAAAGATATTGGTCTTGGCTTCGAAATATTTCACACTTAGAATATTTCTGATGCTGGTGTAAAACTTCCGAAGCATTCTACTTCAGTATACTTGTGCATGCATGCAGGAGAGACTTTGGGTGTTGGGTTGCATCGGTCTTTATATTTAATCCTTACAAAATTTTTGTTTAATAAAAAAACTCTTATTAATTTTTGCTCAAAACTAGCTAGCTTTTCAAGAAAAGTGTTGGTTGAAAATGTCAAACTACATGGCTCAAATAAAAAATTTAATCTCCAAGTTAACTGAGGCTCAAGCTCGGCTAGTAATAGTTGAGGCTAAAGCAAACAAGTATGCCATTGAGAGCATAAATTTAACATAATCATTGCATTATCCTCCCACTCAAAGGTGTGTTATCAAAACAAATGTGGGCTGGGAACTAATAAAATTATTTCACACACTCCTATGTGTTGTTAGACAACCAAGATATGGGACTGATGAGCAAGAGGTTTCAACTTTTGGCTCACTACCCAATGAGTAGAAGAATGATACAAAAATGGTGACCACCACAGAAAAGGACAAGGTAGAAAACCTCATCCACACTACTAATGACCAACTTCTAACAATCAAAGAAAGAAATAATAAAATCAAGGCAGTAAGAAAAACTGCCAAGAAGATGGCTGAGTCAATATTGAAAATAAACCAAAGCATAAGGGTGTATTCATCTCAACTGGATTCCAAATGGTTGGAAGTTCTGATCCAGAAAAAAAGTATGATACCAACACTCCTATCCAACTAAAATATTAGAAGTTAAAGGAGAAGAGTGTTGAAGAAGAGAAGAAGTGCAAGAACCTACAACCCTCTTGCCACATCAAAATAACATTGAGTGCATAATGTGTGGTTTGCATTACCACATGGCTAAAGATTGTCACTACAATCCAGCAAGCACACATTATACAAACAATGTTAAGAAATGAGTCAAGGATGGTTTCACATTTGGACATTACTATATGGTACAAGCGTTAAGGAAAGGAAAGCTTGTTTTCAAAGCTAAGTTTCTTTTGAAGAAACTATTCTTCCGAAAGGAAAATAACCTCA
Source organism: Flaveria trinervia (assembly GCA_025506515.1). Taxonomy (NCBI): domain Eukaryota; kingdom Viridiplantae; phylum Streptophyta; class Magnoliopsida; order Asterales; family Asteraceae; genus Flaveria; species Flaveria trinervia. The sequence goes on along the minus strand of CM046449.1, from coordinate 24,340,751 downwards.
TAAGACAAGCCAAAGAACAAACAAAGGAACCAAAAGAATCCTTTGAAACCTTCCAAGAAGAAGACTGCTTCAGAAGAAAAGGTGGTGATAACTTGTTCCGAGAAGAATGAAGACTCAGAAGCAAGTCATGTTGCTTAATCCTCTATAGGTTCATCTATACCGATCAACCATAGGATGGAATGGAAGATCAAAAAAGATGTTGTAGCCCATACCTCTTCGTCACAAACCATAGTTGAACCCCCATGCATACATGTTGGTTCAATTACCTCATCTACATTGATAGAGCCCATGACCAACTAGGCTTGGGTTTCCAATTAAAACTAATCATTTCACCTTATGTGCAGGGACATCCACATAAGAATGGGAATGTATGAATTTTGGATAGTGTATGCTCTAGGCAACAAGATAGGGAACAAATCTCTCATACAACAATTTGAACATTTTAATGGATGTCCTGTTTAGTTTGGAGGTGAAGCCGGATGATACATTTCTGGTAGAAGTAGTGTATCCAATGGTAAGTTAAAAGTTGACAAGGTAAACTTTTTCAAACAGCTTGAACATAATCTCTTTAGTGTCTCTCAATTCTATGACGAATGCACCAAATGCTTTTCACAAAAAATGAGTGCATTATCCTCAAACCCAGGATGATTATTCCTTAAGAATTGGTGCTTCTTAGATCTCCTAGGAGAGGGGATATGTACAAGCAAGATATGAACAATGCTTCCCTACTAGATGAAGTATCATGCTTTCTTTCCAAAGCTAATGATGATTAGTCAACTCTCTGGCATAAAATAATGTGTCATCTTTAATTTAAAACCATGAACAAATTGGTTAAAAATAACTTGGTACATGGTGTGCCTAAAAAATAATTTTTATGTAAAAATAACTGTGTTGCTTATCTGAAAGGGAAACAACACAAGGTACTCATTAATCCAAAGAGGTTAGCTTCATCATCACCCTATTACACTTAATACATATGGATCTATTTGGTCCCACAAGTATAATGAGCATTGGAAGGAAATCATATTGCCTTACGAGTGTTGATGATCTTACAAGATTTACATGGGTATTCTTTTTAAGAACTAAAGATAAAACTGTTGAAACTTTAAAATATTTTATCCTTAAAAATTGAAAATCAAATTAATCACAAGGTAAAAATCATTAGAAGTGATCAAGAGACTGAGTTTAATAATCAAGTTCTTGATTCATTCTGTAACTCAAAAGGAATTGCCTGACAATATAGTCCTCCCAGTACTCCTTAACAAAATGGTGTTGCTGAGATAAGGAACATGATACTTATTGAGGCTGAGAACTATATTAGTTGATTTTAAGCTGCCTCTAACTTTCTGGGGACAGCTCGTCAACACTGCATGCTATGTGTAGAACAGGGTTCTTATTGTTAAGCCTTATGGAAAAAACCCTTATGTTGGATCAAGAAGAAGGCTGGTGCAACCAAAACCATTTCACTTAGACAATTTTGGTATTACATGCAAGGGCTTCCGAAGCTTAGCATGGAACTTTCGAAGGTTGTAGAGTTCTTCCGAAGACATAGTGAAAGATAAACTTCCAAAGACAGAACTCTACTTCTGAAGCAAAGAACATGCTTCCGAAGATCAAGTCTTAGAAGAAGAACCTAAAGACTACTTCTGAAGTATGATGAAAAGAAGAAGTCTCCAAGCCTTGGAAGAAGCAGCCTCTTCCGAAGTATAAATGGCTTCGGAAGTACTTACTCTTCCGAAGCCATTTAACCTTCGGAAGACACTGCTATGAACCAGTGGACACAAGTATGGTCTCTGACACTCCGCTGCAGCCCTCTGATACTGTTTGGCGTTTTCTCAAAGAGCCATGCAGTTGACCATACTTTATTCTACTATTCACCTTTTATGATAGTACAAGTTACCAACTTTAGTTGGTGACAAAAGGTAAGTCAGGGACAGTCTTGACTACCAAATCTCAGATAAGACTTTATCCGAGATACCTTAAACTATAGTCTTGTAGTATAGGCTTTAGTTATAGGATCCCAGCTGGTATCAAAGTATATCTGGCTGTAGGTAGTATTATATATAGGTTCTCTTTGTAACTCATTCGACACTGCTTGTAAGAGTCTTGTATTATTGAGTTGAGAAGCAATATATAAAAGTACCTTGAAAATTACTTCTTGTGTTCCTTATTACTTATTATATTGTGATCAACTCTTACTGACTCTATCTTTATCCGAGTGTTATTCTAAGTGAGTTTGAGAGAAAAACATAGTGTTAAGTGACCCAATATCGATCCCGCAATTGGTATCAGAGCTTCTCAGGCTCTTGATTGCGTGATCTAACCATCCAAATCAACTTGTTTTTTCCCTCCACCCTTCAACTCACTCACTCAAAATGGCCCTTAACAAATTAGAGGTAGAGATGGGAACCATGACAAAGGCTCCTATCATTACTCTTGAAAATTTCAGGTCTTGGAGCAGGAGAATGGAAGGCTTCATCAGATACCAAGATAGCAAGATGTGGAACTCCATTGTCAATGGCCCGTATAAGCCAAAGGTGGCATCACCTGGTGGATACGGTGCCATGATAGAAAAGGCTATAGAGGATTACTCTGATGAAGACAAAAAGAAGATGGACATCGATAGCAATGCTATGACCATTCTTATGACTGCAATACCGAACTCCATCATGGTGGGATTTGAGCATTGCACAACTGCCAAAGAATTGTTTGATGCACTTGCCCAGATGTACTCAAGCTCCAACGACTCGAAGAAGGACTTGCTGAAGCAGTAGTTTGAGAACTTCACACATATTGCTTGAGAGACTCTCAGCCAGCAGTACTTCAGGTACATGGATCTTATTTCTTCTCTTCAGTCTGTGAAGATCATTCCCGAACTTAGAGATCTTACTAGAAAGTTCATGAGTGCTCTTCCAAACGAGTGGACATTCTACTGTGTCTCTATCAAGAGGACAGAGAACTTGAACACTCTCACCATGACTGAACTCTATGGCATCCTTGATGGATATAGCCTAGAGATGGAGAGTAAGAAGGGACACCAAACAAGCAGACCCATGAGTCTTCCTGCTAGCAATGCTTTAATGGTTGCTGAAGGTTTATTACCTCCACAACCTCAGCATTACTGACCTACCAGCAGCCATCCTACTCTCCTGGAGCATACATCACTTTCCTTGAGACTCCAAGGTCTCAACAGGCTCAACACAACTCCTTTCAGGAAAGTTGTGCCTTTGTCTCAGGAAGTGAACACTCTGGTGACTTTCAATACTGCTTTGATGATCTTGAGTGTTTCAGTCCAGACGATGTAGAGTACGTGGACATGGTCCAATAAATGGCTCTTTTAACTTATAGAGCGAAAAAGTTCTTGTGAAGTCGGTTTTTTGCCGGATCGATAAACATCCGAGCATGTTCTTGACGGAAGGATAAACAACAGCACAAACCAAAAGGTCAAATAATAATACGAACTATAATTGAATGGTTTCATTGATAAAACCTAACGATTACAAGTTCATTACAACATAAGAATCAAGACTCTTGGCAAGGGGAGATCGAGCATGATCTCTCCTCTCATCCGGTAGCCCTAGGCTCCCGGGCAGACTCCTATCTCGACCCTTAACCCTTCTACACATTAAAACTGGTATATATAGGCCTCGGCCCATATTAGATGCGACTGGGCCCATTCGTGCGATTGGACCATGCGTATGGTCCAATCGTACGACTGGACCATGCGTATGGTTCAATCGTACGACTGGACCATTCTTATGGTTCAGTCTTACAAATGTCCCAATAGCATCTCTCAGTCGCACGGCTGGTCCATTAGCATGGCTCAGTCGTACGACTGAGTCTCGTTCGCATATGCTATTGCGAATGACCCAGTTTCATGTGTTTACAAAATATCAGGTGTATAACATTAAGCCTAGACTATTCGACAAGCGACGGACACACTATATATGACTATATATGCTCCAAAAGTTCTTTAAGAGAACTGGAAGGCATTTCCCTCAAAACCCAACTACCAGCAAGTTTGGGTTTGACAAGACCAAGACAAATTGTTACAACCGTAACCAACTGGGTCACTTTGCAAGGGAATGCAAGGCTCCCAAGACCAATCCGGGAACCCCACAGGCCTCCACACATCCCTCAACCTCAAAGCCCGCTGAGAAGTCAACTAAAACAGCTGCAATGGCTCAAGAAGTTGGCTGGAACAGATGATACTCAGGTATATGAACATCTCTGGACTCCAGCATGTATAGCTAAAGTTAAACTTTATCAGGATTACAATATGGAAATCAGATTTGATATTGAGTCTTTAAATATTTTAAAATCTGATTTTAAAAGAGCTGAATCTGACTGCCAAAAAAAAGTTGAGGAGTTAGAGAAAACTGTGTCTCTTTTAAAACATGAACACCCCAACTACAAGACTCAAATCAAGGATTTGATATCCAAATTGTCTGAGGCTCAAGCCTAGCTTGTCACCGTTGAGGCTTAGGCCAGGAAGCATGCTATTTCTGAGCAAAACTTCCAAGCTATTCTTGCATCATCCTCCCATTCCAAACTCTGTTATCAGAACAAAGAAGGGTTGGGAACCAATGAAATTGCTCCACCACACTCCTATGAGTCTATCAGACAACCTAGATGTTACCAAGGAGCAAGCGGTTCCAACTGCTGACCCTTCCTCACCAGAGTTGAAGGATAAAGCAACAATAGTGGCCACCACAGGGAAAGAACAGGTAGATGTACCCATCTCCTCCTGTGAAGATCAAATCCTAACCACTAAGGCCAGAAGAAGCAGAGCTAAAGCTGCTAGAAGAACTGCCAAGAAGGTGGCTGAGTCAAGCTGAAGATTGACCCAAAGCAGAAAGGTGTCTTTATCTCAGCTGGATTCCAAGTGTTAGGTACTTTTGATTCGGGAAAGGAGTGTAATACCAGCACTCCTGTCTTGCCAAAGGATCAGAAGTTGAAGGGAAAAGTTGCTGATGAAGAAAAGAAGCCTAAGAAAACAACAACCCTCACATTCCCAAAAGATTAACATTGCATGCATAATGTGTGGTCTGCAAAACCACATGGCAAAATATTGTTACTACAATCCTACAAGCACACATTATGAAAATAATGTTAGAAAAAGAGTTAGGGAAGGTTTCACATTTGGACCTTTTCAAACGGTTCAAGTGATGAAGAAGGGAAAGCTAGTTTTGGAAGCTAGTTTCAAACGGTTCAAGTGATGGCTTCGGAAGCAAAAGCTACTACGGTTCGGAAGAACAAGAAAGCACCCTTGAAACCATCCCAGAAGAAGACTACTTCAGAAGAAAAGGTGGTGAAGGCTTCTTTCAAAAGAAAGAAGCTTCGGAAGATGGCCATGCTGCAAAAGCTTCAACAAGTTCATCCTCCAAGATCAACCAAAGGGTGGACTGAAAGAACAAAGAAGATGCTGTAGCCCAAACCTCTTCTTCAAAGACCTCTATTGAACCCCCATGCATATCATTTGGTTCAATTATGTCATTATCTTTGGAAGAACCCAAGACTAACAAGGCTTGGGCTTGCAAACAAAACTAACAAATCATCTTATATGCAGGGACATCCATATGACAAGAACAACAATGTCTGGATTGTAGACAGTGGATGCTCCAGGCACATGACAGGGAACAGATCTCTCCTTCAACAGTTTCAGAACTATGATGGAGGTCCTGTCCAAGTTGTAGGTGAGGCAGGAGGATATATTTCTGGCAGAGGGAGTATATCCAATGGTAAATTAAAGGTTGACAAAGTTCACTTTGTCAAATAGTTTGAACACAATCTGTTAAGTGTTTCTCAATTTTGTGATCAAAAGCACCAAATGCTTTTCACAGAACATGAGTGCATTATCCTCAAACCAGGGATGACAATTCCCCCAGAATTGGTGCTTCTTAGATCTCCTAGGAAAGGGGATATGTACAAGCTGGATATGAACAATGCTTCCCCAATGGGAGAAGTATCATTCTTTCTTTCCAAAGCTGATAGTGATGAGTCAACACTATGGCATAAACGTATGTGTCACGTAAATTTTAAGACAATGAATAAATTGGCTAAAAATAACTTAGTACATGGTTTGCCTAAAAAGGAGTTTTTCTGCAAAGATAACTGTATTGCATGCCTAAAAGGGAAACAACATAGGACATCTCACAAATACAAATGTGTTAACTCCATCATTACTCCATTACACTTATTGCACATGGATCTTTTTGGTCCCATAAGTATAATGAGCATTGGAAGGAAATCATACTGCCTTGTGATAGTTGATGATTTTACAAGATTCACATGGGTATTCTTTTTTAAGAACTAAAGATGAAACTGTTGAAACATTAAAATCTTTTATTCTTAAAATAGAAAATCAAATTGATCACAAGGTCAAAATAATTAGAAGTGATCAAGGGACTGAGTTTAAGAACTTTGTTCTTGACTCATTCTGTAACTCAAAAGGGATTGCCAGACAATATAGTGCTCCCAGAACTCCTCAACAAAACGGTGTTGCTGAGAGGAGGAACATGACACTTATTAAGGCTGCTCGAACTATGTTAGCTGATTCAAAACTACCTCTTACATTCTGGGCAGAGGCAATCAGCACTGCATGCTATGTGCAGAACAGAGTTCTTGTAGTTAAGCCCCATGGAAAAACCCCTTATGAGTTATGGAACAAGATGCCACTGTTCATTGGCTTTCTAAGGTCCTTTGGCAGCAGGTGTATCATACTTAACACAAAAGACAATTTAGCAAAATTTTCTGAAAAGTCGGATGATGCTATCTTTGTTGGATACTCTTCTAGCTCCAAAGATTATAGAGTATACAATATTAAGAATCAATAATTTGAGAAGTCATCCAACATAGTTGTTAATGAGCACACTCCTTGTGTTAGGGGGAATGGCCCTGATCATATCTTTGATTTAGAATTGTTTCCAAACTATTCTAAACCTTCTTATGAGAATGTTTCAGTTGGAACGGGAGCTCAAAATGATGCTGATGCTGCTTCTGATAATCAACTGTTTGAGCTGCCCAGACCTAGTCCAAATTCTCCAAGAGCTGCAATAAATGAAGTTTCCACCATTCACAGATCTGATAGCTTGACCATATCAAGGAATAATGAAGCTTCAACAAGTGAATCACCTGCTGAGCCTCAAAACTCATAAGATGATCCACCACAACACCAAGCAGAAGGAAGTAGTGTTTTGAAGGAACAGGACACTGTTAATACTACTTCACAACCAACCATTGATGATGTTTCTCACTTATTCAATCAATCCTCATTGAATGATTTTGAAACAATAGCTGGACAGATTGTTCCAGTTCCTGAGCAGAATATGTCCAACCTGGATCTATCTCTTCAACTGGAAGTGATTCCTCACCTTAGGATTCATAACACTTATCCTGCTAAGAACATCATAGGGGATGTCACTGAGGGTGTGAGAACAAGAGGACAGACTCATCATGGGAATGTCTGCTTGTACTCATGCTTTCTATCCTAGATGGAACCCAAGAAGGTAGAAAATGCCTTGATAGAGGCTTGATCATCAAGAACAAAGCATACTTGTTGTTGAAGGATACACCCAAGAGGAAGGAATTAATTATACTGATGTCTTTGCACCAGTTGCAAGACTTGAGGCAGTTAGGATCTTCCTTGCTTATGCTGCATCCAAGGACTTCACTGTCTATCAACTTGATGTCAAGTGTGGCCATGGAGATATAGATAGGGAAGTCTATGTATGCCAACCTCCAGGATTTGAAGACCCACAACACCCCAACTATGTGTGCAAATTGGATAAAGCTCTATATGGGCTACACTAAGCACCTAGGCTATGGTATGAGACTCTGTCTCAGTTTCTTCTGAAGAATGGCTACACTAGAGGTACCATTGATAACACTCTCTTCATCAAAAAGTCTGGAAAGGACATTTTTCTTGTTCAAGTCTATGTTGACAACATCATATTTGGTTCTTCAAATGATCAAATGTGTAAGGACTTTGAGAGCATTATGAAGAAAAAGTTAAGATGAGTTCTATGGGAAAAATGGACTTTTTCCTTGGGATTCAGGTAAAGAAAATGAAGGAAGGGTTTTTCATTAATCAATCTAAGTATGTCTCTAACATCCTAGAAAGATTTGAAATGAAAGATTGCAAGCCTGCCAAGACACCCATACCCAAAAACCAGAATCTTGGTCCTGACCTTGAGGGGGAGGATACTGATCAACATCAGTATAGGGCAATTATCGGTTCTCTGATGTATTTTATAGCCAGTAGACCTGATATCATGTTTGCTACTTGCATTGTGCAAGATATCGGTTGCTCCAAAGGTGTCTCACCTAGTTGCTGTTAAGAGAATCCTCAGATACCTCAAAGGAGCACCTAAACTAGGTCTCTGGTATCCCAGAAACAAGGATTTTAATCTCTATGGATACTCTGACAGTGACTATGGTGGCTACAACATTGACAAGAAATCAACATCAGGAGGATGTCAATTTCTTGGTGGAAGGATCATCTCATGGCAATGCAAGAAACAATCCTGTGTTTCTACATCAACTGCTGAAGCTGAATAAATTGTTGCTACTAGCTGTTGTGCTCAACTGCTATGGATTCAGAATCAGATGTTAGACTATGGATTCAACTTTATGAGTACTCCTATCCATATTGACAATAGTGCTATCTCCATTACGAAAAATCCGATGAAGCACTCCAAGAAAAAGCATATTGACATCAGGTACCATTTCATTAGAGATATTCATGAGAAAAATCTGATTAAACTAATCAAAGTTGACTTAAATGAACAATATGCTGATTTGTTCGCTAAAGCTTTTGATGAACAAAGATTTAAGTATCTCATAACATCTATTGGGATGATAAATATTGATTAGATCACCTCTTTTAAAAACCTTTTTAATATGTAATGTCTTATGTCAATACAATTTAAGCCCTATTACAGAAGGTCTTTCTGAAATTTTCTAAGTGTAAATTCCTTCCGAAGAGAAATTACCCCTCAGAAGTTATTTTCATATCTTCCGAAGCAAAATTTCTCAAAGGATAATTTTCTTCTCGGAAGAGTTTTTGGTCTTGGAAGAAGCGATTGATTGCGTATCAGATCTACTTCCGAGGCTTACACACTCTCCATTCGGAAAGCAATCCTAACCTTCGGAAGCAAAGTTTTTTCTTTGGAAGTAAGAATTGCCTTCGGAAGACAAATTACCTTCGGAAATTTTTTACATTTGGAAAAAAGATTCTACTATGTAACATAAATCTCTTGGGCCCCACACTATAAAAAGCAAATATTTTGTTAATGATGTCAAATTATTTTACCGATTTTAACCTTACCGCCACTGTCAATTCATCCACTAAACCATCACATCATCTTATCCTAACTCCCATTACCGCCTTCCCACTCTCTTTTAAATAATCTCGACTATTCAATTTCATCTTCTTACTTGCAATTTTTACTGCCCTAGAAATTTTTTCTCCTCTCCAACTTTACCCAAGCTCAAAATCATCCACATTCACTTTCTCCAATGGCACTAACCCTCAGCACAACCAAGTCGCACTTCTTGATTCATCAAGAGATGCTGACTTCTCAGAAATCATCTTCTTTCTCACCCAATCATCTTACTACACAACCCTTACCATTACCCCCACTGTTTACTTGAACCAAATGGCCGAATTTTGGGGAAACGGTCAAGCCGAAACCCTAAATGGGATTCATGTATTGAGGTCGAGCATTTGTGGACAGGAGTTGATCATCACTGAACAACTCATCAGGGAGCATCTAGAGCTTCATGATGAAGGCGCTCCTACTGAATTCCCTAAGGCAGATTTGGACAACACTTACATCCTAATGGGATATGGTGGAGACATAAGCAGGTCAACAGTCTACAAGTTCAACTTCTCTTACATCAAATCCCATATAAACTAGGATGCTTACTTTATGGATTGGTGAGAGGCCTGCGATTCAATTACTCAAGATTTGTGTCCACCAATCTGATTGGGAATCTACAACGTGAAACATTCTTTATGTATCCCAGATTCATTCAACACATAATCAACTGTGAGTTGGACCAGAGTATGCTTGTCTGTGCAGCTGCTTTGACTATCCCTCAGATGAGGCCCACTATCTTTTGACCTCAATATGGATTTTGAGTCTCCTTAGTCTTAAATCTAGGAGCCCGACACCCAAACCAACAGCCCTCAGGATGAGTATTTACACTCTTCTAAGCAGCCAAGTAGGGACAGCCCCACCAAGGGTCAATGCCTATAGACATTGACCAAGGTCCCGGGTCAATAGGCTTAACCTCCCTATCATTTACTGACATTCTCTTCAAAACTGATGAAGAGATAACATCTCTCCATGGCAATGAAGTTGATCTACAACACCCTCATCAAGATCAACAGAGCCCAGAGAAATCCCTTATCTCTAGCCCCCATCAGCAACCCTAACTAAGGTGAGTCCCACTGATGTGAAAGGGACTTATGCAGATTCAGCTGCCACTAAAGAAGGTGCCTCAATGGACCTTATGGACAGTGGTAACATATCTCAAACTGAATCTGCAGCAACCGAGCCTTTTGATGACTCTGAAAGAGACATCATTACGTACGGGAAAACAGGGTGCCAAGAAACCACATCTGGTGGTGAGGCTGAACATACTAGGTATGTTACCTCATCTCCCCTTGATTCTTCAAAAGAAGATGAGGGAAGCATGCAACTACTCATTAAAGACCTTCTATCTAAAGTCTCAAAACTTGAATATTTGGTTAGGACTTTAAAAGCAAGGTCCACCACTCAGCAACTTGAGATTGACAATCTCAAGGCCAATCTAGCTGAGAAACAGATAGAGAGGTCTGTTAGGCATGTACCTATTCAGGTCTTGTTGAATTCTTCCTCTAGCTCATCTAGCTCTCAAGATGATGCTACTAAAAAGGGGGAGAATGTTCAGAGACAAACACTTGAGGACCCACAGAGCCACACTTCAATTTCAACATCTTCTACTCCTATCATCACTTTGTCTGAGCCATTCTTCAGATTGACTCAAAGATGCTCAGCGATCTCTACAGACTCTTCACCATGTTTTGTTGAGATCCTCCACTGATCAGCCAAGCCCAAATCCTGCAATGCTCTACTTCGGAGCTGAAGAGCTTTAGAGGCTGACTACACCTTCTACCACTGTGGAAGAAGTTGGTCAACCTAAGGTCCACATGGAACCTAAGATTCATTTCGAAGGGGAAATGGGGACTGATGGCCCAACAACTAAAACAGTTGGGATAGAATCTGCATCTCCTCCAACTTCCAAAGCTGAAGTTAAAGCCTCGGAAGAACAAGCTGAATCTTCTAAAGCTGAAATGGAAGCTGCGAAAGGACTGTTCAAAATGTCCGAGGAACTGATCATCACAGATGCAATCCTTGAAATGGCATCTGAGGTGAACAGCGAGGACTTTCTGAATCTACCTCCATCCCAGACACCATCTCTGCCTCTCTCACAATCATTACCACTCTCCAAGAACCACCACAGTCAGGATCTTCAAAAGATAAAGGGAAAAGAAAGATGACTGCGGAAGAGCTTCAGGAAGAGGAGAAGATTAAGAAACTCAAGAAGAAAGGAAGACTTCCAACTGAGAAGTTGCTAGCCGCCAGTACAAAAGTAGCTGCAGCGAATCAGGAGGCCGTCAACAATAAGAGAAGGGAAGAGATCATTGACCGGCTTATCCAAATGGGAGATGCCAATAAAGAAACACTCCTGCTACCACTACAGAGTTGGTGGATCTGGAGAAGGAAACCCGGCTGAAACTTGAAGAAGAAGCCAGGTTGGCCTTGGAGAAAGAAGAAGAAGAACAGAAGGAAGCTGAATTGCAGCTGAGGAGAAACAGGATAAATTTCCTAATCTCCAGAGGCTTAAATCTTCAAGAACTCTTTCCACACAATGATGAGATGATCCTCTGGCTCTACAACAAAGAGCAGGATCAAATAGAGAAAGAAAGAAGAAAGGCTACAAGAGAAAAGAAAAAGGAGAAGAAGAAGAAGGAGGAAAAAGCTAGGGTCACTGCAACCAGGAAGCTTAGTGAAAAGGCTTGGATGAAAGACTATCTTCGGGCCCATGGCTTCTCTAGAAGGCAGGTAGGTCCCATGTCTGAGAAGACATTCCAATGGATTGTCAGTGAAATCAAGGCTGACATCCGGTTTGGAAAGAGGAAAGAGATGTATAGAAGGGTAAAGGGGATGACCTTCACTGCAACCACTCAACCACAACCCTCACCCTCACCCCTACCTTTCACCATCAAAACCGAACCCTTCACCCCTGAACCCACATCCTTGCCCACATCCAGTTCATCACCCCAACCACCTAAACTTCCCATCCTCCAACCAAAACACTTCCCAGAACCTCTAAACCTCAACCTACCCATCAACCATCCAAACCATCCCCTCAGCCTTCTCATATTTCTCTCTTGAGGAGTTCAAGGTAATCAAGACCAAGCTCATCAAATGCACAACTTTGAGTGAAGTCTCATGTGATGAAGATTCTGTCAACATAGGGTGATTCATTCATGATTAAATTGATGATTTCGAGTATCTCCTCTCTTTGGTTCCTCCGTTACCGGAATCCCAAGCTCTAGGGTATGTTATCTCCGGCCTTAAGGACGATGTCAAGAAATGGGTTTGCTTACATCGTCCGCTTTCACGTCTGGACGCGATGTATCTATCAAAAGATGTAAAAGAAATGCTTCATCCGGTCGCCAGTAACGTTTCTCTCTCTCGCTTCCGGTATCTTCAGGTTGGGCCTCCATCGAAAGAGGCAAGAGAAGGATTGGGTAATTTGGGCTGGGCCGAGCCCAAAACCACCTTTTCATTAAAATCAGGGGACAGGCCAATACCCACCTGATTTGAATCCTCATGTCATTCTTCTTCAATAAAACCGTCTTTCTCTTCTACCGGTTCTTCTGATCTTGGGCTTATCAGCCCCATGATCGAGGACTCCGGTCTCTAGAAGAACCGTATGAGAACTGAAAACATAAAAATAGTCATTATCATTTAAAGACAACCCAAATTTTTGGACTTTAGAAGATGTTAAAGGCCATATGAAGCATGTGTCTTCACTATGATAAAACTTGGTGGTTGATCCAATAAGACTTCCTTTGCAAAAAACTTATTAGGAAAGTTATTCTTGATTGATATCTAACAAATATAATGCTGAATGGCTAATGATGAATTACGCCATAACAACCCAATTTCAGTTGGAGGTAATGTTGTCCATAGTGCATGTATAGGCCTATGAGTATGCCTTTGCTTCAAGAGGAATGGTTTAGTTGATGCAGGATTGAAGTTTGACTATTAATTGGAGCATACTAAACCGATTTCAATGTAGGATACTTTCTAGGTTTACCTCTAGTCCTAAGTTTGCCTTTAGCCTTAGCCATATTGTATCTTTGCTTTTGCATCACTTAGGTTTGTCTTAGTCTTAGGCGTTGGTGTTAAATATTTTGTCGGTTGGTTTTTGTTATCATATTTGTGCGTAATTGTAGCCACTTTAGTCTTAGAGATTTTTGTGCTTTCTTGTTCTGTGCTTTTGTTTTGCTAAATATTGTTATGATACTTGCTTTTTCATGTATTTTTTCTATATTTATTTTAAAAAAGATGTTTTTCTAAGCTAGGGTCTTTTGGATGCCACTTTCTTTATCCCCTAGTGTTGGATCAAGAAGAAGGTTGGTGCAACCAAAACCATTTCACTTAGACAATTTTGGTACTACATGCAAGGGCTTCCGAAGCTTAGCATGGAACTTCCGAAGGTTGTAGAGCTCTTCCGAAGACATAGTGAAAGATAAAGTTCCGAAGACAGAACTCTACTTCCGAAGCAAATAACATGCTTCCGAAGATCAAGTCTTAGAAGAAGAACCTGAAGACTACTTCCGAAGTATGATGAAAAGAAGAGTCTCCAAGCCTTGGATGAAGCAGCCTCTTCCGAAGTATAAATGGCTTCGGAAGTACTTACTCTTCCGAAGCCATTTAACCTTCGGAAGACACTGCTATGAACCAGTAGACACAAGTATGGTCTCTGACACTCCGTTGCAGACCTCTGATACTGTATGGCGTTTTCTCAAAGAGCCATGCAGTTGACCATACTTTATTCCACTGTTCACCTTTTATGATAGTATAAGTTACCAACTTTAGTTGGTGACAAAAGTTAAGCAGGGACATTGCTGACTACCAAATCTTAGATAAGACTTTATTCGAGATACCTTAAAGTATAGTCTTGTAGTATAGGCTTTAGTTATAGGATCCTAGCTGGTATCAAAGTATATCCGGCTATAGGTAGTATTATATATAGGTTCTCTTTGTAACTCATTCGACATTGCTTGTAAGAGTCTTGTATTATTGAGTTGAGAAGCAATATATAAAAGTACTGTGAATCCAAGGATCGCAATCAGGAATTATCAGTGTCGGTTGTTGGCAAGTCAACGTTTGCGGAATCAATGTTAATTTGGTTTAATTGTTTGTAATAACTTTAAATATCAATAAATATTCAAGAACACACTCAAGAAACACAATTAATGAATAATATGTATTTCATTAAAATATGTTAATGATTACAAAATAATGAATGAATGATATCAACTTTTGTTATGATGTGACGGCTGCTAGGGTTTGATGAGAGACTATGATTGTCATATTGCTATTGCTGTTGCTGTTCAATCAATCGTCTCAACAATCGTGGTTGAATCGAAACCTAGGATCCATTTATATAGACAATGATGTTCTGTTATAGGAAACATCGGATCTCTTGGGATTTGATTTGTGTCAGTTAAGGAATCATCAGATTTCTTGGGATTCGCATAATTGCCTTGTTGACTTTTGACTTGTAATACTTGCATTACAAGTGTTTGGACTCAACAGGAATAGTGTCTTCCGTAGGAATTTGTTCTTCCATAGATGTTTTGTTCTTTCGTAGGAATCTTGTTCTTCTGTAGAAAACTTGTACTTCAGTTTTGTTGTTCATCCGCAGAGGATCTTCGGATGTAATGTTACTTGTAGAAACATATCTACGGAAGAACAAAATGTTCATCCGTAGATGTTTCTCACACTTGGTCAATTTCATAAATTGACCAAGAATAATGTTTGTACCTGCAATTATCCATAACACACATATATGGGTTATTATATACAATTAATGCATGCATAATAAATGATAATTACAAATATTTATTACAAGAATTGATTAAAGTTCTAAGCCTATACAAATTGATCTAGACCTATAAGTCCTAGATCTAACAATACTCCCCTTAGGCTTAGATCATTGCAATCAATCCTTCAAAACAGAAAGCTCCTTGACTCTGGCAATGATCTTGTTGTAGAAGTAAGACACAACAGTCTTCTGATCATCATACTTGTAGTTGATCTTCATCTTCCTGAACTTCTTTAGAGTCTCAAAGCTTATCCCTAGAACATCTTCCTCCGTAGTGAGTGTGTCTAACACATTGTTGTTATTCACCATTTCTAGCTCATCTTGCTCTAAAATTCTGAGTTCTATGAATTCATCAAAAGTTGTTCCCTTTAGCAGTCCAGCATTGAATCTTCTTCTTTTGTAGGCTTTGGCATGTAATTTGTCAATCACTTGTATCACATGCACATGCAGGAACAAATCATTTTGTGCTTTTTCATCAGCCAGCTTGGGAAAGAATTTGTCATTAAGGTATGAGGTGTAGCTGGGATGAAGTAATTTGATTTCCACAGGATGAAAGATCCTGATCCGGTCAGCTTTCTTGTTTTTAGCATTTCTTAGCAGGACCAGCTCCTTTGTTTTCTCAACATAACCCTATTCAGTTATAGGGTATGTGAATTGAGTCCCTTCAATGCATTTGATTGCTGCTGTAGTTCTACTTTTGTAGCCAACTCTCTTCAAGAATTCATCATCTACAGATTCTGAGGCATTGGACTTGTATCTTTTAAGCCCTTTGATTCTCTTATGATGCTTCGCATCTTCTCTTTTAGCTTCTCTGAGGACATCATCTTTAAATTTAGTCTTGAGCTTTCCCACTAGGGTTGAGAAGTCTCTTCCTCTAGAGTGAATTGGATAATTGCAGATGATTAGGCTTTGAAGATCTTTGATGTCATTCTCTGGCAGACTCACCACTGTATATACATCATGGAAGTATTCAACTCTTCCAGATGTTCTTTTAATAATAGCATAATCCCAGTCTGGATCATATTTCTAGGCCATGATCCTGTTCTCTTCCATAGAATTGGGAGTTGTGAGGTGGTCTATTAGTTGTATCAGAGTGGATTTCTGTTCAGTTATCTCCCTCACTGTAGTGCCAAGTGGCCATACTTTGCCCGGTATTACTTCTCTTGGCTCTTTGATCAATTCGTCCTTCCCTTTGTGCTGATTTTTAGATTCAACTGTTATAGGTTCAACAGGAAGTTTGCTTTGTTGCTCATAGGATGGATGTAGAGCTTCAGTTCTGAATTTTACACCATTATCCAGCTCAACTTTCATCACATGCTCCATCATCCTTCTAAGTTCTCCTGCTGACCTTCCCTTAAGCTCATGAGGTTTGTAGTTATGGACTTGTAACCAGCAAGTCATGTTGTATTTACTCAGCTTAGCTGTCACAATGTCCCAACTCTATCTTTATCTTCTGGATGGATTGAAAGGTGCTGAAAGCTTTATAGTCACAATTTGGAATCATAAAGCATGCAAGCTCAAATTCTTTCAGCAGATTCTTCATCTCAGTCATGTTTAGCCTCTCAACCATATCATAAGGGAAACCATGGTCTATGAGTGTCATGAACATGGTTGATTTGGGCCTCTCTTCTAATATGTCTTTTGAAGAAAGAAGATCATCAGCCTTTGAGACTTTCTGATCTGTTGGAGAGTCTTCCTTGATCAGCTCTTTCCACTCTTCATCACTGTCATCATCCTGGTGAGTGATAGACTTCACAATAGATAAATCTACTGAAGGTGTGTGTTCAGGAGATGTGAGCTTTTGTTTCTTGGAAGAACTTTCATCAGTTGTCATCTTATTCTCTGTAGCACCAAGATACTTTCTCTTCCTTGAGTACCAAATTAGTTCTTTTGATGTCTCAGTAGATTGTTTTGTTTGAACTGTTGAAACATCAACATTTGACTCTAATGCACAGATCTTCATTTTGAGCTGCTCAATCTCTTCTTCTTTTCTTTTTATCACATTTGATTGAGCAGACATAGAGTTATATGCTTGTTCAAGCTTCATCATCATCCTTTCTTTTTCTTCCTTTTTAGTTTCTGCTGACTCTTTAAGCTCAGACTCCTTTTTGAAGTAGAGCACCAATGACTTCATTGTTACATTGAGCATCTTCTCTCAGCCTTTTTATTCTAGCTTCTTGTTTCATCAGCTCTTCATCCTTTTCTCTGATCACTCCTTTCAGCTCTTGTATTCTTTGCTTTCTTTTGTTCGATTTCAACACTAGCTTGTTGTACTCAGCAACCAGATAACTCTTGCTGACAGGAATATCATTATCGCTTAGATCATCTTCATTGTATGCAATCAAAACAACATAGTTTGCCTCTTCTTCTCTTTCCTTGTGTTGAGAAGCAATCTCATCATCTGTTACTTCTTTATGTGCTTCACCTGCCGAGCTTGAATAGATTTCAATAACTTGAACTTTTGGTTCTTGATGTGGTTGTTGTTGTTGATGATGATTAGTGACCGGAGAGACTGGTTCAGTTTTATTTGAGAGTATAGGGGATTCAGTTTTGGATAATGACAGTTTAGCTATACTTTCTTGTGAGGCTAACTCTGTCTCCCCAGTGTAAATGCTTTCAGTGGCTGAATTTACTAGATTTGGAGGTTCTTGATAAAGTTGCATTTGAAGCTGATTTGGTGAGATTGGCTGTGTGTTTTGGCTGGCTGGTGATTATGGTTGTGATGTTTGTTGTTCATTTGGTGATTGATGGTGGATGGGAAAGATGGTTCTGTGTTTGGCTGTTTTGTGATAGAGGGTGAAAGGGAGAGTTTGGTTTAGTGTTTTGGCTTACTGGTGATTATGGTTGTGATGATTGAGGTTGATGATGTAAGGGTGATATAATAGGTGAATGAGTGTCTTGAACCGAATGGCTGGAGAGTCCTCTTGTTGAACATCCCACACAAGCTCTTGAGGAATATTTGCAGCCGCATCAACCACATGTGCAAACATGTCCATGTCACCTCCTTCATATTTTCCAGAAATTTTGTTTAGAACAGATCTACCAAGGTGTGCTTGAACAAACACACCACCATCCACAGAAGTTCCAGGCAGATCTACATTAATGATTAGTTGAAGAAACCTTGGAAACATATACATCTTATCAGCCTTCTGCACTTTAATGTGATCACATAGGCAGTTGAAGATGTACTTTGAGTAATTGTAGGTTCTTCCCTCAAAAATACCAATGATGCCAGAAGAGATATGTCTTGAAAATCTCTCAAGGCCAGATTTTCTGTTCGAATACACTTCAGATATGTGTGGCAGAGAAATCTGTATGGCTTACAAAGTCTTCCTTTCTTGATTTCTCCCTTTTCAAAATCACCATCATACCCCATCATGAGAAAAACTTTCTCTATGTATTCATTTTTTAACACATCAGGGTGTCCTGCTTCAACATCTCCCAACTCAAGAACCCTTCTTATTGTTTGTTCATTGATTCTCAACCTTCGATTTTTAACATCAGCAACAATACTTCGCCATCTTCTTCTACGTATGCAGAGTTCTAGAAATCAGTAATATGTGATCGATAAATCACAGGCTTTGCTGATAAGGCATAGGATAGTCTTGATCTTCTCAAATATTTGATTATTTCTTGACATCCTTCTGAAACAGGATCGTCAGGGTTAAGAAAGCACATACATTGTGTTCTCTCGCAAATCGATTATCCATCTGATCATAAAAAGAAGATTTCGTTAGAATCACATTATTGATATGAGAATACGAACACTTGTGAGATAAAACACGAATCAAGCAGTTCATTCTTGAACACTACGACATGTTTTACCTTAATAATAGCAAATTAGGGACACAAATATATGTTTCTTTAATGTTTTGATGAGGTAAAATTTTAAATGCTATGGAGGAGGGAAAAGTTTGTTGAGAGTGGGTTTTTCTATGTCTGAAAAGTGAGCTGAAAAAGCGAATAATGAATTTTAGAAGTCAGACAACATCATTTATACTCTCAGTCACATTAATTTTATCTCATTATTTAAATGGTACCCTCAACGTATTCTTCCGCAGAACATCTACGGATCAACAACATCTGCTTGATGAAGACCATACAAGGCTTTATCTAGTTTGTATACCCTATGGGGATAATGAGGATCTTCAAAACCAGGTGGTTGTGACACATAAACCTCCTCATCAATCTCCCCATATAAGAATGCACACTTGACATCCATATGATACACAATGAACTTCTTATATGATGCATAAGCCAGAAACACTCTTATTGCCTCAATTCTTGCAACTGGTGCAAAAACTTCATCATAGTCTATTCCTTCTTCTTGAGTGTATCCTTGTGCAATCAACCTTGCTTTGTTTCTTACAATAATCCCTCTATCATCAGTTTGTTTTTGTATAGCCATCTTGTTCCAACACGATGTTGACCTTCAGGCAAATCAACTAGAGACCATACCTATTGCTTTTTGAACTATTGAAGCTCTTCATGCATAGCTTCAATCCAACTATTGTCTTTTAAAGTAGCAGTGATGTTTGAAGGGACCACTTGAGAAAGAAAACAACTAAAGAGACAAAGGTTGGCGGTACCACTTTGGCTCCTTGTAGTTCTCTTTGCAGGATTTCCAATGATGTGTTGATTGGATGAGTCTTATGATTCTCATTGTAGGAGTTGATTCAACTGGTATAGATGATTCTAGGTTAGACATTTCCATTGCCTCACACTGATCCAACTCAGGTGAGAATTTAAGAAATAGTCAAATTGTTCAACATGAGTTGAGGGATCATGAGAGTCTTCAGTATGGGCTGCAGGAGCATCTCCAATTTTTGTTTGCTTTTCTGTAGGAACTTCTTTGGATACATTTTGCTCTTCTGTAGGAACTTCTCCGGAAGCATTTTGCTCTTCCGTAGGAACTTCTCCTGAAGCATGTTGATCTTTCGTAGGAACTTCTCTGGAAGCATGTTGCTCTTCTGTAGGAACTTCTCCGGAAGCATGTTGCTCTTCATAGGAACTTCTCCGGAAGATAAGTGAGGACATGAATCATTTCCTATGTTTGTTGTATTCACTTAAGAGCCTAGTTCTATTGAAGGGACAACATTCACATCTCCGGATGCACCATGTTCATTTCCAAATGTAGTATCTGCTGCTATGATGTGTTTTCACTCGAGGATGGGGGTATCTTAGGAGGATCAGCAGATAAGTTTACTTTAGTCATATGAGGTGGAACAAATGGATAACAAACTTCATCAGATCTTGCATTGTTCAAATGATCATAGTTAAATGATTTAGATAAAGCATCTATGTCAAACAACCATGATGAACCTTTAACTGACTTTGTAAATACAGTTTAATCAAACGATACATTAGGAGTCTCTTCCACAATGTTATGTTATGGAATATAAACCCTATATGATTTAGATGTTGAAGAGTATCCAACAAAGAAACCATCATATGCTTTTTCTTAAAATATTCCTAATGACTCTTTTTGTTTCTAACAGATAGATGACATCCGAAGACTTTAAGATATCCTATGATGGTTTCCTTTTAAATAAGAGCTCATAAGGAGTTTTGTTATGTTCTTTGACAATTAAAGTTCTGTTTTGAACATTGCATGAAGTATTCATAGCCTCAGCCCAAAAAGTGATGTGCTATTGTGAATCAGCTAGTATTGTTCTGGCTGCTTCAATTAGAGTTCTATTTCTTCTTTCAGCAACCCTATTTTGTTGTGGAGTTCTTGGTGCACTAAATTGCCTTTCAATACCTTTGTTCCTGCAAAAGGAATCCAGTTCAAAATTGACAAATTTAGTACCATTGTCACTCCTAAAAATTCTAACTTTTGTATCAAGTTAATTCTCAATCTTGATCACAAAGTCCATTAATGTTTCTGATGTTTCACTCTTTTGTTTTAAGAAAAAACCATGTGAATCTTGTGAAATCATCAACTATCACCAAACAATATTGCCTTTTCCAATGCTCATCACATTGGTAGGACCAAACAGATCCATGTGAAGCAATTTGAGTGGTGTAGTATTAGTATTGATAATTTTGGATTTATGTGACACTCTATGTTGTTTTCCTTTGTAACAAGAAGAACAATGAGTTGAGCAATGAAACTCTTTGTTTGCCAATCCAATGACCAGGTCATTTTTTACCAATTTATTCATGTTCTTCATGTTAGAATGGACAAGCCTTCTATGCCACAATTGAGACAAATCTTCTGATAGTTTAGATATAAGGCATGTTTCATGTTTTGTGAGTGAAGTGTTGTTCATATCCAAAACATAAGTGTTTCCTTTTCTTGCTGCTTTGAGGAGGATCCACTCTTCTGGAACAATAAATCCTGGCTTAAGAATGTAACAGTTAGTATTATTAAACAATGTGGTATAATTTTGATCACAAATTTGAGACACACTAAGTAGATTATACTGTAAATTTTCATAGTAATTTACTTTCTCAAACTTGAGTACACCATTTGTTATCATCCCTTCACCAACAATTTTACCTCCCATTTTATCCCCACCAAATGCCACATAAGAAGCATTTTTATGTTTGAAATCATGGAGAAGTGAATAGTTTCTTGTCATATGCCTGGAACAACCACTGTCAACATACCACTTGTTGTCAGCTCTCCAATATATTCCAGCATTCAGAAATAAATGAGTTAGAAGTGACAACCAAGTCTGAATGATCTTGGGTTTCTCAATAGTGTCTAAAATTTTTACTCCTTCATGACTTAATCCCGAAGTTTCAGTATTAATTACATATCTAGTTGATTCATTTTGATTTGATGGTGGTGAGGATGATTCGTTGAAGCTGATGTAGAAGCTTTGGAGTCTTCTTTTTAATTGATTCTTCCTTCACCTTATCTTTCTTGGTTGATATTTTAATTTAGAAGATGAACCTACACTTTTGAAGGTTTCATCATCTTTTGCTTTTGATTGAGACATATGTGATCCCTTTTCAAAATGATCAAAGAAATTATCACTGATGATTGACTTCTTCTCAGCCAAGTCCACCTTTTTATGAGGTGTTTTGGATTGGCTTGATGTGGTTTTCTTCACAAATTTAGCATCTTCAGAAGATTTCTGCTTTGGTTTTGACTTTTGCTTTTGATTTACCTTCTTTTGCTTTGAATCATCTTAACTTTCAGCAGATTGAGAGTCTGATTCTGTCAAATCAGTTTTTGGCTTCTTTGTGCTTTTACTTTTGTTCTTTTTGTTAAAATAGCATTCCTGAGTTGAATGATTATTTTTGTTGCAAATAGCACAGAATTTGTTGAAGTAACACTCTGAAGTCATATGATTATTCATATTGCATATGGAACAGTAACTGCTAAAGTAGCAGTCTTCTGTATTATGATTTGTCATATCACACCACTTGCAATACATTTCTTCAGATTCTTTTTCATGCTCTCTTTCTTATTTTCTTGGTTCATTTTGGGAACCTTTGTTTCTTCTTTTGAAGAATTTGATTTGTTCTTGCTGTTTTTTGAAGTATCAGCAATTGAATCTTTCTTGTCCTTTGATGACTTTTGTTGCTTCAGATTCAACATCTTTTGTTTGTTGACAACTACTCTTTTTGGTACCTCATCCGTAGATTCAGCTTTCTTCTTCCGCAGATCTTCTACTGAAGAAATTTTCTTTTGTTTAGTTAATACTTGTTTCTTCTTACCTTTATCTGCATGGGATAAAAGTACTTCTTCAGTTGATCCGTAGCTATCAACTTCTTTTTGAAGATTCAGTTCTTGAAGTCCTTCATTGAGTTCAGCAATCCTCTTGCAGATAGTCTTCAGCATGTTTCTTTGCTTTGGAGGATATTGCAGCTTTGATTCTTCAAGCACTCTTGGAATACCAGTTTTAATGTGAACATTCTTACCAATGGTCATTTGATCAACATCAGGTTCATCAGAATCATCCAAGTCATCACAATTATCATAATCAAATTCTAAATCATTGTGATTTAAAGATTCTGATTCAGAGGATTTAGTTTCACTCACCTCAGCTTCATTGGTAATGTTGATTTGAGTTGATTCTGTTTCAAACTTGGTGCTAGGCACAAAATGATTTGACAGGGTGTTAGTCATTGTTGTAGGTAAAGATGTGTAATTATCATTCATAGGTGGTGGCACAACATTATTACCCAAACCAGACCTTTTCTTTGATTCAATATGAGAATTTAGTAATTTCTCATATTGCTAAGATGATAATTGAAACTTCTGAAGTTTCACTTCAGTTGAAGCATGATCAGCCATGGATTTTGTTAAGGAAGTGATCAGATGCTCAACTTGGACTTTTAGGCTATAGTTTTCAGAAACAAATTTTTCTAAATCCTTTTGCAAAGAGTTAATTTTGATTTGATACAATTTATGTTCTCTAACATAGGATTCATTCAAAATCATAGTTTCTATTACTTTGTTAGCCAACTGTTGAGCATGGACTCTATAACGTTCAACTTCCTCAACACATGTTGATGAACACAACCTTTCTTTTACCTCTCTGGCCATTGGAGGAACTTTGTGTTCCATATGAGCCATCAATGCTTGATTCTCTTCCAAGACTTCTTTTTCATACATACTCCAGTCACACGTTCCATCTTGAAGTATGATCAGCCCTGACTCTTTTGAATTGCTTGGTTTAGCCGATTCATTGGTGGCTGGTGGGGATGTATTGATCAGTTGAGATTGTCTGTGCAGAGATCTTTGAGAGTTTGATTGTTGATGAGGTTCAGTCTGATGTTGCTGATGCTGCCGATGTTGTCTCATCTTTGGATATGACTGTTGATTGCATTCTCTGGAGAAATGTCCATAGAAATTGCACTTGAAGCATCTTACCTTTGATTTGTCAACACCAATCTTTGATGTTTTACTAGCTGCTGCCAAGTTCTTGTTTCTCTTGAGATATTGCTTTGCTCTATAAGCAATCATTGCCATCTGCCATTGTAGGTCCATTTCTTCCACTACATCAGGATGTAGTTCTTCTAAGTCTTGTTGGCAGATATTTGCTGAAGTTAGAGAGCTTCCTAGATATGCTTGAAAACTGGAACTAAAAGCTGCAAAGGCTACTTTTTGTTCTTCAGAATCCAATATCACAGTGATTGGTTCTGACTGATTATTTGAATGTGTAGACTTAGCTGTGCTGCAGTTGTATCTTTTCTCTTAGCAGTTCTTCCTTCATCCTTTTGAATTTTATCTTGAGATGATTTCTTTGAGGGTTTAGAAGCATAAAAGCTAACTTCCTCCTTATTATCACTCCAAGCACAAGAGTCATCACTTTCATTGTTTGAGATAAATGCACTTCCAACATTATTTGTTTCTTTGAAGTGATAGGGAGAGACATGAGTTCTTACAATCTTGTTTCTTGATTTTTCATCCATTTCAAGAGCTTCCACTTTTGCAACCAGAGTATCTAGACCATTTGACTTCAGATCTATAGTGTTCTTGAACATGAATACTGTGTGCTTCCAACTTTCTGGCAAAGTGTGGAGCATTTTCTTGTTTAATTCCTCATTGGAATATTTCAACTCCAAAATATTCATCTCAGTTACCAACTGCATGAATCTGTGAAGTTGTTAAGGAATTGATTCACTTTCAATATGATGAAATGTTCCATATTGTGACCTGAGGGTGTCTTTCCTTATGCTTCTGATCTCATCACTCCCTTCGCAGAGAGTATGAAGTATCTTTCACAAGGAGTTTGCTGTTTTGTAGTTCTTACACCTGATCAATATCTCTTCAGGTAAAGCCATACTAAGCAAACTGTATGCTTTGATATCAACTTTCACCTTTTTGACATCATCAGGTGATAGATCTTTGGTACTGATTGGTTGATTTTTGTCGTTATAATCCGGCCCAAGGGTGGGTGGAATATAAGGACCTTCAGTGATGGAGACCCATAAGTCAGAATCGATATAGTTTACATGATTCCTAAACTTGATTTTCCATGACTTGAAGTCTGCTTTTGTTTCCAACTTGGTGGTTGGTAAGATGATCCACTGAAGTTGCTCATGATGTTAATTGATGAGAATGATCGACTAGATCTGCCATTCAATTGATTTGAATATAGATACAAGTTAATCTAATTGAATGCTGTTGAACGACAAACAAGTTTCACACAAAATTCTTTTAAAAACAGTAGATCTAATACAGCAAAAACTGACAAATCTACATAATTCAAAGCAATTAAACACAACTAACACTAATAGATCAATTGATCTAAATCAATGAGCACTTGGCTCTGATACCACCTGTGAATCCAAGGATCGCAATCAGGAATTATCAGTGTCAGTTGATGGCCAGTCAACGTTTTGCAGAATCAATGTTAATTTGGTTTAATTGTTTGTAATAACATTAAATATCAATAAATATTCAAGAACACACTCACAGAAACACAGTTAATGAATAATATGTACTTTATTAAAATATGTTAATGTTTACAAAATAATGAGTGAATGATATCAAAGTTTGTTTTGATGTGACGGCTGCTAGGGTTTGATTGAGACTGTGATTGTCGTATTGCAATTGCTGTTACTATTCAATCAATCGTCTCAACAATCGTGGTTGAATCGAACCCTAGGATCCATTTATATAGACAATGATGTTTCTGTTATAGGAAACATCGGATCTCTTGGATTTGATTTGTGTTACTTAAGGAATCATTGGATTTCTTGGGATTCGCATAACTACCTTGTTGACTTGTTGACTTGTATACTTGCATTATACAAGTGTTTGAACTCCGCAGAAATAGTGTCTTCAATAGAAAGTTGTTCTTCCGTAGATGTTTTTTTCTTCCGTAGGAATCTTGTTCTTCCGTAGAAAACTTGTACTTCAGTTCTGGTTGTTCATCCCCAGAGGATCTTCGGATGTAATGTTACTAGTAAGAAACATTACAGAAGAACAAAATGTTCATCGGTAGATGTTTCTCACACTTGGTCAATTTCATAAATTGACCAAGAATAATGTTTGTACCTGCAATTATTCATAACACACATATATGGGTTAGCATATACAATTAATGCATGCTATACAAATTGATCTAGACCTATAAGTCCTAGATCTAAGAAGTACCTTGAAAATTACTTCTTATGTTCCTTATTACTTACTATATTGTGATCAACTCTTACTGACTCTATCTTTATCCGAGTGTTGTTCTAAGTGAGTTTGAGAGAAAAACATAATGTTAAGTGACCCAATATCGATCCTGCACCTTATGATCTATAGAACAAGACGCAATCATTCATTGGCTTTCTTAGGTCTTTTGGCAGCTGATGCACGATACTTAATACAAAAGACAACTTGGCAAAATTTTCTGAAAGGTTGGATGATGCTATCTTTGTTGGATGTCCTCAAACTCTATTGCTTATAGAGTATATAACATCAATAATTAACAATTTAAGGAATCATCCAAAATTGTTATCAATGAGCACACTCCTTGTGTTAAAAGAAATAGTCCTCGTCATATTTTGACCTTAAAATTATTTCCAAACTATTCTAAACCATCTTGTGAGAATGTTTAGTTGGAACAGTAACTCAAAATGACTCATATGATGATCAACTGTTTGAGTTACCTAGTTTTATTCCAATTTCTCCAAGAAGTCATGAAGATCAAGCTCCCACTACTAGAAGTTTTGAAAGCTTGAACGTTTCAGGAAACAATGGAGCTTCAAAAAGTTGTCAGCAAACTAAGCCTCAAAAGTCATCAATTGACAACTCTAGCATTCAACACCAAGCTAATGAAGACAATGATCAGAAGGAACATGCAACTGTTATGCTGCTTCACATCAAAATATCATTGATGTTGTCACACATTCATTCAATCAGTCTTCATTAAAGAGTGTGAGTCATCAACTGGAAATGTTATTCAAAATCCTAAACAAAACTTCTCCAACTTGGATCTATCTATGTGATTCCTAGGCTCAAGATACATAACACTCATCCAACTAAGAACATCATTGGGATGTCTTATAAGGTGGGAGAACAAGAGGTCAAACCCACAACAAGAATGTTTGCATCTACTCATGCTTTCTCTCTCAAATGGAACACAAGAAGGTGGAAGAAACTCTTAAGGACAACAATTAGGTTGAATCAATGCAAGAGGAGTAGCTTCAATTCAAGAGACAAAAGGTATGGACCTGTGTCCATTACCATTTGGCCAAGTCCCCATTGGCACTAAGTGGGTGTTCAAAAATAAAAGGGATGATAGAGGTTTTATTAAAAAGAACAAAGAAAGGCTTTTGGTTCAAGAAGACACACAAGAGGAAGACATAGATTACAGTGATGTCTTGCACATGTTACAAGACATGAGCCTGTGAGAATCTTCCTTGCTTTTGTAGCATCCAAGAACTTCACAATCTATCAACTTGATGTCAAATGTGCATTCCTGTATGTGGATATTGATAGAGAAGTATATGTGTGTCAACCACCTGGATTTGAAGACCCATAACACCCTAACTATGTGCACGAACTGGATGAAGCTCTTTATGGGTTGCACCAGAAACCTAGCCTGTGGTATGAGAGTCTATCTCAGTTTGTTCTAAAGCATGACTATACCAGAGGCACCATAGACAAGACATTATTTATAAATAATTCTAGAAGGACATATTGCTTGTGCAAGTCTATGTTGATTACATCATATTTGGTTTCTCAAATGACCAAATATGCAAAGACCTTGAAGGCATTATGAAAAAGAAGTTTGAGATGAGTTTAATGGGAAAGATGAATACCTTCCTTGGAATTCAAGTGAAAACAGATGGCAGAAGGGTTCTTCATAAACAACCCAATTATCTCAAAGACATCTTAGAACGATTTGAGATGAAAGATTGTAAACTAGTCAAGATGCCTATACCCAGAAGTCATAGCCTCTCTCCTGATTTTGAGCGGGGGATACTGATCAACATCAGTATATGACAATTATTAGGTCTCTGATGTATCTCATTACAAGCAGACCTGATATCATGTTTACAACTTGCATCTGTGTAAGATATTAGGCTGCTTCTAAGGTGTCTCACCTAATTACTATTAAGAGAATTCTTAGATACCTCAAAAGAGCTCTCATACTGGATCTTGGTATCTTTGGAATAAGGATTTTAATCTCTATGGTTATATGATAGTGATTATGGTGGCTGCAACATAAATAAGAAATCCACATTAGGAGGATGTCAATTTTTTAGTGGAAGAATAATTTCCTGGTAATGCAAGAAGCAATCATGGGTATCTACATCAACTTCTAAAGCTAAATACATTGTTGCTGCAAGCTGCTGTGCTTAGTAGCTATGGATTCAAAATTAGATGTTAGATTATGTTTCAACTTCATGGAGAAACCTATCCAGATAGATAACAAGAGTGCAATTTCTATCAAAGAGAATCCAGTCAAGCACTCTAAGACAAAGCACATCGACATAAGGTACCATTTCATTCAGATATTCATGAAAAAAACTTAATCAAACTAGTCAAAGTCAATTCAAATGAACAATATGCTGACTTCTTCACCAAATCTTTGTATGAGCAAAGATTTAATTATTTGATCATAGCTATTGGGATGATTAACATTGATTAGTCAATCTCTTTTGAAACCCTTTTAAAATGTGTCTTGTGTATGTTGTCTTTATACAATCTAAGCCCTGCTACAAAAGTTTTTCATCAAAAATTCTAAGTATGAATTCTTCCGAAGAGAAATTTACCCTCAAAAGAGAAATTATATATCTTCTGACGGCAAATTCCTCTGCACAAGTATTCTCTTCGAAGAGTTTTTCACCTCAGAAGAAAATTTGATCATAGATCAAATCCACTTTCGAAGCTTACAAACTTCTTTTCTCGGAAGACCACTTTACTCTCAGAAGCAAACCTGTCTTTAAGACATGAATTGCCTTCAAAAGTAAAAGTGGTCTCGGAAGATATTACTAAGAAACTTAACAGTTTTCTCTCGGAAGAAATTTTATTCTCAGAAGAACACTTACTGTGTAACAAAAATATTTAGGCCCTACTTTGTAAAAAGTTAGATTTTATTGATAATTATCAGAATATTTTAAATGGGTTATCTTACCACCCTTGTCAAATCAGCACCTAAACTATCCTTTCACCTTATCGGTTTGATATTTTTACCCCCATTTAAAACTTCTGACTCACTTTCTTTACTTTCTTTAACTTCACAAAAGCCACAAATTTCCCCTATCTTCTTCTCCACTCACTCTAAAATTCCTTCAATCAAATAGTACTTTCACCACAATGGCCTTGAATCCCCAACAGAACTAGGTTGCTATCCTTGATTCTTCAAAGGATGCCGACTTTGCCCCAATCATCCAATTTATATCACAATTTGCGTACTTCACCACCTTCATTGTTAATCCTACAATGTACTCAAACCACATGGCTGAATTCTGGGCCAATGGTCAAAGCGAGCTGCATAATGATGAAAGGGTCATCAGATCGAGGATCTACGAGTAGGAACTCATCATTAGTGAAAGAACCATCAGGGAGCATCTAGAAATTTGAAGGTTTATGTAAAGGCTGATGCACCTAAAACATCCAAAGTCTTCCAGTATGCATGCACTGATGTGCAGAAATAGAAATCCTTTGGAAGTTTTACACCATGTACTAGAAAATATTCTATGTGTAAAATCTTTTGAAGCCAAGACCAACATCTTCTAAAGCTTAAAGTGAAGTCCTCCGAAGCTTCAAGGATAAAGTCTTCTGAAGCCAAGAAGTGAAGACAAATTATCTTCCAAAGACTTTTGAAGACATTCTTTTATCTGATGTATCTTACCATAAAACTGGACCACTTTCCACTGCAACTCTTTTGACTCACCAACTTTCACAAGTTGGTGAAAGGTCCATGCTTTTGATAAACTGTACATTGAGGTCTTGAGTTTGTTCTTTCTACTTTATGTACTTTTATCTTTTTTTGTAATATATTAAGATGTGAGCTATGACATGTCATAGTCACTAGTTAAAAGGCAAATCTGCCTTTTGACATTACATTTGATTTTGTTGTCTAGTTCAAATGTTTCCAGCTAGCCTTCAAAGCATGATTGCTTGTAGGATGTATGTAACACCCAGTTATTTTAAAAGTTATGAAAGAAAGAATAATAAGTGAAGAAAAGAAAGAAACACCATTTAACCCAAGTTGAGGGGTAAAAAGTGTCAAAAAGGACAAAACTTTCAAAGTTGGTGAATAAAGGTGGTATGGCCGCCCATTTTGTCTTACACTTTACTTTTGTCCTTGGGTTTAGACAGAGAGTGAAGGAAAGAGCTGAAACTCTCAGGTTTTGAAGAACAAGAAGAAGGAATCTGAATTCAATGTAAGAATTCATGGTTTTGAGTGTTCTTAACTGGCTTTGTCTCGGTTGTATGCCTCGGTTGTATGCTTATGTGTTTATGTGTTCGGGTGTGTATGTTTTTGGTGGGTTTTAGGTGTTGAACTCAATTTGCAATCGGGTTTGAAAGAAGCCATACCCAAGAACTGCTAAGCTGAGTTCTAGAACCTCCTTCTTACTTGTTTTAAACTGATTTGGGGCTGGAAATACATGTATGAACATTTTTATAAAATGGGTTTTTTACTCGTATGTATATGTGTATGAATGTGTTTGCGGGTGGGGTTTGATTTGGGTGTGTTTATGATTATGATGATGTTATGAATATGTTTCTATGGCCTAGAATGTATGAATTAAGCTTAGAACATGTTAGATAATGATTAGGGACTGAATTTAGTTGTTTAAGTGTGACTTAGACTACCCATGAACCCAAATAGTGGCCCATGCGCCCATCGATATAAACTGTCTAAGTGTTCCCATGCGCCCAAATAGTAGCCATATGCCTAGAAAAGGTTGAATTTGGCTAAGTGTCAAGACGCCTAGAAAGTCTATGTGCCTAGGCACTCATGCGCCTGCATAGTGCCCATGCGCCTAGAAATTGTCCAAAATGACTAAGTGTTGGTCACGCGCTCCAATAGTGCCCATGCACCCCGAAGTTCCCCATGCACCTAAGTGTTCCCATGCGCCTGAAAGGCCATGCGCATAAGACTTAGAAAGTTTTCTGAGATTTTGGGGAAAATGTAAAGTGTAGGCTTTGACTTAGGATGTTCCCAAGGGTGAAATAAGTTGACTTTTGATGATGTATGGGGCAAGTTATGGCATGTATGATGATTGAGATGCCATGTATGATGGTGCCTTGTATGGTGATGTTTTGTATAATTATGTTTATGTTCCTTGTCATGTACGTTTATTTTCTATGGCTTTACGTTGAATGTTATAAAAGAAATGAAAAGTATTATGTAACGTAAAATGGAAGATAATGAAAAGAGGAACGTAAAGAAAGAGTGCATGCATTAATGAATGTGAAAGTAAAGAAAGTCTTGCAAGCAAATGTACGGATGTGCACGACTCTAAAATGTCGTTAGCTCAACTGTGTGTGGTTTAGCTAACCCATAAGGATACACACAAGGGTCTAGTCTTTGTGACTGACCAATTGTATAGTACGTGGATGATAGTGGATACTCACCTCGGTGCTGGTGCCAGGCTATGTGCGTTATGGAAGTCATTTATGATCTTCGGCCCAGTACCCGCTTTGTGCATACATTTGGGGTGTAGTATACAGATGGGATCTTTGTTGGTTGCCCCGATGCTGGTGTCAGGCTATGCGCGTTATGGAAGTCATTTATGATCGTTGGCCCAGTACCCGCTTTATGCATACGTTTGGGGTATAGCTGATGATACTGATCCGGAAAGAAGTAAAGAAAGAAAGTGATAAACAGTAGAGGAAGATAATAATGATATTATCTATGTGTATGTATGATGTGTGATCATGTACAAAAGTATAGAATGGTTTGAAAGAGAGTAAAGTATATTTTATTTTAAAACTAGAACTCACTTAGCAACATTGACTTTTATGTGTTTCCAGTTGGCAGGTAATGGTGGCGGAGGATGGCACGGGCGGCTACTTGGCTCATTTTGGATGGTATCCATTTTGTATAATATTTTTGTGATGTAATGCAATAAGTTATTTTGTAATCAGTCAACGATGTATTATTTTGCAAAAAACAATTATAGTGAAATGAAATGGTTGTTTAAATGTTTCCGCTGTAATGTTTTTTTAATGTTAATGTAAATATATGTTTTATGTGGGATGATTGACCAGCTGTGAGCATCCCGGGAATGGGGCCTTACAATGCAATATAAGTATCTTAGGTCTTTGTATCTTTAGAATCACGCTTAACACTTGTAAAAAAACTTGAGAGCAATATACAACATTCTTGAACACCAATTACTTGTTTTGTTCTCTATTCTGTCTCATACTTTACCTGTATTCTAAGTATCATACTTGTGTGTTACTAGTTCCCTATTTGATTTGTTAAGTGTTCTAAACATTACTCTCCTCACTATGTATTGTGTTGTAAGCGACCAAACCCCTCTTAAACGGTCCTACAATTGGTATCATAACATTCTAGACCCTTGATTGTAAGATCTTACTATCTTAAGATCCCTCACATACATAAAATACTTAGCATCTCAAATGGCAACTATCACTAAAGCTGATAAGGAAACTGGAACCATGACAAAGTCCCCAATGATCACTCCCGAAGACTTTGACACTTGGTGCCAATGAATGGAAGGGTTCATCAAGTCACAAAACTCCAGGATGTGGGAATCTGTTGTCTCAGGACCTTACATACCAAGCACCTCTTTAGCTACTGCTGGAGGTGGTATGATTCCAAAGGTTGTGACTGATTATTCTGATGAAGACAGGAAGAAAGTTGAGATTGATCAGAAGGCCATGACAACCCTTCAAACTGCTCTTCCAAACTCCATATACAAAGGTTTCAAGAAGTAGAAAATAGTTAAACAGCCGTGGGATGTACTGAAGCTGATGTATGAGGGGTTAACTGAAGCCAAGGAGAACTAGAAGGGTCTCCTGAAGCATCAGTTTGAAAACTTCACCTTTAAAACAGGTGAAACCATGACTCAATAATACTTCAAGTATGTTGAGATTGTGGACACTCTAATGGATGTTGAAGTGACACTTGAGAATAGGGACATTATAAGGAAATTTATGTCCTCTCTTCCTAGGCAATGGACACATCATTGTGTTGTTATCAAGTGGACTGAGAACCTTAAGAGTCTTACCCTAACAAAGTTGCATGGTATTCTCAGTGGGTACCAGATGGAGATGAACATGCAAGGTTCATTTGGTAACTCTAGCAATCAACTGAGTTCAGCCCTGCACGCGATTGGAATGGATAGCATAGAACCACAATATCATCTTATATGCTACCCTGACAACTCACAAAAGGGTCCTTTCATCACCTTCCCAGAGACACCAAGAGAAAGCTACACTCAAAGGAGCCTATTCCAAGAGAAAAGCTTTTCACATACCTTTGTGTCTTTTGATGAGAGCACAAGCAACTTTCTATTCACCCTTGAGAACCTAGACTGTATTCATCCTGGACTGTATCCATCCTGGACTGTATCCATCCTGGACTGTATCCATCCTGGACTGTATCCATCCTGGACTGTATCCATCCTGGACTGTATCCATCCTGGACTGTATCCATCCTGGACTGTATCCATCCTGATGACCTGGAGTACATGGAAATAGTCCAGAAAATGGCTCTTCTCATTCATAGCGCCAAGAAGTTCTACAAAAGGACATGAATGAAGTTTCCAAGCAATACAAAAAGTGGAAAGTTTGGGTTGGACAAGAGCAAAGTATAGTGTTACAAAAGTTACAAAATGGGCCACTTTGCAAGGGAGTGCAAGGCACCAAGGACAAATGGTGACCAAGCACAAACCAAACCAAACTACATTAAGAAAACCACCCAGAATGAGAAGCCAAATCAGCAAGCTGTAGTTGCTGTTAAAGAAGGAGGTTTTGACTGGAGCTTTCAGGTGGAAGATGCATCTCCAACAAAAAATTGAGGGCTGTTGGATCAAGAAGAAGGCTGGTGCAACCAAAACTAAATCACTTATACTATTTTGGTCTATCTAATAAAAGGCTTCTGAAGCTAAGTGTGGAACTTCCGAAGGAAATAGAGTTCTTCCGAAGACAAAGTGCAAGATCAACTTTCAAAGACAAACTCTACTTTCGAAGTCAAAGTGTTCACTTCCGAAGATCAAGCCTGAGAAGAAAAGACCAGAAAACAACTTTCAAAGTATGAAGAAAAGAAGAAGTGCTCAAGCCTCAGAAGAAGTAGCCACTTCCGAAGTATAAGTGGCTTCGGAAGAACTTGTTCTTCCGAAGCTAACTACCCTTCGGAAGACACTACTATGAACCAGTGGACATAAGTATGGTGTCTCTGACACTCCGCTGCAAACCTATGATATACTGCATGGCATTTTCTCAAATGCCATGTAGTTGGCCATACTTTATTCCAATGTTTACCTTTATTAGTTAGCACCGTTGCCAACTTTAATTGGTGAGAAAAGGTAAGTCATGGACATGTCATGACTACCATATCTTAGATAAGACTTTATCTAAGATACCCTAAACTATAGCATTGTAGTATTTGCTTTAGTTATAGGATTCCAGCTGGTATCAAAGTATATCCGGCTGTAGGTAGTATTATATATAGTTTCTCATTGTAACTCATGAAAAATGCTTGTAAGAGTCTTGTAATACTTTGAGTTGAGAATCAATATATGCAAGTACCTTGAAAATTTATTTTTCTGTGTTCATTGTTACTTATTATATTATTATCAACTCTTAGAGACTCTACTTCATCCGTGTGTAGTTTAAGTGAGTTTGAGAGAAAAACCAAGTGTTTAGTGAGATAAATCGATCCTGCAGTTGGTATCAGAGCTTTATAGGCTCTTGATTTTGAGATCTTACCATCCAAATCAACCTGTTTTTCACTCCTTACAACTTACTTTAAAATGGCTCTCAACAAGTCTGAAGTAGAGATGTGAACCATGACTAAAGCTCCCATCATTACTCCTGAAAACTTTAGGTCATGGAGCAGACACATGGAAGGCTTCATCAGGTTTCAAGACAGCAAAATGTGGACATCCATTGTCAATGGCCCGTATAAACCCAAGGTGGCTGCACCTGGTGGAAATAAAGCCATGATAGAAAAGGCTGTTGAAGACTACTCTGATGAGGACTAGAAGACGATGGACATTGACAACAATGCAATGACTATTCTTATGACTGCAATACCCAACTCAATCATGGTGGGGTTTGAGCATTGCAAGTTAGCCAAAGAACTATTTGATGCACTTACTCAAATGTACTGTAGCTCAAATGACTCCAAGAAGGACTCACTGAAGCAGCAGTTTGAGAACTTCACCTACATTGCTGGAGAGACCCTCAACCAGCAATACTTCAGGTACGTGGATCTCATTTATTCCTTTCAGTCTGTGGGAATCACTCCAGAACTTAGAGACCTCACAAGAAAGTTCATGAGTGCACTTCCTAGTGAGTGGACGTTCTACTGTGTCTCTATCAAGAGGACATAAAATCTGAACACCCTCACTATGACTGAACTCTATGGCATCCTTGATGGGTACCGTTTGGAGATGGAGAGCAAGAGAGGAAATAAGACAAGCAGACCCCTGAGTCTTCCTGCTAGCAACGCTTTGATGGTTACTAAAGGTTAAGGACCCACACAACCTCAATAGTACCTGACATACACACAATAGCCATCTTGCTCATCTAGATCATACATTACATTTCCTGAGACTCCTAGGTCTCAATAGGCTCAGTATGGGTCCTTTCAGGACAACTGTGCCTTTGTTTCAGGAAGTGGACACTCTAGTGATTTTCATTACTATGATGATCTAGAGTGCTTTAGTCCAGATGATGTAGAATATGTGGACATCATCCAACAAATAGCTCTTTTAACCTACAGAGCAAAGAAGTTCTTCAAGAGAACTGGAAGGCAGTTTCCCCAGAACCCAACTAACAGCAAATTTGGGTTTGATGAAACCAAGGAAAAATGTTACAACTGTAACTAAGTTGGTCATTTTTCCAGGGAATGCAAGGCTCCCAAATCAAATCCGGGAACCCCACAAGCCTCCACACATCCCTCTACATCAAAGCCCTCTGGAAAGTCAACAGAGACAGCTGCAATGGCTCAAGAAGTTGACTGGAGATTTATGATACAGGATGTGACTCCTGCTCAAGCAGTCATGGCAGGAACAAATGACAATAAGGTATATGAACATCTCTGTACTCCTGCATGTATTGCTAAGGTTAAAATGTATCAGGACTACAATATGGAAATTAAATATGGTATTGAGTCTTTAAATGTTTTGAAATCTAATTTTAAAAAGGCTGAATTTGATTATCAAAGAAAGATTGAAGAGTTAGAGAAAACCGTGTCCTTATTAAAACATGAACACACAACTATAAGACTCAAATAAAGGATTTAATATTCAAATTGTCTGAGGCTCAAGCCCAGCTTGTCACTGCTGAGGCTCAAGCCATGAAGTATGATATTTCTGAGCAAAACTTCCAATCTATTATTGCATCATCCTCCCACTCCAATTTTTTTTTTCAAAACAAAGGAGTACTGGGACCAATGAAATTGCTCCACCACATTCTTATGAGTCTATAAGATAACCTAGATGTGGTCCTAAAGTGCAAGAGGTCCCATTTGCTGACCCATCTTCACTTGAGTTGAAGAATCCTAACCACAAAAGCCAGAAGAAGCAAAGCTAAAACAACAAGAAGAACTACCAAGAAAGTGGCTAAGTCCAAACTGATGATTCACCCAAAACAAAAGGGTGTATTTATCTCAGCTAGATTCTAGGTGGTAGGTAACTCTGATTCAAGAAAGAAGTGCAGTACCAACACTCTAGTCCTACCAAAGGATCAAAGGTTAAAGGGAAAGGTTGTTGATAAAGAGAAGAAGGTCAAGAATCAACAATCCTTAAGCTCCTAAAAGACTAACATTGCATGCATAATGTGTTGTCTGTAAAACCACATGGCCAAAGATTGTTACTACAATCCTGCTAGCACACATTATGCAAATAATGTTAAAAGAGAAGGAGTCAGGGAAGGTTTTTCATTTGGACCTTATCAAATGGTCCAAGTGATGAAAAAGGGAAAGCTGGTTTCTGAAGCAAGATTGCTTTCGGAAGAAAATTCTTCTTCCGAAGGGAAAACGGATTCGGAAGCTAAAGCAGTTAAAAATCTAAAGAACAAAAGTATTCCCTTGAAACCATCCTAGAAGAAGACTACTTTGGAAGAAAAGGTGGTGAAAGCTTCTTCCGAAAAAAAGAAGCGTCGGAAGAATGCCATGCTACAAAAGCCTCAAAAGGCTCATCCTCAATGATCAACCAAAGGATGGATTGGAAGATCAAGAAAGATGTTGTAGCCGAAACCTTTTCTTCAAAGACATCCATTGAACCCCCATGCTTAACTTTTGGTTCAATTATGTCACCATCACTGGAAGAACCCAAGTGCTGGACCGTTGAAGGGAAGTCACTTACAACACAACAACACAAAGAGGAGAGTAACTTAACTTAATCAAACAGTGAACTGGGTTAACCACAAGTAAATACACTAAGAACACAAGTAATTAAGAAATAGAATACAAGAGAAAGATACACAAGGAGATGGTTATCAAGGTTGCAGTATGTTGCCTTGTCAATGTTTTATTACAAGTGTTACAAAGCATAATGGAAAGTTAGAAGAACATGAGATACTTATACTACATCCTATAGCCGACCATACTATGAAAGCCAGCTGGATGCAACTGACTAGACACAACACAAAATCAATTGTAGAGTCAAAAAGGTAGATTGCCTTTTTGACTTTGTGACTATGACATGCCATAACTCACATCCTTATCTATTACAAAAAGGATAAAGTACATGAAGTAGAAAGTTACAAACTCAAGACCTCAATGTAAAGTTACCAAAAGCATGGACCTTTTCACCAACTCATGAAAGTTGCAGCGGAAAGGGGTCCAGCTTTATGGAAAAGTACATCAGATAAAGCATGTTGTAAAGTCTTTAAAAGAAATCTATCTTCAAGAGTTGAGCTTCGGAAGACTTTGTCTCTGAAGCTTTGGAAGACTTCATACTTGGCTTCGGAAGATATTGGTCTTGGCTTTGGAAGATTTCACACTTAGAATATTTTTGTTGCTTGTGTGAAACTTCCAAAGCAATCTTGTTTAGTACTTGTGCACATGGATGCAGAAAGACTTTGAGTGTTTGGTTGCTTCAGCCTCTTCATATAATCTCTACAAACTCCCCCTAGGTTGATGTTACCAAAACACCTTTAAGACTTCAAATATCAACAGTCCTCATCAGGATAATGACTAGCCCTTTCTTCATAAGATGATCAGGATCCTTCTGACTATCAAAGTGTCTTCTCATGTCAAAGAGATCATGCAAAGGAAGATTGAACATGTCTTGCCATGTGTAGACATTCTCAATGCCATGATCTCTAATGACATGCCACCTTTCTGGATTTGTAGTGTATGTCCAGGACAGGATGGGTCTTTCTAATGCAAGAGGAGCTATTGGAATGGGAGATGATGGAGCATCCTCTGGCTGGACATCCTCAGGATATTCTGACTCATCCTGGGGTTTAGAAAAGGATACAGTCTTCTTCTTCTTTGGCTTTGGCTTTGAAGCCATCCTTTTCTTTCTCTTTATCACCTTTAACTTAGAAGACTGGCTTGCAGCACCTGATTGATCTTCATTGTCTTTCTCAGTTGGGTCTTCCTCTCTCACAGTTTCAGAAGGAGAGGGAGGTTGACCCTGCTGTGGATCAGAAGATGAATCTTGATGAGATTCAGCAGGAGGTCCAGGTTGTGTTGTCTCTGGTTGTTCACTTAACCTCCACTTTAGGTGGAGCTTGACTTGGAGGGGAGTGTAAGTCAATCAGCTCTCCATTCTTTATCTTCTGCTTGATCATGCTAATATGCTCATCCATAGTGTATAGAGACATGGGGCCAAGTCTCCTTCCAGAGAATCCATACAGCTTCAAGAAGCTCATCATCCTCTATTTGTCTATAGAATTCTTCATACTCTTTTGGATGATGGCTCTTGACTTAGAAGCTTCTTCCCTTAGCTTTTTTTGGTTGTTTTTCTTTCCTTGACTACCTCAAGTTCAAGCTGTTTGAGATACTCAAACTCGACATAGTCATAGGATAAGGGAAGAAGTGCTTCTTCCTGATAGAGGCCTGTGGCACTTAGGTAGTTGATCATCTTGATCCTTTCTTCTTCTTTATCTACCTGAGGTTCTTGTTGAACCACATCCTCATATGCATGAGTTTTTTGAACTGGGGAGAGAGTAGACACATGCTTGTATTATCTTTTCTTTCATCTGTCTTATTTGATTTGTACTAGTAGCTCTGTATCTTCCGCCTCTTTCTTCTCCTTTGACCTTTCCAAGTCAACTAGTTCATTCAGTTCATCCAAGGGGAGAGAAATGATACTGTCTATGTCATAGTTCCTTATCTGCAGATATTTTATCCTGACTGCCCTTAACTCATCATTCTAAGTATCTGGTCTAGGGGTAACCCTAATAGCAGACTCCATGAGTCTTGCAGACTCAGAAGAGGAACTTTCTCCCCTCAGCTTCCTTTTCATCTCTCTCTCCTCTTCAATCTCCTTAGATGTCATCTTTCTTTTCCCTTTGTCACTCATAGACCTTTGTGACTCAGGGTGGAGAGAGCTTTGGCCTTCATTGCTTGATGTAGCTTTTGAGCTCTGGCTAGAGAGAGGTTGAGATGCACCTTCACCAGGAGGTGTCTCAAAAAGGGAATTGATCACTACAACAGTTGTTGGTGATAAGACAGGGTTATCAGGTTCTGTCACTCGGCCTTCAGTCAAGGTTTCCCCTATGAAACTAATCTTAAGGTCTGCCTCAACATCTAGTTGACCGATGATATTGCCTGATTGTCATAGTCTTCTTCTAAGGCTGAACTCTACGGTGATCTGGTCTTGGATTCTTTAGGCCAACTTATCAGCTTGTCTTGATTGGCTTGGATTGACAAGTGGCATGTTGACTAGATCCAGACCTTCATAGAAGTTCAAGGTCTGAAAGTTGAAGATCTCTTGCTGTCCTTGAACTCTAATGATGATTAGGGCTCTTCTGTTGCTGTCATAGCTCCACCCAATGATGTGATTTAAAGATGGTGAAGATGACATGGCCCTTGGTATCCCTCCCTCAAACAGACTCTGTATTAAGGAGTCTATAAAGTCCATATCAATATGAACTTGAGGAACTTGCTGAGTATGCACAATTTCAAGTGAGGATGGTGAGTCCTCAGTGTCCATACTCTCAGAAGAACTCCCAGGTTCTGTGATTATAATGACTTTCTCCCCCTTTTTGGTAGCATCACCCACTTGCATACGTGAGCTAGGAGTTAGGTCAATCACATCCATAGGTTCTTGTGATCCTGGTTGAGCTCTTCTTAAAGGTCTCCCAGCTAGTTTGTCCTTAAGATATGAAATCTCAAGTTGCTGATCATTGACCCTGTTTTGTAAGGTAGTCACTTGAGATTCAAGGTGACTAACCTTGGAGACTAAATAGGTGCATGTTTTAGACATTTGTCGCACATTTAGTCTTAGATTCCCCTCATCTTCATTAGACGAATCATTGGGGAATAAGATGATTGGACTAGAGTCCTCTCTCTCACTATCAGCTTCAGGTTCTTGGCTGTTGGATTTCCTCTGCTCACTGGCAACCTCAATTGAGATGTCACTAAGTTGAGTTGCCATGGTTGAGGTCTTAATGATGTAATCACGTTCAAAAGTGAGAGCCTCTTCCATATGGACATCCTGAACAGGTTCAGGAGTGTCCACCTTAGTAGTAGGTGACCGATGTGTGCTAGAAATAGGAGCCTTAGAAGCACTCATCTCTCTTTGAGTAGGGGAAAAGAGAGAGAATCATGGTACTCACTGAAACCTAGATCTTCGTTAGTGTCGAAGTCAAGGTTGGGAATTGGTTGGTTGAGATCTAAAGGCTAGGGATGGTAACTGTCCCCTGAAGGTTGATCAGTTGAGTGTTGAGACTCAGAGTGATGGCTTAAGGCAGTTGGCTTATGAGCTCATCAGGCTGAGCATGAGGAACCTCAACACTTATCATTGAATTAATAGGAGTGGTCTGCTCCTCAGCAGAAGTAGGAGCTCCAGTGTCCACTTCTTCCTGTGTGGGTGAGTGTATAGGGACCTCCACAGACTGAATAGCCTGAGTAGGGTTTCGTTTAGATTTTCTTTGGTAGGTGAGGGTGATTTGTCGCTGTTTAGGTGGTTGGGATGTCCAAGGTGTGGGTTCAACACTAGCTGGTGCTACTAGGTTGTCACCTTGAGCAATGAGCTCTAACATTTTTGGAACCAGGGCTGTTTCTACCCCAGAGAAGCCAACAGTGGGCTTTCTCAAGATTTTAAAGATGCTGGGCTTCATCTATCCCAGTTTAAGAATATTACCTGTTCTCCTTAACTATGAGCCCAGTTCATAGTTAAGAATGTATTGAACATATTTAGGGAACATGTAATACTCTAAGGAGTCCAAGTTTGCAAGCAGATTAGTATAAACAAATTGCGAATACCTGAACTTGACCCCTGAACCATCCTATGGATAATGAAAGAGAGATCCTCAAGAATTTGGTCCCATCCACCATGCTTGTTTGATAAGCCATGGATAACCACATGGAGCAGGAATTTCTATTGGGATGAGACCTTCCCTTTCTTGTAGGTCTTGATAGAGTAGTATCCCTCATAACCCATCTGCTCAAGGGAATGATTTACAACTTCCTTTGGGAAGAACACCTCACATTCTTCATCATCCAGCTGAAGATGCATGTTGATGATGGCCGGAATGATGAAGATTGTTCTCCCCTGCACTGTGGCAGACAGTGCCTTCTCCCCATCCATTACGACCTCTTGGCAGGTCTTCCAATATTCTAGCAGTTGATCCTCATAAAGTGGAGGATCAATGGTGAGGGAGGTGAAGTAGTTCGAAGAGCTAAGAAACGACAAACCTCTGAGAAATGAGGATCTTTCTCAGAGCTTAACAGAGCAACCTGGTTATGTTGCTTGTGTAACTGCATGGTAAAGTTCTGGTCATTTTTGTGATGAGGGTTGGCCATTTGAAGAGAGCTTAAGGATGAAGAAAGATGAAAGAAAGAAATTTCAAAGAGAAATTTGGGATTTTAGGTTTGGAGGAAAGAAGCAAATGATAGATAGAGGGGGAATCGTTGGGTTTATATGTGAAACAAGATTTCAGATAGAGTTTAATGAAAGAGGATAAACTTTGAAACCCGAATGTCCATCCCACCTCTGAAAAAGTAGTTTACTTTTCCTCAAAAAGTAGTTTTCTTGGAAGTCAAAAAGCTTCCGAAGGTAAATTATCCCTGAATGTTTTAATGAAAAAGCTTCCCAAGCTAAAATGACTTTGGATGATTTTCCTAAGAGTTGTGAAAATTTTGATTCGGATGAAAAATTGAGGCTTGAATGCTTTGTCCAGAAGAACAAAGCTTTCGAGAGTTAATTTGCTTCGGAAGAAAATGGTCATTGAAAATAGATAAGTGTCTGAGATAAGTACTTAAGCTTCAGAAGACATTTCAGAAGTTTTTTTCCGAAGGTAATGTTGTGGTGTTCTAGCCATCATAGATCGAACCATCATAGATCGAACCATATCCAATAGAGTTCGATTTCTCCTCTCGGACACACCATTGTGTTGTGGTGTTCCAGGTGGAGATAGTTGTGAGACAATACCACAACTTCTAAGATTATCTCTAAAAGCATTACTTAGGTATTCACCTCCTCTATCAGTGCGGAGAATTTTTATTTTTATGCTGAGTTGATTTTCTACTTCATTTTGGAAGATTTTGAACATTTCAAAAGCTTCATCTTTGTGTCTTAACAAGTACACATAACCATATCGACTATAGTCTTCGGTAAAGGTAATGAAGTATCTTTCATGGTACCTAGTCATTGGCTTAAAAGGACCACATACATCCGAATGTATGATGCCTAATAAATCTTTTGCCCTTTTGGATTTGCCACTAAAAGATGCCTTAGTCATTTTTCCTTGTAAACAAGATTCACATACATCAAATGAATCATATTCACTTGCTTTTAAAAGACTGTTCTTTTGAAGTGTTTGTATGCGCTTCTTGTTTATATGACCAAGACGGCAATGCCAAAGATAGGTATCACTAAAATCCAATTGGAGTTTCTTAGTGGTGGTTTGGTACAATGAACTATCATATAATGTGTTTTCACAAACCAATTCATAAATACCATTAATAGGAATAGCTTTAAAATAACATATGCCATTTAAAGAAACATGAATTTCATTTTCAATAAATGTCAAAACATAACCATATTGTCTTAATTGGGCAACAGAAATAATGTTCCTAGTCAAACTAGGAGCATACAAAATATTGTTCAAAATTGCTTCCAAACCATTTGGAAGCTTCAAGATGTAGTCCCCCGGCCTTCAACTTGAACTTTTGCCCCATACCCCATGTAAGGGCTAACATCCCCTTTCTTGAAGTCCTTACTTCTTTTGAACCCTTGCAATAAGTTACAAATGTGAGTTCCACATCCGGTATCCAATACCCATGTGTTAGAGGATATTAAATATAGATCAATATGAATCATGAAAATTGTACCTGAGGTTTGCC
Organism: Flaveria trinervia; assembly: GCA_025506515.1. NCBI lineage: Eukaryota > Viridiplantae > Streptophyta > Magnoliopsida > Asterales > Asteraceae > Flaveria > Flaveria trinervia. The sequence goes on along the minus strand of CM046449.1, from coordinate 24,297,003 downwards.
CAACATCCCTCTTAGCTTGCAACTCTTTGAGATGGACTGGGCAATTTCTTGCCCAATGTCCAATCTCCCCACACTTAAAGCGTGGGTCATTCGAAGCAACCTTTTGCTTCTTCTCCGCTACTTTTGGTGGTGACGCTCTTACCACTCCCTTTCCTTTTCCCTAACGTGCCCCTTACCCTTGGCAACATTTGCCTTGGGTGCGGGGTGAGGCCTCTTCTTGTTCCCACCTTCATTGATGGTGAGAATGGGTAAAACCCTTTTACCCATGGCTGCCTCAGTAGTTTTGAGCATAGAGTGAAGTTCACTTATGTTCTTGTCCCACCCGTTCATGTTATAATTCATGACGAAGTTGTCAAACCTTTTTGACAAAGAGTTGAGGATCAAATCCATGGCTAACTCTTTCGAGATGGGACAATTCAGCCTTTCGACATTGTCGATGTGGCTTTTCATCTTAAGTACATAAGATGAAACAGATTGGGTGTCATCCATATGACACGCATGGAGTGCTCGAACCGTTTCGAAGCGCTCCACCCTTGCTTGTTGTTCGAATGTTTCCTTCAACTGGGTTATCATGTCATATGCTCCATGATGTTCATACTCCTTTTGGAGATCCGGAGTCATACTTGCCAACATGAGGCAAGTCACTTGGACCGAGTACTTAGGTATTTCACCCAATTAATGTAGGCCTCCTCATCCTCCTCATTAGGTTGATCGGGAATCCGATCGTCTAAAATATATGACCGTTTCTCTTGCTTGAGAACAATTCTCAAGTTTCGAAACCAATCAATAGAGTTATTATGGTTCAGACGCTCCTTTTGGAGAATGGTCCTTAGTGATAGTGAGTGAGCGGATGGGATATCATTATTTTCATTGTTGTTGGTGGCCATCTACAAGATTTAACAAAGTTCAATTTTAGTATTTTTGATATTGTTCATATTTTAATAATTAAAGCCCCCTTTTAAGTGTCTTACACAATATTAAAATTCTAGAATCCAACATTACATTTAAATAGTCGTTAGGTGACCTTTATCCCATTATTTAAATTAACAAGGTAGTCAACGTTTTGACAATTGCAACCCTTTGCAACTTCTAGAGGTATGAGATCGACTTTAAAACATCATATGTATAGTCGGCATGTTTATCCCATCAACACCTTTGTAAACCATATTGTAGGTGATCCATTTAACATGGTTTGCAAATCAAGTTACCGTACTTGCACACACATGTGAGTTTTCCAACATAAGTGGTTAGGTGACATTTATCCCACAAATATGGTATCCCCACCTCAAATCACAAGTTCCCTCAAAATGATTAGGTGACCTTTATCCCATTAAGAGTTTCCAAGTGACTCAAGTGTTGTGCAAAAGAATAGTGTTTTACTTGTTTATAAAAGATATATTAAGTTTTCATAATACAAGTTTAGAAAACTCTATGTACCTTATATTTGCATGCTTTCAAATACAAGGTACCCTATGGTTCACTTTTTAATAAAACCCCTTTTATTAAAATCATTAGTCCTTTTAATAACCTTTTATTAATCACTTAATGATAAAGAATCATTAATTTTCAGCTTGTTAAGTTTGTTAATGAGTTTGTTATGCATATCCAAATATCAAACAACAACCATACAATCAAACAACCAAACAAGCATAATCATACAAACATCAGTGAATAAGCATAGCCACTAAGTTGACCACACTTGTTTTCCATCACAAGTGTTGTCATAAGATCTTTCCTGAGGGTTAAAATGACACATCAAAATGTGTCCATGAACTCCCACTTGAATCCACATCCAAATTCTTCAAGTGTCCATGTCTTTTGTGTCCTTCTTTGGGTCTTCATCTTGTACATCTTCTTTTACAAAATCAGATCCTAATACAATTTTTTCTAATAAAAGAAATGCACCTAATATATTTATTGCATAACCAAATAAATAATAAATTACAAACCAAAATACAAACACAAATGTTACAACCCTTACAAGAATCAAAACCAACATGACAAACCACAATTAACCAATCCAAAAGACATAAGGTCAAGGCTATGTTATGAACCAAAATATGAAACATATTCAACATCCAAGAACAACAAAGAACCCCTTTTAATAACCTTAAAGTTCCGGCCAACATGAACCAAAACTTTAGGGTTCTGTCCAAACAACACAATCAACCATTTGATCTTGATCTTTCAAGGTTTATACTAAAACATGCAAGATTAAACCTTGAAACATAAGGGATTCATACATCCACAACAAAACAGCCCCTAATGGGTTGAAAAAATCCATGAAAACTAACTTTTCAAGAACTTTTGAAACACATATTCCACATATTCGGCTCTACATGCCATTGTTGGGTTTTGTAACAAGTTAATCAAAGCTAGTTTAACCATTTAGACTATAAAAACGTAGCGGATATAGGTTTTAAAGTGAGGTTAACAATCTGAAATTTGTACCATTTTAAACCATAAACAATACCCAAGAACATGGATCATATATATATATATATATGTGAAATAGAATGCTATCAAAACCAAATAACAACCATAGGGTGTACATAGAAACAACCTTTCAAGCACAAGATGTTGTAGATGGATGAGATGAAGATGATGATGTTCTTGAATGTCCAGCCCCCAAGAGAGAGAGAGCCTAAAGTTTGTATACCCACAAGCTCTTCTAAACACCTAGCTAGTTAGGGAGCACAACACCAAAACTCTCTACGTATACACCTTCAAGAATCTGAAATTTTCAGCTTGTTTGTCTTGAATCCGAAAATTTCAGCTTGTTTGGAGAGAGTTCTTTGCTAGTTTGTGTGTGAGAGAGTGTGGTAATTGATTGAAGAGTGCAAGAATGAAGAAGGTCTTGTAGAACCCAAGACAAAAGACTTCTCAAACCCTACAAGGGGCGGCTGAAACTTGGTTCAAAACTGGGTTCCCCCCATTTTGAAACTTTTATAAAATTGCACTCTTTTAACCCTTAGTTTATAAAATTAATACCTATTTTAATTTTATAAAACTAACACACTTTTATTTGATATTTTTTTAACTAACTTAAATAATGAAGCAAATAATTTCTCATGAACAAATTATCCATATAATGTTGTTCTATCACAAAAGCAATATTTTAGAAAACTCATTTTCCAAATAGGTGTCAATATTTATTTGTATGATCTTATCAACAAATAAATATTTATTGGTGTTTGTTTGGCTTGTTATTGGGTATGACCCGACTTGGATCATAACGTACTAACCACATCAATCATGTATGTGTCTTGGGCATACAAGATCCAACAGGTAAATTTCTTAGACAGTTAGTTGTTTTGAAGGCATGATTTTCTTCCGAAGATAAAAGTATATCTTCCAAAGGATCAAATTTTTTTCAAAAATCTAAGGAAAATCTTCAAAAGATTTTCATCCAAAGAAAACAAGAGGTTATGGAAGTGATGAACTAGACAACTTAGGACACACACATTTTAAGAAATAATAGTAATTAGTTTTAAGAAAAACCTACTCAAAGTTATCATCCCAATAGCTGATACAAGATATTTAAATCTCTATTCATCAAAAGCTTTTATAAACAGATTAGCATATTGTTCATTTGTGTGGACTTTGACTAGTTTAATTAATCATTTTTCATAATTATCTATTATTAAATGATACCTGATGTTGATGTGTTTGGTCCTTGAGTGCTGCACACGATTTTCTGTGATTGAGATAACACTGTTGTTGTCTATATGAATGGGAGTCTCCTTGAAGTTTAACCCATAGTACAACATCTGATTCTGAATCCAAAGCACTTGAGCACAATAGCTTGCAGCAACAATGTATTCAGCTTTAGCAGTTGATGCAGAGACACATGATTGTTTCTTGCATTGCCATGAGACAACCCTTCCACCAAGAAATTGACATCCCCTAGATGTAGACTTCGTAGTCATGTTGCAACCACCATAATAACTATATGTGTATGCATACAGATTAAAGTCAGAATTCTTAGAATACCATAGACCAAGTGTTGAAGCATCTTTAAGGTGTCTTAGAATCCTTTTGACAGTGATAAGGTGAGACATCTTAAGGTTGGCTTGATATCTTACACAGATGCAAGTGGCAAACATAATATCAGGCCTGCTAGCTGTAAGGTACATAAGAGACCTAATCATAGCCCTGTATAAGTGTTCATCTACACACTCCCCCTCAAGATCAGGTCCAAGGGAGTGGTTTCTAGCTATGGATGTCTTAGCAATCTTACAATCAGTCATGTTGAACCTCTTGAGTATATCTTGAACATACTTTGAATGACTAATGAATATGCCATCTTAAACTTGCTTCACTTGAATTCGTAGAAAAAAATTGAGTTGCCCCATGGCACTCATTTCAAATCTGTCCTTCATCATCTTCTCAAAGTCTTTGTAGAGCTTTAGATTAGTTGAACCAAAAATGAAGTCATCCACATATACTTGAACTAGCAATATGTCATTTCCCTGTCCTTTGATGAACATAGTTCCATCTATAGTACCTCTCCTGTATCCATGTTTGCAAAGATACTGAGATAGAGTCTCATACCACTTCTTGGGTGCCTGATGCAGCCTATAAGAGCTTTGTCAAGTTTGTAGACATAATCAGGATGATCAGGATCTACAAAACCAGGTGGTTGTTTGACTTACACCTCTTCATCAATCACTCCATAAAGAAAAGCACACTTCACATCAAGTTGAAAGACCTTGAAGTTCTTGGATGTAGCAAATGCCAAGAATATCCTAACAGGTTCCAGTCTTGCTACTGGAGCAAAGACATCAATGTAGTTAATTCCTTCTTCTTGTGTGTATCCTTTAACAACTAGTCTAGCTTTGTTCTTGATAATAATGCCTCTATCATCCTTCTTGTTCCTAAACACCCATTTGGTTCCAATGGTAGTCTTCCTATGAGGAAAAGGACAAAGGTTCCAAACTTTCTCTTTTTTGAATTGAAGCAACTCCTCTTGCATAGTTTCAACCCAACTTCCATCTTTTAGAGCCTCATCAACTTTCTTTGGCCATCTAGGACAAGAAACAAGAGTGAAGACAAACATTTATTTCATGGGTTTGTCCTCTTGTTCTTACCCTAGAGACAACATCTCCAATTATGTTTGTAGTAGGATGAGACTTGTGGATCCTTAGTCGAGGGATCATAACAAGTTGTTGAGAAGATATAAGTTAGAGAAATTTAGATCTGGCATAGATGTTTCTCCCACTACATTAGCACACTTATCAAGAGAAACTTGATCCAAGGAGTTTGTGACATCATTGATGTTGTCATCTATGGAGTGGTTAATAGCATCAGGAAAGTCTTGATCACTATCACCACTACCATCATTGTCTTCTGTATTGGAAGTATCTTTATCTGGTTGTGTAGCCTTTGACCTGGAATTTGAAGGCATACGAGATGTATCAGTTGAGTTTGTCATTATGGTGCTGATAGAAACCTCATTTGTAGAAGTAGTCCCAACTGAAGCTGACTATGTGTTACTTGAAGGTCTTCGCAGCTCAAATCTTGGATCAAGATCACCTGTATTTAAGTTTTCTGCAGATCCCGAAACAGTCTCACAAGATTTGTTAAACCAGTTGGTAACAAAATCAGGATCAAAAAGCCAATCAGGACAAGAACCAGCCACACAGGGTGTGTGTTCATTGAAAGTCACATTTGCTGACTCCTCAACAATTCTAGTTATGAGATTGTATACTCTGTAAGCCTTAGCTTGGGAAGAGTATCTAATGAAATGTCCATCATTTGATTTCTCAGTAAATTTGGCAATTTGATCCTTGGTATTCAAGATGGTGCAAGGACATCCAAATGAACTGAGAAAACTAATGAAAGGTTTCCTCTTGTTCCAATGCTCATAAGGAGTCTTGCCATGAGTCTTAACTACTAAAACTCTGTTCTACACATAGCAGGCAGTGTTGACTGCCTCTGCCCAGAAGGTGATGGGCAGCTTAGAGTCAGACAACATGGTTCTTGCAGCTTTAATCAGTGTCATATTTCTCCTCTCAGCAACACCATTCTACTGAGGAGTCCTGGGAGCACTGTATTGTCTTGTAATACCCTTTTCATCACAAAATGCATCAAGGATTTGGTTCTTGAATTCAGTTCCCTAATCACATCTTATGATTTTGACCTTGTGATCAGATTGATTATCAATCTTTAAGATGAAATTCTTCAGACTCTTAGGAGTCTCATCCTTAGTTCTAAGGAAAAAGACCCAAGTGAATCTTGTAAAGTCATCTGTGATCACCAAACTATAAGAGGTCCTTCCTAGACTTATTACATTGGTGGGGCCAAAGAGATCCATATGTAACAAGTGTAGGGGTGTAGTGATGGAGTTCCTTTCCTTAGGCTTGTAAGATACCTTATGTTGCTTCCTTTTCAGGCATGCAACACAATGGTCTTCACTTGTAAACTCTTTCTTTGGCATTCCAGTTACCAAATCATTCTTAATCAGTTTATTCATGTTCTTAAAGTTTACATGGCATATTATTTTATGCCATAGGAAAGACATCACTATTGGCTTTAGACAGAAAGCATGAAACTTCTCCAGAGGGAGATGTTTCTTGCGATCCATCTTGTACATGTTCCCTTTCCTGGGGGCTCTAAGCGGGATATGCTCATGAGGAATGACCACCCCGGGCTTGAGAACAATGCACTCATACTCAGTAAAGAGCATGTTATGACTCTGATCACAAAATTGGGTTACACTCAGAAGATTGTACCCAAGCTCCTTGACAAAGTTTACCTTTTCAATGTTGAGCTTACCATTTGTGACCTTGCCCCTTCCAAAAATGTAACCACCTTCATCTTCTCCAAAAGCATCTGGCCCTCCATCAATCCTTTCAAAGTTCTAGAGTAGTGACCTATTGCATGTCGTGTGCCCGGAACAACCACTGTCAATGATCCAGACATTTTTGTTTGTCTTGAGCTGTCCCTGCACGAAGAAAAAGATTAGTTATATTTGGAAACCCAAGCCTTACTTGTCTTGGGCTCACTAAGAGAAACAGAAGGTAATGCAACATTAATAGATCCTATTGTTGTGCTTGGAGGATCTTGAGCTGTTGTTGATGGAGAATTTTCAGTCACTTGGTCTTTCTTAGACTTCCACACCACCTTTGGAAGCTTGGACTTGACCTTCAACACTTCGGAAGCTTTTAATACTTTGGAAGTTTTGATGACCGGACCTTCATAAGGATTTGCAGACATTGCAGCAGACTTCAGTGCTTCGAAAGTATTCCTTCCTTCCGAGACCAATTTTTCTTTCGAAGACAATTTTCCACTTGCCTTCTTCTTAGATTTGGAGCTTCCGAAGGAAACAGATTTTCCTTTCGAAGCTTGAATCTTCTTAGAACTCTTGGAAGTCTTTGGTTTGGTCATGTGAAGAGTACCCTTAGGATTGTATGGAAAATCCTTAGCAAGATGAGCAGTAATTTCACACATACCACACTCCATTTTCTTCTTCCCAAGAGCCTTCTGCTAGGAACAAGACTGACTTTGGCCACATCCCTTCTCCACCCTCATCTTTGCAGATGCTGAGACAGTCCTTTTGGGCTGAGGACTGTTGTTGGAGTTTGATGGTCCAGGCTGTGTAGTAGTGGTACACAATAGATTAGTCTTCTTCTTGTTACTAAAATGATTTGAACATGAACCATAACTCTTAGAAGAAGAGTTAAGGTTGATGTCTTTAGTCTTTACTACTTCAAACCCTGTAGAGATAAAAACTTGTTTCTACTTGGAGTCAAAAGCAGCCTTGATCTCTTGAGCCTTCCTTGCTTTTCTTTTGCTCTTTTTGATCAAGTTCTTCCTCATTGACTTGGTCATCACAGTCTTCTTCTTCTCCTCAGAAGGATAGTGGCCCTTCTTAGAATCCCTTTCTTCATACTTCTCAGAGGAATTCTTCACTATTATTTGATCATCCTCTTTACTCAAAGGATCTATGAGAGGAAGCTCATCTTCACAAGTTCCACACCTAGGTGATCTTACAAACAAGATTATATGTGCAGGAGCTATCTCATTTGATCCCAGTCCCTGCTTGTTTTGATAACACACTTTGTTGTGCAGGGATGAGGATATCATGTTCTTGAAGGTCTCTTCGTCAAGAACACACTTGTCTGCCCTGGCTTTGCTGATCACAAGCTCAGCCCGCACTAAGTTAGCTTAGTTATAAGATCCTTGATTTGAGTCCTAAAGTTTGTATGCTCATGTTTTAGAACTAAAATAATTTTCTCTAAGTACTCTACCTTTAGTTTATAATCATTTTCAGACTTTCTAAAATCAGCTTTTAAAATGTTTAAGGACTCAAAGATCAGATCTCATTTCCAAGTTGGAGGTCCTGTATCTATTAACTTTAGCAATGCATTCAGGGGTACTGAGATGTTCCAATACCTTGGCATCATCATGATCTACCATCAGTGCTTGGTTTGGAGAAGCATTTTCCACCTGAAAGCTCCAGTCAAAGCCTCATTCTTAAACAGCAACATCAGCCTGGTGCTTTGGCTTCTCATTCTGGGTGGCTTTGTCAGTGTAGTTTGGTCTCGAATGTGTTTGGCCACCATTTGTTCTAGGTTCCTTACACTCCCTGGCAAAGTGGCCCATCAAGTTACAGTTAAAACACTTGACCTTGCCTTTGTCCAGCCCAAACTTTCCACTGGTTGCATTACTGGGAAACTTCCTCCCAGTCCGCTTGTAGAACTTCTTGGCTCTGTGAATGAGAAGAGCCATATGCTCATCTATCTCCATGTACTTTAGATCATCTGGATGGATATAGTCCAGGTCTACAAGGGTGAAAAGAAAGCTGCCACAACTTTCATCAAAAGACACAAAGGCTTGAGAAGAACTTGTCTCTTGGAATGGGCTTACTTGAGTGTAGTTCTCCCTTGGTGTCTTAGGGAAGGTGATGAAAGGAACCTTTAGTGAGTTGTCAGGGTAGCATATGAGATGATGTTGGGGTTCTATGCTATCCCTTTCAACCACATGAAGGGCTAAACCCATTTGACCGTTGGAGTTGCCAGATGAACCTTGCATGTTCATCTCCATCTAGTAGCCACTAAGAATCCCATATAAATCTGCCAGAGTAAGAGTTTTAGGTTCTCAGTCCTCTTGATAACCATACAGTAGTGTGTCCATTGCTAGGAAGTGAGGACATGAACTTCCTTACAATGTCTTTGTTCTCAAGAGCAACTCCTCCATCCACAAGGGTATCCACTATCTCAACATACCTCAAGTATTGCTGAGTCATGGTTTCACTTGCTTTGAAGGTGAAGTTTCCAAACTGCTGCTTTTGGAGATCCTTCTTGTTCTCCTTTGCTTCAGAGGAAGCCTCATACATTAGTTTCAATGCATCCCACAACTGCTTAGCTGTTTTGCATTTCTTGAAACCTCTGTATATAGAGTTTGGAAGAGAAGTCTGAAGGGCTATCATGGCTTTTCTATCAATCTATACTCTATTCCTGTCTTCATCTGAGTAGTTTTCCATAACCCGGGGGATCATACCACCACTAGTAGCAGAAGGGGTGCTTGGTATGTAAGGTCCATTCTCAACGTAACTTAAATTAATCAAACTGTGAACTGGATTAACCACAAGTAAAGACACTAAGAACACAAGTAATTAAGAGATAGAACATAATAGCAAGATACACAAGGAGATGGTTTTCAAGGTTGCAGTATATTGCCTTCTGAATGTTCTATTACAAGTGTTACAAAGCATAATGGAAAGTTACAAGAACATTAGATACTTATACTACATGCTACAACCGGCCAAACAATGAAAGCCAGCTGGATACAATTGACTAGACATAACACAAAATCAATTGTAGAGTCAAAAAGGCAGATTGCCTTTTTGACTTTGTGACTATGACATGCCATAGCTCACATCCTTATCTATTACAAAAAGGATAAAGTACATGAAGTAGAAAGTTACAGACTCAAGACCTCAATGTACAGTTACCAAAAGCATGGACCTTTTCACTAACTCATGCAAGTTGGTGACTCTACAGAGTTGCAGAGGAAAGGGGTCCAGCTTTATGGAAAAGTACATCAGATAAAGCATGTTGTTAAAAGTATTCAAAAGAAATCTGTCTTCAAGAGTTGAGCTTTGGAAGACTTTGTCTCTAAATCTTCAGAAGACTTCATCTTGGCTTCAGAAGATATTGGTCTTGGCTTTGGAAGATTTCACACAGAATATTTCTGTTGCTTGTGTGAAACTTCCGAAGCAATCTTCTTCAGTACTTGTGCAGCATGCATGCAGAAAGACTTTGAGTGTTTGGTTGCTTCAGCCTCTTCATATAATCTCTACACCAAGACCAACAAGGCTTGGGTTTCCAATCAAAACTAATCATGTCATCTTATGTACAGGGACATCCATATGACAAGAATAAAAAAATTTGGATTGTGCATAGTGGATGCTCCAGGTACATGACAGAGAATAGATCTCTTCTTCAACAACTTCAACATTATGATGGAGGTCCTGTCCAGTTTGGAGGTGAGGCCAGAGGATATATTTATGGCAAAGGAAGTATATCCAATGGATAGTTAAAAGTTGACAAAGTTCACTTTATCAAATAGCTTGAACACAATTTGTTAAGTGTTTCTCAGTTTTGTGATCAAAAGCATCAAATGCTTTTTACAGAACATGAGTGCATTATCCTTAAACCAAGGATGACAATTCCTCTGGATTGGTGCTTCTTAGATCTCCTAGGAAAAGGGATATGTACAAGCTAGATATGAACAATGCTTCCCCAATGGGTGAAGTATCATGCTTTCTTTCCAAAGCTGATGGGGGATGAGTCAACACTATGGCATAAACGAATGTGTCATGTAAATTTTAAGACAATGAATAAATTGGCTAAAATTAAGTTGGTACATGGTTTTCCTTAAAATGAATTTTTCTGCAAAGACAACTATGTTACATGCCTGAAAGGGAAGCAACACAGGACATCTCATAAATCCAAAGTTGTTAACACTATTACCACTCCATTATACTTATTGCACATGGATCTATTTGGTCCCACAAGTATAATGAGCATTGGAAGGAAATCATACTGCCTAGTGATTGTTGATGATTTTACAAGATTTACATGGGTATTCTTTTTAAGATCTAAAGATGAAAACTACTGAAACACTAAAATCATTTATTCTTAAAATAGAAAATCAAATTGATCGCAAGGTTAAGATAATCAGAAGTGATCGAGGGACTGCGTTTAAGAACTTCGTTCTTGACTCATTCTGTAACTCAAAAGGGATTGCCAGACAATATAGTGCTCCTAGAACTCCTCAACAAAATGGTGTTGCTGAGTGGAGGAACAAGACACTTATTGTGGCTGCTCGAACTATGTTAGCGGATTCCAAACTACCTCTAACATTCTGGGCATTGGAAGCACAATAGAGTTCTTGTAGTTAAGCCAGATGGAAAAACCCCTTATGAGCTATGGAACAAGAGGCCACCATTCATTGGTTTTCTAAGGTCATTTGGCTGTAGGTGTACCATACTTAACACAAAGGACAATTTGGCAAAATTTGCTGGAAAGTCGGCTGATGCTATCTTTGTTGGATACTCTTCTAGCTCCAAAGTTTATAGAGTTTACAATATCAAGAATCAACAATTTGAGGAATCATCCAATATTGTTGTTAATGAGCAAACTCCTTGTGTTAGGGGGAATGGACCAGACTGTTGGGATCTCAGCATCTAGTTTGATCAATTAGATTGGATTTGCAGCGGAATGAGCTCACGAATTAACAAATTTAAACAAGAACACACGAAATTTATCAATGAAACCGTGTTTGTTATAGACAGAGAATTTCTGCCAAAAGGAATATATTCATTCAATACACGCTTCGGCTGGCATTCACGCACCATTACAATTAGGTCATCTTTCCTTTTATAAGGGAAGCTGACGTCAGCTGATTTGCAATCCTAGAAAGAACTGTAATTCTCCCATTGCACTCATTTCAAACCTCTTTTTATTAATTTTGTAAAATCATCACACAACTGGGGATCAGAGGATGCAAAAATGATATCATCAACATAAATCTGAACAAGTAGCTTATGCTGATCACCTTCTTAATAACAAAGTTTTATCAATGGAGCCTCTAGTGAATTATTCTTAAGAAGAAAAGTGGAAAGTGTCTCATACCAGGCTCTAGGAGCTTGTTTCAACCCATAAAGAGCCTTATCAAGTTTATACACCCATTCAGGATGTTTATTATCCTCAAAACCTGGTGGTTGATACACATAAACTTCTTCCTTTATTTTACCATATAAAAAGGCACTTTTGACATCCATTTGAAAAACTTTAAGATTGTGGAATGCAGCATAGGCTAAAAACAATCTGATTGCCTCTAGTCTGGCTACAGGAGCAAAGATTTCATCATAGTCAATACCTTCTTCTTGTGAAAACCCCTGTACAACCAGTCTAGCCTTGTTCTTAACAATAAGCCCATTTTCATCAGTTTTATTCCTAAACACCCATTTAGTGCCTATTGCACACTACCTGGGGGAAGAGGAACCAGTTCCCACACTTGCCGTTTCTTGAACTGAAGTAACTCAAGCTGCATGGCTTCAACCCATCCTTGTCTCTCAAAGCAACATGGTAGTTCTTTGGCTCTAGCTGACTGATGAAGAGAGCATAGAAGCAGAAGTTAGACAATTGACTTCTTGTTGAAACACCAGCATTGATATCACCAATAATCTGAGACATGGGGTGATTCTTCAGTTCTTGATAAACAATGAGATCTGTGCAAGTGTTTGTAGGACCTTCAGCAGCAGCAGATGTTGATGCAGACTCTTGAAACCAAGAATTAGATGGTAACTCAAAAGATGTAGAGGAATCAGAGATCTCATCAGCATTTGTTGCGGATGGAACTGCTGAAGCTACAGGAACATCAAATTTAGCAGACACAGGCAGTTGGTCACTAAACTTGAATAGGTGAGTATTGATATTATCATCATCATCATCAATACCACCTGGTGGAAGACATGCTGCAGAAGACGATTTATCCACATGATCTGCAACAGCTGGAGGTTGATAAGGAACATATTTCAGTATGTCCAAATCAAACAACTCCACAGGGTTTTATGGAATCTTGTCCATAGGAGATTCATTAAACTTCACATGCAAAGTCTCTTCAACTATCTTTGTTCTGCAGTTGAAGACTCTGTATGCCTTGCAAGTAGATGAATAACCAACAAAATACCCTGCATCCACCTTAGGATCAAATTTTTGGAGTTGATCCTTTGTGTTGAGAATAAAACAGGGACACCCAAATGCTTTGAAAAATGAAATTAAAGGAGCCAAGTGATGGAGAACTTCATATGGGGTCTTCATCAACCTCTGATTTACTAAGACTCTATTCTGCACATAGCAAGCTGTGTTAACAGCTTCAGCCCAAAAGGTCAGTGGCAAACCAGAGTCAACCAGCATGGACCTTATAGCTTCAATTAGGGTCCTGTTCTTTCTCTCCACTACTCCATTTTGTTCTGGAGTCCTGGGATGCTGAACTGCCTCTTGATTCCCTTTGAGAGATAAAAGTCATCAAGTGTATGGTTTCTGAATTCTGTTCCATTATCACTTCTGATACACTTGACAGATAGGGAATACTGCTTCTCAACATACAACACAAAGTTTATAATCGTTTGAGCAGCCTCATCCTTTGAATGCAAGAAGAAAGTCCATACAAATCTGGAGTAATCATCCACAATTACCAGACAGTATTTCTTCTTTGCCATACTCATTACTCTCACAAGACTAAAGATATCCATGTGTAGTAATTGCAAGCAGGCAATGGACTTAGGTTCTTCAATAGGAGGGAATGAGACTTTGTGTTGTTTTCCTTTCAAACAAGCAGTGCAGTTGTCTTCACATCTGAACTCCTCATAGGGAATCCCCTTACTAAACCATGATGTATCAGCTGATTCAAGTTTTTAAGATTCACATGACCCAACCTTCTATGCCATAGAATAGATTCTTGAGAAGAAGCCTTGGAAAATAGGCAAGGATGGCCTTTGAGATCTATTTTCTTGGAAAGATCTAAGGCATACACTCTTCCTGTCCTGTTGGCCCTCAGGAGAGTATGATCATCCAACACCTTATCAATCAACTCAGAACTTTGGATGACAGAATCCTGCAATTCTAACTGGTGAAAAGAGCAACATGGCCTTTATCACACATTTGACTGACACTCAAGAGATTGTACTTGAGATTCTCCACATGGTTAACATCATCAAACCTTATTTCCCCATTGGAGACAAAGCCTTTGCCAATGATGTAACCCTTAGCATCATTGCCAAAAGAAACAACCCCTTCTTTCCTTGAGAGTAATCATGAAGAAGAGAGTTGTTCCCTGTCATATGCATAGATCCTCCACTGTCTACATACCAGATGCTACTATGGCATGCTGAAGAACCCTTCAATCATAATAAATTAGTTAGTTTTTGAGACCCAAACCTTTTTGGTTTTGGGTCTGCTCACATCAACAGATGGTAAACTAACAGATTTGTTATGAAGAACAGCCTGAGGGGATGGAGATGGTGAAGAAGAAGAATCCTTTGGCATGGATTTTCTTCTTTGTGGTTTCAGCACAGGAGCATCTAATTGGTTGACTCTCCCCAACAGATGTTGAACCATCATAACAAGTTGTGTCTGATTTTGGGATAAAGCCTTCAGCTCATCAGACACATTAGTTCGTGAGATTGATGGATTCCTGTGTTGTACCATCTCCCTTTGAGCACCTTAGCTGTTGCCTGATTAACCCCTTCCTTTTTGGATTTCTTTTTGGATTTTGGGGTTGCAGGTTTTGATGTTGCTGGTACAAACTTGGTTTCAAACTCAGTTTTCATTTTATCCATTTTCTTTTTAATGTTCTCATTGTGTTTGAGTTTGGAGCACTTTTTATACTAGCAATCATCAGTAAGATGATTGAATAAGCCACATATTTCACATGGCTTTTTCTTCATCTTAAGTTGATCATCTGCTGAAGAAGATGAACTACTAAAGACTTATTCTTCAGCAGTTTGCGACCAGTACTAGTAGTTTTCTTCCTTGCAGTACATGCTTTCTTGATATCTTCTTCAGTAGCTTTCCCACCCTTTCTACTGGCAGTTTTCTTTCCTTTAGTACATGCAGTAGTTTGGGTTTGTTCTCCTGGTGTTATGACTTGCTCTTTAGTACTTTCAGTACTTTGTGAAATACCACCTGGAGTGATCAACCTTTTGATCATGTGAGTGTCAGCATTTGAACCATCAACATCAGCTGATAGGTTTTGGGAGGAATTAATGCTGACTCCAACCTCTGATGGTGCTGTATCAGATAGTAGATCACATGATGAAAAGGATTGGTTATTGCTTTCTCCATCAGATTCTACCTCTGCTCTGGGAGTAAAATCTGTAGGAGGAGCAGTGTGATTATAACCAATGCCAAACTTCACATTGGAAGCAGGCTGCTTACTGAGAAGCATTTCAAAACCCTTCTAGGAATGTACCCATCAATCACACTCTACCTGGGTAGCTGCAAGTGTTTCTTTGAGGTCTCTGTACTTCTCTAGAAGTACCTCTTCCCTAGCCTTATCATCAGTGATTTGGCATTTAAGTTTGTAAATCTCATCATTCTTATCATTAAGCACAAACTCAAATTCAGCTTTTCTTTTGGATATTATTTGTTCTAGCTCAATGTTCTTGTTAATTAAAGCTACATTTGCTTCTCTAATAGATGCAAATACGGCTATGCATGTTTCAGAACATAGCTTGGCTTTGGCCTCAGAGGATACCTGTGATACCTGTGGTGTGAAGGCATTAGAGGATGAGGTATCAGCAAACTCCAGGGCCATAAGAGCAAGGTTTCCAAAAGGATTGTCACCACCATGTTGACCAACACCAGAAAACAGTTGTTCATGACCAGACATATCATCTGGTAAACTGCTCCAGTCAACAACTCCTAGGGTGAAAAAGCTATGTTGTTGAGGTTGAGATTGTTGATGAGATTGGGAAGGTTGATGCTCAGGAAGAGCAGGTGGTTGTTGAGCAATGGGTACTTGAACTTGACTGTTTGTGGCATGTAATAGCAGGGATATGGATATGGCATTGAACCCTGAGGGACAAAATATGCAGGAGATAGAGGTTGTGATTGATGACCAGAACTAGCAGGATGTTGCCCTCTGTTTTGTTGAATATTACTTGGAAAAGTCACAAAGGGTGCAGAGGAGTTAGATCTAGATGATCTACACTCTCTTGCAAAGTGCCCAAGCCTGTGGCATTTGTGACACCTCAACTTACTCTTGTCAAAACCAACTTTGGTTTTGCCAGAGAGTCCAGGGAATTTCCTACCAGTTCTCTTGTAGAACTTCTGAGATCTGATATTAATCAAGGCCATTTGGCTCACAATATCCATCTCTTCTAAGTCATCATCAACTATACCTTTCAAATCATCCATAATGAAGCACAAATTGTCACTATTACAGCTTGACTGACTATCACACTCATAAATGCATGATCAGAACTGTTTGAAGAGAAATCTATATGCACATCATAATTACTTTCTGATGCAGCATATTCTGACTCATGACCGACCAAGGCAGTGTTCCCTGGTACAAAGTCTTCAGTGAGCTTTCCTGATGATGCCAGTTTCCTTTTCTGCTCTATCTCTCTTTCAAATATAAGCATTTTCCCATGAAGTTGGGTGAGAGATAGGCTATCCAGATTTGCATTAGAGCGTAGGACAATTGTATATGTGTCCCATCTCTCAGGTAGTGATCTGAAGAATCTATGGTTCATCTGGCTATTAGTGTATTCATGTTTGACCATTTTTAGCTCAGAGATCAAACATGAAAAACGCTCAAACTATTGAGTCAGAGTCTCACCCTTCCTATGAGCAAATGTCTCATATTGTTGGGCAAGTATTTCCCTATTGTTTGCTAAGACCTCATCAGTACCACCAAATTGTTCTTTCAATGCCTTCCAGAGGTCATGAGTAGTTTCATGATGCATAAGCCCAGAATAGATTTCATTAGGCAGTGCCATGGCCAGAATTCCATGAGCTTTACATCAATCTCAAACAGTTTTCGATCCTCATAAGAGTATCGTTCCTTCTTCTTCAGAACCATTTGGTTGGTTTCTGGATTGTTCACCATAGGCTTAGGTGGACCATGCACCACAGATGTCCAACAACCTGAACTGTTAACAGACATGTGATGGAGCATTCTTCGTTGCCATATGTTATACTCAGTCCTAACCAGCATCGGAGGCTTGGTTGAGGAACCAGTATTGTGAGGGTCATTAGAAGGAGTAGTCATATTCAGAATTCAGACAAATTCAAGGTAAACAAAGTAAATCTAGCTCAAAACCACTTAGAACCTCAAACAAAATGGCCAGAAGCAACAGAAACTCAATCTCTATAACCGATTCTTGCAAATTTGCTAATTCGATCAAACGTAGATAGCGAAAGAACAATTTCAATGATCAATTGTTAAATCGATCAATGATTAACCTGCTCTGATACCATTTGTTAGAATCTCAGCATCTAGTTTGATCAATTAGATTGGATTTGCAGCGGAATGAGCTCACGAATTAACAAATTTAAACAAGAACACACGAAATTTATCAATGAAACAGTGTTTGTTATAAAGAGAGAATTTCTACCAAAAGGAATATTCATTAAATAAATACACGCTTCGGCTGGCTTTCGCGCACCGTTACAATTAGGATGCCAACATCTTAGACATCATCTCCTTTCTTACCAAAACTACCTACTTTACCGCTCTGACAGTGAACCTGACCGTTTACTTGAATCACATGGAAGAATTTTAGGGTAACGGTAAGATAGTACTCCTAAACGGAGTTAGGGTTATTAGGTCAAGCATTTCTGGCCAGGAGGTATCATTACTGTACAAGTCATCTGGGAGCATCTGGAGCTCCACGATGAAGGCACTCCTACTGAGTTCCCCGAATCAGACCTAGATGACACATATCTCCAAATAGGATATGGTGGGGACGTGAGTAGATCTACAATGTAGAAGTTCAATTTCTCCCATAACTGGAAGTTTCTACGTCACATTGTTCTCCATTGTTTTTTTAACAAGTCTGGGGGATGGGATCAAATCCCATATGAACTGGGCTACCTAGTTCATGGATTAGTGAAGAGCCTTCGCTTCAACTACTTAAGGTTTGTACTGACTAACCTCATAGGAAACCTTCAAAAGGACACAATCTTTATGTATCCTAGGTTCATCTAGCATATAATCAATTGTGAGTTGGACCATACCCTTTGCATATCCCTCAAATGAGGCTGACCATCTTCAAGATCTTAAAGAAAGTGTAAACCAATATCACTAGAAGACAGACTGCACTTCTTCAGGGTATGATTAAGCCAATGGCTCCTGGTGACATCCCTGTTCAGCCCATAGGTGATGAACCCACACCAACAACTACCCTTAATTTTCCAGATCTTCCTGCTCACCCCATCAAACACACATATCAAAGACGCAAACGAACCCTTGCTCAGTCTACTCTGATTAAGCAAGCCCCTCCTGTTCAAACCAAAAAGACTAGAGTGGAACCATGGGCTCCTACTTAGTCAGAGGTCTCACCATCATTCTTATTTGACCTCAATATGGAATTTGAGTCTTTTCAGTCTCAATTCCCGAGCCCTAAACCTAGGCAACAAGCCTTTAGGATGAGTCCCAACACTCTCTTAAGAAACCAAAAAGGGACAACCCCACCAAAGGCTCAATGCCAATAGATATTGACCAACATCACGGGTCAGTAGGCTTCACTTCCCTATCCTTTACTAACCTTTTAATCAGAACTGATGAGGAGATTACGTCTCTTCATGGCAATGAAGTTGATCCACAACACCCTCTATCAGATCAACAAAGCCTAGAGGGACCTTTTGTCTCTAGCACACATCAGTTCAAACCAACTGAAGTGAGTCCCATGAATATGGAGGGGGCTCATGTAGATTCAACTGCCACTACTGAAGGAAACTCATTAGATCCTCAGGCTAGTGGTACCATCTCTAAGACAAAATCTACAACAACTGTGCCTTTTGAAGACTCTGAAAGAGAGATCCTCAGGCAAGGGAAACCAAGGTGCCAAGAAACCACATCTAGTGGTGAGGATGAACATACAAGGTATGTTACCTCATCTCCCCATGATTCTTCAAAAGAAGATGAGGGTAGTATGCAACTCATAATTCAAGACCTACTTTTTAATGTCTCAAATCTTTAATGAAATGTTAAGACTTTAGTGGATAGGTCTGCCACTTAGAAACTTGAGATTGAAAATCTTAAGGCTCAACTAACTACGAAACAGATCGAGAGATCTGTCAGGCACGTACCTATTCAGGTCTCATTGACCTCTTCCTCTAGTTCATCTAGCTCTCAAGATGATGCTACCAAAAAAAGGGGGAATTTTTAGAGACAAACAATAGAGAAACTACAGAGCCAAGCTTTAACTTCTCTATCTACTACATACCCTGCTCCTACAACAACTGTGTTTCCTGAGCCTCCTCAAGTTGTCCTGTAAATGGACCCAAGGATGCTCAGAGATCCTAATAGGATCTTCTCCAAGTTTCTATTTAGATCTTCTTTAAATCAGCCTAGCCCTAATGCAGCTATGATATACTTTGGAGTTGAAGAATTCCAGAGGCTAAGTGCACCTTTTAACACTATGGAAGAAGTTGGTCAACCTAAGACCCAAATGGAACTCGAGATTCATTTCGAAGGGGAAATAAGGACTAATGGCCCAGCAATTGAAATAGTTGGGACAAATAGTGCATTCCCACAGAATTCTAAAGCTGAATTCAAAGTCTCAGAAGAACAATTTCAATCTTTCAACGTTGAGATGGAAGCTATGGTAAGCCTATTCTCATTGTCCGAGGATCTAATCATCACAAATGCAATTCTAGAGCTGGCATCTGAGGTGAATAGTGAGGACATTCTCAACCGACCCCTTGCTCAAACAACTTCAATATCTCCATCCACCATGTCTCAACCTAAACCTTCCATCCAAGAACCACCAAAGTCTAGAGCTGAAGAGGAGGAAAGGATGGAGAAACTTAAAAGAAAAGGTAGACTCCCAACTAGGAAGTTGCTAGCTGCCAGTTCCAAAGCAGCTACAGCCAACCAGGAGGCAATCAACAACAAGAAAAGGCTGGAGATCATTGACATGCTCACCAAGCTTGGAGCTATCACTGAAGATATACTCCTGCTACCACTAAAGGAGTTATTAGAGCTAGAAAGGGCAACCATGCTACAGATTGTGAGAAAGAGGAAGCAACAAGGTTGACCGTAGAGGAGAAAGAGAAAGGAAGAAAAAGGAAGCTGATCTGCAACATAGGAGGGAAAGGATAACTTTTTTTAACCTCCAGGGGTTTCTCTCATCAAGAACTATCTCCACACAACAATGACACGATCCTATGGCTCTTCAACAAAGAGTAGGATCAGTTGGAGAAAGAGATGAAGAAAGCTACAAAAGAGAAGATGAGGGAGAAGAAGACAAAGGAAAAAGAAGCTGGGTCATTGCTACCAAGAAAATAAGTGAGAAGGCCTAGATGAAAGACTATCACCGGGCTCATGGCTTTTCTGGTAGGCAAGTGAGACCCATGTTTGAAAAGACACTCTAGTGACATGTCAGTGACATCAAGGCTAACATTCGCTTGGGAAAAAAATAGAGATGTACAAAAGGGGATAAGGGATGATTGAAGATCATTCATAGGTTGGACTCACCTTAGATTAGAATATTTTTGTTTACTTATAATAGGTCTTATGATAGTTTACTTTTTGTCTGTAATTAGCTTTATTTTGTTTTGCAGTCCAGCGAAACTGTGAGCGAAACTATTGTTTCCTCCAGGCGAAACTATAGTTTCGACAGTACAGTTTCTGCGAAACTAAGACTGCTATATATAGTTTTGGTCCTTATCATTGTTAGCTAATCTTGAAAAACCCTAATCTTTTATCCTTGTTACAAGTCACCTTTGTAAGCAGTAATTTCACAGAAATATCATTGTGCTTCGTTGTTATTGAATGTATTGATCATCATTGTCTTACTTTGATTGAATTGTTATTGTTCTTAATCTTCATTATTCAACTTTTCTATTGTTTGTATTTGATATTGAACGATTCAACAACACATTTGTACTGCAAATCGATCAAATGGACCAACAATATGGTATCAGAGCCTTAGTGCTCATGATTTGTTGAGTTATTGGTTGTTTTTGTTAATATTAAGTTTTCATCAATTTCAGATCAAATTTGTATGTATTTGACATGGAATTTGATTGAGTTCTATTGTTTATTGGTTGGGGAAGCTCTGTTAATTACCAGATCTCAAATCCATTGAGTTTTTGATGATTTTGGATTGATTTTGTGTTGAAAAAGCCTTTCAGCTTTGTCTAGCGAATTTACATGTTCATCCTGTGAAACTACTAGTTTGTTCAGCGAAACTATTGGTGTTATTCTCATTGAAGTTATGTCTTGCTGTCCTGCAAAACTAGTTTCTCTGAACGAAAGTTCAACAGTGCTTGTGAGTGTTAACAACCAAAATTGCTGCTGAAAGTATTATTGAACGAAAGTTCAAGCTTGTTTCATGCAAATTTGTCAGCGAAACTAAGCTATTTTAGACATTTGGCTAGCGAAACTGCTACCGAAATTGTCTACGAAACTACAACATCTCAGCGAAACTAGCTTTCTCAGTGAAATTGTCTGCGACCTTACCTTTCTTTAGCGAAACTACTTCATTTTTAGCGAAATTGTTTCTTCTTTTGCCGAAATTACTTCATTCCCAGCGAAACTACCATGTGAAAGTTAACCTCACTCACCTTAGCTGATCTTGAAAGTGTGGCTCCTAATAGACCTCCGAGACTCATTAACACGGATAATTTCGAGGATTGGAAGAGATTTCTCAAAGCCTTTTTCTTTTACACTAACCACAATCAATGGGAATCAATTATTTCTGGTCCTCACATACCAACTGTCACTGTTGGTGATGTTGTATCTAAAAATAAGGACTCGTCTACTTCACTGAGAAGGATCTGAAGCTGATCGATCGTGACCTAAAAGCTTTTGGAGCACTAACTCTCTGTCTTGCACCAGACATCTACAACCGATTTGCAGAGCATAAAATACTAAGTCCCTCTTTGATGCTCTATGTGAGTTCTATGATGGTAATGATGAACTAGTGAAGGATAAGATCATTCAAGCAGAGAAGGAATTCAATTCCTTTGTGGGATACAAGAAGGAGAGTGTCACAGATCTCACAATTCGCTTTTCGACAGTTTCAAGCACATTAAAGAAATACAATGAAAAACTTTCCAACAGTGAACAAGTTAACAGATTGCTAGACTCTCTCCCACCCCAGTGGACTCTTCAAGTAAGAATGCTAAAGCAGGAAAGGGGTTTCACTGATTACAAGTTGATGGACATCATCAATAAGCTTAAGTCCTTTGAGTTGGACATGAAGAGAAGGGAATTTATCCAGTCCATGATGCCTACACCTGGTTTTACTCAAAATGCTGCATTACTATCATTCACTGCAAGCTCTCATATACAGACATCAACTCAAAGAGGAGTTGTACTAGTAATTTTTCAGGAGGCAGTGTTAGTATTGGGTGTTGGATTCTATATGCCCAAGACACATAGAACATTGATGCGGTTAGTATGTCATGATCCAAGTCGGGTTATACCCATAACAAGCTTTGCAGACACAAAAAATTATTTAATTGACGATATGATCATGCAATTAAATAAACACACCAAATTTAGAAAATAGGTTTTCTAATTAAATTGCATATGAGATGGAACAACTTATTAGGATATTTTGTTCAAGAAATTATTTGTAATGTTATCTAAGTAGGTTAGATAACATCAAATAATAAAAGGGTGTATAACTTATATAATTAAATGGTTAATTGTATAAATAATTTAGTGACTTGTTTAGTATATTGTGTGTGTGTTTGTTTAAGAGGGAAACCCTCTTTTAAACAAATTTTCGGCCGCCCAAGCAAGGGTATTGGCCCTTTTCTCCCTTGAAAACACACACACACTATACTAGTCTCACACTCAATGTTCACCTCTCATAACACATGCAAAAAAAAAACCCAAAACAAGAACACACACTCTCTCTCTCTTACAGCTCTCGAATAGCAGCAGAAAAGAAAGAGCATTTTCGGGTTTAATAGGTGGTGTTTCTCCCTAACAAGAAAGGTTCTGCTATCAAGCTTGGGGTATACTAACTTGAGGGATTCTTCCTTGGAGCCTTGGCCGAGTTAGTTTAGCATCCAATCACTCTTCTTTGGTCGACATTTTAGCTGTTTTAGAAGGTAGTTATGGCAGCCCTTTGTGGCTGTCATATTATGTTGTTTTATGTTTACATAGCATGTATATTCACATATAATGATCCTTTGATATATGGGTTTGTTTTATACATTAATATGGTCACCTAATGAACATATTTTAAGCCTATAAACAAGTTTATAAAGTTGTTATTCCGCTGCGTTTTCAGAAAATTTAAGAGGTTAAACTGTGATTTTATGTTCTCACAAACCCTCTCAATGGCATCTAGAGCCGGTTATGTGGATAGCATGCTTGTTTGTATCCTTTAAAATTGTTTTATGGATTTTATAACTTTTTAAGGGCTGAAATGTTCTTGTATGTTGAATCCCCAAGCTTTCAAGGTTATATCACACATGCTTGTGATTAAACCTTGAAAGATATGTATGATGATATGTATATTGTTTGGACAATGTTTGAAACCCGTATTTTCAGTTTATGATGGCTGAAAATCGTGGGTTTTAATGGGGATTCTTAGTTATATTTGGATGATATGATGTATGTTCATATTGGTGCATAACCAAGCTTAGACCTTGTGTTGTTTGTTTGGATTGAATGTATTTATTTGATTATATTCATTCAATGGGGTTGTATATTAATTTGTGCTTTGTTTAAAATGTATTTTGTCTATTTATTCATTGGGATGTAATAATAATTAGGAGTAATTTCCTTTTACTAGAAAATATGTATTAGGATATATATTTTGTAAAAGAAGATGCTCGGAAAGGAAGCACAAGAGGAAGACACAAAAGAAGGACTTGAAGCATATGGATGCAAGTTCAAGTGGGGGTCTATGAAGACCTCAAATTTGTGTTGTATTCAACCCTTAAGAAAGACCAAATGACCACACTTGTGATGGCAAACAAGTGTGGTCACAATAGTAGCTATGGTTATGCACATTATGGTTGTTTATATTATGCTTGTTTGATTGTGGTTTATGAAGTGATTGTATGATATTTGGATATGATTAACAATCTCAATAAAAATGATCTTAACAAGCTAATATAAAATGGTTCTTAATCATTAAGTGTTAATAAATGGTTATTAAAAGGATTAATGATTTTATAATAAAATGGGTTTTATTAAAAGAACCATAGGGTATCTTGTATTTGAAAGCATGCAAATACAAGTACATAGAGTTTTCTAAACTAGAATTATGAAATCTCTAAACTTTTGTCAAACAAGTTTAACACCGTCCTTTTGCACAACACTTGAGTCATTTGGAAACTCTTAATGGGATAAAGGTCACCTAACCATTTAGAGGGAACTGGTAACTTAAGGTGGGGATACCATATTGGTGGGATAAAGGTCACCTAACCACTTATGTGGGTAAACTCACACCTGTGTGCAAGTAGGGTAACTTGATTTGCAAACCATGTTAAATGGATCACCTACAATATGGTTTCCAAATGGTGTTGATGGGATTAACATGCCGACTTTACATATGATGTTTAAAGTCGATCCCATACCTCTAGAAGTTGCAAATGGTTGCAACCGTCAATCGTTGACCACCTTATTAATTTAAATCGTGGGATAAAGGGCACCTAACCACAATTTAAATGTAATGTTGGGTTCTAGATTTTAATATAAAAATGACCTTAAAAGGTATTAATTATTTAAAATACAATATCGAAAATACTAAAATAGATCTTTGTTATATTTTGTAGATGGCCACCAATAATGATAATCATGATAACTCATCCGCGTCCACCCAATCATTACGAGCGATCCTCCAAAAGGAACGTCTAAATCATAACAATTTCATTGATTGGTATCGAAACTTGAGAATCGTTCTCAAGCAAGAAAGGCGATCATATATTTTAGACGACCCTATCCCTGATCAACCTTCTGAGGATGATGAGGAGGCCTATAACGATTGGCTAAAGTACACTGAGGACTCCGTCCAAGTGTCTTGTCTCATGCTAGCGAGCATGACTCCGGATCTCCAAAAGGAGTATGAACATCACGGAGCTTATGACATGATAACCCATCTGAAGGAAACGTTCCAACAGCAGGCAAGGGTTGAGCGCTTCGAAACGGTTCGAGCACTCCATGCTTGTCGTATGGACGACAACCAATCAGTTTCATCTTATGTACTTAAGATGAAAAGTCATATTGACCGCCTCGAGAGGCTTAATTGTCCCGTCTCGAAGGAATTGGCCACGGATTTGATCCTTAATGGCCTTACCAAGATGTTCGAGACATTTGTGTTGAATTACAACATGAATGCATGGGACAAGAGCATTGGTGAGCTTCACTCAATGCTTAAAACGGCCGAGGCGGCCATGGGTAAAAGGGTTTTACCGTTCTCACCATCCATGAAGGTGGGAACAAGAAAAGGCCTCATCCCGCACCCAAGACAAAGGTTGCCAAGGGTAAGGGACCAACATGGGGAATGGGGAAAGGGGTGGCAAGGGTGCCACCAAACCACAAGAGAAGAAGCAAAAGGTTGCTACCAATGACCCATGCTTCAAGTGTGGGGAGATTGGACATTGGGCAAGGAATTGTCCTGTCCATCTCCAAGAGTTGAAAGCAAAGAGGGATGCCGGGAAGACCTCAGGTACAATATATATGATTCATATTGATCTTAATGTTACATCTTCTAACACATGGGTATTGGATACCGGATGTGGAACTCATATTTGCAATTGTTGCAGGGGTTCACAAGAAGTAGGGACTTCAATCAAGGGGATGTAAGCCTCTTCATGGGCAATAGAACTAAAGTCATAGTTGAAGCTCGTGGGGACTACATCCTAAAACTTCCAAGTGGCTTGGATGTGATTTTGAAGAATGTTTTGTATGCTCCTAGTTTGACTAGGAACATTATTTCAGTATCCCAATTAAGACTTTATGATTATGTATTATCTTTTGTTGAAAATGATATTCATGTTTCTTTAAATGATATGTTCTATTTTAAAGCTATTCCTATTAATGGTATTTATGAATTGGTTCATGAAAATACTTTAAATAGTTCATTGTACCAAACTAACACCAAAAAACTCAAGTTGGATTTGAGTGATACCTATCTTTGGAATTGTCGCCTTGGTCATATAAACAAGTAACGTATACAAACACTTCAAAAGAATGGTCTTTTAAAAACAAATGAATATGATTCATTTGATGTATGTGAATCTTGTTTAAAATGAATTATGACTAAGGCAACCTTTAGTGGAACTAACAAAAGGGCAAAAGATTTACTAGGAATCATACATTCGGATGTATGTGGTCCTTTTAAACCAATGACTAGGAATGGTGAAAGATACTTCATTACCTTTACCGACGATTATAGTCGCTATGGGTATGTGTACTTATTAAGCACAAAGATGAAGCTTTTGAAACATTCAAGATCTTCAAGAATGAAGTAGAAAATCAACTCAACAAGTCGATTAAAGTTCTCCACACAGATAGAGGAGGTGAATACCTAAATGATGCTTCTCAAGATCATCTTAGGAGTTGTGGGATTGTCTCACAACTCACTCCACCTGGAACACCACAACATAATGGTGTGTCTGAGAGGAGGAATCAAACCTTATTGGATATGGTTCGATCTATGATGGCTAGAAGCACATTGCCTCTATCATTTTAGGGTTTCGCTTTGCTCTCCGCGGCCCGTATTCTAAATATGGCCCCAACCAAAAAGGTGGAAAGGACATCTTTTGAGATATGACATGGAAGAGTTCCATCCCTATCATACTTAAGGGTCTGGGGTTGTGAGGCTTACGTTAAGACTCCCACCCCAAACAAATTTGAAGTCCGATCCACCAAGTGTATCTTTATTGGATATCCTAGAGATTCTATGGGATATTATTTCTATGATCCACTGGAGCAAAAGGTGTTTGTTGCCAGAAAGGGTGAGTTCTTAGAGGCAAAGTTCCTTATGGAAGGAACTAGCAGTAGAACAGTGGATCTTGAGGAGGATCAAGAACCACAACCCGATGCACGTCTGGTTGAAACTAGCACTCAACATGAGGATGTTGAGGATGATCAAGCGGTTGATCAATACACACAAAATGTTCGCAGAAGTGGTAGAACTAGTAATCCACCTGAAAGATGTGGATTTTTCAGGGATGGATGCTATGTGGTAGATTCAGATGAACCAACCACGTACCAGAATGCAGTGTCCAATTTGGATTGTGACAAATGGCTTGAGGCCATGAACGTTGAGATGCAATCCATGTATGACAATCAAGTTTGGGAACTTGTTGTACCACCTCTTAATTCCAAAGTAGTTGGAAGCAAGTGGGTTTTTAAGAAGAAAACCTATATGCATGGAAACTTGGATACTTATAAAGCTAGACTTGTAGCAAAGGGTTTCACTCAAACTCAAGGGGTTGACTATGATGAAACTTTCTCACCTGTTGTGATGCTAAAGTCTATAAGGATATTGTTTACCATAGTTGCTTATTATGATTATGAGATTTGGCAAATGGATGTCAAAACCGTTTTCCTTAATGGATATCTTGAGGAAGATGTCTATATGGTTCAGCCTGAAGGTTTTGTCGATCCAAAACATCCAAATAAAGTATGCAAGTTAAAGAAATCAATCTATGGATTGAAACAAGCATCAAGAAGTTGGAATCATCGTTTTGATGAGGAGGTAAAGAAATTTGGCTTCATCAAAAACGCTGATGTGGCTTGTGTGTATAAGAAGGCCAGTGGGAGCACAATAACTTTCCTAGTATTATATGTTGATGACATACTACTATTTGGAAACGACATTCCAACCTTGGAAGGTGTAAAAACCTGGCTTGGAAGTTGTTTTTCCATCAAGGATTTTGGTGAGGCCGCCTATATTCTAGGAATAAAGATCTATAGGGATAGATCAAGGTGGTTGATTGGTTTAAATCAAAGTGCATACATTGATAAAATCTTGAAAATGTTCAAGATGGAGAACTCTAAGAAAGGTACGGTACCTATTCAAAGAGGAATGATATTGAGTACGACTCAATGTCCTAGCTCAAAGGATGAGCAAGATAAAATGAAGGCAATCCCATACACATCTGCTATTGGATCCATCATGTATGCAATGATATGCACTCGACCGGACGTGTCATGCGCCTTAAGCATGACAAGCCGATACTAGCAAAATCCTGGAAACAGTCATTGGATGGCTGTTAAGAACATACTTAAGTACCTAAGGAGGACAAGAGATATGTTCTTAATCTATGGATGTGGTGATGAGGAACTCATTGTAAAGGGTTACACGGATGCGAGTTTCCAAACTGATCGTGATGATTCTCGGTCGCAATCGGGATATATTTTCATTCTGAATGGAGGAGCGGTCTCTTGGAAAAGCTCCAAACAGGATGTGGTGGCTCTATCAACTAGAGAATCAGAATACGTCGCCGCCTCATTGGCAGCTCAAGAAGCTGCATGGTTGAAGAAATTCATTGCCGATCTGGGGGTTGTCCCTTCCATTCAGGACCCCCTGGAGATCTTTTGTGATAACGAGGGTGCGATTGCTCAAATCAAGGAACCTCGTGCTCATCAAAAGACTAGGCACATTGAGCGGAGATTCAACTACATATGAGATGAAGTTGAAAAAGGAAAGATATGTATTCGCAAAGTTCACACGGATCAGAACATTACGGATCCTCTCACGAAGCTCCTTGAAAAGGCAAAGCATGAAGGTCATACTTGTGCCATGGGACTTTGATATTCTAGTGATTGGATTTGATCTGTAATTTTTTTGTATTTGGATATATGGAACTCTTTATTAGTTGAATAAAATTATTTGGTAATAATGTTTCAATTAATATTCCAATTTAGCATGTCTAATCCATGAGTAAATTGCTTACTCTAAATGTCCGTAGTCGTTCAGACTTGTGGGAACAAGTCTGAAGGTAAGATTATTATGAACTTGGATTGGTTGATATTCATAAGGATGAATATAGAGCAATGGGTTGCTACCAAGGTTCATAGATACTTGTGGGATACAAATATTGGACTAACCCGCAACTCAAACTTTACTACATGGAATCTTATTGATTGATCATAAGTAATTTTGAGTAAAGGCGAATATCATTTGGTATCCTCAGACCTGAGATACATATTGGGTTTTGATATTCACCAAGTGTCATACCTTGATCTGGTTCTCCGCTGTTCTGAAATAATGGGCAGTACATAAGACTATGTTCAGGTGTGACACAAGGTGATTGTGAGGAACGTATGTAATCAAGATGGGATTTGTTCCTCTTATTCGTTGAGAGTTAGATGTCTAAGGCCTGGATAAGTCAAATCAAAAAGGAATGATCACTCTGTGTCCTTGGATTTGACATGACATGTGTAACAAAAGGATAGATGATTAATTCACCTAAATCATTTCAAGTAGGATACTTGAAAGGGATGATGTTATTGAATGGCTATAAGTCATGCGTATTAAGGGTAGTAAACTGTTGTTAGGCGGTATTTACTACTTGCATCAATTTTCTATGAATCTTGTGCAAGTGGGAGATTGTTGGATTCTGTATGCCCAAGACACATAGAACATTGATGCGGTTAGTATGTCATGATCCAAGTCGGGTTATACCCAGTAACAAGCTTTGCAAACACAAACACTTATTAAATTGACGATATGATCATGCAATTAAATAAACACACCAAATTTAGAAAATAGGTTTTCTAATTAAATTCATATGAGATGGAATAACTTATTAGGATATTTTGTTCAAGAATATTATTTGTAATGTTATCTAAGTAGGTTAGATAACATCAAATAATAAAAGGGTGTATAACTTATATAATTAAATGGTTAATTGTATAAATAATTTAGTGACTTGTTTAGTATATTGTGTGTGTGTTTGTTTAAGAGGGAAATCCTCTTTTGAACATATTTTCGGCCGCCCAAAGCAAGGGTATTAGCCCTTTTCTCCCTTGAAAACACACACACAATATACTAGTCTCACACTCAATGTTCACCTCTCATAAGACATGCAAAAAAAAAAAACCCAAAACAAGAACACACACTCTCTCTCTACAGCTCTCGAATAGCAGCAGAAAAGAAAGAGCATTTTCGGGTTTAAGGTGGTGTTTCTCCCTAACAAGAAAGTGTTGTGCTATCAAGCTTGGGGTATACTAACTTGAGGGATCCTTCCTTGGAGCCTTGGTCGAGTTTTAGCATCTAATCACTCTTCTTTGGTCGACATTTTAGCTGTTTTAGAAGGTAGTTATGGCAGCCCTTTGTGGCTGTCATATTATGTTGTTTTATGTTTACATAGCATGTATATTCACATATAATGATCCTTTGATATATGGGTTTGTTTTATACATTAATATGATCACCTAATGAACATATTTTCAGCCTATAAACAAGTTCATATAGTTGTTATTCCACTGCGTTTTTAGAAAATTTAAGAGGTTAAACTGTGATTTTATGTTCTCACAACCCTCTCATTGGGAGAGATCAGGCTAATCCAAGGCAAATGTTGAATCTTTAGTTTCATTATAGACAATGGCTCTCTTTGGTATGTTTGTTTAGAGCTATGAAGCCCTACTGGCTGGAGAGTTGAAAGGGAAAGAAATGAAAATGTAGGATATGTATCAGGTAGACCCTAATGATCAAGAAGAGACTGACATTCAGTGGCAAATGGCAATGCTGACTCTAAGAGCTCGGAGATTTATGGAGCACACTGGGTGAAAGAACTTCGGAGGCCAAAGCTCTAATTCAAAATTGGGATTTGATAAGTCCAAGCTAAGATACTTCAATTGTAAATAGCTGGGACATTTTAAACGTGAATGTCCATCACTAATTGTCACTAATTCCAATAATTCGAGAGTTCCACGATTAACCACTAAGAGAGAAAAGGAGGATATGAATCACAAAAAGGAGAGTGCCTTGATTTCTAACTATGATTGGAGTGCTGAGGTTGAAGAGACGAGAGCTGAGATTAATCGTGCACTAGTGGCTGAGATTGTTAAAGGGAAGAGGAAGGTAGACTGTGAAGATGAATTTGATCCATTCAAGAAATTCAAAGATGAGGCTGAGTTGTGTGTGAAAGAGAAAAAGAAGAAGGATGAGAGGATGAGAGAAGGTAAATCTAAAGGACTGAAGAAGGAAGGAAGTCTATCCACTGAGCAAGGAAAAGAAAATGATGATGCTACTATCACTGTTGAGGAAAGCAAGTCAAGTACTCTGGTGTGCCAATGTGAGAAGGCCTTAACAGCAGAAAAGGTGGTGATGGGGCTTTCGTATGAGGTAATTCAGGATACTTGTTCTTCTACATGCAAAATTAGATTATATGGGGTTTATAAAGCTAATCATTTATTAACTGATAATGAGAAAGATTTAAAAAGAATTAATGAGGAACTTAAAATCAATGAACCTAAATATTTTGTTAAACTAAACGAGGCTTTGAAAGAGAATGCTCACTTAAAACGAATTGTTTTGGAAAGAAATGTTGAGATTAATACTTTGACTGAAAGAGTTGCTCTTGCTGAATTAGATAAATGGACGATATCAGGAATGAAATATGATGATTTATGTAAATTTCAATGGGGGGCTAGGATTAAAACGGGGTTGGGATATGAAAATGTTATGGTTTATCCTCCACCTAGTACATATTGTTATTCTCCTATGCCTGTTCCTCATTCTTCTAATGATTTGATCAAAACAGATACTAACAGTATGTTTGTAGGTTTAGAGGGTGTAATTCCTAAGCATGTTCGTGAGGACTACGACTATGGACCAACTAGTGGGCTTAGATGCACTAGTCTTAGTACACTTGATTTTCAGTATTTTGTAATAAATCTAATTTAAATTCTACCTTTGTTTCTAGTGAACCTGTAACAGACACTGTCTCATCATGTTCTCACGATGTTTCTATTTCATCTTCAAATTCTGTACACTGTGATGATGTTTCTTTTCTGATTATGCTAATGGTGCAACTGATCTCACTACAAAGAATAACGAGAAACATAAAACTAATTGTTTTGACAAATTCTTTTCTTATCCTATTCCATCTTTTACTCCAATGAATATTTATTTATTAAATAAAGAGCATCAACTTCATCTGAAGCTAGAACAAGTGGTACTAGTACTACTTGTACTTCAGATGACCATTCACCTACTTTTGTAAATAACCATTCTTGTTCACATAAATATAGACCTCGTGGCATGTATGAAACATACAGTGACATAGATTCTAATGTGTCTAAATGTGTTGAGTAAATTCATATGGATCACATTCCTATCTCATTACATAACAGACCTAGACTCAAACCACATTGTTTCAAGTGTGGTCAAGATGATCATTTAGTTAAGAATTATCCTACACTACATATTGTCATGTTAATAGGAATTCTTTTGAAAATAAATTAACAAAATTAGTTAAAAACTTCTTTTGTAAGAAATTTGTCTCTCCTAAAGCCAAAATTATTCAAACTTGGGTTCCTATCTCACCTGGTTAATCTATTCTTTATATTGCTGCAGGAGTCATCCACTAAGGTTGTAAATAGTGTATGGCATGTGGATAGTGGATGCTCCAGGCATATGACAGGGCTCAAAGATTTGTTGACCAATTATCAGATTATAATAGAGGATATGTAGCTTTTGTCGGCGACAAAAAAGGTGGAAAGATGATTGGTCAAGGAGAAGTATCCAATGGCTCTTTAACTTTGGAGAAAGTTAACTATCTACCAGAACATGCATTTAATCTTTTGAGTGTCTCTCAAATCTACGATAAAGACATTCCGGTCTTGTTTAAATCCGATGAATATCTCTTTTTAAAATCAGATATTGATATTCTAGAAGAGATGGTACTTATGCGTGCTCCACGAAAACATGATACATATCTTCTTGATATGGGCTCAAGGGAGTCAAAGTCTACTGCCACCTGTCTTCTTTCCAAAGCTTCCACTTTTGAGTCTCTGTTATGGCATTGCCGATTGGGCCATGTTAATTTTAAAATAATAAAAAATTAGTCAAAAACAACCTTGTTAGAGGACTTCCTTTAAAAGATTTCTCTGTAAACGAAAAATGTATGGCATGTGCCAAGGGCAAACAACATAAGAAACCACATAAGCCCGAAATTGAAAATAGCATAACTGGTCCTCTCGAGTTGCTACATACTAATTTGTTTGGCCTAATCAGTGTTAAATCAATTGCTAAAAAAATATTTCTGTCTTGTTGTAACAGATGATTTCTCAAGATATTCTTGGGTGAGATTTCTCGCTCACAAGGGAGAGGTTGCTGAGGAATTGCAGAAGTTAATACTTTCAATAGAGATGATAAGCAAGAGAAAGGTTCTGGCCATGAGAAATGACAACACAACTGAATTCAAAAATCAGATTCTTGATTCGTTCTATGCTGCAAAGTGTATTGTAAGACATTTTAGTGCTGCAAGGACGCCTCAATAGAACAGAGTAGCTGAACGAAAGAATCGTAGCCTTATTGAAGCCGCTTGTACAATGCTGATAGAATCGTCCTTACCCATTATCTTTTGGGCGGAGGCGGTAAACTATGCTTCATATGTTCTAAACAGGGTGTTGATAGTCAAGGACAAAATGAAGACTCCTTATGAACTTTTTCATAAACGGAAGCCTTTAATTGACTTCTTTCGACCATTTGGTTGCTCATGCACTCTATTGAATACTCAATCCCAGAAGACGAAATTCGGTGTCGTGTCTGATGAGTGTTACTTCGTCGGTTATTCCTCTTCTCAAAAGGCTTATCGGTTATATAACAAGTGAACACATATTGTTCAAGAGTCATTCTATGTTGATTAGCAGGAGTCTAACTCGTTCGATGTTCGATCTGAACCAACATGGTTCTTTGACTCCTATACTGTGTTTAATTCTTTTAATCTTCTAGTTTTCGACGATGATGCGTCCATCTCAAATGTTCAAACAAATATCATTTCTTCAACTCCGTTATCTTTCATTCCTCAAGTCCATACCACATCTTTGGAAAATGATTCCACGTCAATTGATATTGCATCATCTTCATCATCATTTGATCTTTCACCTCCACCTGTTTCAACATCCCTTCTTTCATCACCAACATCTACCTTACCACAGCCTGTACCATCCCTCTCACCCTCATCTACACATCCACAATCTATCAGCCAACCATCACCAAATAACTTGCCTATATCCACTGATTTCAAAACATTGAAAGATCATACTCATGATAACATCATTGGATCTATTAGTAATGGAGTATGGACATGGAGTCAATCTGGTTTGATTAACATTTGTCTCTTCTCTTGTTTTATCTCTCAAATCGTTCCAAAAAACATTCATGCAGCTCTCTAGGATCCTTGTGGGGTGGAATTGATGCAATTGGAGCTTCAACAATTCAGAAAGCTCAAAGTGTGGACTCTGGTTGTCCCTCTAAACAAATGCCCAATTGGCACGAAATGGGTTTTTAAGAATAACCCGATGACCGTGGCGTTGTGGTGCATAACAAATCAAGATTGGTTGTGCAAGGATTTGCTCAAGAAGAAGGGATTGACTATACTGAAGTTTTTGCTCATGTCGCCCATCTTGAAGCAATAAGAATTTTTCTGGCTCATGCTGTTCATAAACAGTTCAAGGTCTATCAGATGGATGTTAAGTGTGCTTTCCTTTATTGGACCATTTATGAGGAGATATATGTGTGTCAAATACCAGGTTTTAAGGATCCTGATTTTCCCAAAAAAGTTTATATGCTTGACGAGTCTCTTTATGGTCTTCATCAGGCACCTCGAATCTGGTATGAGTCCCTAACACAGTATCTCATAAGCAATGGTTTCTCTCGTGGCACCATTGATATGACTCTATTCAAGAGTGTTGGACCAAAAGAACCAATGAGCCAAGATCAGAAAACCTCTAAGTCCCACACGGTATCACAACAACTGCTGAAAGCCTCATCAGTAGTTTGACAAGTGCTGAAGACTTCAACAGCTGAAGATCAAGTGCTGAAGACCTTAACAGCTGAAGAACCAAGTGCTGAAGTACAACAGCTGAAGAACACAAGTGCTGAAGCTGAAAGACCAAAGTACTGAAGTGCAACAGCTGAAGAGTTCACAAGTACTGAAGATCAACACTGATGTACAAAGTCTGAAGACAAAGACTGAAGACATCAGCTGATGATATCTACTGAAGTCATCAGCTGATGAAACTCCTGAAGGTCAAAGTCTGAAGATCAAGTACTGAAGCCTCAGTAGTTTGTCACAACTGCTGAAGAGTACTTCTTCAGTAGTTGTGATATCAGTAGTTTTATTTTCTATGTTTCAGTAGTTTTGTAAAACGACTGAAGAGCTTGTTCTTCAGTCGTTGTAGTTTCAGTAGTTTTATATTTTGTACTTAACTTGCTGATATGTTCTCAGTAGTTGTGAACATTTCAGTAGTTTGTTAAGAATTAGTTATTTTTGTATTGGATCTGCCAGTTGTCACTTTCCGTGACAACAGCAGTGATTGTTGCACTCTATATAAGGAGTGACAACCTATTGTAATTACAGAGGGAAATGAGTAATTGAATGGAATGAATGATTGATTTGATTAGAAATATTCTACATCTATAAACATTCCTAGAAATCAGAAATACATATTCTCTCCCTATAACCGTATGCGGTCTTAATGCTTACAAATATCGATTGCTTGCTACAATTTGTCTAATTCGTGTTTGTATTCCGCTGCTTTATATTCTGATACATCAAACTTGTGATCACTGATCCTGTCAAATGGTATCAGAGCCGGTTAATCATTGATCGATCTAATAATTGATCATTGAAACTGCTATTCAAGATCCAAGTTTGATTGAATTAGCTTTTGTTTTTGCAAGAAACGGTTATAGAGATTGAATTTTCTGTATTTCTGCTCATTCATCCTGAGATCTTTTCTTGGTTCTCATTGAGTTTGTTGTGGTTTGTCTAAAACTTTTTAAAACTTGAACTAAACTGTTCCCTCCAATGATCCTCACAATACTGGTTCCTCAACCAAGCCTCCTATGCTGGTTAGGAATGAGTATAACATATGGCAAAGACGTATGCTCCATCACCTGTCTGTTAACAGCGCAGGGGTTGGACATCAGTGGTACATGGTCCACACAAGCCTATGGTGAATAACCCGGAAACCAATCAAATGGTTCCGAAGAGGAGGGAGCAATACTCAGATGAGGATAAGAAGTTGCTTGAGATTGATGCAAAAGCCCATGGAATTCTGGCCATGGCTTTGCCCAATGAAATCTATTCTGGGCTAATGCATCATGAAACCCCATGACCTCTGGATTGCTTTGAAAGAACAATTGGAGGAACAGATGAGGTCTTGGCAAATAATAGAGAAATTCTTGCCCAACAATATGAGACATTCTCTCATAGAAAGGG
Source organism: Flaveria trinervia (assembly GCA_025506515.1). Classification (NCBI taxonomy): domain Eukaryota; kingdom Viridiplantae; phylum Streptophyta; class Magnoliopsida; order Asterales; family Asteraceae; genus Flaveria; species Flaveria trinervia. The sequence continues at coordinate 24,260,377 of CM046449.1, read as the reverse complement.
TGAGACACTGACTCAACAATATGAGCGGTTTTCTTGTTTGATATCTGAACTAAAAATGGTCAAACTTGAATACACCAATATTCAGATGAATAACAGATTTCTCAGATCACTGCCTGAGAGATGGGACACATATACTATTGTCCTACGCTCCAGTGCAAGTTTGGACAAACTATCTCTCACCCAACTCCATGGGAAATTGCTCACTTTTGAGAGAGAGATAGAACAGAAGAGAAAGCTATCTTCATCTGGAAAGCTCACTGAAGACTTTATACAAGGCAACACTGCCTTGGTGGGTCATGAGTCAGAATATGCTTCATCTGAATGCCAATATGATGAGCATATTAATTTCTCTTCGAGCACTTCTGATTCTGCATTTGTAAGTGTTGATGGTCAGTTCACTGGGTGTAATAATGACAATCTATGTTCATTATGGATGATCTCAAGGGGATTGCTGATGATGACTTAGAAGAGATGGATATTTTGAGCCAAATGGCCTTGATAAATATCAGATCTCAGAAGTTCTACAAAAGAACTGGAAGAAAATTCCCAGGACTCTCTGGCAAAACCAAAGTTGGTTTTGACAAGAGCAAGTTGAGGTGTCACAAATGCCAATGGCTTGGACACTTTGCAAGAGAGTGTAGATCAACTGGATCAAACTCTACAGCACCCTTTGTGACTTTTCCTGGCAATAGTCAACAACACAGAGGGCAACATCCTGTCACATCTAGTCATCATCCTCAACAACAATCTCCGGCATATTTTGTTCCTCAGGGTCAAATGCCATATTAGTACCCTTGTTATTACATGCCACAGTCAAATCAAGTTCAAGTTCCTATGACACCACAACCTCATGCATTACCAGAACCTCAGCCTTCCCTATCTCATCAACAACCTTCATCTCAACAACACAGCTTCTTCACCCCAGGAGTTGTTGACTGGAGCAGTTTACCAGATGACTTGTCTGGTCATGATCAACTGTTCTCAGGTGCTGGTCAACATGGTGGTGACAGTCCCTTTGGGAATCTAGCTCTTATGGCTTTGGAGTCTGCTGATACTTCATCTTCCAATGCCTCTACACCTCAGGTATCACAGGTATCCTCTGAGGCAAAAGCCAAATTATGTTCTGAACCATGCATAGCAGCATTTGCTTCCATTAGAGAAGCAAATGTAGCTTTAATTAATAAGAACATTGAGCTAGAACAAATTATTTCCAAAAACAAAGCTGAGTTTGAGTTTGTGCTCAAAGATAAAAATGATGAGGTTTATAAACTGAATTGCCAAATAATTGATGATAAGGCTAGAGAGATGTACTTCTAGAGAAGTACAAAGATCTCAAAGAAACCCTTGCAGTTACCCAGGTCGAGTGTGATAGATGGGTACAATCATGCAAAGGTTTTGAAATGCTTCTTAGTAAGCAATCTGCTTCAAATGTGAAGTTTGGAATTGGCTACAATCACACTGCTCCACCTATAGATTTTACCCCAAGAGCAGAGGTAGAATCTGATGGTGAGAGTGATAACCAATCCATCACATCATGTGATCTACCTTCTGATACAGCACAATCAGAAGTAGCAGTTAGCATCAAGTCCTCTTTGAAATCAGCCGTATGTTGATGGTCCAAATGCTGACATTCACATGATCAATAGGTTGATCAACTCAGGAGTCAATCCTGAAGGTCCTGAAAGGACTGGAGAGCAGGATTTAACACCTGAAGTTCAAACTTCAACTGCTGTCAGCACTGAAGAGAAGAAAACTGGCAGTAGAAAGAGTTTGAAGGCTACTAAAGAGGCTGTCAAGAAAGCAACCAATGCTTCCAAAGCATTGAAGAACAAGTCTTCTGTTGCTTCACCATCTTTAGTTGATGATCAACCTAAGATGAAGAAGAAACCATGTGAAGTATGTGGTTTGTTCAATCATCTTACAGATGATTGTTGGTACAAAAGAGGTTCCAAACTCAAACAAAAAGAAGAAATTAATGAGAAAATGGTAAAAATGAAAACTGAGTTTGAGACCACATTTGTATCAGCAACATCAAATCCTGTAACCCTTAAGTCCTTAAAGCAATCCAAAAAGGAAGGAGTTAAACAGGTGACAGCTGAGGGTGCTCAAAAGAAGAAGGTGCAACATAGGACCTTATCTAACTCCACTAGCAATGTGTCTGATGAGCTGAAAGCTTTATCACAAAATCAGACACAGCTGGTGATGATGGTACAACATCTGTTGGGTAGAGTTAACCAACTAGATTCTCCTATGTTGAAACCACAAAAAGGAGGTCTAAGCCAAAGGACTCTCTTCTACACCATCTTCTTCTTCTCAGGCTGTTGTTACAAATAAACATGTTAGCTTACCATCTATTGATGAGACCAGGCCCAAAACCAAAAAGGTTTGGGTCTCTAAAACTAACTGATTGTTTATTATTGCAGGGTTCTTCAACATGCCAAAGTAGCATCTGGTATGTAGACAGTGGGGGATCTATGCACATGACTGGGAACATCTCTCTTCTTCATGACTACTCTCAAGGAAAGAAGGATTTGTCTCTTTTGGCAATGATGCTAGGGGTTACATCATCGGTAAGGGCTTTGTCTCCAATGGGGAAATCAAATTTGATGATGTTAATCATGTGGAAAATCTCAAGTACAACCTCTTGAGTGTCAGTCAAATGTGTGATAAAGGCCATGTTGCCCTTTTCACAAGTCAAAACTGTAGGATTCTGTCATCAAAGTTTTGCACTTGATTGACAAGGTGTTGGATGATCACACTCTCCTGAAAGCCAATAGGACAGGAAGAGTGTATGCCTTAGATCTCTCTAAGAAGATAGATCTCAAAGGCAATCCTTGCCTATTTTCCAAAGCCTCTCTCAAGAATCTAAACTGTGGCATAGGAGGCTTGGTCATGTTAATCTCAAAAACATGAATCAGCTTAGCCACAAGAGTTTAGTCAGAGGCTTACCAATAAAGGAGTTCCACTATGATGAAACCTGCACTGCTTGTTTAAAAGGAAAACAGCACAAGGTCTCATTCCCTCCTATTGAAGTGTCCAAGTCCACTGCCTGCTTGCAATTACTGCATATGGATCTATTTGGTCCTGTGAGAGTAATGAGCATGGCAAAGAAGAAATACTGTCTGGTAATTGTGGATGATTACTCCAGATTTGTATGGACTTTCTTTCTACATTCAAAGGATGAGGCTGCTCAGAAGATTATCCACTTTGTGCTGTACATTGAGAAGCAGTATTCCTTCCAGTCAAGTGTATTAGGAGTGATAATGGAACTGAGTTCAGAAATCATACACTTGATGACTTCTATCTTTCAAAGGGAATCAAAAGGCAGTTCAGCATTCCAAGGACTCCAGAACAAAATGGAGTAGTGGAGAGAAAGAACAGGACCCTCATTGAAGCTGCAAGGTCCATGCTGGCTGACTCAGGTTGCCATTGACCTTTTGGGCCGAAGCTGTCAACACAGCTTGTTATGTGCAAAATAGAGTTTTAGTAAATCAGAGGTTGATGAAGACTCCATATGAAGTTCTCCATCATTTGGCTCCTCTGATTTCATTTTTCAAAGCATTTGGGTGTCCCTGTTTTATTCTCAACACAAAGGATCAACTCCACAAATTTGATCCTAAGGTGGATGCAGGATACTTTGTTGGTTATTCATCTACTTGCAAGGCATACAGAGTCTTCAACTGCAGAAGAACAAAATGGTTGAAGAAACTCTACATGTTAAGTTTAATGAATCTCCAAAGGACAAGATTCCACAAAGTCCTGTGGAGTTATTTGATTTGGACATACTGCAATATGTTCCTTATCAAACTCCTGCTGTTGCTCCTGTCAACAGTTCACCACCTGGTGGTACTGCTGATGATGATGATGATTGTAGTACTCACCTCTTCAGGTTTAGTGATCAGCTGCCTGACTCAACTAGACCTGATGTTCCTGTAGCGCCAGTAGCACCATCCACAACAAATGCTGATAAGATTTCTTCGAATTCAACTTCCTTGAATTACCATCCACTGATTGGTTCAAGGAAATGATTCACCATCACCATCTGTTGCTGCTGAACCGGCTACAAACACTTGCACAGATCTCATTGTGTATCAAGATCTGAAGAATCACCTATGTCTCAAATCATTGGTGATATCACTACTGGAGTATCAACAAGAAGTCAATTGTCAAATTTCTGCTTCTATGCTCTCTTCATCAGTCAGCAAGAGCCAAAGAATTATCACATTGCTTTAAAGGACAATGGATGGGTTGATGCCATGCAGCTTGAGCTTCTTCAGTTCAAGAAACAGCAAGTGTGGGAACTGGTTCCTCTACCTCCAGGTAAGTGTGCAATAGGCACTAAATGGGTGTTTAGGAACAAAACTGATGAAAATGGGCTTATTGTTAAGAACAAGGCCAGACTGGTTGTTCAGGGGTTTGCACAAGAAGAAGGTATTGATTATGATGAAACCTTTGCCCCTGTAGCCAGACTGGAAGCAATTCGATTGTTTTTAGCTTATGCTGCTTATCAAAACCTTAAAGTCTTTCAAATGGATGTCAAAAGTGCATTTTGTATGGAAAAGTTAAAGAAGAGGTTTATGTATGTCAACCTCCAGGCTTTGAGGACAATAAACATCCTAATTGGGTGTATAAGCTTGATAAAGCTCTTTATGGGTTAAAACAAGCTCCCAGAGCCTGGTATGAGACATTATCAAACTTTCTTCTGGAAAACAATTTCACTAGAGGCTCCATAGACAAGACTTTATTCATTAAGAAAGCTGGGCAGCATAATCTACTTGTTCAAATTTATGTAGATGATATCATTTTTGCATCCTCTGATCCAAAGTTGTGTGATGCCTTTACAAAGTTGATGCAACAGAAGTTTGAAATGAGTGCCATGGGAGAATTACAGTTCTTTCTGGGGTTGCAAATCAAACAAAAGGCTGATGGAATTTTTATTCATCAATCCAAATATACAAAAGCTTTTGCAAAAGTTTGATTTACAAAACTGTAAGCCCTGTTCTACTCCTATGAGCAGCACCACACAACTGGACTCAGATCAGAAAGGTAAGTGGTTGATGAAACACTTTACAGATGTATGATTGGGTCCTTGATGTATTTAACAGCTTCTAGACCAGATATTATGTTGCTACATGTGTTTGTGCTAGATTTCAGGCTGCACCTAAAGAGTCTCATCTGATTGCAGTCAAGAGGATCTTTAGATATCTGCAAGGCACTCCATCTCTAGGTTTATGGTATTCTACCGGACATTCTGGTAAATTAGTTGCTTTTTCTGACAGTGACTATGCAGGGTGTAAGTTGACCAGGAAATCAACTTCTGGTGGATGTCAATTCCTAGGCAACTGCTTGATTTCTTGGCAGAGCAAGAAACAGACCTCAGTTGCTACATCCACTGCTGAAGCAGAGTACATTGCTGCTGCAAGCTGTACATCTCAGGTACTCTGGCTTCAAAACCAACTTTTGGATTATGGCATTACAGAGACTAAGACTCATTGTTAATGGATAGTGCTTCAGCTATTTGCATTGTCAAAAATCCAGTCCAGCACTCTAGGACCAAACATATGGAGATCAGACATCATTTTATAAGGGATTGTTTTGAAAAAGGTCTGATTGATCCTAAGTTTGTGCCTAGTGCTGATGAGCTTGCAGACATTTTTACTAAGCCTTTGGATAGTTCAACTTTCAAAAACTGGGTTAAGGCTTGGTATGCTGCAGCTAGAATAGGTGACAACTACTGATGATCCAGTAATTCATACTGATGATCATGAGTACTTATGTCACATATAAGTACTGATGAGCTCTTTTAACCTCAGTAGTTTTTATAACTACTGAAGGCTAAATGTCTCACAAGTACTGAAGTACTTCATCTGCTCTAACTACTGATGTAGTTACTGATGCAGTCTAACTACTGCAATCAGTAAACAGATAAGTACTGATGTCCTATGAAACAACTGAAATCAGCCAAAAAAGATGATGAATGTGTTGAGGACAGTTTGAAACAGTTGAAAAGCTAAGAATTGACGAAAACAGCTGAAGAGAACTTTCTCTTCAGTCGTTTGTCACTGCTGTGTTTCATTTTAAACAACTGAAGCAAAACCACGTCTTCAGTAGTTTATAACTACTGATGACTAATACCATGTCTTCAGTTGTTTACAACAGCTGATGACAAAACCACTGTCTTCAGTAGTTTCATAACTACTGATGACAAACACCATGTCCTCAGTTGTTTCAATCATCTGAAGTCAAAACCACGGTCTTCAGTCGTTTTCTAACTACTGATGCCTAAACCCACGACTTCAGC